>JAESUZ010000003.1:1200000-1800000 GCA_017311185.1 Proteles cristata cristata | reverse complement strand
TGGCCCTCCTCCGCAGGGGCCTGAGCTTCAGGAAGACTTCTCTCCTTTTGAGCACTGCTCTCTCCTCTTAGCCTCTCCTGAGGGGAACCTGCCCTTTGCCCTTTCCTTGGCTTGGGGGATTGGGCCAGAGAAGCTGCTGGAGCCTTGTCCCCAAACTGCCATCTGGTCTGACACTCAACAAATATCCAGGCAATGTCTTGCTCGAATGCAACTCACTTGAAGCAAGGCCAATGGCAACCCGGCTGAAAGATCAAGTAGGGGACAATGGTTCTCTTTATCCAATAGTCTTCCTAGAGTAGCCTGGTATTCTGTACTTTGGATTCCCAAACTGGGTTTCCATGGAACCCTGCCCGTAGTTTGGCAACAGGAGTAGTGGGAGAGAAAGATTCTGTGTTCAGGAAAGGTAGGCAGACTCAGGTTCAGCAGAGTTAAATAGGTCCCTTCACTTGACCATGCTAATACATTTACGCTGTGAATCTCCAAAAGGGGAACGAAATATGTAGCATTGCCCAAACTCCTTTGACCACAGAAACTTTTTTTTTTTTTTTTTTTTTAAATCACCATATGGAACAGTCTTATTAAGATGGCAAAATGGGAAATTCTTCTCTGGTTTGTTTCACTGTGAGTTTGGAGTGATAAACCCACAGGCAGCAGATTTAACTCCATTTAGGGACTCTGACTGCCATCCATAGTGCATCCAAGAGTGCCCGCCTGCTCTCTTGGAATTCTTCGGCCTAGTTCCTGGGCTGGGGATGGTTCCCTGACACCCATGCCCTGTGGTCTCACCTGCTGGGTTCCCCAAGGGCCTCAGGGAAATGGCACAGCCTCTTGCTCTAAGGGGTTCCTGGTGCCCTTTCCAGCACTGGTCATTGCCCTGTCTTGACCGCCTGTGGGATCCGCTAGAGAGCAGGGTTGTGATAAGAGGCAACTTTTATTGGGTGTTTACACAACACCAGGCACTGTGCTGAGCACTTTGCATGAGCCAATATAGTGTGAAAGGGTATGCTATCTTTTTATTCCCATTTTACAGATGAGTAAAGTAGAGCACAGAGAGGTTAGTTAATCTGCTCATATTTATGCCCCGGAAGCAGCAGAGCTGGGACTTGAATCACACCCTGGGGTCCTGGACCCCTTTCCTTAAGTTGCAGGAAGCTGCCTGCCCATCTGGTCTGTGCCCACCCTCTCCTCCACCAGGTGGATGCCAGGTAAGGGAGGCTGGAGGTGTCTCTGCTCCCACCCTGTCTCTCAGCTCTTCAGTTGAAACCACTTACCACTTGGTTGTGAATCATCAACTTATCTTTGCTCAGTCCTGCCTAAAGTGGGAGGATCTCCTGGCGGCCTGACAGGGTACAGCCGAGGAGGCTCCAGCCTCAGCCTCCAGAGGCTCTGGGCCCAGCCCACCCAGGGTGTGGTGGGGTGAGGCTTTGCAAGCTGAGGCAGAGCCGCTTCGCTTGCTCAGCCTCTGGCACCCCTGGGAGCCCCTCGCCCACTCAGTCGCTGGCTCCTGCTTTGCAGAAAGAACCCAGAGCAGAGGAGGGAGGAGCCCTCTGTTCCTCTCCCCCCAGAACCCAGGGTGGCCCATATGTCCAGGCTGCCTCACTTGCCCCTCCACCAGAGACGTCTCCCTCTGCCAGGTATGCTGAGGGTCCATCTGGACACAGGTGACCTTACCCGAGTGGCTACTCCTCAAGGCTCCTGGCAGCTGGCAGTCGGAGGCAGCTGGAACTCATGTCAGAACCAGGAAGAGTGTTTGGGGCAGCGCCTTGCTGGGACGGAGCCTTCCTGGGAGGGAGCCTGCACAGTCCGCAGGCAGCCGGTTGTGCCTCTGGCCTAGGAGGAGGCGGAGCTGTGCCTGGCGCTGCCATTGGCTGGGCCCCAGCCTCCCCAGACTGCCTCTGAGGAGCCCAGAAACTTAAGGGCTCATGGTTCACTCTTCCCGGGGCGCTGAGCCCAGAATCCCGGCATCCTCTTAGGGGAGAGCCACAGGTCCACTCTACTCCTTGGCTTGTCGGCTCATCCTTGGCCTTGTGAGCGAGGAGCTGAGGTCGTCCTGCCTTCTCATCCTTCTCCAGGAATGCCCCTGGCCTTGACCCTTATGGCTCCGGTTACCTTAAGAAACGTTGTCTCCAGCCCAAATTATTGCCCCATCCCTTGCCCACCCTTGGATGCCCTTCCCTCACTTTTCTCATCACCTGGTGCTCCTCCAAGAAGCCTTCCCCAACTATGTCGTTCCAGGTGGCCTAGGGCCTCATCTCTGGGCTTCCACGGCTTTGAACTTCCATATCATCATGACTATATTGGAATAGTGGATCTTAACCGAGCCTTTTCTACGTAATAAACCAATCAATCCACACCAATAGACATTTTTAGGGACCTGTGAGCAGGACATAAAGCAGACCAGACCCTGAAACCCAGAAACTCCCAACTTGGTCTTGATTACCAGCTGATAAGACCAGTACCAGCTGCACAGCCTCTCATGACTGCCAACAGGCCATGGAACAGGTTTCTGGGCCCAGTCTCCCCTTCCCCATCATCCTGTGCCTGCTGGAATCCAGTTTAGTCATTGTGCTGCTACCCTGGGTGCACGAGGGATTGTGCAGAGAGCCACCCCCTCCCCAACACACACACACACACACACACACACACACACACACACACACACAGAGTCCCCTTAAGCCCCAACCCGACACACAATAGCCTTTCCACCAACTCTTGTTTTACTATTTTGTTTTAAAGTTTATTTATTAATTGTGAGACAAAGAGTGAGCCCGTGCGCATCTCTGGGCCTCACACCCCTGCATCTGGAGCCCATACACGCCTGCATCTGGAATCTGACACCCTCTGGATTTGATTCTTACTTCTGGTACTTTAATTTATTTTTTATTTTAAAAAATTTAAAAAATCTTTATTTATTTTTGAGAAAGAGACAGAGTGAAGCAGAGAGAGAGGGAGACACAGAATCTGAAGCAGGCTCCAGGCTCTGAGCTGTCAGCACAGAGCCCAGTGTGGGGCCAAACTCATGGATCATGAGGTCATGACCTGATCTGAAGCCGGACACTTAACCAACTGAGCCATCCAGGCGCCCAAACCTCTCATACAACCTATTCTTCAAAGTACAGTGAGACTTTTTTTTTTGCCCATGAGAAGTGTCCTGTGGAGACAGTGAGCACGATGCAGTGCGGTGACTGAGTACAGGGTGCGTGGCTCGAATCCTATTTCTGCCTCTTCCTCTCTATGTGATGCCTCAGTTTCTTATCTGCATAGTAGGACAGTAACATCACCTACCTGGTAGGGTTGGTGCGCTGATTGACCCGCTAATCGAGGCATGGTGCTGGAACAGTTCTGGCACCGAGGAAGCTCTCTTTAGGAAGACCGCTGATGCGTGTGAACTGAGCTCGCCCACAGGCCTGGCACAGGGTGGGCACTCACAAAAAGTGACTTCCTCCCCTTGTCCTTATTCCTATGCCTTTTCTCCCCAAGATGTAGGGGAGGCAGAGAAAGGAGGGGGAGACAGACATACCAGAGAAAACCTCATGTGGATGAATGCTGTCTTTGGGTTAAAAAGGCAAAACCCAGGGGTGCCTGGGTGGCTCAGTCGGTTAAGCATCTGACTTCGGCTCAGGCCATGATCTCATGGTTCATGAGTTTGAGCCCTGCATCGGGCTTTGTGCTGACAGTCTGGAGCCTACTTCAGATTCTTTGTGTGTGTGTGTCTGTCTCTGCCTCTCCCCCATGCTCTCTCTCTCTCAAAAATAAATAAATGTTAAAAAAATAAAAATAAAGCAAAATCCGGCCTACTCAGTGGCTCTCAGAGAGGGGGGTGGGTTGGGCAGGCAGACGTAGCCTGCTGTCTCAATGAACTTCTAAGATGCTCTTTATGAGCAGGTGATACGGGGTCAGAATCCAATGCACTGTGTGTCCAGGAGCCACAAATAGCACAGGTCCACAGCAAGTACAGTGCAGCTGCACATGTGCGCACATGCACACACACACACGCGCGCGCACACACACACGTCACAGTTATGGGCACGCAGGAGACAGTGCTTTATTTTGTTTGCTGCTGTACCCTTGGTGCCTAGAATGGTGCCTCGTTCTAAGTTAGGCCTCATTTATGGTTTTTGAATGAACAATGTCTGAAATTCATGCACCCTGCAGAAATTCACACATATCTGTCCCCCTCTACATTCTTCCCCCGAAATGATGACCGAGCCCGGGAGAGGGGAGACACATGGGTGCATCAGGTCCAACACTGTGAGAAATGCTATAAGGGACATACAACAGAGAAAGGAGCGTCACATTCTGCCAGAGGGAGATCCAGACAAGGTAACATTTAAGTTGGGTCTTGAAGGATGTATAGGAGTTCACTAAGAGGCGTGGAGGAGGAGAGTCCTCTGAGACAGAGAGACTCTGTGAAAGATGATAGGAGATCTGGGGGAGGGGGGTGTGGGAGCACCAGAAGATGGCTGGAAGGTTGACAAGGATAGTCTGGACCCTGAAAAGCCCTGGAACACTGTGCCGAGAAGTTTGGATTTACCTTTAGTGCAGAGGGAGGCTTGAGGGCAGGAAGGAAGCTGCATGATCATACTGGTATAGTTGATTCTCATTATTCATGGTACTTATGTTCTATAAAGTTACCACAAACACTGAATTAGCAAATACGGAAACTTTGCCCATGGGGGAAATGCAGTGTCAGGTTCCTCCAGGTTCTGGCCACATTTTCATCAACTGATCAATACTTAACCTTGTTTTATGTGTGTTTCTTCCTAAAGACACCCTATTTAATATATATTTTTGAAACACTACCATTAACCTCACGGCCAAGAGCACCGTAATTCACACCAGAACAAAGCTCATCGAACCACACGTGTTTTCTCCCTAAGGCTCATCACAGACTTCCTGTGCTTAGGAACTGGCCACCACCTCGCTGCTACCCTCAGGGGCCAGTTTAAACAGCAAAATCACCAACGAAAAGCACAAAAATGAGAAAATGTGGCACTAAATTGCCCTCAAATAGGATGTTTATTTAACGTCGCAGAGCGTTGCTTGTTCAGCCTCAGCTGGGGATGTGCACATCGGGGACTCAAATCTTTGGCTGCTCTGTGCATGTCCACAAGTGGCTGCGAAAGCACCGGGTGTATTGATTTATGGGGGGAGGGTGTTAAACAAATACATTTTAGTGAATAGACGAAGTCATAAATATGGAATCCATGAATAATAAGGATCGACTGTATGTTTAGAAAGCTCCCTCTGCTTGAGAGAAGAGGCATGTGAGACTGGTGAGTTATCACAATTGATTTAGGTAAGGGAGGAGCCGGAGGGATGGATCTGGGAAGCGGCTGATGAGTACAGCCAGCACTGCCTGTATGGGTTCAGACTGGATGCAGGGGGCAGGTAGGAGGAAGACCCCAGTGGTTCCCAGGTTGCTCGTGTTGGTGATTGAGCAGGTGGTGGGTCCGCTGATGGAAGTAAGGACCACAGGAGGAAAAGCAGGCTGTCTTGGGGGAGGGGGAGGTGATACAGAGGTTCTTCCCAGATGATCAGGAGTTAGTGAGGTCAGTGCTCCACGGGGAGGACAGCCATGTGGACTGTCTACAGCCAGAAGTTGGCAGCAACAGCTGGGGGCGGTGATGGGAGCCCCAGGACGTGGCCTTGAAGTCGTGCTGGATGACACGAGAAGAGGATCCAGGCCGAGCTCTGGGGAGCACTGACATTTTAGGAAGCAGGCGAGAAACGGCGTTATCTGTGGAGGGCTAAACCAGCGCAGGCAGAGGAGGGATGGATGTCATGAAAGTGCAGAGAGGCCAGTCGAGGTCTCTGGTGACTTTTGGCAGGATAATTCAGCCAAAAGGAGTGGGTGGGGAAAGCAGAGATTGAACCTTTTTAGGAAGCTTGCAGGGCAAAAAAGTCAGGGCAGAGGCATCGGGGCCGAGGGCTTCCTTCCAAGGAAGGAACAGATGGAGGGGGGGTGCTGGAGGGCCATTCCACCTGCAGATGTCTAATGCATTGTGCCTGTCATCCTTTCTCTTACTCTTCTCTTTCCTGGGTCTCTGGTCCTACTCCCCTGTCCCCTGGTCCTCAGCCAGGGCATTCTTGACTCTCCTCATCATCTTTGATATGTCCTCGTGGTCCAGACGGACCCTTCCCTGAGCCCTAACTTCAGAAGACAGTCTTGGCCGCCCTGTGGGGTCAGCTCTGGCTGTTTCCTCTTTCCTGCCTGTTTTCCCTGTTAATGGGTATGGAGTGGGTGGGAGCCGGACTCCCTTCTGGACACCAGACACCCCCAGGTTCTCTTGTAAATGCAGCAGCCAAAGGACAGTATAGGCACCGTGGCCTGACACCCCACTGATGACTATTGAAATTCCTGTTCCCAAAGGAGAGTACAGTTTTCATTCTTTTGGTGAGGGAAGTCAGCCCGTGGGGCTGAGGTGGTGTCCATTCCCTGTACCCAGGAGAGGTGGAAAAGCTAGAAAAATGGGGTAATAATGTCAGCTTCTTTACTGAGCACCTCCTCCATGCCAGAAACTAGGCCAAATGCTCTACGTGCACCAAACACATAAATGCAAGTCATGTTTTTAAAAAATCTGTTCAAGAACTTTTAGTGGCTCCCCACTGTCTTGAAATAAAATCTCATATTGCTAATATGGTCTGTAAAGCCGTGCACCATGAGGCCTCTGCCACCCTTTGTTCTGAGCCTCTTCTCTTCTATCTTTGTGCTCTAGTCACATTGGCCTCTCACTTTCTAGAACATAGGAATCTCTTTCCCCCCTCAGGGCCTTTGCACATGCCTTAATACTCTTTCCTCATTTTCTCTGAGCTAGCAGCACCTCAAGTCCCAGATCTTGATTTAAATGTCCCTCTCAGAAAAGCTTTCCTTGACCTCTGAAAGTAGATCAAGTTCTCTGTTACCCATTCTTTTGGCGGGTGCTTCTTTGTGACTGTGTCACAACTGCCCTTGTAGCTAGGAGCTGCCTGTGTGTTTCATGTGTTTTCCTTCCAGCTGCCATCTTCAAAAGGACAGACCCGGAGGTTGGGCCATGGGAATCATGCTCACTCTTGTCTCTACCATTTGGCACAGCCCCTGGCCTGTAGTAGCTGCCTAATGAACAATTGATAATGAAGTGAATGAATGATTCTGTTTATCAAGAGGAAAGGGGCCAAGAGCATTGCTGAATCTTTGAGCAGGAGGCTGTTGTCGAAATGCTGTTTTAAGAGTATGGGCTCTGGAGGCAGGGGGCCCAAATCCCCGCCCCAGCTCTCCTGCTTACTGGCTTACAACCCTGGGCAATTTTCTTAGCCCCTCTGGGCCTTACTTTCTTCATCTGGAGCACAGGGACCACTACAGTACCCATCTTGTAGGCTTACTGTGAGGATTAGATGAATAAAAATACACAAAATGTGTGTGCCTGGCACATCATCAATACCTAATAAATGCCAGCTGCTGTTATTCTCAGCGAGGATCCCTGTCTGGTAGCAAAGCCGAATTGATGGTGCTTTCTGATTTCTATCCCTCACTATTTGGTGACGGTCTTTGGAGGAGACTGTCTCAACTCACTGAGCGGCGAACGGGGGAGGTAAATGGCCTCATGGACCTGAGTGGTCCAAGCCTTCACCATCACTGGAAGGATCCAGGGATGCACAGATCCATTTCTGTAGGTTCTGGGGGAAGGGCAGGGCCCAGCCCCAGGGAGAGCTTCCTCTGCAGACGATCTGTGTGATCTCGAGGCCTGGGCCGGCTTAGCGGGAGAGCCTGCTCCTGTGCCGCAGAAGCTTTGCTGTCTCCTGGAAATGGAAAGATTGTGGCAAGACTTCCCGACTATTCTCTTGTAGAAGGATGGGTGCTGCGGTGTGGCAGGAGTCTAGGAAGGAGGTAGGGGTGCTAGGGTGGGGGGCAGGTAGGGTGGAGAAGAGGTAGAGCTGGGAAGTGGGGGAGGGCTGTGCGACAGACAGAACTTGCACAGCCCTGGGTTCAAATCCCACTTCTGCTCCCTAGTCATGCCCAAACCCACACTCCTTTCCCAGCCTTAGTCTCTGGTGTGTGTGTGTGTGTGTGTGTGTGTGTGTGTGTGTGTGACAGAGCTGTTAAGGGAAAGACAGCAGGTCCTATGGAAAGCATAAGAATGACGTCGGCATGCTCCCCACCCTTCTCTCCTTCCCTGCTCTGAAGGCTGTCGCTCTTGGGTTGGGAGGATGGATGTTCTTGATTTACCTTCCTGGAGCCCCCGGTGGGCATGGCTTCACTATCATGATGACCTACTTCTCCTCCTGAGCCCCCGGAGCCGCTCCACCAGTCTGTCTCTGTTCCCAGGATCAGCCTGGGGTTGGGGCTGGGGCTGGGGGGCTGGAGCTGGCCTCGCCCCTTGGTCTCTCTCTACTATCTCTGAGTGTCTCTGAGGCTCTGGCTGGGCTGGATCACAGCAGCACTGACAGCCCCCCTCCACCTCCCCATCCCTCAAGCTAGGCCGACTGGGGAGATGGTCCCCATTGCCTCTCTGCCCATAGGCATGGTCCTCTCTGCCCATAGGCAGCTTGTTTCAGTTCCCTGTGTGGCTGCTGCTGCTTCTTCTTCTTTAAAGCTTTTTTTAAAAGTTTACTTATTTATTTATTTATTTATTTATTTATTTATTTATTTGAGAGAGAGAGAGAGAGAGTGAGCCAGGGAGGGAAAGAGGGAGAGAATCCTAAGCAAGCTCTGCACCACCAGTGCGGAGCCGATTCAGGGCTTAAATTCACAAACCATGAGATCATGACCTGGGCTGAAACCAAGAGTCAGAGGCTCCACTGACTAAGCCCCCCCGCAGGTCCCCAAACATCCCAGGGCCAGGGGCCTCCCTCTGGGTTCTGGCAGGAACGCCCCACCCCTCTGCGCAGTGATGGTTTTAAAGTTTGTTTCCTGGAGTAGTGAGTACGCGCAGTGGGTGCCGTCAGTGCCCTCTGCGTGTCTCCTTGGGCTGCTCCATGACGGTGACTGAGAGGACTATGGAAAGCTCGGTGACTTACAGTAGGCAGGCCAATGTTCCATGGTCCCATGGCCAGCACCTGCCGCTCTGCCCGGCACTGTCTGGGCTTCTGGGGCCCCTGCTTGTGAATGGGGTGGGCTGGAAGTGCCCCTAAATTGACACTTCACCAGAGTATCCCTCAACCAATGACTGATAGAAGTTAGGGGATAAATCCTCCATTGTCCACACCCTTTGGTTGAGGTAACTGTGAGGCTCAAGCCCTACTCTTTCCCAGAGGCCCCCAGTGGGATTAAGCTCACTTGTCCAAGGAGGCAACTCATTCAGTCACACGCTCTTCACCAGCTTCCTTTGCTTCTTGGCCTCACTTCCCATCCCTATGCTGATATTTCCTGGGATCACCTCCCCAATAAACAACTTGCGTGAAATCCTCATCCTTGGAGGATGGCTTGGCTTTTGGGAGAGCGCTAAGTAAGACATCTCTTGTCTGCACAGACAGCACTTCCTGGGGGAGTTCCCCCTTCTCCAACCAGCCACAGTCTTCCCGCAGAGCTTGCTGTCTTGTTGAGTGTTGGTTGGCCCAAGGCTGGCACCTGCCCGAGATGAGCTAATCAGTCTATGTACCTTGCTCAGTTGATTGGCCCAAAGTGACCACAGACCCACACTGAGCTGCAAAGCGTCCTTCCCCAGGGCATTTGAACAGAGGATGGGGCAGTGTCCATCTGATGATAAACACAGAGAGGTTCTGGATCTGCTGGTAGAAGCGGCAACAAGAGAGGAGGAAGTGAGTGCTGGGACGGACTTTTGCAACCTGGCTCCATTAGCGGGGGGGTGGGGGGGTGCTGGGGGGAGTTGGGTGGGGGGCGGGGGAGCCCAACTACATTGTTTCCCTTCTTGTTGGCACAGAGCTACCACATGGTCCCTTTGCCTGAGCAGGTTTAATTAACTTAGGTTTCTGTCACTTGCAATCGAGAATACTCCATGTTACCTTGGGTTTGCCATTTAACAGAGCCTGGCACATAGTAGGTGTGTACTAAGTATTTGTTGACTGACTTACTCCCTTTGAACCCCACTTCCCTCATTTGCGTGGTGGGGCTGATAATTACTGCTTTAGGGGCCAGTCATAACTCCTTACACACCTCGGTAGGTTGTTGGAAACAGCAATGGGAAAATGAAAGGGAGAGGGGGTGTTGATTGGGAAGTGTCCAGGAGGAGCCCAGCAGGGTGAGGCACCTTGGGTGGGGCTCTCAGAGCCCCGCCGGGTCTGTGGATGGACAGGGCCTGGGGCTGCTGGCCATGAGGAGCCGCATGGATACACTGAGGGTGAGGGTGGCACAGGGGGAGTGACTTGGGGAGACTTCTTGTTGACAGGGGTGACTAAGAAGGGCAGATTAGGGAATTCATGTTTACTGACTGTTCTGGGCCAGTACTGGGCTCAACCCCTTGCATACATCAAGCACTACAAACTGGCGCCCTGGGTACAAGTTTTGTTTGCTCTTCATGGTGCTAAAGAAACATTTCAATTAATTGCCAGCATACACAGAACCGGAGATTCCACATTGAAACATGGCTGGGAAATAAGAATTCCTGGCCACACAGGGCCCATATCCCCTGTGGCATCAATAGCTCTTTTTGATGGGGCTCCAGTGTCCAGCTGGCCACAGGCCCCAGCGGGCCTCTTCACTCCTGTATGTTTCTTGCTTGGCTCTATAGTCATTTGAGATTGTAATTCTGGATATTCTCACCCTATCTTCCCAACAGCCCTGCCAGGTGCGTCCCCTTGACCCCATTTCACAGATGATAAAACCAAGGGCTGGAGATGAAGTGACCTGCTCCAGGCCGGCCAGGGAATGATGGAACTGGGATTATCACTCAGTTCTTACCCACCCCAAAGTCTATTCTCCTCCCCCAGGATGGAGACTGTTAGGTTGTATGTAGGGGGAATAGGAAGAGGCGGAGAAGTTTGGTATCTGTGATTGGGAAGGGGGGCTGTCACAGACAGAGGTAAGGAGATTGCAGACCAGATGATATAATCAGATTTAGGACATTGCCAAGTGTGGCTGTCCAGGGGAAGGGGTCCACTCCCAGGTAAGTGGGCTGTCCGGGGGAAGGGGTCCATCCCCAGGTAAGTGGGCTGTCCGGGGGAAGGGGTCCATCCCCAGGTAAGAGGGCTGTCCGGGGGAAGGGGTCCATTCCCAGGTAAGTGGGCTGTCCGGGGGAAGGGTCCTGCTGGTCCAAGGTAAACAGAGAGATGGATGGTTGTGGCATATTAGCTGAGGGGACAATGCTGGGTGTGTTGGTGGGAGCCTGGGGGGCTGTGCTCCTGGAAATCAGGAGTGGGGTGTGGGAGGAGGAGGGTGCGGCTGGGGAAGTCAGGGCGGGGAGGAAAGATGATGTGTTCAGGTTGCAGGTGTGGAGTCTGAGGATCTGTGGGATGTACACAGCAGGTGCCCCTGGGGAAAGTTGGCTGAACACGGGAGAGAGATTATTGCTGGAGATAATGGTCTAGAGATTAAGCTGTGATGTCCAGGATGGACAGAAGGGCCCAGGCTGGGGGGTCAGGGCCTTGGCATTCCCTTTCTCTGACCTTGTCTGAGGTAATGAGGATCCCCACCCCACCTCCCCCAGCGGGCCCCTCCATAATCGGCTTCCCTGGGGATGTGTGCGCCAAACGGAGGAGCGCAAGGCAAGCAGGGAAGGAGGGAGGGAGAACTGGTTATCGCTTCCCCTCAGCTCCAAGTGGATAATTACACAGCTCTCTGAGCCCCAGGACGGGGCCAGGCGGCAATCCATACAGACAGCCTCTCAAAATTAATGGGACTCCAAGGGGCTGGGGATGGGGGGAGGGCCCAGACTGAGAGAGACTGGGGAAGATGAACGAGAGGCAGGAAGACACGGCATCTGGTAGAGGACCTGAGATGCAGAGTCTGAAGCAGAGATGGAGAGAGACGCAGGAGGAAGAGCAAGGAATCTGAAGGCCAGAAAAGTTGAGTCACCTGCTCAGAGTCATAGTGTGGCAGCTGCGGTCCCACCCCTGTCTGTCTGCCTCCAGACCGCCTGGTCTTGACTCACTCTGTGGTCCGGGTTTTGTCTTCACTGAGAATTCACTGGGAAAGGGGCCCGTGGTAAGCCCTGAGCCAGTACCTAGGGAAGAGCACTGACTTCTGGAGATGGTGACAGAGGGGGCCAGAGGTCAGAGTACTACTTGTCTTATAAGGCTTGGCTCAGTCCGGGACCCTCACGCACTGGAACAAAGGACTTCTGCTCTGCACCCCGCCAGCAAGATGAGCTTTCTCTCTGGACCTCTTCCCAGGGTAACTGTCTCCCTTCCATACATGCTCTCCCTGAGGCTGTGACTCCTCGAGGGCAGGGCTGGGCCGAAACATCTCTGTCTTGGCACAGGACGCTCAGTATTGTGCCAGAGTTAATCTCCTGGTTTTGGTTATGCAGGATGTGAACATTTCAGGAAGCTGGGGGAAGGGCAGGTGGGACCCCTCTGAACTATTATTTGTAATTTTTGCACGATCCCCAAATAGTTTGTTAAAAGAACAACAACAGAGTGGATCCCAGCTGTTGGGTGTGGGCAGAGGAGGAGGCTGATGAGTGCTGGGCAGAGGGCAGAGGCCCCAGAGAGGAATACAGGAGCAGCATTCTCACCCAGGTGGGGCACCCGGGGGCACGTGACATACCGGGTACCCTGATCAGGACAGTGCCGCTTACTTGGGGCCCCAGTCAGAGACTAAACTGTGCTTACTCAGGATTTAGCTCACCAGGGGGGTGGGGTGGGAAACCCCAGGATACCCTGACAGCCTTGCCGTTGCCTGTAGGCCTGTTAGGTGCCAGCAGCCTCCTAGGATCCATTTGAATTCTTACAAAATTGCATTTCATGCAGTAGTTTGAGGCTCAGAGAGGTTAGGTAGAACAGCCTGAGCTGTTCTCTGTATCTATGAGTTTTTTTTTTTTTTCAGATTCCGCATATAAGAGAGATCACATGATATTTATTTCACTTAGCATAATGCCCTTGAGGTCCTTTTATGTTGTTGCAAATGGCAAGATCTCACTCCTTTCTATGGCTAAATAATATTTCATGGTGAGTGTGCATATATATTTATATCACATTTTCTTTATCCATTCAGCCACTGACAGACACCTCCATATCATAGCTGTTGTAAATAATGCTGCAACGAACATGGAGGTGCTCCTATCTTTTCAAGGTAGTGTTTTAGTTTTCTTAGGATAAATACCCAGACATGGAATTGCTAGATCATATGGTAATTCTACTTTTAACCTTTTTTGAAGAAACTCTGTATTGATTTCCCCATGACTACACCAGGTTACATTCCCACCAGCAGTGCACAAAGCTTTCTTTTCCTCCAGATCCTCACCAACATTTGCTATTGTTTTGTCTTTTTCATAAGAGCCATTCTAACAGGTGTGATGTGATATCTCACTGCAGTTATGATTTGCGTTTTCCTGATAATTAATGACGTTCTGCACCTTTCATGTACCTGTCAGTCTTCTCTATATCTTCTTTGGAGAAATGTCTATTCAGATCTTCTGCCCATTTTTAAACCAGGTTTTTTTTTGGTTTGTTTTGTTTTTACTAATGCGTTATATGAGTTCTTTACATATTTTGGATATTAGTCCCTTATCAGATGTGAGCACATTTCATTTTATTGTGTCTTATTTTATTGCATGTTGCAGATATTGCATTTTTCACAAATTGATGGTTTGTGGCAAACTTCCATCGAGCAAGTCTATTGGTCCCATTTTTCCAAAAGCATTCTGTGTCACGTTTTGGTAATTCTCACAATATCTCAGAGCTGTTCATTGTTATTGTATTGCTGTGGCTATCTGTGATTACTCATCTTTGATGTCACTCTTGGAGCCTGAAGATGTGGCTGAATGGCTGTAATCTCATGATAAAGTTTTAATGGGTGAGGAATTGCTTGCTCCTTATGGGTCAGCACAGAAAGTGCTTTCTCAAGATGGGACCTCCCCCTGGTGAAGAAGCCGTGAAGATTGTTGAAGTGACAAAAAGCAGTTTAGACTATTACATAAACTTAGTTGATAAAGCAGTGGCAGAATTTGAGAGGATTGACTCCGATTTTGAAAGAAATTCTATTGTGAATAAAATGCTATCACATAGCATCGCACGCTACAGAGAAATCGTTCCTGAAAGGAAGAGTCAACTGATGTGGCCGACTTCACTCACGTCTTATTTTAGGAACTTGCCCCAGCCGCCCCAGCCTTCAGCACCCACCATCCTGATCAGTGAGCAGCCATCAGCATCGAGGCGAGACTCTCTACCAGCAAAAAGATTACAGCTCACTGAAAGCTCAGATGATGGTTAGCATTTTTAAACAATAAAGTATTTTTTTAAATTTTTATTTATTTCTAGGGGAGAGAGAGAGAGACAGCATGCGTAGGGGAGGGTCAGAGAGAGAGGGAGATACAGACTCTGAAATAGGCTCCAGGCTCTGAGCTGGAAGTCAGCAGAGAGCCCGACGCAGGGCTCGAACCCACGAACCGCGAGATCATGACCTAAGCAAAAGTCGGACGCTCAACCGACTAAGCCACCCAGGCACCACAACAATAAAGTATTTTTAAACTAAAGCATGTATATTGTTCTTGGTTTTTTTTGGACATAATACTATTATAGACTTCATGGACTCCAGCAGAGTATAAACCTAACTTTTACATGCACTGGGAAGTAAAAACATTCATTGACTCACTTTATTGTGATACAAGCTTTGTTGCAGTGGTCTGGAACTGAGCCTGCCATATCTCAGCAGTGTGCCTGTATGTGATTTGCAAATATTTTCTTCCATTTAGTAGGTGGCCTTTTCATTTGTTGATGATTTCCTTTGCTGTGCAGAAACTTTTGTTTGATGTAGTCCCACTTGTTTATTTTTGCTTTTGTTGCTTGTGATGTCAGAGTAAAAACTCATCACCAAGACCCAAGGAACCCACCATCTATGTTTTCTCCTAGGGATTTTATGGTTTCAGGTCTTATGTTCAAGTCTTTCATTCATTTTGAGTTAATTTTTATATGTGGTTTGAGATAATGGTCTAATTTCATTCTTTTGCTTGTGTCTGTCCAGCTTTCCCGACACCATTTATTGAAGAGACTGTCCTTTCCCCCATTGCATGCTCTTGACTCTTTTGTTTGTTTGTTTGTTTAATATTAATTTATATTTTTGGAGAGCACAAGCAGAGGAGGGACGGAGAGAGGAGACTGAGGATCTGAAGTGGGCTCTGTGCTGATAGGCTGACAGCAGCAAGCCTAATGTGGGACTCGAAATCATGAACTGTGAGATCATGACCTGAGCTGAAATCTGAAGCCACCCAGGCACCCTTTGGCTCATTTATAATAAATTAATTGACATATATACATGGCTTTATTTCTGGGCTCTCTATTCTGTTTCATTGATTCATGTGTCCATTTTTATGCCAATATCATACTGTTTTAGTTACTATAGATTTGTAATATGGCTTGAAACCAGAGAGCATGGTATCCTCCAGCTTTGTTCTTCTTTTTCTTTTCTTCTTTTTAAAAAAGTTTATTTATTTATTTTGAGAGAGAGGGAAAGCATGAATGAGGGAGGGCAGAGAGAGAGAGAGAGAGAGAGAGAATCTCAAGCAGGCTCTGTGCTGTCAGTGCAGAGCCCAAGGCAGGGCTCAATCTCATGAATGTGAGATCATGACCTGAGCCAAAATCAAGAATTGGATGCTTAACCAGCTGAGCCACCCAGACGCCCCTCTTAATTTCTCTTTCTGATAGTTCATTATCAGTGTGTAAAAAAGCAACAGATTTTTGTGTATTTACTTTGTGTTCTGTGACTTTACTGAATTTGTCCATTAGTTCTAACAGTTTTTTGATGGAGCTTTTAGTAGGACTTACTGTATTTAATATCATGTTGTCTACGAATAGTGACAGTTTTACTTCTTTCTTTCCAATTTGGACCTTTTTATTTCTTTCTTTTGCCTTGCTCTAGCTAGGACTTCCAATATTATTTTGAAAAAAATTTAATGTTTATTTTTACTTTTGAGAGAGAGCATGAGAGTGAGAGAGTGAGAGAGCACAAGTGAGATAGGGGCAGGGGGGATAGGGAGACACAGAATCCGAAGCAGGCTCCAGGCTCCTAGCTGTCAGCACAGAGCCTGACTTGGGGCTTGAACTCATGAACCACAAGTTTGTGACCAGGGCTGAAGTCTCACACTTAACCAACTGAGCCACCCAGGTGCCCCTCCAATACTATTTTGAATCAAAGTGGCATAAGTGTACATCCTTATCTTGTTCTTAATCTAAGAAGAAAAGCTTTCAGCTTTCCATTGAGTCTTATGTTAGCTTTGTGGATTTATGGCAATATATGTTGCCATTATAATGTGGAAGCATTATCAATCCCCATTCTATTGAGAGTTTTTATCATAAATGGATACTGAGTTTTATTAAACACTTTCCTACATCTATTGAGATGGCCATATGATTTTTGTTCTTCATTTTGTTAATGTGGTGTATCATACTAATTTACCATTATCAAACCATCCTTGCATTCCTGAAATAAAACTCACTTGATTATAGTGTATGGCCTTTTTAATATATTGTTGCATTCAGTTTGCTATTATTTTATCAAGAATTTTTACATCTGTGTTCACCAGGCTTATTGGCCTGTAATTTTCTTGTGGTGTCCTTATCTGGTTTTGGTATGAGGGTAGGTTAATGCTGTCCTCATAAGTTGAGTTTAGAAGAGTTTCCTCCTCTTCTATTTTTTTGGCAGTGTTTGAGAATCATTGGTCTTAATTTTTTTCTAAATGTTTGGTAGAATTCACCAGTGAAACTGTCTGATCCTGGACTTTTGTTTGTTGGGAGGTTTTTGATTATGGATTCAATCTTCATACTAGTAATTGGTCTATTCAGATTTTCTATTTTATCATGATTCAATCTTGGTAGGTTGTATGTTTCTAGGAATTTATCCATTTCTGCTAGATCATCCAATTAGTTGGTGTATGATTGTTCATAAGAGTCTCTTATGATCGATCCTTTGTATTTCTGTGGCACCAGTTGTAGTATCTCCTCTTTCATTTCTTTTTTTTAAGTTTATTTATTTATTTTGATTAAAAATTTTTTTTAAATGTTTTATTTATTTCTGAGAGAGAGACAGCATGAGCAGGGGAGGATCAGAAAGAGAGGGAGACAGAGAATCCGAAGATAGGCTCCAGGCTCTGAGCTAACTGTCAGCACAGAGCCCAATGTGGGGCTCAAACCCATGAACTGTGAGATCATGACCTGAGCTGAAGTTGAACACTCAACCGACTGAGCCACCCCGGCGCTCCTATTTATTTTGAGAGAGACAGAGACAGCATGGGTGGGGGAGGGCAGGGAGAGAGAAAAAGAATCCTAAGCAGGCTCTGTGGCATCAGTTCAGAGCCTGGTGCAGAGATTGAACTCACAAAATCATGAGATCATGACTTAAGCTGAAACCAAGATTTGGACACTTAACCGACTGAGCCACCCAGGCACCCCTCCTCTTTCATTTCTGATTTTATTTATTTGAATCCTCTCTCTTTTCTTCTTGGCACATCTGGCTAAAGGCTTGTCAGTTTTGCTTTGCTTACCTTTTCGAGAACTAGCTCTTAGTTTCACTGATATTCTCTATTGTCTTTTTAGTCTCTATTTCATTTATTTCTGCTCTAATCTTTGTTATTTTGTTCCTTCTACTAATTTTAGGCTTTGTTCTTCTTTATATAGTTCTTTGCAGTGTAAATTTAAGTTGTTTATTTGAGACTTCCTGTTTCTTAAGAAGTGTGTATTTATCTCTATGAATGTCCCTCTTAGGACTGCTTTTGCTGCACCTCGCACGTTTCGGTATATTATAGTTCCATTTTCATTTGTCTCAAGGTATCTTTGATTTTTCTCTTTGACACATTGGTTGCTAAATAGCAAGTTGTTTCATCTGCACATATTTGTGATAAAGTTTCTTTCTCTGAATTTTCAATAGAAATCAAAATGTTTCTGTGAGCCCTAAAAGTATTGTGGGACCTGGGCAGTGTGCCTACTGTGTCTAGAAGAGGAACTGGCCCAGTGGCTTAGCCAGGTAGTTTTGGCTCAGAACTCTTATATGGATGAGACAGGATGTTGGCACAGGCTGAAGTCATCTGAAGCCTTGACTGAGATGGGAGGATCCACTACCAAGATGGCACATTCACATGGGTTTTAGCAGGAGACCTCAGTTCCTGGCCATGTGGGCCTCTTCATGGGGCTGCTAGAGCATCTGCATGACATGGCAACTGGCTTCCCCTAGAATGAGTGATCCAAAAGACAGATGGAGAGTCAGGAGGAATCTACCATGCCTTTTACATACTATCTTGGAAGTCATACATGGTCAATATACCATTGTTTCTGTCACATTCTTTTGTTGGAAATGAGTAATGTACAGTCTGCACTTAAGGGGCTTATGGGGAGGGAAAGCAGATTCTACTTTTTGAAGGCAGGGGACATCTTTTGCTTCCTTCCTTCCTTCCTTCCTTCCTTCCTTCCTTCCTTCCTTCCTTCCTTTCATTTTATTTATTTTAAAGAGAAAGAGAGAGAATGTGAGGTGGGGGAGAAAGGCTGAAGGAGACAGAGAGAGAGAGAGAGAGAGAGAGAGAGAATCTTAAGCCATCTCCATGCTCAGTGTGGAGCCTGACACAGGGCTCGATCCCAGGATCTTGGGATCATAACTTGTGCTGAAATCAAGAGTCAGACACCACTGACTGAGTCACCCACTGAGGGCCCAACAACGGACATATTTTAAGACCTGGCATCAAAGAGACCTTCCATGACCACCAATTTCTCTCCTCTCTGTCACTCTCCAAGTGCTGTCTAATGCATCGCTCAGTGTATCACTACTTGAAATTTGTTCATTTATCTGATTGCCTGCCCCAGCTTAAATAAGTTCCATGACAGAGGAACCTTGTCTGTCTGCTTGTCTAGATAGGGCCAGGCACCTACAAGATTCTCAGTAAGTATTTGGTGAGTGAATGAATGAATGAATGAATGAGTGAATAAACGTGGTGTTGGTGATGGGGCACCTGAGTGGCTCAGCCAGTAGAGCCTCCAGCTCTTGATTTTGGCTCAGGTCATGATCTCATGGTTCATGAGTTCAAGCCCTGCATCGGGCTCTGCACTGACAGTGCAGAGCCTACTTGGGATACTCTCTCTCTCTCTCTCTCTCTCAAAATAATAAATGAACTTAAAAAAATCTGGTGCTGGTGGAAGAAGCAGGAACCACTTCAGACAGGTGGTAGAAAAGGTGTACGTGGAGAAGCAGAAGTTGTACTGAAGTTGGATGTTTGGGGATGGTTCCCAAGGACCCTGTGGTTTGGGAAGAGGAGGGGAAAGGTACTAAGGGATAAGAAGCTGGAGAGGCTGGATGGCGAAAGAGTATAAGATTGTTTTGTGAACAGATTACAGGCCCAGCGGAGGAGCCAGACACAGCAACAGGTAAATTACAAAATATTATGATAGATGCATAATGGAAGTGTGTTTAGGACCCATTAGGCTGGATTGCAACACTGTCACTGCTGACTGAGACCCTTGCTTTTGGCCCTACACTTGACTGGATCTTGCTCACTATTGGTGAGTCCTGAGGAGATGGATGAGCTCCGCCTCTGGGAGGCTAGGAGGCTAGCTCTCCTGCCTGCGCTGCTCTATTCAGCCTCTGGGTGGCAGCAGAGGCTCAGGCTTCACTGTGGCTGCCCGGCCCTTGCTGAGGCCATTAGAGCGGAGAAGCTTTTTCTGCTCCTGTTCCAGCTCTGCTGGGGGCTGAGGGCTGGGGGTTGAGGGGTGGGCGTGGAGGTGCGCTTAGGCCAAAGGTTTGGGGGTTCCAGCTTGTGCTCCTACCTCTACATTCTTCCTCCCACTCTCCCCCCAGTCTCCTCCTGTGCCCTTTCCTCCTCTACAAGTCTTCTTTCTGGAAGATGAGAAAAGAGAGGGGGCTGGGGTGGGGTTGCAGAACTCATCTGACTTTTATGAAGGAGCTTGGACTTTACCTTAAGGGCAATGGAAAGTTCACTGAAATGTTTGGAGCAGGGAAGCAACACCATCGGATCTATGTTTTTAGAAAGGTCACTCTAGCTACAGGAAGAAGGATGACGGAAGCTGACTGACCAGACAGCGGCCAATAGTCCAGGTGGGAGAAGGTAAGGAACCAGCCAGGCCTCTAGGCAGATGGTGGGGAGAATCGTGGAGAACAGCTGGGCTGAACCTGGTGCGTGTGGGGGTGCTGGACCCCAGAATGAGCACATCACTGCCATGGTGGCCGAGGGCTCAGGACATGGGCCCCGCCCAGTCAGGAGAGGGGCATCCCCAATCCTACAGAGACTGGTTTCCCAGGAAGGATGTCAGCGTTGCAGATCAGGACAGGGAACCAGAGACCCTAGACTGGAGCACAAAGTGAGGTGTTGATCTTGGCACTAGGTAGAAGATCTGACCAATCCTTGGCTCAGAAGGGCAGCTGGCCCCAAGTACCCAAAGGCTGCTGTCTTCTGCTCACATGCCCCAAAGGTGCCATTACCAGACATTGGGGAAGCTCTAGAGGATTCACCTGGGCTTGGCCGTGATCTAAAGTTGACTGCTGTCCTGTGCTCTCCCCGTCGGGGCTGCATCCATGGGTCCTGGCAGCCCTTACCCCACCTGGCTCCAGGTCTGGCCTCAGGGCCGGTATTGAGCTGGATGCCAGCTGTGTGATCACAGGTGGCTTTGTGCCCAGAGACTGCAGTTAAGCTTGGTCTGACAGAGTGTCTGGCTGCCTCCCAGGGCTTGGGAAGCTGGGCGGCTCCTGCTTGTGGCCTGGGAGCTCTTGCTGCAAGTGATGAAGGATTCATCTCTGAGCTTCTAGAAAGCTTTGGGTTTGTCTCCTTTCCCTCTTCACACGGGCTATTACCTATGTCTGGAAATGTCTGGAACATTCTCCCACTGCTCCTTTTTACCTGACCAACTCCTATTCATCTTTTATGTCTCAGTTTAAATGTCACTTCCTTGGAAACAGTTTTAGTACCCCCATTATTCTTGCTCAGTAGGTCCTTTCACTTTTTCTACAGTGCATTTACTACAAGTTATTATCCTTGTGTGTGTGTGTGTGTGTGTGTGTGTGTGTGTTGACATCTTGATCTCCTGAGTAGATAGGAAGCTGCCTGGAGACAGGAAGCACCTCTCTGTCACTCATCATTATAGCCCTAGTCTCCATGCCTGGGACACTGCAGACACTCCGAATGTACTTGTTGAATGTGTAACTGAAAGAAAGAATGGGTGCATTGTGGATGCTGGGGGATACCCTAGGTGTGTTGGGAATTCATAAGGCCACAGAGTTAACCCCTGTATCTCCCCAGATCATCAATTTGATTTGAGAGTAAGGAATGAGAAGCACTATATTTACTTGTTAGTTGAATATTTTACATTCCAAAAGTAATACATGTTCCTTGTCAAAATTCAATTGATAAGCATTATTTTTTTTATTGAAACAAACTCCGACACATTATGGAGCAGGATGCAAAGCTCACCTGGCTTTTATTTTATTTTTCTGTTTTTTTATTTTTTCATAGTTTATTGTCAAGTTGGTTTCCATATAACACCCAGTGCTCATCCCAACAAGTGCCCTCCCCCATGCCCATCTCGCCCCTGCTCCTCTCCCCCACCCCCATCAGCCCTCAGTTTGTTCTCAGCATTCAAGAGTCTCTCATTACGTATTCATTTTCAAGCAATGATCAGTCTGAAGGAATTTCAACTCTCCGCCTTTTCAACTCATTGAAATTCATCTTAACCACCCACCCACCCAAGATAAAAATGAAAACTTTTTTCTAACTTAATGGCAATCATCATAAAAGGCAGTCTATAGTAAGAAATCAATCTTCCTGTTACTATTTTTGGAAAGACAGGTATGATTTTCTCCTAAGTCTTTACGGTTTTCTTCTTTTTTAAAAAAATTTTAAAATGTTTTTATTTATTTATTTATTTATTTATTTATTTATTTATTTATTTATTTTTGAGAGAGAGGGAGACAGCGTGAGCAGGGGAGGATCAGAGAGAGAGAGGGAGCTACAGACTCTGAAAGAGGCTCCAGGCTCCGAGCTGGCAGTCAGCACAGAGCCCAACGTGGGGCTCGAACCCGTGAACCGCGAGATCATGACCTAAGCAAAAGTTGGACGCTTAACCGACTAAGCCACCCAGGCGCCCCAGTCACCTGGCTTTTAGAAAGGAAGTGTGAATCTTCAAAGAAAATCTGAGCTTAAGCAGGGCCTGGGATCCCTCCTGTGGTTTTGGGGCACTTCCATGCTGGGGTCTGAGGACCTGTTGTTAGGCAGTCGTGCTGCTCATGGTGTTGTGTCTGCAAAATGCAAGGTGCGGGCTCTCAAGTGCATCTGTGAGGATACGAGCCTGACATCACGTGAAGTCTGCTGGCCAGGTCCCGGAGCAGGGGCCCTGGGGAAGAGTGTTCACACAGAGTAGGGATGGAGGGAAGCATTCTGGGAGGTATCAGACAGAAACCTCCCTGGTGGGGCTACAACAATAATCTTGCAAGCAGGCCAGGGCAGAGTGTTCAGATCCTGGGAGGGGTCCTCTAACAGGTCAGCCGTTTCTGAGGGGCAGAGCTGGCTGCCAGGGGCCAGGGTCATCGGAGCTGCGAGAATGGGGGCAGATGGGGAAGGGGTGCCATTGGGTTGGCTGAAGTGGGCACCATACAGCTGTTCTGGGAGACCAGAAGAGAGTGAGCCTAGAGAACAACAGTGTTGAGAACAACCTGCCAAATGCCTCACACGGAGTGGAATAAAGAATAAAGAATGTGGGCCACACCTCGGGGTTCAAACCCTGACTGTGTCACTTTTAGTTATGTCTTTGGTCAGGCAGTTTCCCTCTCTGAGCCTCAGTTTCTCCAGCTGTAAAAAAGGAATCCTGATCTCCATCTTGAAGGTGGTTATGAGGGTTCCACTAGGACTTCACCCTCTGCCCATTAGAATCACCTGGGTAGTGGGGCACCTAGGTCGCTCAGTTGGTTAAGCATCTGACTTTGGCTCAGGTCAAGATCTTGCAGTCCATGAGTTCCAGCCCTGCATTAGGCTCTGTGCTGATAGCTAGAAGACTTGAGGCTGCTTTGGATTCTGTGTGTGTGTCTCTCTCCTCCCCTCCCCTGCTCATGCTCTGTCTCTCTCAAAAATAAATAAACATTAAAAAAAACTGTAATATTTATTTATTTATTTATTTATTTAAAAAAACCTGGGTAGTGTTTAAAAAATACTGATGTCTGGGCTTCACCCCGGTGCAAGGGAATCATACTCTCTGAGAGCAACGCCCAGCATGCAGGGTGCTTTAAAAGCGTGTGGGTAGGGGCGTCTGGGTGGCTTAGTCGGTTAAGCGTCCGACTTTCGCTTAGGTCATGATCTCACGGTTTGTGGGTTCGAGCCCTGCGTCAGGCTCTGTGCTGACTGCCAGCTCAGAGCCTGGGCCTATTCAGTCTGTGACTCCCTCTCTCTGACCCTCCCCTGCTCACGCTCTCTCTCTCTCTCTCTCCTAGAAATAAATAAAAAACATAGAAAAAAAAAAGCATGTGGGTGATTGTGTGCAAAGCTAGGGTGGAATCCGAGGGGGAGGGAGCCTCTGGAATAGCTGATGTGGCCACAGCCTTGTGATCACCTCCAGCAGAGGAAGCAGTGCTGGTTCCCAGAACCCCCCAGCAGCCTTCCCAGGCTTTGCGGTCCGTCAGCAGGCTGCTCTGTGCTTTGAACTGAGCAGCCTTCTTTTCCTGCACTGTGTCTTCTTTGTCTGCGACCACGCTGTTGAGGACAGGGGGCAGCAAATGAAGTGTGCCCATGGAGATGGGCAATGGCCTTGGGTGTGACAGACAGACATGGAGAGTGACATAGGGACAGACAAGGCCAAGAGGTAGGGATCCCCTGCCATTCCCCTCCTCCTAACAGAGCCACAAAGAGAGACTGCCTTGGTGCTTAAACTTGACCTGTATCAGAAGCCTACCCGCACCCCCCCCCACCACCACCTGAAGGGGTTTCTGGAAACACAGATTGCTGGGCCCCATTCCCAGAGTTTCAGATTCAGTCTGTCTGGGGTGTTAAAGAGGAAACTTCTCAATGGCACTTGTTGGAGCATGAGAGGGAGACTTCATTTGAGCTGGAGGGCTGCCCTACCCCAATAGGTGTGGGGACCCCTGTAACGGGCTTTTGCAATGAGAGAGATTGGCCTTGACTCTGAATACAACACAGGCAAGTGGGAACTTAAAACCAAGGAGCAAGGGTGGGGGCATGGATGGAACATTACCGGAGGAAACATCAGGGGTCAGGGGAGATTCCGCCTGATAGGGATTCCTGCCAGGGCAGGCCAGGGGGCAGGCCAGGGTGATCTGATATCACCTGAGGGGTGGTGATGGCTGAGGAACCTGATCTGTGAGTGTGGGTGGGGGTGGGAGGAGCGGGGAGGGTTCTGGTTAAATAGACTTAGCAGGATTCCTGCTAATACTGGACAGTGCACAGAACATGGAAATCGAGGCCTAGTTGAAAAAGAGCTCAGGAGAGCCTGAGTGGAGTTTGGTCAAGGAGGGAATCTTTGTCAGGGGAGGGGCCCAGAATGCGCGTTTCTACCGAATTCCCAAGTCATGCTGCTGGCTCTGGAACTAGACTTTGAGAACCACTGACTTAGAGAGCGGCCCAGAGAGAAGTCGGGCAGACAGGCAGGCAGACAGACAGACGGAATCTGAGACAGAGAAGCCCAGATGCACACCGCCCCCATTCACACACACTCAGAGCCAGGGAGAGGCTTGGGGACAGAAACAGGCCCAGAGAGGTGACAGACAGCCAAGCAGCCCCACAGACGTGCTCTGAAGCCGAAGTACCAAGGAGGCTGAGAGACCCAGATGCATGGAGGCAGAGCTGGGAGAGAGAGACCCCAAAATACAGAGTCAGGGAGGAGTCCCTCGCTGTCTCCCAGGTCAAAGAATGACTAGATACCTTTGGGGAGAGAAGGGAGAGAGAGAGCAAGAGCGAGCGAGCGAGCGAGCGAGAGAGAGAGAGCGAGCGACTGATCCAAAGAAGACAGGCAGACAACAAAAATGTGGACCGAGTTTTTCCCTCTGAAGGGAGACTGAGGGGAGGACCAGGGGAGGTAGAGATTCAGAGTGAGGAGGCCTCAGGGTCACCTGACCATGACCTGGGCGAGAATGCCTCCAGGGCGTGCAGGTGCCAGCTTGCACCAGATTGTTACAGATTCAGGAAATCTGCCAGTTGTGAAACCCCTGATGTCTGAAAGTGACCCTGGTGGGGGTGTTCACCCATGTCATGACCCTTGGGGACCTCAATGGGAAGAACAATGGGAAGAAATAAGCAATGGCTCTGCTTCTTTATTCTTGGTTTGCCCAGATGGAACCTCGCTCTTCCAATCAAAGATCGGTACTGGTGCCCCTCCTCCAGGAAGCCTTCCTGACTGTGCAGCCCATGGGGCTCTTGTCTCCCGGAAGGCTTGCAGAGTCTGCTTCATGGGCTTTCTGTGGATCCCTCGGGGCTTTGAGTCCTTGTTTCTGGCGTGACTTGGGGCTAAGTGTGACCCACTCTCTGACCCTCAGTGTCCCCAAGTGTGAAATGTGGGTGGGGGTTAGTCGAATGACCCCTAGGGCGCCTTTCATTTAAAATAATTCGTTTTACTCCCTCCATGCTACCCTTTTTTTTTTTTTACCATGTTCCCCTGTCCTTGAAACCTTCTTGAGTGAGGCCCCTGAATATATATTTATTTATTTATTTATAAAATATACACATCATAAGATATACATTAAATATAAATCAAAAAGAAGGAGATAAAAATACAAATTAGAAGTTACAATATGTATATATTTTTCCTCCTCTGGGAGACCTCTGTTCTAGTTTGTAAGCTCCCCGAAGCCATTTCTGTCTCCTGTGGCCCACACAGGACTGTCCTGGCCCTGCAGGAGCTGTTCGTGATTTTTCAATAATAACAGTAATAGAATATTTACTCAGCGCTCACTCTGCAGTGCTAGGTACTGTGCTGAGCGCTTTCCATGAGTTAACTCTGTTAAGCTCCGTCACAACTCTCTGAGGTCGGCACCGCAATTATCTCTACTTCCCAGGAGGGAAACTGAGGCACGTAGATGGCGGTAACTTGCCATTATTACACAGCCATTCAATGGCGCTGTTGGGACTCAAACCCTCGCCCAGGCGCTGTTGCACATGAATTTAGCCTCAGTCCTTCCATCTTGACCCAGAGTTTACCTTCTTGGTCTGCACTTGGAGGGCTACGTGATTAGCCTCAGGGGCAACGAAAAGACAAGTAAGAAGACAAGGGTTAATGTTCCCTGTTAATGGTTATTTATGATACAGTTTGCATACTTCATCCTTGAGATAATGGCTATTCCTTTGAAACTCCCCTAGAACCCTAAACCGTGCCTTGAAAATAACAAATGCTGGCCTATACACCGGGATAAAGGCTGCTCTCTTGATCACTTTGTAGCCCTTTTTTACAATGACTGGTCAATTCTGTTTCTGTACTGCCGCTTGCCTGCTTGGTCATTATAAAAAGTGCTAAGTCCTTGGGCTCTGGCCGCACATTTAGAGAGTTCTGTGTTAACTCTGTGCATCCTGGCCGGTAAAAAAGACTCCCTTAATTTAGCTTCAGTGGTCTCGGTTGGTCTCTGTGTCTCTCGGCATGACAGCATGAAACTCTTAGGCAAGGAGGGGGGTTCTGCCTCTGAGGCCTGGCCGCTGAGCCCCGTGCTTCCCCAAGGTGGTGGCCACAGACATCAGTTTACATTGGACCCATTGCTGCTGCTGCTAAGTATTCTGGGGCCCGTGTGCGGGGGCGCCAGGAGCCTGACCCACACCATCGCATTTGCTCCCTCCCCTTCCCTGAGGTTGGTACCCCAGGGGGCAGGGCCCTCTGCTGGGCCCCGCCAAGGCACTCGCAGGCCACCCTGGCTGAGCTGCAAGGTGCGATTTAGCCATAAACTCATTAAGAGATGCATCAAGTTGCCCTAGAAACTAGACTCTAGTTAAGTGCCTGAAAAGTAATTATAAACTCCAGAATATCTTTCAGCCGAGCAGGTGGCTGGAAAATTAGAAATCTATTTCTGAGACACCTTCTGCTTTCCAGAAAGGCTGAGGCTCTGCTTTGGTCCCAGTGAGCGCTCCTGGCCTCGCTGGAGTGCGCGTGGTGGCCTGGGCTTGGGAGAGGCCGCCTGGGGTGGCGGGGAGCCAGGCACTGCCGGGCCCGGGCTCCCTGCAGCGTGGAGGCCTCGGAGCACCACCTCCCCGATGTCACCCCTGAGAGCTGGGTTGCTAGGACACCGGAGCTGAGGAGATGCCAGCTGATTTGCCAAACAATTTTTTCTCCCAATTAGGAATAATTAGACAAAGAGAGAAAGTATGCGCTTCGATGGTGGCGAACAGGCTCGGAGCTCGGGGACCCCGAGATGGCTGGGGGAGGGGTTGCCTCCCCATCCCACCCCAGAGAAGGAGCCTCTTTCTGGGCCCAGAGCATCCTGCTGGGGGAGGGGGAGAGAGACATTTATTAAGTGTCTGCCGCGTGTCAGGCATCAAGTCTGCTGTCTGGCGAACGCCATCCTCTTTCCGCTCAGGACAAGCTGGCAGAGTTGAGGAGCACCTTCTGCTATGACCCCTTCATCGCTCATCAGCCCTGCTGGGCTCTTGTGGTTCCCAAACTTCCTGAAGTCCTTGCTTCGCTCTTCCCTCTGCCCAGATGTTCTTACTTCTCCTCTGCATGGCCGGCTCCTTCATATCCTCCTGCTGGACGCTCTTGTCCAAAGCAGGTCCCTTCCTCTCCTTCCGCCTCTCAGCCCCTTGCTAATTTCCTTCACGGTGCTCGTTATGGCTGGAAAATATTGTATTTGTCTGTTGCCTTGTCTTGTCATCCATCTTCCTAGCTAGGATGTCAGATTCCTGAGGACAGGGGACAGTGTGCATGCCACAGATCCTGGCACGGAAGAAACTCTCAGTACTTATTTGTTGAATGAATGAATGATGATCTCGGTGTTACTGAAAGGACGTGGAGGCTAAGCGAATCCAGGGTTCTCCCCTAAGGTCTGCAGCTGAGACACGGTAGATTCAGGCCCCACATGGGTCTTACCCCCAGGCTGGCTCTCTCCCTACAGCATCATGCTGCCTTGGTCCATGCCTGCCCCAGAGAGACCTGCTGCGTCACCGTGCCTCTCCCCGCCTCCAACAGAGAAGGCTGCAGGCTCTCCTGCCGTCCTTACATTGGGGGGGGGGGGTTCACCGATGGCCATGTGGCAGTATAGGATGGTGGTCCCTGGAGTCAACCTGTCTGGGTTCAAATTTCAGGTCTGTCCATTACTTGTCTGGCAACTCTGGGCCTCCGTGTTGGCGTCTGTAAGAGGGGAACAACAGAGCCTATTTCATAAGGCCCTTGTGAAGATGTAATGTGGTAACGCAAGTGGAAAGTTTAGAGAGCCTGGCACACTGGTGGTGCCTCCTAAGGTCTGGTTCTAGAAGAAGCAGGGATGACAAACTGCCTGCTTGTGTGTCTGTGACACTCAGAAGCCGGATCCTACAGCCATTTGGGTGCCTGGTGTGAATTATCCAGCCTGGCCCCTGTGGCCCCGAATTCCTAACAGCTCCACTCTGGGGAAGATGAGAAGGGAAAGTGGATGTGGACGAGCCTCGGTCAGTGGCTGACACTTAGTAGGTGCTCAATAAATGGCTGCAGAGCTGCTGAGAGAGATAGCCAGACTGAGGAGTCAACGGACTGCTGCACCTCTCCACCTGAGGGTGCCATAGGCCCCTCAAATGCAACAATAAAATAGCTACTGAGCAGTGGTGTGTGTCCAGCACAGGATTATTTATATCACTCTGTATCTGATCGTCAGCTCCGCAGAGGTAGAGTCACTGTAGCCTTTTAGTTGGCCTTCAGTACACATTTGTGGAGTGAATTAATAAACTCATTAATTTAAGCTGCCCAATCAATGTATAGGATAGATATTATTTTCCCCCATTTTATGGAAACTAAGCTTAAGAAAGGAAAGGTTATCCGCTCAAGGTCATAAGTTGGCAATGGCCAAGGGTCCTGCTGTTAACTGCTACTCTCTGTTACTCCCCAGATGCAGCTGGTCCCCCATCTCCCTTTCATGACTGCTCAAAAAAAAAAAAAAGAAAAGAAAAGAAAAAGTGGACAGCTAAAACGAAGCCACGTGCCCTCTCATTGTTTTCAACGTCAATGAATGGCCCCACTATAGCAACCTGCTCCCCCCTCGCCCCTCTCCACTCAGCGTGAAGAGTGACACTAAAAAAAAACCACAAAACAAAAAACAAAAAGCCCATACACACAAATAACAAAAACCAAAACACATCTATCAGATTATGTTACTTACTGCTCCAATGGTTTCCCATTACCTTGGAATAAAATCTACAGGCATTAGTGGAGGCTCCAGGCCCTGTGCGATCCTGCGGCTGCCCTCCTCTCTGACCTCATCTGCCATTCTCCTCTGTACTAGCTTGCTCTCTTCTCCAGCCACACTTCTGTCCCCAGGCTCACCAAGGTCATTCACAGCTTGGGACTTTGGAACTCCAGTGCCTTTGGTGTACGTGGTGGGTGAGAGGTGACTGCAGATTATTTGTCCCTTCTCCCCCTGAGACATGGAGTCTATTTCTCTGTCCCCTCGATTCTGGGCTGGACTGCGGCTGCTTTGACCAATAAAATGTGGCAGAAATGACTCTGCCAGTTCCGGACTGTCAGCGTCTGCTCTCTTCCTTTGGGAACACAGCTGCCATCCTGTAAGGAAGCCCAGGGAGCCAAGTGGAGGCTAATTGTCACAGTCAGCTGACAGCCCCAGGTAGGCTCCCAGCTGACGGCTAGACCAGCTGGCTTGGACCGTGTGGGTGACCAGTACTGGAAGTGTGCCCTCCAGCCTCAGGTGGCCATCCCAGCTGGTGCGACACGAAGCAGAGATGGGCTGTTTTCCAGGAGCTCCGCCAAATTTGAAAATTGGGAGCAAATAGATGGTTGTTATTTTATGCTGTTAAATTTTGGGATGGTTTGTAGGGAGTCAAAGTTGAACCATATAGCCCATGATTCTCTTCTCCCAGGTCTTAACTCGCTGGCGCTTCATGGCTCTGGCCACCTCCTCAAAGAGGTTTTCCCTAACCACTCCACATGGGGTAGCCCCTCCCAGCAATGGGTACCTTTCTGCCACATCCACCTTTCTTATTTTTTTCATGCTGTTTTAACGGTTCGAAATGATCCTACTTGTTTACTCATTTATTATCTGCCCAGAGTGGTGTCTGGCACGCATAGTAGGCCTTCAACACACCTTTGTTGAATTAACTGCCCTCGTATCTCTTATGGATTCTGTATATGTTTCCTACTGTTGCTATGACAGATTACTACAAGCTTTGTGGCTTAACACAATAACAAGTGTATCATCTCACAGGCCTAGAGGTCAGAAGTGTAAAATGCCTGAGCAGCTGTGTTCCTCCTGGAGGCTGGAGGGGGGCGCCTGTGGCTTTGCCTTTTCTGGCTTCTTTAGGCTTCCCAGGTTCCTTGGCTTGTGACTCTGCATCACTCCACCTCTGCTTCGGTCATTGTGTCTTCTCTTTTTCTCTGGCCCTCCTGCCTTCCTCTTATAAAGATCCTTGTGATTACATTGAACCCACTGGAAAATCCAGAATCCTCTCCCCACCTCGAGATCCTTAATCACATCTAAAAAGTCTCCTTTTTTTTTTTTAAATAAATCATCTGTGGATGATATTTTTTTTAAAAAATGGTTGTTTATTTTTGAAGGAGAGAGAGATGCACAGTGTGAGTGGGGGAGGGGCAGAGAGGGAGACACAGAATCTGGAGCAGGCTCCATGCTCTGAGCTGTCAGCACAGAGCCTGACATGGGGCTCAAACTCACAAGCTGTGAGATAATGACCTGAGCTCAAGTCGGACGTCTAACTGACTGAGCCACCCAGGCGCCCCTGCAAAGCCTCCTTTGCCTTGTAAGGTAATACTCACAAATCCCAGGGATTAAAAGGCAAACATCTTTTGGGGGGGGACAGTCATATGCTGCCTGATGGCCACCGGTCTTTTTCAATGATTTATTCTCTTTCTCCCTCTTCTGCACCCCCTGCCCCACACCTTTGGCCCCAGGATTCACAATGTTGAAGGTCCGCCTCAGGGTCAGGCCCTTCCCAAATAGCCCTTGACCATGAAATCTGGGAATGACAGTGGGATGCTAAGACTTTTAAGGATTTAATATTCTGATGTTCTGGTACACTGCATTGTTGTGAAGCACTGAAAGGCAGTCAGTTTTTGCTACCGCACCAGTGTTATTTCAGTATTTAAAAAATTTGAATCATGGATGTGTGAAGTCTACCCCGAGAGTTACAGGCTGCATCTAGATTTCCCACTGAATAAAGGTGTGCTCATTTAGGAAGTGTTCTGAGGACATCTTGACCCTCTGTGAGGCCCTTTTGGGATCTCTGAGGCTGTCTGAATTCCCCCCTCCTGGATGAAAATGAGAAGAGTGGCTGCATGTCTTTCCCTAGGTTTGGGTCTCCTGTATTTCCTTCAGAGCCACTTTGGGACTCTGATGGAATTGGCCTAGAATTGGGTTGGGGGGTGGGGGCTGGGCATGGAGGACTTTTAAGAAAATGTGGAAAAGATTTGGTGAGGATATTAGGGGAAAAGGGAGAGCCACGGGGAGAGAGGTTGCCCAAATCTCAGTACTTCTCTCTCCACCAACTTAACAGACCCTGGGATAGAGCTTAATGTACACCAGTTTCTATGCAAAGCACTTTCTAAATAATAACTAATGTAGCCCCCAAATACCCCATTGAAGTGGGTATTATTGTTATCCCTACTTCAAAGATAAGGGCATAGAGAGGACAAGTAGCACTGTCAAGGTCACCCAGCCAGTGAGGAGCAGGCTGGGACTGGACTCAGGCCCTTTGGCATCAGATTCCGTGAGTTCACCACCGCACGATGCTGTATTTTGCCTGATGGCTGAATTCCCTCTGAGGCCCCTCCTTTTTCCTCCTGAGCTAGCTGCTTCCTCTTGGGGCATGCTCTTTTCTGCCAGATCATTTATTTTGCCCAAGACCTTCTTCCATCAGCCTATCTGGAGAATCTCAAGCCAGAAGATCCATGGCAGCTGAGTGACAGACCTTACCCGATCTCGGGACAACGTTTAGGGCTGGGTTCAGTGGTGATCATGGCTTCCTGTCAACAAAATATTTGTAGGGGCACTAGTCTTTCAATACCATGTAAACTAATTACTGAGATATGACCATTGATTGCTTTGCTTCAGAATTGTAGCCACCTGGCCAGGATCAGAGCCTAGTTAATCATTAGGCTGTCTGGGCAGTGACCTGAAGCACTCGTCTCTAAAGAATTTCTGACATCGCTGGAATGAGTCGAGAAGAAACTTTCCACAGAAGACTCTGTAGAGACCTGGCAGGATGTAAATGAATCCCACTTCTGCTGAGGTAGGCAACGCCCCCCCCCCCGCCCCCGTCCCCCGCGACACTGTGTGACATCTTCCACATATGGTATTTCTTTCGCTCCTCATAGCATTTCCGTGAAGTAAGCATCATTATGTGCATTTTACAGATGATGAAATCAAAGCTCAGAGCGATACAGCAAATGACCCAAAGTCACAACTAGTAAGGGGCACAGTTGGGGTACAAACCTAGAATTGTCTATGTCTGGGGCTTGTGCACCAAATGTAGTTATTCTGCTGTCCCCAAAGAGATGGACAGAGCAGGCTTCATGAGGATATGGCCCCAGACACTTCCTTCTCTCCTTTCTTCTCACAGCCAGTGGGAAATAAAGGTGCTCATGGCGAACTCAGGTCTGTGGCCAGTAAGGACCCTTCTGTCACCGAGGTACAAGCTTGGGGCTGGGGGAAAAGGGGGGCAGAAGGATGACAGGAGGCTTCAAGAAAGAGGTGGCATTTGAGTAAGGTCTTGGATATATGACTCCTTTTATGACTGTGCACATGTTCATGCCACAAATACTTCCTGAGTCCCTCCAGGGGCCAGACAGCATGGTGGGCAGAGTCCACTCTGGTGAGTAGAAGAGACACCGCCCTGCTCTCTCTAAGCTGGAGGCTAGAGCAATGTCATCCAAGAGAACCTTCTGCAGTGATGTAAATGCTCACCCTGTCCAGTGGAGTGGCCACTAGCCACGTGGGACTTCTGAGCCCTCAAAATGTGGCTAGTTTGATGGAGGAACTGAATTTTGGGTTTTATTTAATTTTGGTTAACTTCAATTTAAATAGCCCCATGTGGCTACTCTAAGAGACAATGCAGGTTTAGAGGGAAAGAGGGACAATAAACATAAGGAAATTGCTTATTGGGGCACCTGGGTGGCTCAGTCAGTTAAGAGTCTGACTTTGGCTCCGGTCATGATCTCACAGCTGGTGGGTTCGAGCCCTGCGTCGGGCTCTGTGCTGACAGCCCAGAGCTTGGAGCCTCTTTCCAATTCTGTGTCTCCCTCTCTCTGTCTGCCCTTCTCCCACTTGCAATCTCTTTCTCAAAAATAAACATAAAAAAAAAAAAAGAGAGAAATTGCTTGTGGCAGTGAGTGCTATGCAGGAAACCAGATACAGGGGATTTCGAATAATGGAGAGCATCCTGTTGAGGTTAGACAATTAAGGAAAACATCTCTGTGGGGGTGACATTGCAATGGAGATGGTGAGTATGAGCCAAGGAAGAGTCAGAGAAGGATCATCCCTGTGGAGGGACTGGAATGTGCAAAGGTCCTGGGGGGGTTGGCGTGCTTGAGACTGGGAAAGGAAGCCAGTGTGGTGAGCGGGCTGTGGGTGTGTGAGGTGAGGTCCAGGCATGAGAGACAGAGATCTGATCATGCAGACTTGCAGGCTTGTGTAAGGAGTCTGCATTTTACTTAAAGTGCCACAGAAGCCACTGAAAGTCCTTTCTCCAGGCTGCCACGTGGAGGATGAATCGTAGGTGGCAACGGCGGAAGTGAGGACGGCTGGGAGTGCGCTGTAGCAGTGGTGCAGGTGAGAGAGGGTGCCTCCGAGGAGGAGAATGGCTTCAGCGATCACAGAAATGGTTACCTTTACAAATGGCCTGGCTGCAGAAGGCCTGATAGAATCCAGGGTGATGTTGAGGTTTTTTGTTGAGCCGCTGGGCAAACGGTGGCATTTTCAGAGAAGAGAAGCTTACAGCACTCGAGTCCAGGCTGTTGGATGGTCACCCAGATGGTTGTTGAAGCTCGTAGGAATGCTAAATGTTTATTTGATGATGCGTCTCCGTGGGCTGCGTATGTATACACACTCTCTGCGGGTGGGTGTGCATTCATGTTTGTGCACATCTTTGCTTTGGATAAAGTAAATGCATACGTTTGGTGTGGGATGAGTGTGTATGTGTATGAGTGTCTATTTTTTGGATGAGTGGATATGAACGTGCCCACACATCCATGTAGATGTGGGTGGAATCAGTGTATGTGAGTGTGTACATCTGTGGGTTTCTGTCTGTGGAGGGAGAATGTCTGCCTCTCACTCAGGGTGAACCTGGGATCCGGGCTTACCTCTGTGAGATGTGTACAAATGTGGAGGTATGTGTGTATACATGCGTGTGCGTGTGCATGGTGAAGGTGTGTGCATGTTTGTGGAGTGACTCTTTATAAATCTTTGTGCATGTATGAGTGCAGAAGGTGTGTATATTTATGCACACGGGTAGGGCTGAACTTAGGTACACATCTCTTCCTATAGGAGGGGTGAGTGTGCATGCAGGGGCTTTGAATAGACATCTGTTTGGCGGACCGTGTGCGCAGATCTGTGCATGTCTCTCAGTGGGGAGAGTGCATGCATGTACATGCACAGGTGTGGAGGGAGTGTGTTCCAGGGATGGGTACGTATGGGTGTGTGTGCCATCTGTGTGTGGCCAGTGTGCCTCCCTGTGCCCTTTGGGGCTCCCGTGCCTGCAAGTCACAGAGGCAGCAGCTTGCAGAGCATGTTATGACATGTTTATAGGTCTCTCAACCTTAATGCATTTTAAATTTCCAACCCAAGGCGATCCTGGTGGATTGCAGAGCCATTTGTTTCTTGCTCTGCTTTAAAGGGAAAGTTTCCAGACTCAGATCTCTTCTGCCTCCAGCTTGGCAGCTCCATTCTAAGTCTTCAGGACCCTGATGAAAAGAAGACACAGACCAGGCTCCTGATGGAAGGAAGACACAGACCCAGGCTCCTGAGGGAAGGAAGACACAGACCAGGCTCCTGAGGGAAGGAAGACACAGACCAGGCTCCTGACGGAAGGAAGACACAGACCAGGTTCCTGACGGAAGGAAAACACAGACCAGGCTCCCGAGAGAAGGAAGACACAGACCAGGCTCCTAATGGAGGGAAGACACAGACCAGGCTCCTGATGGAGGAAGACACAGACAGGCTCCTGATGGAGGGAAGACACAGACCAGGCTCCTGATGGAGGAAAGACACAGACCAGGCTCCTGACAGAAGGAAGACACAGACTCAGGCTCCTAATGGAGGGAAGACACAGACCAGGCTCCTGAGGGAAGGAAGACACAGACCCAGGCTCCTAAAGGAAGGAAGACACAGACCAGGACACTGATGGAAGGAAGACACAGACCCGAGCTCCTGAGGGGAAGGAAGACACAGACCAGGCTCCTGAGAGAAGGAAGACACAGACCAGGCTCCTGATGGAAGGAAGACACAGACCAGGCTCCTGATGGAAGGAAGACACAGACCAGGCTCCTGATGGAAGGAAGATACATACCAGTCTCCTGAGGGAAGGAAGACACAGACCCAGGCTCCTAAAGGAAGGAAGACACAGACCAGGACACTGATGGAAGGAAGACACAGACCCAGGCTCTGAAACCATGTGGGGGGCATTGAAAGTGAGCTGAGGAGAGGGGTTAGGAGTGGAGAAAGAGGGAGGCACCTGGGTAGCTCAGTCAGTTAAGGGTCTGACTTCGACTCAGGTCATGATCTCATAGTTTGTGAGTTTGAGCCCTGCGTCAGGCTCTGTCCTGACAGCACAGAGCCTGGAGGCTTCTTCAGACTCTGGGTCTCCCTATTTCTTTCTGCTCTTCCCCCACTCACACTCTGTCTCTCTCTCAAAAATAAATAAACCTGAAAAAAATAAATTAAAAAAGCAGTAAAGAAGGAAGAAGGGTAGAGGGTGGTAAAGGGACAAAGAGGTAGGGGGAACCAGATCCCCCTCTTCATTAGGGCAGGCCTAGGACACAGGATTGCACATCTAGTCTCCTCATATACCCTCTTTCTCTCTTGTCCGACTGAGGATTTGCACTTGATCCTCTGCTTCTCATACTACATACTCTCCCCGAGGCTGACCAGCCCGTCATTGGTCTCACCAACTCCTAACACCGCAAACCCCTTCCTACATTGTTTGGGATCCTCACAATGCTGCACAGGCCTGTGGGAACCACAAGCATCCATCACTTTCCTCCAGTCCCTATTGAAGCCCAAAGTGTCACCTGTGTCTCTTAGGCTGAAGGTGACCACATCTCCTGTGTCACTGTGTGTACTGAAGGCCCTGAGGGGTGGCTGCTGGCTCAGCTGCTCGAAAGGACCTTTGGGTGTAGGAGAGAAACAGCCGCTCAGACTTCAACTTGTGTTTATGGGCCACCTGTACCAGGTCTTAGGCACAAGGCCACTGGGGATGCTCTGGGACACTGGGTGACACAGTAGAGCTGTGCTCAGAATCATCTCCATCTTCATCTTTGGCCTAAGCTCTGGGTCTCAATTCTCCCTTCCCTTGGGATGAGTTTCCCCTAGAGACTCCTCTAGGAGAATAAGCAGATATTTATCATAATAACTTTCTCTGGCCTTGCATGGATGTGGGCAGGAGCTGGTGGTTGGGTCTGCAGGCTTCGGGGTGTGTGTGTGTGTCTTTTTCTTGACCTTTGATCTCTCACAGACCTGAAGGACCCTCACATTCCCACCTAAGGGGAGAAACCTCCCACTGGGTCTCCTTTAATATCCCATTTGCACCACGAGGGGTCCTTGGTGTAGACCTCGTCATGACGCTTGGACTTCTCCCAGGAGAAATTCTGGCTATACACTCACCTCCTACTCTGAAAGGGTAGGAGAATCCTCTGCAAGGACCCATGGCTGCTCCTTTTGGAAACTTAAAGCTTCCTAAGGCCAATGTGGTGACTTAAAAAAAAAAAGAGCTTTATTGTTTTGGTAAAAATGCTGTATCGCATCACTGCAGAGGCAGCATAGATTCATGGGTAGGAGCACGGACTCTGGAGACTGACTGGATGGGTTTGGCTCCCATCTTTGCCATTCACCAGCCATGTGATGGTGGGCAGACTGTTTGACCTTTATGTGCCTCCGTGTTCTTGTCTTCTAAAATGAAGATAGAAGAGAGCAAAATTCACACCTAATGCTACCACCCAGGGGGCCTTCTTCCAGTCATCTCTCTTTGGGCTGAAGCACACCAAAAGTTTTATAGAAATATGATTTATGGTATGTGCTGTTCGAATATTTCCACCCCCCGCCCCAACTTAATCATATGTTTTGGAGATTTTTCCTATCAGTCTATATAGATCTACATCATTCTTTGAAAATTAATATTAATGGACTACACTTTATTTGCTTAATCTATCATCAATTTATGGGTGGAAAGATTGTTTCTAATTTTTTACCATCAGAAACAGCACCGTGTGTTCCTGCTTATGCAAATGTCTTCTCACATTTGGGCCACTACCTCCTTGGGCTAAATTCTGGAAGTGACATGCTGGGTCAAAAAGTATGCACATATTACATTTTGATACGTGTGACCAAGCTGCCTTTTGAAAAGTTTGTTTTCTTACCAATTTACACTCTCTGTCCATGACGTCTTGTTGAACCTTCTTCATTTTGATTCTGGGTCTCCCATTAGACTTAACCCTCTGCCCTGGGTGAGGCCACCTGAGTGCTGAAAAAGCTGAGCAAACACGTATTTTTGTATTAGTCCGTGAGACCATGAGCTGCTGGGAAAGCATTGTCACGGAGGGCACTTCCTGAGAGTGGCCTTTGAGGTGTGTGGTGCAGCTGCTGTGGCTCTTCCTGAAGTATAAAGAGTGAACTGTGAAGCATGAGAAAGCCTGTTTAAAAAGTGACTTTGATGAATGTTAAGCATTGTTCTCTCCAGGCTGCGCATCGAAGCAGCCTGGTTGATCTGATGCGATTTTGTAGGGGAGCAGAGGTTTCGAGTGGCAGATTGCCCTTTTCAAAGATGGCTCCAATAGCAACTCCCATTGTATGTGCCTGTGCACAATAGGACTTGTCATGCCCACCAACGGGCAGAGTCTAATTCCTTTTCTCTTGAATCTGGGCTGGCTTGGGACTGCTTTGATCAATAGAGTCCGGCAGAAGTGATGCCCTTCCCGAATTCCTGACCAACAAATTTGGGAGTGAGATAATATGGTGGTTGATTTCTGTCATTAAGTTTTGGGGCAATTTGTTTCACAGTCATAGTAACTGGACCACTCAGCCACCACTTATTGGGGCAGACAGTCCTCTGAATGTGACAACTTTCAGCCTTAAGGTACTGAGAACCGGCCGGTGGTGGTGGTGGTGGGGTCTTGTTAATAATGCAGTCTCCTGAGGTTCTGACTCATTAGTCTTGATGTGGGGTTGGGGATCTGCACTTTTAAATGCTAGGGCCAGGAGATTCTGACATAGCTGATACGGAATCAAAAACTCTGGTGAATCGTTTAAGAGGTCTGCGGAGTCAGAAAGACTTGGATTTGAATTCTGGTTCTGTGGCTACCATCTCTCTGTGCCTTCATTCTTTGTCTGCGATGCTGGGATTAATCATGGTGGTATTGAGGATATTAAATGAGGTAATGCCTGTAGTGCTTAGGACATTCCTGACACATAATAAACACAAAGGAAATGGTGACTGACTGCCACCATAGCATCATGGGGCATGATTCTTAAGCTGGGGTCTCTACTCCCTGTCCTTGGATATTAAATGAAAAATGTTGTGTTTGGAGTTTTTAACTAAGGATGGGGTCCATAGTTTTAATCAGATTTTCAAAGGGTCCTTTATCTATAGGAGGTTGAGAATGATCAAGAGAAAGTTTCCACTGTTTCACCTGGCTTCAGGCCCAGGAATGTTTTTTACTTTCAGCTGAAGCCTCTTAACCACACTCCATGGGTCAGCTTCATCCCAGAGCAGGGAAGGACAACTTTAAACCATCCCTGTTCCACTCTCGGGGACTCAATGAAAGGATAAGGCAGTTGGAACAGCGTGAACACAGATCTGGAGGTGAGATGAAGCTGGAGTTCAGAGGGGCAATAAGCTGATATTAACAAAGAGTGACAGTTTGGGGTCTCATCACAAACTATTCAGAATGCCAGGTTAAAGGTTGGGACTGAGGAGGTAGGGACCCATGGTAAATTTCTGAGCAGAGAAATAGCAAGATCACCACTGTGATTCAGCAAGACATCTCTGTGATGGTGGTTAGGGAAGAAAGTGGCCTGGTTGTTCAGGGAAGGGAAAAACTCTGGATTTAAGAAAAGGCTTGATGCCGGGGTGAGCTGGGATGTTCCTACCTGGGAGTTCTTGAAGAGCTTGTCACAGCTGACTGCTTCTGTCTGCCTCCTCTGCTCAGGTGTACAGGTCGACAGAAGTGCAGGGGGCTCCATTCTTCAGCCTGGAATGCTAAGGCTGGGGTGATGGTGTAGCAGAGGGTAAATGAGATTCCTGGTGTATCCTTGGGAACGCCACTCCTTCTGCCTTATCCTCAGCTTTCCCACTGGTGACATGGGAGACCTAGGTGGATTTATTCCTGCTTTGACTTGCTTCTTTGAGACCTGCTATCATCAGATAGGGATGGCAAGCATATTTCAACTCTTGTGTCAGTGCTGTGTAGAGTCCTATGTTGAGTTGGATTCTGAGGTGCAATCTAGGCAGTGGGAAAGATCTAGGTAGATTAGCAAGGCCTGCCATGGTTGTGACATGGGCAGTGACAGCATGCCCAGTCACCTGGAAATCTTTCCTACCGCAGGACTTTAGCCATTCATGTTAATGCTGTCATAATTTTTGACATATGTGTGTAATACCTTGATTGTGAGGTTAATTTAAAATCGAATTGTTTCTTAAAAATAATTTATTTTAAGCTTTTATTGATTATTGGGGCACCAGGGTAGCTTGGTTAGTGGAGCATCTGGCTCTTGATCTTAGGTCTTGATCTCTGGGTCGTGAATTCAAGCCCCGTCCTGGGCATGGAGCCTACTTAAAAAAGTTGTATTGATTATTTACACGCTTGTGAATTAAGATTGTTTTAAAAAAGATAGATGGAGAGAAGTCTAATTTTTATTCTCATTCCCTCCTATTCTTACACTTCCCTCTTCATAAGGAATCTCTTTTACTTATTTTTGGTCTGTCTTTCTGTGGTTTCTTTTTGAAAGTAATGCAAAGCATTGTTATGTTGCTAAACTGTCTTTAGGTCAATAAATAAAAGAACCAAAGTGCTATTTATTTTTTTTTACCCAAATATCTTTTTTTAAACAATCTTTTTTGTTAAAGGATAATGTAGGTGCAGAAAAGTACACAAAATATGTCTACATGGAGTGTACAGCTCCATGGACTGAAAATCTAAGAGTGCTTGGACCCATCTGGTCACCTCTGAGATTAAGGAAGACAGCACTGCTGTTCTCTACAAGCACTCCTCTGTCATATGTTTGTGAGATAGTTCAGCATCTTCTTTTGTGAAGTGCCTACTGAAGTCGTTGGCTCACGCAAGTTTTCAATTGTGTGCTCTATCTTTTTAAAAATTTATTTTATTTTATTTTTTATTTTGAGAGAGAGAGAGAGTGAACAGGGGAGAGGGAGACAGATTTCCAAGCTGTGATGTCAGCACAAAGCCTGATGTGGTGCTTGAACCCATGAACTGTGAAACCATGACTGAGCCTAAGTCAAGAGTTGGACGCTTAACCAACTGGGCCATCCAGGCGCCCGTGTGGTCTATCTTTTTATGATTTGCAGGGCTTTATATATTCTGGAAATGAATCTATCATTGATTATTAATATTGCAACCAGCTTCTACTCTGTTTTTAAAAAAGTATTCTCCCAGTGGTGCCCTTTGAGAAATGGAAGTTCCTAATTTTAAAATAATCTGGTTTTTCAATCATTTTTTATTTGATCAGTAATGTTTTGTTCTGTTTAAGAAATCTTTTCACACTGAAGTCATGAAGAGATCCTGCTGTGTTTGCTTTCTAGAAGCTTTGTTGTTTTGTCTGTGATATAGGATACCTGGAACTGAATCCCTACTTATGTATAGGGAATTAGGGGTCTAAATGATATTTCCTTCATACAGATTTCCTGCAGACCCAGAACCATTTACTGAAAAGATAGCCCCTTTCGTCTGCACTGCAGGAATCCCATTTAAAAAAATCTGAGTATCAATTGAATCATGGGTTTGAAGTGCTAAACTTATTTTTCTTCTGCCTTATCTTCTAAGAGTTTTATACTTTTGCATTTCATGTTTAGGTCCATGATCCATTTTGAGTTAATTTTGGGGAAGGGTGTGTGTCTGTATCTATATTAAGGTTTGTTTTTGTTTGTTTTTTTTGTACATCAACCTCCAATTGTGTCAGCGCCATTTATTGAAACTATTTTTGTAATATATGTTAAGATAAACATATCTATGAATATAACAAGTGTTTATCTGCACAAGGCCGCTCCAAATCGTCTTACATTCCACACTTTGGGAAACCCCACGGTGGCATGTTGAGATCACGGCAGTGGATAAGGAAGGGTTTTCAGTAGAAATTGTTAAGAATTTCTTATATAATTTCAGAAACAATAGAAAATATGATAAGTGTGAAGAAGCAAATAAAAGGCATTTATCACCCTCCTACTCTGAGCACTAGTGCCATTTTGCTATATCCTTTTGCAGTCTTCTCCCCTTCACACCTACATATTATATCTTATAAAAAGGGTTTGATGAGATTATACTGTTTTGTACACTTAATTTTTACTAATATGTTTTTAACAGCTCTTTATATCAATAAATCATATTTAAACTTTTTTAATTAAAAATTTTGTTTTCAGTAGGCTCCATACCCAATGTAGGGCTTGAACTTAAGACCCCAAGGTCAAGAGTTGTGTGGTCTACAGACTGAGCCAGCCAGGTGCCCCAATTATATTTTTATGTAATAGTTTTAATGAATTTTGATGTCTGGTATGCCTTCTGGCCCCACTTTCTCCCTGCTCCTAGACACAGACTATCACCCTCTTTAAGTCTCTGTCTTCCACAATCTCATTTTATTTTTATTTTTTTGTTTATTTATTTATTTATTTTGAGAGAGAGAGAGAGGAAGAGAGACAGACAGACAGACAGACAGACAGAAAAGCAGAGAGAGAGGGGGAGAAAGAATCCCAAGCAGGCTCGATGCTCAGCATAAAGCCTGACACGGGGCTTGATCCTACCACATTATCATGAAATGAACCAATATCAAGAGTTGGATGCCCAACTGACTGAGTCACCCAGGTGCTCCTACAATCCCATTTTAATGGTACCTACCACCATGGCTTAAGAAATAAAGCCAAAAGCCTCTGTGCTCCTTTTCCTTATTCCATTTCCTTTCCTGCCCTCTGGAATGAGCATTATTCTAGAGTTAGTGCTACTCATTTTCCATGCATTAATATATACCCATAACTATATCCAAACATACCTATTAACAATGTATAGTATTGCTCTGTAGGCCTTAAATTTATATATATACATATGTATATATGTATATACATACACGTTATATATACATATGTATATGTAAATATATATATTATATATATTTTTGTATAATGATGTAAATGTGTGTGTTTGTGTATATATATATATATTTATATATATATAAAATGACATCTTACTGAACATATCCCTTTTAGGTTGTTTTCTTCACTTAAAATGATGCTTCTAAGTTTTATCCATATTGCTGTATGTAACTTTCATTTATTTGTTTTTAACTGCTGTCTAGGATTCCATTATATGAGTATACCACAACTGACCCACCCATTTCCTACCAATAATAAAACTAAGGAATGATACTATCTTCTCATGTAATCTGTAAGAGTGTCTTTGGAGTTCATAACCAGGGCCAAAATTGCAGGGTTGAAGGGTGTATATATCTTTAGCTTTACTAGATACTGCTGCCAAATTGCTCTCTGACATGGTCATCCAGTGGTCCTCCTTATTTATGGGGATATCTTCTAAGACCCCCGCAGTGGATGCCTGAAACCGTGGATAATACCAAGACCTACATGCAGTATGTTTTTTCCTATACATACATACATATACACCCATGATACAATTTAATTTATAAGTTAGACACAGTAAGAGGTTAACAACCATAACTAATAGTAATAGAACAATTATGACAATATACTGTAATAAAATTTATGTGAATGTGGTCTCTCTCTCTCAAAATATTGTACTGTAGTCATCCTTCTTCTTGTGTTGATGTGAGATGATAAAATGCATATGTGATGAGACGAAGTGAGGGTGAATGATGTAAGCATTGTGACTTAGTGTTAGGCAACAATTGATCTTCTGACAATATATCCGAAGGAGGATCATCTGCTCCCAGGCACCACTTAACTACAGGTAACTGAAACCATGGAAAGAGAAACCATGGATGGGGGTGGGATGGGGAGAGGACCAATGTATAAAGTTACAATCGATCAGCAAAGTATGAAATTTCCTTTCCTTTACATCTTAACTAACCCTTGGTATTGTAACATTTATAATTTCTTTTTCCATCTGATGAGTGTGAAAGGGTACTATATTGGCCAGGCTCTAGTTAGGAAATCAGACACCACACAAAGTATTTCACACAGAGGGGATCTAATAGAGGCAATTGGCTACATACACACTGGGGAGCTGATAGTGCAAGAAGAGGACACAGAGAAATAATAACAGGAAGCAGGTGCCACCTGTAGGGAGAGAGGAATGAAAAAAAGGATGTGGGGAAACTAGAATCTAGGGGCTCAGAGCAGAGTTATTGGGCATGCAGGTCTTGGAAGACGGGATGCCACCATCTTGGCTGGTATCTTGGAGGACCCCAAGGAGGATGGGTCTGGGAGGCTGGAGCCAACCACTGCTGCTGGGGTAAGGCTGTCAGGGAAGAAAGAAACAGGGACTCAGTCCCTTCTCCCTTCACCTTGCCTTCCAATGTTCTCAAGTGCCTCCCATCGCTGGAACCCAATGGGAAGCCAGCCGGTCCTGGGGGCTGGGAGGTGAAGTGTGCTGAGTCCCCATACCAGCAACAGAGCTGAATATGGAAGGGTGATTTGGGTTGAGAGACAGTAAGTAAATAACTCCCCTAGCATCTCACTGTGTGTATATTACATCTAGGTTCTTTCCATTTTTATGTGGAGCTATTTTAAACAGTGTTCCACAAACGTCCTTGCACATACGTCTTCCTTAGAATAAGTTTCTGGAAGTAGAATTACAGCGTCAAAGAAAATGTATATTTTTAAGGCTTCTGATCCAGGCTGACAGAATCGCTGGAGGAGTAGGGTTTGAAGGAAAGGGAGTCCCCCCCATGGTGTATTCCTGGAAACTGCATCATAGAGCAGATGGCAACAGAGAAGACCGTCTTTTTACACTGGAGCGCTATGTTACCAAGGGGCTGCTTTCTGCCCAAGGAATGAATGCCAGGAGATTGTCATTCTAACTATCCTATGTCAGAAAAAGAGAGATAGGGCCTTAAACTTCGATATCACTTATACTAGTGATATTAGCCTCTGGTAATATAACTATCTATTACTGGGGGTGCCTGGGTGGCTCAGTCGGTTGAGCGTTTGACTTTGGCTCAGATCGTGATCTCACAGTTCATGAGTTTCAGCCCTGCATTGGGTTCTATGATGACAGCTCAGAGCCTGGAGTCTGCTCTGGATTCTGTGTCTCCCACTCTCTCTGCTCCTCCTTCCTTGTTCTCTGTCTCAAAAATAAATAAATAAACATAAAAAAATAAATAAATATCCATTACTCCTTGACCACAGAAAAGCTACAGTGAATTATAAATTGTACGCACACAATTAGAGCACACAAAAATATAATCCCATAGTATCATTCAAGCAATTTATCTCCAAATGATACATTCCTATGCTAAGTGATCAGTATTTAATTAATTGTGGAGTTTTTTTCTTAATTGAGCATAGAGGGGCCATGAGGGTGTGTGGTGAGTCTGGGGGGTTGGAAGGCAGGGCCTAGAATGAGTGTAGAGGGGGAAATAAGAGTCTGAGTTTAGGAGGGTGGAGGAATTGGAAGACCAGTTAGCACACTGGGAGTTCTGGAGAAGTGTAGGGAACAGAATATACAGTGGAAAGAATGAAGTGTTGGGGGTGAAGGTGAGGCAGCGCTGATGGAAAAACCTTACCTGCATCACAATGTAGCCAAAAGTACTCTGATGGGCCCGGATTCTTTGGCCCATGTTTCTGCTCAGCTCATGAGAGCATGAATCACTATTCAGATGACTGCAATCATGAGACTTTCCACCAGCCAGTAATGAAGAGATCAGAGCCCCTGACCACCAGGCCAGGTAGGCACCTCCCAGGGGGCTGCCTCTGCCATGCTTACCTTGGAGAGGGCCCTGCGGAGAGTAGCTGGAGGCAGCAGTGGCTTTGGCTGGGGACCGTGAGAAGTGCAGGGTTGAAGTCTGGGCCTTGAAGAGGGCTTCAGTGACTTCTCCAGTTCCTGGTGCTTTCCAAAATGTATGTCCAGGGAAGTTGGGAAAATGGCACCAAAACCTCTAGCCCTCACTTATCTCTGAATTGTCCCCCTGGACATCTCCAGCTGGGAGTCCCCTAGGCACCTTGGAGTCATCCGATCACTGGGCTGTAGCTCCCCTGAGCACAGGAACTGTTTGGTGCACTGTGATATGGTCAACACCCCATGCAGTGCTGAGCTTTTTGACTGGATGGAGGGATGGAGTCCTGAAACAAGGCCCACCACCTTCCACTTGGAAACAGACCCATGTCTGCCTGCTGCCCTGCCTGTCACTGATTCACCAGCATTGTTGCCAGACCGATTCTCCATCTTCCTCCTCCTCACATCCGATGGGCCAACAAGTCCTCTACATTCTACCCCGGCAATATCTTTTGAATCCATTCCTCCTCTTTACCACTACGGCCTGCCCTAGATCAGTCTCCTTCTGCACAATGTGCCACTCTACTTCCCGATCTGAAACCCCCCATGGCTCCCTAGTGCCTTCAGCATAAACCCAAACTTCTTAGTTTGACCTTCCAGGTCCTCTGCTGGTCACCACCCTCCTTCTGTCTGTATCACCCATTTCTCCTCTGCATGTCTCCTGTTCCTGACAGGCTGGCCTCCTCCTTATTCCTCACACATGCCCTGGGTCTACCAGCTCTTGTACCTGGGCTCATCTCCATCTGTACTCTCCCCTCTTCATTGGCTGATCCTAGATTGGGTCATCTCTCCTGAGTTGAGAATCTCATATCTGAGTTGAGAGTCAGATTGAACTCACACCGTAAGACCCACTCTATGTTACCTAGTGCTGTTATGTTAGTGCTGTGTGTTGAGTGCTGGTGATAAAACTGAGGCTCTGGTGTGCTCAGGGATGTCAAGGTCACACAGCTCCATATTAGTAGCATCTACCCCTTATTAAGTATCTTCCACGTATCAGGTATTCTTTTAGGTGTTTTGCTATTCCTTTCCAATAAACTTGCAACATGTCATTCAAAAGGATTCTGCACCAGCTGTGCCCATTGCTGAACAGAACTAGTGGAGGAAACTGGCTCAGCAGATGGAATGAGTTACAACTGGGGAAGACACCAGATGTTACTCTGTGGATGTTGGGTTCCTGGAGAAGATGAGAGGAAGGAAAGGGGAGATGCAGGGGACCTTCCCACTGCATTAGTGCCAAGTTATTTCTCCCCTGAAGGAAGATGAGCTAGAAACTGGAGGTTCAGATGGTGCTGTGATTCTGCCTACACATAAGAAACACTTGAGTTAAAGGTATTAATGCAGATTCCCATGTAGGGGGCCTGGGATTCTGCATCTCTAACAAGCTTCTTGAAAGGACAGGCACTGTGCTAAGCCCTTCCAAGCATCAGTATCTCATTTCATAGCCATCCTTGCTCTGAGATAAAAGCTGGTATTTCCACTTTGCAGATGTGGAAACTGAGATGTGGAAATGATTGGCTCAAGGTCATGCAGCTGGTAATTGACAGAGTCTGACCTTGAATCCAGATCTGCCTGATCCAGAGCTAGGGCTACCCTGGGAAGGTCACCTTTAGCATGGGGCAGGTGTATGGGGGATCTTGAGCCTGTTTTGTTGCTGGAGGGCAAGGGAGAGGATTTGGGTGCAAGGAAGGTGTGTGGAGGTGGAAACTTGATGGCCACGTTGTTCTTGGACAGAAGGAGAGACTCTTCTGTCTCTGAGATGGGGTGAAGGATGTATGGAATTATTGAGAGGATGGAAGTTAAACCCCTCACCCCCCATGGCACCTCCATCTTTTCAGGAAGGGGACCCAGGTCACAGCAAGGCCATAGGGATAGTAGGGACTCACTGAGGCTCAAATACAGTGGTTTGTCCTCAGCCAGAGGGCAGGGGAGTTGGCCCTGCCATGGTTTTGAGGCCATGGGGCCTTGAGATAGAATCCAGTTCCAGGCTCTGATGATACTAGGCCAAGCAGAGCTGATTATTACATGTCCAAAGGCACAGCTTCTGATAGAGACATAGGTGAGCTGCCCCTACCCCCCTCCCCAGGATGGCCTGCTAACACGATCCTGTTGTGTCTGCAAATGAATTTGCCATGATCCCTAAGTCTTTGATTCAAGCAACTATCCCTGGAGAGGAGCCCTTAGGGAGAGCATCCAGCCCATCCAGATTTTCTGCAGAAGAGAGCTGGCTGACCACTGCCTGGACTGCCTTTCAAGTCTCCCGAATTATTAAATCAACTACTGGATGCTTAGAATGTCTAAGGTTCAAAGACTAACAGGCTGGAACCAGACATCTGAGGGAACTTCAGGCACCTTAGCAGGAAGAATATTAAGACATGGCAGGTCGGGCTTATCGGGAGACTGGGTAGGGATCAGAAGGAATGCATTTTTATTCTGAGCTGCAGAGCACAGGAGTTGTTCTTCTGATGTCAGGCCCATTGGTGGGTCTAACTTTTGTGCAAGTTTCTTGGCCATGGTGCTTGGGTGGGAGGGGGTGAAGTGTAGTGGGCCTGGTGCTCCTTGGAGCCAGGGATGGGGGAGGTGAGTGGATGGGTGGGTGAGTGAGGGCCAAGAGGAGTGAGCAAGGGATGCTATGCACCCTGCTCCTGTTTCCAAAGGAGAAGATCTGCTTGTAATTGTTTTATAACAATTACACCAATGTTATATTTCATTAAAAGTTTTTTTTAATGTTTATTTATTATTTTTGAGAGGGAGAGAGAGAGTGAGAGCAGGAGAGAGGCAGAGAGAGAGAGAGAGAGGGAGACACAGAATCTGAAGCAGGCTCCAGGCTCCAAGCTGTCAGCACAAAGCCAGATGTGGGCCTCAAACTCACAAACTGTGAGATCCTGACCTTAGCCGAAGTCGGACACTTAACTGACTGAGCTTCTCAAGTGCCCCCCAATGTCATATTTCATTAAAAAATACTTTTTATTGCTTTTTTAAAAGTTTATTCATTTATTTTTAGAAAGAGTTAGAGAGAGAGAGAGAGAGAAACCCTAAGCAGACTCCCAGCTGTCAACACCCTGCTCAATGTGGGGCTCAATCTCATGAGATCATGACCTGAGCTGAAATCAATAATCAGACGCCTAACCAACTGAGCCACCCAGGTGTCCTCTGAGTTTTCATTGCCTTAAAAGAATCTTCAGTGTGGTGGTAAGCCTTTGGAGTGAAGAAAACTAAGGTTTGGATCAGATTTTAGCTCTGAGACTTTGGCACCCTGGGCATGCCACTTGTCCTCTTCGAGTGTGTTATCTGCGAAATGAAATAATTAAGTCTTCCTAATGGGGATGTTCAGAAGATAGAATGAGGTGAGGCATCTAGAACAGGGTTTGGTGTGGAGATGTTTGTGATGGAGTATGTCATTGTTTTCAAAAAGGGTTACTATCAGAGATAGGAGCAAGTCCCCATGGCAGGTTCTCACGCACCCCTCAGGCACCCCCTGCCTCACCTCAAGAAGGCATAGTGACTCTGTCCAGCCCCTTTCTAAATTCAGATGAAGAAAGAGGACTCGGACAGATTACTTGACATGCCCAAGGTCTGGCAGCTAATTCATGGCAGAACTGGAATTCCAGCAGAGAAAGGGTCAGGCTCTCGGGGCCACTAACTCATTCCTTTGTTTTCCCCACAAGTATTTATTGAGCTTCTAAAATAGGTGCCAGGCACATTCTAGAAAAGGACTCTTGTCATCAGAAGTGTGTGCCAGGACCACTTAGTGTAGCATTCCAGATCTGTCCCAAGTTGCCCCTTGCCTTTCTTTCTACGTCTTCTTCTGCTTCCTCCCCTTCACACATGTGATCCCATTGTCCTTTGGATTCACCAGCCTTTTAACCTGATGTTCCTTCTGCCGGAAATAGCCTGGTTTCCCCTCTCTCCCTGGAAAAGTCCTATTCATTTGTCAAGGACTGGTGTTGCCTTCTCAAGGAATCTTCCTTGCTTACTCTCTAGCAAGTTTTATATTGAGTTATTTGTACATGTATATTGTTATTTGTATTGTTAATTTCCCATGATCTCTCAGAGTTTCAGAGTGTTTTAATAACTTCCCTGAGTTCACACAGCTAGTGACTGTCTGAATCAGGATTTGAGCTCGGGACTTTCTAACCCCCAAGCCAATGAGCATAACCACTAGAACATGTGCCCCCTAACATAAGTGGTTCCTTCTCTGGAACTCACCACACTTCATTGTATTCATTTGTTGGTGAGATCTCTTGGGGAAAGGACTGTGTGTGTGGGGGGAGTCATTAGGGCTTTTCAGTGAAGAATTGACAGCATAGATGCTTATGGGGCCATCACGAAGGTGATTAGCCCAGTTCTGGGCCAACCTCTCCATTTTCATTATATCTTTTATTTCTCACGATGATCCATGAGATAGTGATCATTATTTAAAAAAATTTTTTAGGGGCGCCTGGGTGGCTTAGTCGGTTAAGCGTCCGACTTTCACTTAGGTCATGATCTCGCAGTTCGTGGGTTCGAGCCCTGCGTCAGGCTCTGTGCTGACTGCCAGCTCAGAGCCTGGATCCTGTTTCAGAGTCTGTGTCTCCCTCTCTCTCTGACCCTCCCCTCCTCATGCTGTCTCTCTCTCGCTGTCTTTCCTAGAAATAAATAAAAATATTTTAAAAAATAAAATAAAATAAATTAAAAAATTTTTTAATGTTTACTTTTGAGAGAGAGAAAGAGACAGAGTGCATGTGGGGGAGGGACAGAGAACAAGGGAGACGCAGAATCTCAAGCAGGGTCCAGACTCTGAGATGTCAGCACAGAGCCTGACACAGGGCTTGAACTCACAAACCACAAGATCGTGACCTGAGCTGAAGTCAGGCTCTTAACTGACTGAACCACTTGGATGGCCCTAGACAGTGATTATTTTTATTCTTCCCATTTCACATTGGGGCCCACGGAGGCTTGGAGAGTTGAAACAGCCTCCCTGGGACCCACAGCTAGAAGACATAGAGCTGGGACTTGGACTCAAGTTGGGTTTATTCCAGAACTCACTGTCTCAACTGCTGTATTTATTTCCCTGCTTCTCCTGGACATGTTCTGGCAGACCGTGAGGTGGTGCTGGCATTCAGAGACAAGTGCCACACAGCTCCTTCCCTCCAGGAGCTAACGGTCAAGTGGGGAAGACAGACATCCCACCATGAGTAGATGGTAGCCCGGAGGAGGGAATGAATAATTCAACAGACAGGGAGAATGCTAGGGAAAAATTTCATAGGAGAGGGAAGACCTGAATAGGATTTTGAAGGTTAAATAAGAGTTTTCCAGGAGAGGGGCGCCTGGGTGGCTTAGTCGGTTAAGCGTCCGACTTTCGCTTGGGTCATGATCTCGCGGTTCGTGGGTTCGAGCCCCGCGTCGGGCTCTGTGCTGACTGCCAGCTCGGAGCCTGGAGCCTGTTTCAGTCTGTGACTCCCTCTCTCTCTGACCCTCCCCTGCTCACGCTGTCTCTCTCTCTCTCTCTCTCTCTCTCTCTCTCTCTCTCTCCTATAAATAAATTTAAAAAAAAAGAGTTTTCCAGGAGACTGGGAGGTGGAAGCATATTCTAAGCAGTAGCATATATAAAGGCAGAGAGAGAGAGAAAAAGAGTCAGAGTGTTCAGAAATTTCACACGCCTGTCTCTCCTCCCCACAGCAGACCAGCAGACTCTTCCAGAAGATGCGGAGTGTCCCAGCTGTAGACAGCTGGTTGCGCCCTCCCTGCTGGAATTCTCATTGCTCCTCTCACACCTGTCTGTTTAGAAAGGAGCAGGCTGCCTGTGAAGATTCTTCTCAGTGCTGGGGCTGGGGAAGAAATGGGGGCATTTCTGTGGGCATTGAATCCAACACTGCTCCCCATCCTTCTCAGGGGTGCAGCTCAGCTCCCAGCTTCCTTGCAGTGGGAGGGGAGACCAAGGAGCATGGCCGACCACCATCTTCAGAGCTGGGGTGGAGTCAGCACCCTGAGTGCCGGTTCTGGGGGTGGAGGGAGAGGCTTCTAGTTGTCTTCTTGGCAGCAAAGGGAATAAGAGAGTCCAGGGTCTGGCTGGCTCAGAAGTTGGGGTCTGTCTTCTCCTTAGTCTCCTCAGCTGTAGATGCTACTGTTAGAGCCCGCAGGCCCTGCCTGCCAACTCCATGGGCTTACGCTGACCTGGCCTGGCTCTGAGTGTGGAGCCCAACATGGCAGTGGGTGGGCCTGGAACCGGTCATGCTTCCCTGGATATGGGATCTGAGAGCTGGGGGACCCTGGCCCCTCAGGCTCCCCAAACTTCCCCCCACCCCCCACTGTAGATGCTGTTCCTGGCTTCTGCCTATTCACTGGGATAAAGTCCTAACATCCAGCTTCACCTTTGGGAGTAAGGCCTTCTCCGGGGGCGGTTGCTGGTCCCTGCAGTCTTCCCGGCAGTCGGGGAACCTGTTTCGCCCAGGAAGGTCCCACCCCATCCACCCAGATGCCCCGCACCCCGCCTTTGCACTCATGTTTAGATTAGACTCTCAGGTGCAGCTGCGAATTAGACTCACTTTGCCACATCTCCTTGAATCTACTTAGTAATTTGGAATCCAGACTGTCCCCCGCTTACCACTTGTAAAGCAGGGTCTACCTCTCGGCCCAGTTCTCCCTTTTCTCAGTCTCATGGGCATCTGAGTACAAGTGTCCATCATTGATCATGCCGTGATGGCTGGAGGGACTGTGTCAGCGTGCGTGTATGTTCACCGAGCCTGTCGTGTGTGGTTGTGCTCCGTGCGCTGCAGCCTGACCCTATGTCCATCATGAACATGAACGTGCCTGGTGTGCCTGGTGAGGGGGATCAGTATGCATGATATCTGTGTACATGGGTATATTTTTGTCTATACACACGTACAGCTCTCTCCAATATGTATGCAAGCATGTGTATGGACATGTGTGCATATGGTGATCTAAGCTGTGTCTGTGAGTCCTTGTTTATGATGGGCCTTCTGCCCATTCTGGAAGGAAAGGGGACAAGGGTCCAGTCTCACTTTCTGTAGTCCCACTGGGGACCGGGCTGGCTTGTGACCAAAGAGGTCGAGATGGATGCCTCAAATCCTCCTGGGATCTCTCTGCCTAACACTCTGGGATTCCTCCAGCTGTCCCCTACCCTATGGGCTTGGCTCTGAGTACTTTAAGATTATCTGGTGCCCTGGCCCAACCCCATCCCTTTCCTTCCAAAAGTGTGTACCTGCAAAAGGTAAATCAGCCAGTAACCCCCGAAATCCAGTCTGGATAATGGAGCCCATCATTATGGAGTCATCCACTGTAGCCCATGTAGGTCCATCTCCTCAAGTGCTAATGTCTGGGCTATTGCCTGTGTGGGCCGGAGGGGTCTGAGGATAAGGGTCTTGGCCTGGTGTGGCTGTTCCTGAGGCCCAGGTTTGCTAGAGGACTCAGGACTGCTTGGGGACACTCCCAAGGACCTGGGCTATATTCGGGTGCATGCCTAGGGCTCCCCCTTCCCAACAAATCTTGGGATGGGCAGAGAGAGCACTTGTGGGAAATTACCAATTTAAATAGGAAATGCAAGTAATTTGGATGGAACCCCAGGACGGAGGTTTGAGAGCTCATTCTCTGCCCCGTGGGGGTTTGATTACAACCAACTTGGCTGATAACGTGCCGAGAGGGCCAGAGAAATGGTTTCCAAGGAAACTCAGATCTTTCTGAACCCCTCTGGATCAGGTGGGAGCCAGGGCTAGCGGGAAAATCAGAGGTTGTGCTCAGTACCACTGGGTACTTGTTCCCTGTAAAGCTCCCTGAGCACACTACCTGCTCCTACTCCTATGCCTACACCCCAAACCTAGCCTGCATGTCCACTTCTGTCCACAGTAGTTGTTTCCTCTTTGGTCTCTGTTCCCTCAGTTTCCTGACTTATCTCAGCCTTTATCTGCACTGACGTAAACACTGGGGGAAGTTGGCAAACAGTAAATAGAGGGATACTAAAGCCTACTATTCATATAACATCTACTATGTTCCAGAAAGGTCACAGGATTTACTTCTATCATTTCCATCTTCACAGCAACCCATAAATGAATACTATGTGTTCATCAAGTCCCTTTCTTTTTTCCTGGAACTACATTTCCCAGTATCCCTTGCTAACTGGTCAAGTCATGTGACTGAGTTCCGGCCAATGGAATGTGAGTAGGAATAATACATGCCACCTTCCTGTCCCCTAAAAATATCATGCACCATCTTATACACACACTCGCTCACTCTTTTTTCTTGTGGTCTGCTGAAACAGAAAATCCAGTGGAGGACTCTGAGCCCTAGGGGATGGTAGAGCCCCTGGATCTAATTCCTGTGTAATCTTCTCTAGCAGCCCCTAGCCTCTGCTCCTTCATTGGACTGTAACATCATGTTTGTTAAGCCCCTGAGGCTTTGGGGTTGTTTATTAAGCAGTTGCCTTGCCTGATAATACAAAACCTGAGAGAGGGGTTTTGTATTCCTGTTTTTCCAGGGAGGAAATGGACTCAGAGGTGCTAAGTAATTGGCCAAGGTCACATAGGAAACAAGTGGCAAATCGAGGTTTGAGCCAGTGATATCTTTTTCACTATAGCAGAATGACGGCCCCAAATAGAAATGGCATCAGCCTTTGTCTGCCTTTTGAGGAGTCACAGAAAGACTCAGGGCATGTCTAGGAGATGGAGAGGGAGGGCAGGCCTGTGGAGTGGCACATCACAGCAGCCAAGACAGGTAGAGTTTCAAGGAAGTGGTGGCCAATTGTGTCTAACGAGAGCCAGCCGGGTGGAGGAGGAAGAGGGCCAAGGAAAGACCATTACATTTAACGACCCAGGTGACAGTTTCAGCCAAGTGATGGGGCAGATGTCAGATTACAGGGGGTTTGGGAGCAGGTTGGTGGTTGTATCTGTGAAGGGAAGGAGAAAAATAAAGGGATAGCTTTAAGCAGCAGGCAGGCCAGGGGAAGGAGTTTTGAGGAGAGAGTCTGGTTAGGAGGAGATTGAAAGCAAAAAAGGGAATCATGACCTACATAGTGCAAAGCACCTGAATGTGATAATTTCCCCTTTCTGCCTGCTTCTCATGTGCATTCCCAGAGCTAAGCTGATGGGCCTGGAAGTAGGGAGGAGAGAGCTGGACACCACCAGCAGGTCATGCAGAATTAAGTGGGCTGCAAGGCCGTCTCTGGTGTAGGCAAGGGGGCGACAGCTGAAATGTGATTGGAGAGCCTGAAACTCTTCAGGGTTTTTTGAGATTATACACCTTCTTCTATGTGTTAAAGTTTTTAGATTTTTTTCTTCTTGTCTCTTCCAAGTTTGTTTTCCAGCTTTATTGAGCTATAATTGACAACTAAAATGCTAATATATTTAAAGTGTACAATGCGATGATTTAATAAACATACATGTTGTGACAGGGCTTCTAGGGTCAAGTTAATTAACAACACATCCGTCACCTCACATAGTTACCTTTTTTCGTTTTGTTTTGTTTGTCTGGTGAGAAGGTTTAAGATCTCCTGTCTTGGCCAAATTTCAGTTATACAACATTATCGACCACACTCACCATGTTATGCATTAGATCCTCCGGTCTTACTCATAAGACCTTACTGGTAAGATTGACTGGTTTAGGGTATTAATGCAGATAAGCCTAGATGATAAACTTGAAGAGTAGAGGGGGTCGTCACTTGTACAGCACTTATCACAACTTTCTAGAACCCAGGGCCAGAGCTTGCTAAGTGTCCCCAAATGCCCATTCACTCCCAGCCTCTCTTGCAGTTAGGTGTGGCCATGGACTGAATTCTTCAGTTCTTGCTAAAAGGATGTGTGCAACTTCCATCCAGACTGTCTCCGTATATATAAGCTGTTTGTACTGAACACGGAAGGGGAAACCCTTTTCCATGGGCTGGAACTTGGAAAGTGCCAGTGATAAAAGCAGCCGTGGTTACATGGATAAAGGCAAGACCCTATGAATGGCCCAGCGACCAGACAGAGGAAGCTGGTCCCCTTGAGACCTTGTGGAAAAGAAATAATTACTGCTCTCTCCCCTGGACTGTCTCTCTCTCTGGACTGTCATGTGGGAGAGAAATAAACTTCCATTTTATTTAAGCCACTGTGTTCATGAGTCTCATTGTTACTACAGCTTGGCCTGAACTTTTATTATTATTCTCCCCTTTTCCCAATCTGTCTCTCTCCACAGTGTTCTCACCATTCCGCAATTGTCCCACCCTCCCCTCTCATTTCTTCCCTTGTCTCTCTCCTCTCCCTGCTTCTATGGTTATATTCTTTCAGTCTCCTCCCCACATCTAAAACTTCTCCTTCACTTCCTTCTACTCCTTTGTTTTCTTTAGAGCCCTGCCTTTCACCCTGCTCTTCTCTCCTCTCCACATTCTATGTGTTTTCCTTGGTCTGTCTTTGCTACTTTCTCTCAGTTTATATTCCATCTGATGACACCAGAAGTGTACCTTCAGCTTGACTTCTTCCCTGAGCTTCAGCCTGAAGAGCCACCTACCTAATGGGAACCATTCCTAAGGTCACCCTGGGTACGCTATGTTGCCCAACTCCAGGGCGCTCCATGTGCTGGGTCTCCTAGATTCAACATATCCATATTGGTTAGGACACTTGAGGCTGTATGTAGCAGAAATATCAACTCAAAGTGGCTTAAGCAATAAAGAAGTGAATTGGCTCGCAGAAGAGGAATGGTTGAGCTTCTGGGGGGCTTGCTCCATTGCTTTAATAAGTTCATCCAGGGTCCTGAATTTTCTCTCTCTCCATTATACTTGGCTTTCATGATACATTATGTCTTTCATTATACATCATACATTGTATCTTCATTTTACTCAGAATTGCCTTATCCCAAGCCTCCTGAGTTGAAGTACTGTCAGTAGCAATCAGGACTACTTGTTTTCTTATTCTTATCAAGAGGGAGCTCCTTTCCCAAAACTTTTGAAGAAACATGCTTTCCTATGGTCCAAATGGGTCAAATTGTGGCCTGTCCACCAATAAAGTGTTAAGGGAAATGTTATGTGCTTATTGATTTGGACCTATGCCCTGTACCAATCAGAGAACAAGAGAGTATTATGGGATGGGCTTATTGTAATTGGGTTATGTATTTAGGGTCTACCCTGGATGAGAGTAAGTTGCTCAGCCTGCATTTCTGTGACAGAAGGCAAAGGGGTTCAATGGATGTTGGACAATTACAGTGTCAACCCCAAAACAAAAATCTAAACTTATCACATCTACTCATTTTTTTTCCACCCAGACCTTCTTCCTGTATTTCCTGTTTCAGTTAATGGCCCCACTATCAGCTAACTGCTTAAACCAGAAACCAGAACCCTCCACATTGTGTCTGTTGCCTCCCTCAATGATTACTCAATCATCAAGACCCAGAGCTTCCATCCTCTATGTTCTCACTAGTATCTACCGTTACCACTTGAAAAACTACTCATTGTTTTCCTTTCTCCAACCCAGCACCCTCCAGTGTATCCTCACTACAGCTAGTGGAGGGAGATTTCTGAAACGAAAATCTGACCTTTGTTGTCACCCTCTCTGCTTAAATTCTTCAATGACTTCATATCATTTACAGGATAAGATCCAACCTCTTCCCAGATGGTTGGGGCTAAGCAGGATATAGAAGCTTTGTCTCAGCTGCAAAGGGGTCACAGCTAATACTGACACATTATGGTGCCAGTAAGTGTTGGTTGAACCAGATGGAATGCTGTGTGGTGTGTGTGTATGTGTGCAAGGGCCCCACAAGAAGGTGGCTGACCTAACCTGCATGCAAGGGAGGGAAGTCAACAGGAGGTAGCTGAAGTTTGAAAGGACTTGGAACTTACACTGGCATGGTGGATAGTTCAGTTTTTAACTGGAGTCTGGTATTTATGTAGCTTCGGTTAGAAGTTAAACATCCAGGGCTGGGTTCGAATCTTGACATCACTATTTGCCTGCCACCTTGGGCAGGCTGTTCAACTCCCCAGTCTCAGTATCTTCCTCTGCCAATGAAGAGAGCAATATTACCCACCTCAAAGATTTGTTGTCCTAGAAATAAATAAAACATTAAAAAAAATTAAAAATAAAAAAAAAGGGGGCACCTGGGTGGCTTAGTCGGTTAAGCGTCCGACTTTCGCTTAGGTCATGATCTCGCGGTTCGTGGATTCGAGCCCCGCGTCGGGCCCTGTGCTGACTGCCAGCTCAGAGCCTGAAGCCTGTTTCAGTCTCACTCCCTCTCTCTCTGACCCTCCCCTGCTCACGCTGTCTCTCTCTCTCTCTCTCCTAGAAATAAATAAAACATTAAAAAAATTAAAAAAAAAAAGATTTGTTGTGAGGATTTGATGAGATGATGCCCATTAAACACATGGCAACTGTGGGCTAAGTGTTGGTCTTTGTTGTTACCACTTAATTGAAATATAATATAAATTACTGGTATTTTAAACCTAATATAAATTACTAAATTTAAGAGATGTTCTACAGTACCAGCTTCTTCTGGTAGAGGATTAATGAATATTTCCTCTCAAATATGAACATTTTTTTAATTGATTGTCTTCAATGTGTTAAAACCTGGGATGGGAGGAGCTTGGGTGGCTCAGGTGGCTAAGCATTGGACTTCAGCTCAGGTCACGAGCTCACGGTTTGTGAGTTCGAGCCCCATGTCAGGCTTTGTGCTGACAGCTCAGAGCCTGGAGCCTGTTTTGGATTCTGTGTCTCCCTCTCTCTCTCTCTGCCCTTCCCCTGCTCATGCTTTGTCTCCTCTCTCTCTCTCTCTCTCTCTCAAAAATGAATAAACATTAAACATTTTTTAAAAATCTGAGATGAGACATCCATAAGTGTGAATTTTTAAATATTGCTAATTTAAATAGTTTAAATCCATTAAAAGTGAAAACAAAAGCCAAACATTTCAGGAACCCCTGAAACACTCCTGAGGAGTGCGAGGTTCCATGGAACATAATTTGGAAGTCATGGCTATAGCCCTGTACTGCACATGTGGTAGCTACTAGCCACGTGTGGCTATTGAGCACCTGGAATTAGCTATTCCAACCTGAGATGAACCGTACGTGTAAAACACACACAGAACTTCCAAGACTTGGTACAAGAAATGTAAAGTCTCCTTAACAAGTTTTTATATTGATTACATGTTGAAATAATATTTGAGATATCCTGAGCTAAATACATTATCAATATTAATTTCACCTGTTTCTTCTGACTTTTTAAAATGTGGCTAAAATGTCACATTCGCTATGGGCTCACATTATATTTCTACTGAACAGGGCTGCCCTCGACTTTCTCCCACATCACCTCCTTCTCCTTTCTGGAATTCACTGCCTCTCTCTCTGCTTTGCCTTCTTCTTCTCGTTTCAGAGACCTCCAGTATCCACTTTTTGTTCTGCACATCTTGCGGGTGACCTTTGGCCAGAGGGCTGCAATTCTGATGTGGGGGTCTGTGAATTCTCAATTAGAACTTCCTTGGCCCATTCTACTGCCTCCCGTGGGTGGAGCTGAGACTCAGGAGCACAGCCTGATGTCTCCAGAGACTTCATTAGGGCCAGTCCCTGTGTGTAGAACTCAGCAGAGCGGGGGCGGCTGGGTGCAGGGCAAAGCGCACTTTCTGTGTCCCTGTGGGATGCTCCTCTCCCAAACACCTGCTCTTAGGTTTCTGCACCGCAGTGGTGATCAGTGGAGTGGATGCAATGGTGAGAACATGGGCTTTGGAATCAGAGAGCTTTCGTCCAGTTCCACCTTATTAGCTGTGTGACACCGTACCTGTTTCTTGATCTCTTTGTGCCTCATTTTCTTATTCTGTGAAATGGGAGCGATACCAATCTCTGAGAACTATTGGCAGATTTAAATGGGACAGTGCATGTAAACAGTGTAGCCAAGTGCCCGGAATATTTGTGGGTGCTCAGTGGATTTTACTTCTTTTCTTGCTCCATCTCTCTATGCTTTGTGGAGAGTAAGTTTTGGTAAAGGAGAAGGGGAGATCAAGCAGACTGAAAGGCCTCAGAACAGAAAGGCCAAGAGCACCAAAAAACAAAAACAAACAAACAAAAAAACACACAAAAACTTCCCTGCTGCCCATTTTTTGCCCAGGGCTAGCCCTGAGGGAGGAGATAGGGATGGGGTTGCTGGGGGCTCCTGGTTAATGAAGAACCGGAGCCCACTCTGCTGCTGTCACCATTGATTTTTCATTCCAGGCAGCTTGCAAGCTGCCCCAGAAATCAATGTCGGAAGGTGAAAACAAATTTCTAAAATTAGCCTGGAATATACTGCAAGAAAAACCTTTTGCATGACAAACTGTAATGAAGCAAATACCCGAGGAAGGTATCCTAATGGGGAACACAGGGTCCAGGCAGCACCCTGGGCTCCCCGCCTCAGTGTGGGGGCAATCAGTCCCATACATAACCATTCCATCTTCTGGGAAATGCATGCAGTCCATCAATACACAGACTCTTGGTCCAGCACATTCCAGCACTTTCTGGTCCTACTATGCAGCTGTTAAACTATTACAGAAGGATGGCCATGCTAAGAGTTGACTTTGAGGTGATGAGGAAGGAGGGTCACACATCTGCACTCTGCTGGTCGTCTTGGAAATAGGCCTGTGTTGCTGGAGGGCTCCTAAGTGCCAGGAAACCATTTAAAATTTTTGGCCAGTTTACTCTGCTGGGCAGAGTTGGCTGTGACTGTTTGCACTGGGTTAGGAATCCCAGACGTGACAGTTTTCTGCTCAGTTTTCATAAAGATGTGTCCAAGGTCTGTAAACCTTACTATGTGAAGTGAGTACTCTCAGAGAGGTGCAGATGCCTGAGTGCCTTGTTCTGCAGTCTCCCCCCAACCCCACCCCCAGGTATCAGAAGAAAGGAAATAAACAATGAATTTTAGGAGAACCATTTTGTGCCAGGAGACATCCTCCTGGGACCATCTCCCAGACTGTGCTATTGTATGGAAGAGCTTCTGGGAAGGGTGTGTGATTGGGGAGGACATTTATCCTGGCTTGTGTGACTCAGCGATGATAGAAATAAATTGAAGGACAGCCCCTCTGGATCTTCCATCTTAAGTTCTCTGGGATGGTCTAGTATAACTAAGCATCTGAGGTAGAAGTTTCTTGGGCTTTTTGTCTGCCCGCTGTGGGACCAGAAAGTCATTACAATGCCTAGCAGCTGAAAGAACTCAAGTTTAAGGCTCCAAATCTGCCAGAAAAGCTAGCCACCCATTGAGTGAAAACGTCCCACAATTTCCTTTGGCAAAGTAGAATCCAAAGAAATAACCAAGAAGGAAAAGAAACATGTATTTGCAGACCTGTGCCTGTAGCTGCCTACATTGCAAATGTCAAATCTTAGAAGTAACCAAATGTGCAGCCTAGTGGCCTGGTGGCATTGTGGTGCACTATGTGGGGCCCCTGGGTGGGGTACCTAGGGGGAGAGAGCATGACCTTTCCATAATACACAGAGAGGTGCCCACTGGGTTGTGGCGTTATATGAGGGCATAGACTTTGGAAGAAGTGAGTCATGATGCACATAATCAGGACTTTATGGACATGGATTTCAAATTCCACAGCATCAGAGACTCAGTTCCAGAAGGGCCCTTAGTGGAAATCTGGTCTAACCCTCACACTAATTAATGAATTAGTTCAACAGATAATTGTTTGGAGCATCAACTATAATCCAGGTCTGTGCTAAGGACTTGGGGAAATTATGTTGAACAGCCCAAAGTCCTGACCCACACGGCCTTCAAAGCCTAGAGCACAAATCTATTCCACACTGTGTCTGACATCCAGGGACCGTCCGGCATCTGTTAAATACCGGCCACTAGGAGATCACCGCTTTGGAGGTCAGAGCGATTTCACTGCAGGACGTCACTGGTTGGAAGCTGACATGCACCTCTCTTGTTCTTCCACAGGAAGTGGCTCTGAGTTCCGGTTTCTCGCAGCAGCGGTCTCTTCCTCCTCCAGACTAACCCACGGTGTTCTCAAGATGGCACAGGGTGATTAAAAGGCCTGATCCCAGTGCACTTGCACACACCCAGGAAGAAAGGTGTGCTCAGACCTGCAGGTGCCCTTGCTCTGCTGATCTGTTCTCTGAGTCCACTGCCACCATTTTTCTTGCCCCAAAAGGAATTTTCCAAAGGTAGGAGAAACCTTTTGGCTGACCTACCTGTTAAGGGCTGGCACCTAGGGACTTACAGATCTTTTAGGTTGTTCAGTTTTTGATGAGAAGAAGTTGCTAAGGCTGAGTCCCTAGAGGCTGGGCTGGCTTGAGGTGGGGGGATGTGACTAATTTTTTGACACCCCCCTGTGCTAAATTTCCTACTCTTCTCCCCAACCCAAATTTCGTGTTCTTTAATTTCCCCAAATCTGACAGTCGAACTTTCCTCACCTACTGTGAGACAGAGTCTTAATTACAGAGTCTGGGGTTCTGAAATTCAGTCTCGATGACCCCCGACACTCGGTCCCCATGGCGCCTTCCCAGTGTTTCCTGAGATCAGGGACCCCGAGACCCTTAGAACCCCTGGTGGCCAGTCCTGAATTGAGGATCCCCAGGCTGTGTCTGCTGGTGAAGCCTTATGCTTGGAAGCACTCACAGTGTTTGCCTGGAAGAGGTCTGTCTCTTGGCAGTTTCCTTTTCTAAATGCAAATCCTAGTGCTGCTCCTCATTAACTCTGTGCCCTTGGGCAAATTCCTTGACCTCTCTGAACCTTGTCCATACAACGGAGAAAACACCCGTGAACCTGCTGAATGAGATAATTGATTAAAAGAATTTAGCACACTTCCAGGCACACTGTGGGCACTCAACACATTTATAACTAACTAAATTGTCCTGTGTTACGACAGGGATGTCCACTCTCACCACTGCTGTTTAACATAGTGCTGGAAGTCCTAGCATCAGCCATCAGACACCAAAAGGAAATCGAAGGCATCAGAATTGGCAAAGAGGAAGTCAAACTTTCACTCTTCGCAGATGACATGATACTCTACATAGAAAACCCGACAGACTCCACCAGAAGCCTACTAGAACTGATCCGAGAATTCAGCCAAGTTGCAGGGTACAAAATCAACGTACAGAAATCGGTTGCATTTTTATACACCAACAATGAAGCAACAGAAAGAGAAATCAAGAAACTGATCCCATTCACAATTGCACAAAAAACCATAAAATACCTCGGAATAAACCTAACCAAGGATACAAGAGATCTGTATGATGAAAACTATAGAAAACTTATGAAGGAAATTGAAGAAGACACAAAGAAATGGAAAAACATTCCATGCTCATGGATAGGAAGAATAAATATAGTTAAGATGTCATTACTACCTAAAGCACTCTACACATTCAATGCAATTCCAATCAAAATTGCACCAGCATACTTCTCAAAACTAGAACAAACGATCCAAAAATTTGTATGGAACCACAAAAGACCCCGAATAGCCAAAGTAATCCTGAAAAATAAAACCAAAACGGGAGGGATCACCATCCCAGACTTTAGCCTCTACTACAAAGCTGTCATCATCAAGACAGTATGGTATTGGCACAAAAACAGACACATAGACCACTGGAACAGAATTGAGAACTCAGAAGTGGACCCAAAAGTATACAGCCAACTATCTTTGACAAAGCAGGAAAGAATATCCAATGGAAAAAAGACAGCCTTTTTAACAGATGGTGTTGGGAGAACTGGACAGCAACATGCAGAAGAATGAAACTAGATCATTTTCTCACACCATGCACAAAAATAAACTCAAAATGGATAAAGGACCTGAACGTGAGACAGGAAACTATCAACACCCTAGAGGAGAAAGCAGGAAACAACCTCCTTGACCTCCACCGCAGCAACTTCTTACTTGATACATCCCCAAAAGCAAGGGAATCAAGAGCAAAAATAAACTGTTGGGACCTCCTCAAGATTAAAAGCTTCTGCACAGCCAAGGAAACAACCCAGAAAATTAATAGGCAACCAACGGAATGGGAAAAGATAGTTGCAAATGACATATCAGATAAAGGGTTGATATCCAGAATCTACAAGGAACTCACCAAACTACACGCCCGAAAAACAAACAACCCAGTGAAGAAATGGGCAGAAGATATGAACAGACACTTCTCCAAAGAGAACATCCAGATGGCCAACAGACACATGAAACATGCTCAGCATCGCTCCTCATCAGGGAAATACAAATCAAAACCACACTGAGATACCACCTCACGCCAGTCAGAGTGGCTAAAATGAGCAAATCAGAGAACTCTAGATGCTGGCGAGGATGTGGAGAAACGGGCACCCTCCTACACTGTTGGTGGGAATGTAAACTGGTACAGCCCCTCTGGAAAACAGTGTGGAGGTTCCTCAGGAAACTAACAATAGAACTCCCCTATGACCCAGCAATAGCACTGCTAGGAATTTACCCAAGGGATACAGAAATGCTGAGGCATAGGAGCACATGTACCCCAATGTTCATAGCAGCACTCTCCACAATAGCTAAAACATGGAAAGAGCCTAAGTGTCCATCAACAGATGAATGGATCAAGAAGATGTGGTTTATCTATACCATGGAATACTACATGGCAATGAGAAACAATGAAATCTGGCCATGTGTAGCAACATGGATGGACCTTGAGGGTGTTATGCTGAGCGAAATAAGTCAGGCAGAGAAGGACAAATATCATATGTGTGCACGTATAGGATTAGGAGGAACTTAACAGAGGACCAAGGGGGAGAAGAAGGGCGGAAATGGTGGGGGAAAGGGAGAGAGGCAAACCATGAGAGACTCTTGAATGCTGACAAAAACTGAGGACTGGTGGATGTGGGGGGGCGGAGGGGTGGGCATGGAGGAGGACACTTGTGGGGATGAGCACTGGGTGCTATGTGGAAACTAATTTGACAATAAACTATTTGTAAAAAAAATAAAAAATAAATAAATAAATAAAATAAAAAAATAAATTGTCCTGTGTTAAAGAGGTACACTTGGAATTTTTACTGAGACCCCAGGTTTGGTTATGCCAAAGGATAGCAGAATTTTTTTCTCCAACTTTTTAGACACTAGAATTCTACATGTCTGAACATTGCATTAACTTTCCAAAACCTTTACAAACTTTACACACTAAGACCCCGCTCCCCACCAAGTCACCCCTAATTCCACCTGGTAATGGCCAACTTCACATTTTGGTGTGTGTCTTTCTACTATTTTTTCCCCCCAAAATAAAAATTGGCTTAAACTGCACATATTGTTTTGTAACCTGCTGTTTTTCACTTAATAATATTTTTATAATAATAAGTCATTACTATATTCTTATGCCATTACTTTTAATGGGTATGTGGCTGTCAGCTGCACAGATGAACCACGTCCATTGGACAATGATATTGTTTCCAGTGTTACGCTGGTGTAAACAATGCTGTGCTGAACATCCTGGATTATTCTGTTAGTGTCCCAGCTATGCTCTGCTTACAAAAGCTCCAGCTTCATTAAAACCTGCCTGTTAAATCCCATTACTGTTCCACCCAACTCAATCTTGTCCTTGAACAGTTATTGTTTTGAAGCCAAGTTCAGGACCTGACATTTATCTCTGCTTTATTTTATCTTATTAGATTCAGCCCATCAGTCCAGCCTGTCTAGAGCCATCTGGATCCTGTCGATGTTTTTGCAATCTGCTCAGGCTTTTTTTTTTTAATCAACCACAAATTTGGTAAACAAGATTTTTATGTTTTTTATAAAGTCATTAATAAAAACGTTGTACAGATCAAAGTTGAGGCCAGAACTCTGTGCCTGGCCATCGGAGACCTTCTTCCAGGCTTGGTCAGCACTCATGGGGGGTTAGCAAGTTACAAATTTCCCTCACTGAAACAGCATCCAGCTGACATCCTCCTATATAATCTATTTCTATCCCTATAATAAAGTTCATAAAACAAAGTTGGGCCAGATGGTCTCAACATCCAGACTCAATCGAGGGGAACCATCCTCAGAAGCAGAAGCTCAGGTTCTGGATGGAGAATTGGGCTCCCATTGTTTCTGTTTTAACTGGCGCACTTGGCCACCTGGTCTGCTCACCACTCTCTCAGTGTGACCCAGGCTGAGGGCTTTTAGTGTCCCCATCCATCAGGGACAGCCCTGGGGAAATGGCTGACAACACCAGGTGAGCCCAAGCAGGAGTGAAACCTGACGTGGAAGGAAGTGTTGCTGTCCGGTGTCAGCCCTCACCCCACATGCAGCACCGAGTGAGAGACACCATGGGTATGAGAAACCACCTGCCCCAGGCTTTCGCCATCTGGGGGAGCACCTTGGCCCGGGGAGGTGACGCAGGGCCCGACAGAAAGCGCAGACTCCACGTTTGGTGCTTATCGGCTGAGTGACAGTGGGCAGGTCCTGTCCCTCTGAGCCTCGGTGTTCTTGTTTATTAAATGAAACATTCTTGGTAGGAGCTGGCATGGCAGTATAATGAGATAAAGTAGAAATAGCAGATAGAGTACAGTGGGGGCAGACTGGTGGTGACTAATGACTGGATTTGGCCAACAAACCTGTTTTGTTTGGCATCATAGTTTGTAAAAATTTGGGTCAGTTTCCAAAAATCAGAGGATTTTACTGACAGCTTTATTTGAATTCAAGTAAAATCTTGAAAGGAAAAAAAAAAAACACCAAAAGCCATCCTGGGTCCCTTTTCTCTTGAAACTCTCCAAGTTTATTACGATGACTGCTTCTCTCACAGCACCAGCTGCACCCTGTACTCTAGATCAGTGGTTGGTGAACTATGGCCTGGGGGCCAAATCTGGCCCACCATCTGTTTTTGTAAATAAAGTTTTATTGGAACACGATAAATGGAACACAATGTGAAACACATATTGTGTGGCCTTTCCACCACAGTGGCAATTGAATAGTTGTGACAGAGACTGTATAGCCTACAGAACTGAAAATATTTACTCTCTGACCTTTTGCAGAAAAAGTTTACAGCTCCCTGGTCTAGATGCCTTCCTGCCTATCCCACCCTGAAGAACCCATGCTGTGAATGTGCCCTCTCTTTCTCCCTTCGTGTCTTCAACCTATCCGTTTCCATGGACTACTTTCTCTCTAGTCCAGGCTGCTTACCTATTTCCTACATGCCTATTTCCTACACACCCCCTTCTCTTCTCTCAGTGCCAGTTGAAGAAGTTCCTTGAAGGAGTCGTCCATACTGCCTCCACTGCTTTCCTGTGTTAACACCCAAGGGGGTGAAGGTGTTTGTCTTCCCAGGTACTAGTGGCCATTCTCTGGATGGAGACTGTGAACAGTGGGGGTGGAGAGACCACAGTGGGGTGCTGCTGAGACCCCTCCTTCCCCATGGAATGCCTAGCCCCCCACACTCTGAGCTCACTGATGATGTGGGGAGCTGGGAGGAAAGCAGGAGTGCAAAGAGGAAAGAACATGGGCTGGGGCATCTGGTATCTAGAAGGCTCCCAGCCCCCATGCCAGTCTCACTAGGGCCCCACTCTCTGGGGCCTGCTGGCAGACGACAGGGAGCAGGTGGTGTGATTAGAATGTCACAGGGGTTCAGAGGCAGAGGAGGCAGTGCCCCGTGGCCTGGCCCATTTCTGGAGCTGGATTCCTGCCCCGGCCCCTCCCCAAGCTGGTACTTTTTCTCCTGTGGATGGGGTTGGAGGTGCAGATGAATGTGTCCCACGAACAGCGGGGTTTGGGAGGCAGCAGCCACGAGGGCTAAGGGACTTTCAGAACACAGGTGCTGGGCCTGGTGCAGGAAGCCCCGCCGGTTGCCATGGAGAGAGAAATGTTATGCAGTTAATGTGTTTGACTGGCGGCCTTGAGAAATACCCATGTCCCTCCGGGGCCTCCGAGCCATCCATCACTCCAGAAAGCCTCCTTTCATGATGAGAGTTATCTATTTGGCTAATAAAACCGCAATCACAATCCCTTACGTACAGACAGCTCTTCCCTTTTTATACATTTTATGGAGCCCTCTTCGGTTCATAAGGAGCCTGAGGCTTCGTTCTGTTTGGCTCTGACTCTGCCACCGAGACAGGCATTTTGGGCACCGAAGGGCGAGAGATGAGACAGCACAGCCCCGTCATGTAGGAGCTCCTCGTTCCCTGCAAGGTGAGCACAACCCCTGCCCTCTCTGGCCGAGGAAGCTAAGGAGCACGGTTCTGAGAGGGGTGGAAGTGGCCTTGCACAGGAGGAGATGCGCCCTCCTCTGAGATGGGAACAGGGAGGAAAAGAAGGGTGAAATTATAGGAGTAGCGGGGAGGGAGCCAATAGTAATTATGGCTGCATCGACTGAGGCTCTGCTCCCGGCATTTGGCGTATGTTAATTCATTTATCAGAACAACAGAACCCTTTTGGTTGCAAACGACAGAATTACCATGCAACCCGGCTTAGACAAAGAGATGATAATTGGCTCAGGTGTCCAAATTACAAGAAGGGCTGCGCTGACACGGCATTAGATGTCTCTTTTTGTGCCTTGTAGGAAAAGGCCACCAGCTGCCCCTGGCTCCACCATTTTGTCTCTCAGGGGGAATTTTGCTCTTTTCCTGGCTGTATTTTGGAATATAGCAGGGAAGGATTCTGATTGGTTCAGACCAAGGTATGTTCCTAATCCCTGGTCAATCATTGTGGCCAAGGGCAGGGTCATGGTGGAAGGCAGCTGGCAGCTTCCATCAAATGTTGGAACTGAGATGTGAGTGTGGGTGTAATGGGGTCTCAGAGAAGCGGTGAGAGTATATTGGTAGCACAGAAATGTCACTAGATAGCCATCTTAGATGTTTCCTCTTATCCGTTTAACAAAATGGACATTGTTTTACTACTGTGAGTGACTATGACCAAACCATAGTCCCTGCTCTCCTGAAGCTTACAATTCTGTGAGGGATAAAGGCAATAAACAAGTAAACAAAAAACTGTAATTTCAGTGAGTGGTAAGTGGTAAGTGAAACCAAGAGAAATAAAGAGATTAGAAAAGATAGGGTGAGTGCTGGTGTAGATGGGTGAATTAGGGAAGGTCTTTCTGAGAACTCCCTGGGGGTATGAATCATGCTAAGATCTTGCAGAGAAGATAGCATGTGCAAAGGTCCTGAGACAGGGGACAAGCTTGTGTTCTAGGAATAGCCAAAGGCAACGTGGTCAGGGAGAGAGGGATAGCAGATGATGTCAGAGTAGGCAGGGCCAGGTCACTTCGGGCAACCCTTGCTGGCCATGGTGAGGAGTTTGGTTTTCATCCTATGTGGGACAGAATGCCTTCTTGAAGTGAAGACCATTCTCCCACAGATAAAGAAACTGAGCCGCAGGGCACCTGGGTGGATCAGTCAGTTGAGTGTCTGACTTTGGCTCAGGGTATGATCTCACAGGTCATGAGTTCAAGTCCTGTGTCAGGGTCTCTGCTGTCAGCATGGAGCCCGCTTTGGATCCTCTGTCCCCTTCTCTCTCTCTGCCTCTTCTCGACTTGTGCACTCTCTCAAAAATAAATAAACATTAAAAACAAAAAAAAAGAAACTGAGCCGCAGGGAGGTAAGGTTAACTTGCCCAAGAAGAAAAGTCTTACCTATAGGAACAATCTGGAACCAGACCTCCTTCTTTCTTACACCACACATGCCTTCCTCTAGGTAGCTCTGGAAGGATCAGGGGAAGTAAGGAAAGAAACTGGACAACAGCCTGGGGCAGGGCAGAGGATCTCCTGAGAGTGAGGGGTAGGGGTGAGGCAAGGTCAGAGGATGGAAAGGGTTGGCACAGCTGCTGAGCAGCTGGGGGTGAGCAGGAGGAGGGCGGGGCAGTGAGAGCCGCACAGAACTTGGAAACCGTGAATTTGTAACGGAGCAGCATAGTTATTTGATTTTCCCCAGCAGTACTTGGCAGACAGCCGGCCTGGGACGGGAGCAGAGAGGGAAGAAGGGCCAGTGAATCACAAGTAGAGACCGGAGCACTGAGGATGCCAGTGAGGATGTGGCGGAAATGACTTATATATACATGTACCTACATACATATATATTCCAACCATATATTCTGCTTTTTCTGGGGTTGGTCCAATATAATGCTATTTTTTATGTTCACCAAAGGTGGTCACTAAAATTATTTATTTATTGAGATTTAGGGTTTGTACCTGCATAAGACTTTGCATACAGAAAACATCACTGTTATGGGCTGAGTTGTATCCTCTCCAAATCCCTGTGTTGAAGCCCTAACCCCTCCCCGACTGTACCTCAGAATGTGACTATATTTGGAGAAAGGGCTTTTAAAGGGGTGATTAAGTTAAAATGAGGACATTAGGGATTGGACCTAATCCAGTCTGACTAGTGCCCTGGTAATAAAAGGAACTTTGGGGGCGCCTGGGTGGCTCAGTTGGTTAAACGTCTGACTTCAGCTCAGGTCATGATCTTGCAGTCTGTGAGTTCGAGCCCCATGTCGGGTTCTGGGCTGACAGCTCAGAGCCTGGAGCCTGCTTCATATTCTGTGTCTCCCTCTGCTTCTGCCCATCTCCTGTTTGTACTCTGATTCTCTCTCATCCTCAAAAATAAATAAACATTAAAAAAGTTTTTTTAATTAAAAAAATCAAAGGAAATTTGGAAAAAAGAGAGAGACACTCAGGGCTCATGGACACAGAGGGTCAATCACATGAAGAGGCAGCAAGAGGGCAGCCACCTGCAAACCAAGGAGAGAAGCCACAGAGGAAACAGCCCTTCTAGCACCTTGAACTTGGGCTTTCAGCACCTGGTACTTTGGGAAAATAAATTCTATTGTTTGAACCACCCAGCCTGTGGTATGTTGTGGCTTTTTATCATGGCAGCCAGGCAAACTAAGGCAACCATGAATCATCAGAAAGTTTTCTTTTGTATTAACCTGACCTCTCTCCCGTCCCTGATATTTCATACTCTCAGTACCTCAGCCACACTGGCCTTTAACTTCCTTTCCTCCAGGTCCTTACTGATTCTGTTGCTGCTGCTTAGAATGTTCTTCCTACAGATAACTCTTTACTCTTCAGACTTCACCTCAAACTTACCTTTGCTCTGTATAACCCTCACACCCCCTCTTGCCCCCCAACTAGATAAACCCTCCTTTGATGTGTTGTCTTGGGTGGGTTCTTGGAGTTACAGGAGGTGGCTTGCCCCCAGGGAAGGGGTGTGACCTTTGTCAGGGTGGCTCTTGAAGGCTGAGGGCAATGTCTGGGGAAAACTGTCCGTGTCCAGTTCTCCTTGCAACGAGGAGGATAAGGGCCTCAGGCCTGAAGGATGGGCTGGGGAGCACACCACGGCAGCCGCTACATCTGTTCTCACCTTTCCTTTATAGCCCTTGGATGTTGCAAGTTGATATTTGTGTGGTTATTTTATTAATTTTGCCTTCCCCACTAGGTTTAGAACAGAGAGCCATTCTTGACAATAAAAGTGACACTCCATCGGGCACAGAGGAAAGAAATATGATGGATGCATAACCAGGGGCGGGTGGGGTGGGGTGGGGGATAGTCACACCAGAGGAGGGAAGACCAGATCTAGGAGGAAATGCTGTGTAACTGGAAAGACTTGATATTGGTTATTATTGCAGGAAAGGAAAAGGAACAGAGTGAGAGGGGGTTTTAGTTTATTTGCCACCTGCTATGTGCTGGGCATGTTCCTATTTAATCCTGATAATGACACAGGGACTAAGGATTGCCGTGGCTTGAGAAGGGTTGAGGAGGGGTCGAATGTCGCTGAGAAGGCTGAGTGGTTGGCTGCTAGGACGCCTCTGAGCCTGGCACCAACTATGTGAATTTATCACAGAATAAGTGTGGCCAGCTTTTGGCTCCTTGGGCTCCCCTGTCCCTGCTCCAGGCTAGGCATGCTTCTCTGCTCACACAGCCTTTTGCCAGCTGATTTAGTTAATTAGGTTTCTGCTTACTCAATTACCATCACCCCTCAGTCTTGTCGCCTGTGACCATACCCAGGCCACTGTGACTGGCATTAGGGGTCTTCCCAGACTCCTCAGTCACATTTTCAGGCTACCTCTTGGTTCATACCAACAGATGGCATATCTCTTCCTTCTGTGTGGGTTTACTTCCCTAACTCTCAGAGGGCACCCTTGTTTCCAGGTTCAATACTCACCTCCATGTACTGCTGACAAGCATGGGTTCTGCTTTGCTGAAGCTCAGAGAGGTTAAGTCTCTGGCCTCTGGTCATCTAGTCAGTAGAGCCAAGATTTCATGCCAGGTCTTCTGGTTCTCAAGACAGGGAGTGGAGGGGTAGATAAAGGGCAGGAAGGCCACAGGTGAAGTTGTACAACCTCTGGTTCCACAGGGAACTCTGGAGACAGAATATATTGCAGGCTTGTTTTTAAGATCTCCCAGGATGTGGAGGGGACAATTGCAACTGGTTCAGCCAATAGCCACTGGATTCTCCGAGCAGTACCCATGTTATGCCAGAGCTGAGACTCTGTTCCAAGGGTGTCTCAGAGCTGAGCCCTTGATGGTGGTCCAGTGGGGAGTTGACTAGCACTGCTGGCTGTGGTTGGGTAAATTGAGCCTGGGAACGAGAGAGGCTGAAATTCAGCCTACTTGTCACCCACTAACCTTTGCACATTGGCTTGTGGTTGCTATAATTTGGAGGAGGGAGCACCTTTCCCCTACCAGCTGGGGGTACCAATGGGTAATTCCACAGACTGGAGGGGAACTCTTCTTCTACTTTGTACAAAGGCTCCCTATGTGCTACAAGCTCTCCAGTGTGACTGTTCCTTGTTCTTTTGTATATGTCAGTTCACTTTCTGAGGGGTAAGCCCACAGTCAGGTTCTTGACCATAGTCTTGCAGGGGTCAACGGAAGCTATCTGGGCATCTCTGTTGACCCAGCATGCAGTGGTCAAGCCCAAAGTCAACCGAGAGGGTTGTGCCTGGCAAGGTGTGAGCTCTACAGACCTTGCTTGTGCCTGAAGCTTTCTGGAAAGCCCTCTAGGCAGCCAGCACAAGGTCAACCACTTCTGCACAGCGAATCCCTGCAAGGGGATTTGTTCTGGGAAGGGAATTACATTTCAATTTGATTTAATTCAATGAGAGTGACACCAAATTGATCAGCTGGTAAAATGCCATTTGATGGGCAGATCTTCTCTTTCCAAGTCAATAGGAACCACCAGAAAAATTAAGCTTGCTTTCTCATACAGAACTGAAAGTTTTACCCATTTCCTTTTGCTTTTCAAAAAGGGCTCAAATTCCCTGAAGGTGGAGGGCATTTTCCTCACAGTCTGTTGACCTGGGTAAAATTATTAACCAGCAGATACCCAGGGTAAGTTTTTGATCAGCATGTGTGTGTGTGTGTGTGTGTGTGTGTGTGTGTGTGTGTGTGTGTGTGTATTTAATTAACCATCTTGTACCAGATTTGTATGTGCTCTTGAGATATTTCTCAGATTCTTTGGACCTCAGTTCTGCAATCTGTAAAATGGGCATGTAGCCTCCATCGGTCCACCTCTGGGTTACTGTCTTTGGAGTAACAACATGACCAGTAACCTTGGCACCTTGATGAGCACTGCCATTATCCCAACAATCACAATCACTTATGCTACTTTTGAGCAGTTACTGAACATTGGGCACTATTAAAAGGCTTCCTATGCATTTTATCATGTAATCTTTGTAATACTTCTATCAGCTACTATGGTTGGTTCTTCTACTGTGCTTTCTTTGAAATGCAAATTGTGATTCTCACCACTGTTATTCAACATGATGTTGGAGGTCCTAGCCCCAGCAATCAGACAATACAAAGAAATAAAAGGCATCCAAATCAGCAAGGACAAAGCTAAACTTTCACTCTTCCCAGAAGACATGATACTCTATGTGGAAAACTCAAAAGACTCCACCAAAATGTGCAAGAACTGATACATGAATTCAGCAAACTCACAGAATATAAAATCAATGTACAGAAATCTGTTGCATTTCTATACACCAATAATGAAACAGCAGAAAGAAAAATCAAGGAATCTATCCCATTTATAATTGCACCAAAAACCATAAAATACCTAAGAACAAATCTAACCAAAGAGATGAAAAATCTATACACTGAAAACTATCAAAAACTTATGAAAGAAATTGAAGAAGAGACACAAAAAAATGGAAAAACATTCCATGCTCATGGATTGAAAGAAACAAACACTGTTAAAATGTCAATACTACCCAAAGCAACCTACATAGTCAATGGAATCCCTATCAAAATAACACAAACATTCTTCACAGAGCTAGAATATAAAATCTTAAAATTTGTATGGAACCAGAAAGACCCCCAAACAGCCAAAGCAATCCTTAAAAAGAAAACCAAAGCTGGAGGCATCACAATTCTGGACTTCAAGCTGTATTTCAAAGCTGCAATCATCAAGACAATATGGTGCTGGCACAAAAACAGACACACAGATCAATGGAACAGAATAGAGAACCCAGAAATGGACCCACAAACGTATGGCCAACTAATCTTTGACAAAGCAGGAAAGAATACCGATGGATAAAAGACAGTCTCTTCAGCAAATGGTGTTGGGAAAATTGGACAGCAACAAGCAAAAAAATGAACCTGTACCTCTTTCTTACATCATACACAAAAATAAACTCAAAATGGATGAAAGACCTAAACATAAGACAGGAAACCACCAAAATCCGAGAGGAGAGAACAAGCAACAACTTCTTTGACCTTGACTGCAGCAACTTCTTACTTGGCATGTCTCTGGAGGCAAAAATGAACAATTGGGACCTCATCAAAATAAAAAGCTTCTGCACAGCAAAGGAAAAAAATCAGGAAAACTAAAAGGCAACCAATGGTGTGAGAGAAGATATTTGCAAATGACATCTCAGGTAAAGGGTTAGTATCCAAAATCTACAATGATCTTACCAAACTCAGCACCCCAAAAACAAATAATCCAGTGAAGAAACGGGCAACAGACATGAATAGACACCTTTCCAAAGAAGACAACCAGATGGCTACAGGACACATGAAACGATGCTCAACATCACTCATCATCACAGAAATAAAAATCAAAACCATAATGACATACCACCTCACACCTGTCAGAATGGCTAAAATTAACACCTCAGGCAACAACAGATGTTGGCAAGGATGAGGAGAAAGAGCAACCCTTTTGCACTGTCGGTGGGAATGCAAACTGGTGCGGCCACTCTGAAAAACAGTATGCAGGTGCCTCAAAAAATTAAAAATAGAACTACCCTATGACCCAGCAATTGCACTACTAGGTATTTATCCAAGGGATACAAAAATGTTGATTCGAAGGGGTACATGCACCCCAACGTTTATAGCAGCACTATCGACAATAGCCAACGTATGGAAAGAGCCCAAATGTCTAGCAACTGATGAATGGCTAAAGAGTATGTGGTGTATATACAATGGAATATTATTTGGTGATCAAAAAGAATGAAATCTTACCGTTTGCAACAACATGGATGGAACCAGAGTATATTATGCTAAGTGAAGTAAGTCAGTCAGGAAAGACAAATATCATATGATTTTACTCACATGTGGAATTTAAGAAACAAAACAGATGAACATAAGGGAAGGGAGGGAAAAATAAGATAAAAACAGAGAGGGAGACAAGCCATAAGAGACTCTGAAATACAGAGAACAAACTGAGGGTTCCTGATGGGGTGTTGGGTGGGGGAAAGGGCTAAAGGAGTGAGGGGCATTAAGGAGGGCATCTGCTGGGATGAGCACTGAATGTTATGTGTAAATGATGAATCACTAAGTTCTATCCCTGAAATTATTATTGCACTATATATTAACTAACTTGGGTTTATTTATTTATTTCTTTAATGTTTTATTTATTTCTAGGAGAGAGAGAGAGAGACAGCATGAGCAGGGGAGTGTCAGAGAGAGAGGGAGTCACAGACTCTGAAACAGGCTCCAGGCTCTGAGCTGTTAGCACAGAGCCCAATGAGGGGCTCGAACCCACGAACCGCGAGGTCATGACCTAAGCGAAAGTCGGACGCTTAACCGACTAAGCCACCCAGGCGCCCCTAACTTGGGTTTAAATAAAAATAAATAAAATATGCTATTTTAGGAAGCTCAAAAAAAAAAAAGGAAAATGCCCTGGATGTACGTATTAGGGGATGATTTGAGCATAATGTTAACTTTGCACTTGCTTATGTGTGATTTCGTGTGAGAAACACCAGGGCGCTCACTATTGCTTCCAATGGCTGAGCCACGCCACATAAGAATAAGCATGCACCTCACACGTCTTGGCTCAGTGCTCCGTGTGTTGTGTGTGCTATGAGCCACACGCCTGGTGCTGGCAGTTTTTTCTCCATTTCAGATGACCCTGCTTACGCCATGTCACAGTAACTCGAGCTGTTCCCCTTCCCACATCCACTTCCACAAGTGAACAAAAGATGTTTTTGAAGGTTAAGTGTCATGCTTTTCATGGTATCTCTGTATGTCTTGAGCACTGAACCTATGTAAAACTGTGCTATTTTAATGAGGTTGCTTTTTCTTTTTTAATATGTCATTGATAAAGTTCTTGAGTGTTGTGTCTTTTTCTTTTTGAGAGAGAGAGAGCACGCACAAGTAAGGGAGAGGGACAGAGAGAGAGAAAGAGAGAGAGAATCTGTGCTGAGCATGGAGCCGGACACAGGGCTTGATCCCAGGACCATGAGATCATGAGTTAAACTGCAATCAAGAGTAGGAGGCTCAACCAACTGAGCCACCCAGGCACCCCTTGAGTGCTGTGTCTTAACTGCACTGTTCCGCTGGGTCTGTGGGTTTTGCCAAATGGTGATTTATTTTGTTTTTTATTAGCAAGTTGTGACAAAACACACATTACGTGAAACTTAGCATCTTAATCACTTGATACCGTATGGTTCTCTGTATTAAGTGTACTCGTGTTCTTGTGCTGCAGGCGGAGACCCCGGACCCAGAGGACTCTCTGCAGGAACACCAAGAAGGTCCTTGGCTTCATACGGGAGAGAAATCAAATTTGAGTGGAGAGGAGTTTATTGAAGACATAGAGAGAGAGAGTGCAGACACAGAGCGTTCCGTCCGGGAGACTCAGAAAGGGAAGAGGAGTGAGTCTTTTTGTCTTTGCCTGGGTCTGGGGTTTTGACTGAGGACTATGGTCAGGTGCATTGTCTTCTCAGGCATCTAGGAACTGGTTAAAACAAAGACAAGTGTCTAGGTGTCCTCGGTAAGTCACTTATGCCCTGGAGTGAGGGACCCTGGTGAATCCGTGGTCTTAGAAAACGTTCATGATGACGCTACGCAGTCACTTCTTAAAGTTAACTATTGTGTGGGAATCCTTGACCTTTCCAGGGAGGACATATATGATCTGCCCTGCATGGCGTGTGTAAGGTGGGAGTGCAGGTCTTAGCAAGTACAGAAGCAGGAAAAGTAGTGAAAAAAGCAGATATTCATGGGATCCCTTTAGTTTCCTGTCTCATTACCATCGCCACCCCCCTATCCCCCCACCCCCCCCACCTCAGTCCTCACGACTCTTCATCTTTCTAATGCAAACTCTGTGCCCATTGAACGGTAGCTCCCCACACCCTTCTCCCCCCCAGCCCCTGGCAACCACCATTCTTTATGTCTCCAGGAAGTTGGCTACTCCAGGTATCTCATTAGAATGGGATCAGTATAGTATTAGTTCCTTTGTGACTGGTTTCTTTCACTTAGCGTAGTGTGCTCAAGGTTCATCCATGTTGTAGCCTGTGTCATAATTGTCTTCCTTTTTTTTTTTTTTTTTTTTTTACAAATAGTTTATTGTCAAGTTGGTTTCCATATAACACCCAGTGCTCATCCCCACAAGTGCCCTCCTCTATACACCATACTTTGTTTATCCAGTCTGGAGTGTTTCCCAATACCAGCAACCAACTCTCTGATTCTCTGGACAACACGCTGGTGGCCAACAATTCAGTTCAGTGTTTAAGGGCTCAGTCCCACGAGCCTGACACACCCACCGCAGAGGCCTGTTGCAAGCCTGAGGCCTCCCATACTTCTGACTGACTCAGCTCTAAGTTGGAGGTGTTGATGACCCCTTCTTAAGGTGAGATAATTTGCTAGAATGGCTCACAGAACTCAGGAAGTCACTTTACTTATCCTTACCTGTTTACCATGAAGGCTACAACTCAGTAACAGCCAAATGGAAGAGAGCCACTGAGCAGGTAAGGGGACCAAGGGCATGGAGCTGTCATGCTCTCCAAAGGCTCACTCTGCCAACACTTGGATGTATTCATCCCCAGGCGCTCATTAATATAGTAAGAGTTTTCCTTTCTTCCATTTTTTAAAAATTTAAATCCAAGGTACTTAACAAGTAGTACAATAATGATACCAGGGATAGAACTTAGTGATTCATCATTTACACATAACACCCAGTGCTCATCCCAGCAGATGCCCTCCTTAATGCCCCTCACTCCTTTAGCCCTTTCCCCCACCCAACACCCCATCAGGAACCCTCAGTTTGTTCTCTGTATTTTAGAGTCTCTTATGGCTTGTCTCCCTCTCTGTTTTTATCTTATTTTCCCCTCCCTTCCCTTATGTTCATCTGTTTTGTTTCTTAAATTCCACATGTGAGTAAAAGTCATATGATATTTGTCTTTCCTGACTGACTTCACTTAGCATAATATACTCTGGTTCCATCCATGTTGTTGCAAACGGTAAGATTTCATTCTTTTTGATCACCAAATAATATTCCATTGTATATACACCACATACTCTTTAGCCATTCATCAGTTGCTAGACATTTGGGCTCTTTCCATACGTTGGCTATTGTCGATAGTGCTGCTATAAACGTTGGGGTGCATGTACCCCTTCGAATCAACATTTTTGTATCCCTTGGATAAATACCTAGTAGTGCAATTGCTGGGTCATAGGGTAGTTCTATTTTTAATTTTTTGAGGCACCTCCATACTGTTTTTCAGAGTGGCCGCACCAGTTTGCATTCCCACCGACAGTGCAAAAGGGTTGCTCTTTCTCCTCATCCTTGCCAACATCTGTTGTTGCCTGAGGTGTTAATTTTAGCCATTCTGACAGGTGTGAGGTGGTATGTCATTGTGGTTTTGATTTGTATTTCCGTGGTGATGAGTGATGTTGAGCATCATTTCATGTGTCTGTTAGCCATCTGGTTGTCTTCTCTGGAAAGGTGTCTATTCATGTCTTTTGCCCGTTTCTTCACTGGATTATTTGTTTTTGGGGTGCTGAGTTTGGTAAGATCATTGTAGATTTTGGATACTAACCCTTTATCTGAGATGTCATTTGCAAATAAGTAAGAGTTTTTCTGAAGCTTAGTCTCCAACTCTCTTCACTTCCCCTGAGGTCAGTGGTGGGGCTGAAAGTTCCAGCCCTCTAGTCTTTGGGTCTTTCTGGTGACCAACCCCTTCCAGAGAGGATCTAGGATCTAGGGTCCTAACTCACTTCATTAGCATAAACTCAGGTGTGATTGAAAGGGGCTCATTATGAATACCAAAAAAATGCTCCTCAGTCAGGAAATTCCAAGTATGTTAGGAACTCTTTGCCAGAAACCTAGGACCTAGATCAAATATATCTTTGTATTATACCACTCATTACATGGTGGTGATTTTCAAGAAAGCACGTGTAGCATTACATGACTGTACCCTTATTTCTCCATTTTGCACATGAGGAAACTGAGGCACAGAGTGGTTAGGTGATGCCCCCAACAAGCATCTCAGGCAATAAATGGGAGACCCAGGATTCAAACCCAGCCCTTGGCAGCTACACAATTTGTGCCAAACGCGATGCTGTCTTTCTTCCTTTTTTTCACGTATTATCACCAATCCAGATGATGATGACCCCAAGTCACTTTGGTTATTAATTTCCTGTTGTTAACAGAAGCTATAGAGTCTGAAATCTCTGCTGCACCATCTGGAATTTTTAATAAAAACTTGAGGAATTTCCAGGGGTTTCTGTGCATCGCTCATGTGAAATAGCAAGGGAAAAAATTGCTATTTAAAAACAGAAATGCCTACAGCCACTTTTACATTCCAGGTGGGGGTGAGAGGGGTGCCTGACAGAAGGAAGGTTGTCTTTTTATTTTAGAAAATACTATAAATAAGCTTTTTGATTATTCAAAGGAAAGCTCCCTCCCTCCCCCCACCTCAGAGAGTCTGGAAGGAGGGGGCTCTACTGAATACTCGATTGCTCAACAAAACACCCTAGTAGGAATCAGAAACTGTCCACCAGCGGCTCACAAGGCAGAGAGTTTTCAGCATCTTGCAGGACTCAGGGGAAAGAGATTAAAGAAAACTCATGGTAGGGGTTTTCAGTTGCAGTGGCCTCAAACAGGACAGAAGGTTCTGGCCCCAGAAAAGCATTGACACATTTCCTGTGTTAGGATGGTTGGATGGACTCTGAGAAGGTCAAGATTCAATTTTTAATGTTTCCAGTTGTTTGTTGCTTTGTAATGTCCCTCACTTTCCATAAAGCCCACAGGCTCTGGGTAGATTTGCTTCTAGGGAGTGAAGGCAGAGGGGCTGGGTTCCTCAGAAATGGTGGTGGGTGGGCGGGACAGCAAGGGTAGGAAGTACCAGGTGGGAGGAGCTTTGAAAGAGGACCCAGTTATTACCTTCACTGCCTCCATGTGACCTCAGACTGTATTTTCTGATTAAGTTCTTCTTTCCAATATCTTTCTTTTCTGTTTTAAGATTCTATTATTTATTTGTTTGTTTGTTTAAAGTAGGCTCCATGCCCAATGTGGAGCTTGAACTCACAACCCTGAGATCAAGAGTCGCAGGCTCTACTGACTGAGCTAGCCAGGCGCCTCCTTTCCAGCTTCTTTCTTAACTCAGACAAAAGACTTGGCAGGCAAAGCATCCCACTGGGAATTGAAACTACCCCCTCTAGCAACAGGTCTCTCTTGATGCCAGTGAGACTCCACGTGACTGATCCCAACACAATGGTCCACCTGACCTTCACTGCCCACCTGCACGGACCCACCGACTTTGTCGCACATTTTCTTCATATAAACCTGGAAGTATTTTCAGCACTTTGGAGAGAGGCTTTGGGACATGAGTATGCTGTGGCCTCACTGAGGTAAATTCCCTTCTTGGTCCATTGCCATCCCTCCGTCTGGATTAGTGGTGAGTGGCTAAACCCTGTCCATTTGGAACCTCCAGGGCCCTGTGCTCATGCACCTTCTGTCCTGGTTATGGCCTGAGGACTAAGTTGAGAGCAGGGGAGCAAGAAGTGACCAGGGAAGCAAGAGCACCCCTGAAAATGGTAGGAATTATTGGAGAGAAGCCTGTTCTTCACCCAGATGGCTCGGATGGAAGCAGAAGTTACTTCTGTAGATAAGAGAGGAGGGAATGTTCTGGGTAATGCACTGTGCATTCTGGTGAACTGGCTCCAGCAGGTGGTGGTGCTGTATCCTGCCAGCACTGTGTAACCCACTTCTGGACCTTAAGGCACAGGCATTTCATAATAATAAACACAGCCAGGGCCACTTATGGTTATATTTTGCACATCTTCAGGGCAGGCTTTGTGCAGGTAGGTGCCCTTCTCAAAGTTGTTCTCTTAGATTTGACAAGGTAGTGTGATTCTTTGCCCACAGATGGCCATAAAGATGCATGAGGAAAGGACCGCTTGGGCTAATATCCCAGGGCCACCATCTGGGCTCATGGCAGGTCTATACAGCTGTTCTTTTTTGAGTGTTTAATACATGTCCTGCCCTCCGTGCATATCACCTCTTTAAATCCTCAAACAACCCTATAAAGTCAGCCTTGTCCAGTCTTTGCAGAGGAAGATAGTAAAGCTTAGAAAGGTTCAGGTTGTGCTGCGAGGAGCTGCAGGATTCCTTTCTCTCTCTAACCCCTGCTGGGCTTGTGACCACTGTGGCTTCTAACTTTGTCCTTAGAAAAGACCAATGGATTCTTAGATCCATCCTTTGACCTAGAACTTCCCCCTGCAAAGCCCAAGGATCTTACACTTGAGCTGTACCAGTCACCTGGAGGGTTGTTAAAGCAGATAGCTGGGCCTCACCCCCAAGTCCCCAGGTGGAACCTGAGAATTGGCATTTTTAACTAGTTCTCAGATAATCAGAGGAGCTGCTCTGAGGACCACAGTTGAGAAGTACTATGTGAGGCTGATCTCAGTTGCTAGATAACCTGGCCAGTGTCCCCAGGTCACATGCTATGCTCTGCCATGTGATCCTTCTGCTGCCAAAAATCTAGGCTGCACTGGAGTTGATTTATCATCCTCTCAGCCTGGGTTCTAGATGGCTTGTCTGTCATCCTGTCCAGCCCCCCAGTCCTGTCTGATCTCGGGGTTCTCCTCTCTTCCTTGTGGGGGCATTCACACCGTCTATGACTTGGGCTACAGCAGTGCTGCTGAGACCTGACTGGCTGGAGGGAGAGGGAACCAGGACCCTGTAGCTGGAGGGGCTGGAGGACATTGGCTCCACCTGTTTCCTCCTTCTAAGAGCTGGTGTGGAGTTTGGAGGGCTGGGGGCCATGCCTACTCGGGGATTCAAATGGCCTCTGCAGAGCTCAGTGGCTCCCCTTCTCCCCTTGCCTTGCATAGACAGCCTTTACCTGGGAGACAGACAGGTTGGAATTCTAAGCAGAGAGAAAAACATCTTAATATATCAAGTGTCTTTTGGTAGTGCTTTAAAGGGCCCAAGAAACAGACTGTCAAAGGTAGTCCTTGGATACCCAGACCAATATCCTCTGCTCCTGATGCCTGTCTCTTGTCTCTATAGCTGAAAGGGGAAGAAGATCATGGAATGTGAGCATGTGCATAAGCGGTGAGAGGTGAATTCGGTAAGGGAGGGAGCTAGGGAGCAGATGTAGGGCTCCTCCCTGGTGTCAGGCTCCATGGAGTAAGGGTAGGGATAGGCAGATGGGGCAGGGGGGTGGGAGGGACTCTCACACAAACCCCATGAGGTGTGGATTGTCATTATCTTCTGTTTTACAGAGCCTGAGGCACAGAGAATTTAAGTTTCTTGCTTGGAGTTATGTAGTTGGTAAGTGGCATGGATGAGATTTGAACAGATATGTCAACAAAGAAGATAAGGATGGCAAATAAGCATTTGAAAAGATGCTCAGCATTATTAGTCACCAGGGAAATGCAGGTTCCAGCCACTGTGAGATACCACTGCACACCCACGGACTAAGATGGCTAATATGAAAAGAGCTGACCATAGACAGTGTTGGCAAGGATGCAGAGGGACCGGAACTCTCCTATGCTGCTGGAGGGAATGTAAAGTGAGGCAACCACTCTAAAAGACAATTTGGCAGTTGTTTCTTCTTCTTCTTCTTCTTCTTCTTCTTCTTCTTCTTCTTCCTTTTTAAATGTTTATTTATTTATTTTGAGGGGGGGTGGACAAGAGAGAGGGAGAAAGAGAATCCCAAGAAGTCTCCATGGCGTTAGTGCAGAGCCTGACGCAGGGCTCGATCTCACAAACTGTGAGATCAAGACCTGAGTCAAAATTAAGAGTCAGACACTTAACCAACTGAGCCACCCAGGTGCCCCTGACAGTTTCTTAAAAAGTTAAACATACATGTAGTATAGTCACTGCCATTCCACTCCTGGGTATTTACCCCAGAGAAAAGAAAGCATATATCCACACAAAGACTTGTACATGAATGCTCTTAGCCGCTTTATTTGTAATAGCTGGAAATAACCTAAATGTCAGTCAACAGGTGAATTGATAGCAAATAGTTGCCAACCCATACAATGGAATAATACAAAGCAATAAAAAGAAATGAACCTTTGATATGTGCAGCCACATAGATGCATCTCAAACCAATTATGCTGAGTGAAAGAAGCCAGATATAAAAGAATGCATACTGTATGATTCCATTTATATAACATTCTGGAAAATATAAGCTAATCTCTAGTGACAGGAATCAGATCAGTGGCTGCCTGGAGATGGGGGATGGAACATGGGGAGGGTCTTCAGGGGGCGTTACAAGGGACACAAGGAAATGGCGCAGGGGGTGGAGATGTTCATTATTTTGATTCTGTATATTTAAGGGTATATACATAGGTCTGTATGTATCATTGGTGCACTTGAAACGTGCAGTTTTTGTGTCTTTTATGCCTCAATAAAGCTGTTAATAATAATAACCACCACCCCCTCCCCCCAAACCTGGCTGGCAGTTTGTCTCTAGAGCTTTTATCTATCTACTGTTGTATTTGCAGCTGTGCTTTACAGAGCAGGGCTGGTTGTATGTCTGTCCCAGCTGAACACCAATGGCAGCCAAATCTGTGCTGGATACTTGACATGGCTTAAGTCTCCGACTGGCCAGTCGTCTGCAGGCGGTCCTGTTTGACTGTGCCCGTTGTGAATGGATGTGGTATGAAGTTAAGTGACATACTCAAAGTCACATGGGTGGGACATGGGAGAAGAGCAAAACCTGCATGTGTAACAACCATCCCTCAAGAAGGGGAAACAGGATGGGCCGCCTGGGTGGCCTAGTCGGTTAAGCGTCCGACTTTCGCTTAGGTCATGATCTCGCAGTTCGTGGGTTCGAGCCCCATGTCGGGCTCTGTGCTGACTGCCAGCTCGGAGCCTGGAGCCTGTTTCAGAGTCTGTGACTCCCTCTCTCTTTGACCCTCCCCTGCTCACGTTGTGTCTCTCTCTCCTAGAAATAAATCAAACATTAAAAAAAAAGAAAGAAAGAAAGGGAGAGGAGGAGAGCAGACCACACCTGGAAGGCTTGCACAGCCTCTGGCCAGGGTCTCAGAGCAGACCAGCCAGGACTGCAGATTTCTCCTCTTCTGCAGGCATCAAACCCGGCCTCTGAGGCCTGAGTCGCTGCAATGCTGACGTCCAGCGAGTCTGTGAAATGAAAACACTCCCATCCCTCAAAGGGCCAGCCACCTACACAGACTCCTTTGCTTGCATTTTAGAGACAGACCTGGTCCTGCAATTGACTCACCTGTGACCCTGAGCAGTTCACCTCTCTGGACCTCTATTTTCTCACCTGTAGAATGGTAACATTTACACTTAGTTTCTAGGGTTTTAAAAAAGGATTCAATAAGTGAAGAGATACAAAAGTGCTTTGGTCAGTGATGGATCCTAGCAATTTTGATTGCTTGTCTTGGAATTTCACAGCTCACCACCCGTCCTAAACGAGATCGGTTTTTTTTTCTAATTGTAGTAAGATATACATAACACAGAATTTATCATTTTAAACCTCTTTAAGTACACAATTCAGTGGCATTGAGTCCATTCAAAATGTTGTACAACCACCACCATGATCTATTTCTGGAACTTCTTTATCATCCCAAACAGAAACTCTGTGCCCATGAAACATGAACTCCTCATTTTCCCCCTCCCCAAATCTAGCCCTTTATTGGGGTAAGCACTCCTCTACTCTCTGTCTCTATGAATTTGCCTAGTCTAGGTCCCTCATATAAGGGGAGCCAGGCAATACCCCAATCTTTAACCCCACTTTATGTTTGTTTTGGCAGCGAGAATGAGGGCAGATAGGACTGTGGTGGCTGGTTTGTAGATAAAGGAGCCCCCGGTTTCCAGGACAGAAGATGGAGTGGTGGGGAGTCCTGGCTGGGGTAGGCCCAGGGGCTCTCCAGGAGACTGGACTTAGCATCTGCTCCTGACCAATGACTGTATGGTTGTACAGGTGTTTCTGGGTACCTTGCTGGCACTGATCTAGGGCTCCCAGATCATTCATCCGGCGCCTCAAGAGTTCTACAAATAACTGATTTGGATTTCATTTCATTATTTAAAAATGCCTAAGAGCACACCACTCAAATGTATCTCAAATTAACATGCTGATTGTACAGATCACTCAGATCTTAGAATGGGAGGGGTCCTGACACCTCTGTTTAATTAAAGAGAATCCTAAGATGGTAAGAAAGCTGTCGGGAAACTTCTACCACTTACAATGACTTCCCTGTGTGATTAGAGCTTTCCTATAAGGCATGGAAATTAATTGGCCATTGAGGTGGCTGCCTGTGGCATATTGTATTTCCCGAAGATGGACCCAGTGTCTTCAATCCCTCATGTTCTTCTTATAATGTGGCTGGTGTGGTTTTAATTGTGTCCTCCAAATTGATATGCTGAAATCATAACTCCCAGTACCTCAGAATGTGACCTTATTTGGAAATAGTGTCATTGCCATTGCAATCAGTTAAAATGAGGCCATACTGGAAGAGGGTGGGCCCCTACCCCAATATGACTGCTGTCCTTATAAAACGGGGAATTTTGGACACAGAAAGAGAACACGATGTGAAGATGAAGACAGAGATTGGGCGCTGCTGCTATATGTCGAAGAACACCAAAGATTGCCAGCAAACCACTGGAAGCAAGAAGAAAGGCACAGGATGGATTCTCCCTCATCGCCCCCAGAAAGAAGCAATCCTGCTGACCCTCTGATCTTGGACTTTAGCTCCTAAGTGGTGAGGCAGTACATTCCTGATGTTTGAACCCCCTAGTCTGTGGTATTTTGTTAGAGGACCCTGGGAAACTAATAGAGTGTACTTTTACAACACTATCATTTACAGGTGTGGTCTGTGTCCCTTCCCCTTGCAACTGGGTGGCTTTTGTGGCTGTTTGGACAAATATATAGCAGAAGTGACACCATGTGACTTCTGAGGCTAGGCTGGTGTAGGGGCAACCTGACTAGGTAGAGGTCAGTGATGCTGGCTGCTGGCTGCTGGCTGGGAAAGAATCCAACCAAGGCAGAACAAAGGAGATAGAAGTTTATTGAATACACTGTGAGGGACCAGCAGGCAAGACAGCAGAGGAGCTGGGAACATATGGAATTTTCCTTTTTTGGTACCTGTGCCCCATTGGAAGTAGCCCACTGATCATAGGGTAGGTTGCCTACTGGGCCTGTTTGCATTCAGCCCTGGGGGGGGTCACTGTGGGCCCTTCTATCCTCCTCAGGTTTCCATTGGTTAAGCCTGTTGCCTAAAATCTTCCTCTGCTCTAAGGAAGGTGATAAAGCTTCTGCCTGGCTTGTAAATGACACTTGCTCTTAAAGCCTTCATCACTATGCTAGCGAGTGTGACAGCCCAGCCTCCTGTAGTTTTGTGGGGGAGAGGGGGCAATTGCATCTCTACAGACAGGGGCTATAGGAGCCAATGCGGCAGCCTGGGGCTGGTGGTAACACAGGGGACCCTCCGTGAAAGTCTTGAATCCACTTACAGATTAGACACCTCACCATTTCCGGTTGAGAGTTCTAGAAAGGCATCTGCAATTAGGTGACCGGTTCTTTTCCCCCCACTAGGAAATCAGATCATTGTAGACAGTCCAAACTCTGAAGAAGAGTCGGAGGATGGAGGGGCCCCTTCTTTCAGGGAGGCGTCCAATGAGACGCATTCCTGGGCTGAGTTCCCAGATACCTCTTCTGCTCTCCTACATCTCTGCAACCACACCTTCACAGAAGTGTCCTCACTCACCCTCAGAACGACTTTTTTTGGAGACCCTACTCTGCGCCAACCCCTTTACCTGCATGGTCTCCTTCAGTCCCTGCAAAGACTCTGCCGAATGGGTGTATTGCTTTTCTACCGTATCACTCACATCTCAGTAGGGATCACTTAACCAAATTAATCCTCTGAGCATACCTCAGAAGAACCATGAACATTTCAGGCAAAAGAATGGGCTTTTAACTACTGCGGAGGAAGGCCGGCCCCTTTAAGGAAGAAGTGACTGACAACAGAGTAGAATAGGGTTGTAAACTGTTGAAATCTGCCGAGCTCTGGAATGGAAATTTCTTTCAATGTAGATTAGGCCTTGACTGGGGGGATGGCGGGAGACGCCTACCTGCGTTTCCTTGGTAACCGCCTTCCTATTGGAAGGAGCCTGAACACAGAGCCGGAAGCCGCTGGGAAGGTCTGTTGTGACTCACCCGCCAGTGGGCAGGAAACAGTTAAAAAGCAGCCACCCGGTGAAGCTGTGGAGGAACAGGTTTTTTCCTTCTTTTTATCAACTTGCCAAGGTCTTGGGAGGGATTGCAGATACATGGGAATGGCTGGCTTCTGACGAGCCCCTTGGTTAGAAAGTTGTTCTCTTTCCACTAAGAACTCAGAAGTCTTCCAAGTCCTCTCCTTCTGCTGCATTAAGAGAAAAAGTCAGACAAAGCTACCCCCAAGAGTTTCAGACAGCTGTGCGGATTCAAGCACAGAATTCTGAGCAGAAACACAGCCCCGGCATTTACATGAACACCTTTTTTTTTTTTTTTTTAATGTTTTTTTTTAAATTTTTATTTCTAGGAGAGAGAGACAGGGTGAGCAGGGGAGAGTCAGAGAGAGAGGGAGATACAGACTCTGAAATAGGCTCCAGGCTCTGAGCTGGCAGTCAGCACAGAGACCGACGTGGGGCTCGAACTCACGAACCACGAGATCATGACCTAAGCTAAAGTCGGATGCTTAACCGACTAAGCCACCCAGGCGCCCCTACATGAACACCTTTTAGTGGCGGGAGGAAAGAGGAGACAGGGCTACGGAAATACCAGGGGTGCAGCCTTCCTCCGAAGTCCAACCTTCGATCAAGAGTTGGTAGAGAGCCTGAGAATTTGTGTCAGGCCTGATTCAAGGCTGTTCAGTCTGAGCGATAAGGATCAGAGCAAAAGCTTGCATAAAGCTTACTTTGCATCAGGCTCCCTTCTAAAGGCTTCATGTATGTTTGCTCATTTTGATCGTCACAACATTCATACCAGGTGAGTTCTGTTATCCCCCTTTGCGGATGGGGAAAGGGAGGCATGGAGGAGACCGGACCACAGGTGCACAGCAGGTGAGTGTCACGGCCAGGACTCACACCTGGGCTATCTCAGTGTGGACAGGCATGGGATTCAGAGGACAATCAGCTGGAGAAGCAGGATGTGAGCTAGAGGAAGGAGGCCCTGGACAGCGTCAGGCCAGAGACACCTGTAAGTCTGACTTTAGTTATATTTTATCCTGGCAGATGCCAGCACCCAGAGGGATCCCTCTTCAGGGTGGCTCTTGGCCTGTCCAAAACAAAAAAGGGTACTTTTATTTATTTATTAAAGTTATGTGGGGCACCTGGGTGGCTTAGTCGGTTAAGTGTCCGACTTTCGCTTGGGTCATGATCTCACGGTTCGTGGGTTCGAGCCCCGCGTCGGGCTCTGTGCTGACTGCCAGCTCAGAGCCTGGAGCCTGTTTCAGTCTGTGACTCCCTCTCTCTCTGACCCTCCCCTGCTCACGCTGTCTCTCTCTCTCTCTCTCTCTCCTAGAAATAAATAAAACATTAAAAAAAAAGTTCATGTATTTATTTCGAGAGAGAGAGAGAGAGAGAGAGAGAGCAAACATGAGAGAGAAAAGGACAGAGAAAGAAGGAGAGAGAGAGTCCCAAGCAGGCTCTGTGCTGCCAGTGCAGACCCAGACATGGGGCTCGATCACAAACCGTGAGCTCATGACCTAAGTTGAAACAAAGAATTGGATGCTCAACTGACAAAGCCACCCAGATGAGTGCTTTTATCTATCTATCTATCTATCTATCTATCTATCTATCTATCTATCTATCTATCTATTAAAATGTTAATTTATTTATATTGAGAGAGAGGGAGAGAGGGAGAGAGATTTAGGGTTTGAGCAGGGGAGGAGCAGAGAGGGAAAGAATTCCAAGCAGCCTCCATGCTGTTGGCACAGAGTCTGATATGGGGCTTGAACCCATGAAACTTGAGATCATGACCTGAGCTGAAATCAAGAGTTGGACACCCAAGCAACTGAACCACCTAGGTGCCCCCCCCCCCACAATGGGTGCGTCTAAAACCCGAATGTGACAGCGACACGCCCCTCTGTGAAAGCATCCTTGCCTGTAAAGTACTGCTCCTTGGCCACTCAGAGAGAGCCTCGCCTGTCTGTCCCAGCTCTGCTGCACCCCTACTCCCTGAGTTTCTGTCGCTCCAAGCAGCACCTTTCTCCAGTGTCCCTCTTCCCCCTCCGGCGGAGCCGTGCATGGCTCACCGCCCTCCCTGATGCTTGTTCTCACAAGGTGCAGCCACTTCTGTGACGAGCTGTCTTTAAAGAGAAGCAGTCTCCTCCGCGGGACCGTTGGATAATCACAGATATAACTAACACCGAACATAAAGTAAAAAGGCAATAACCATAAACTTCGACAATGATTTTCAAACAAGAATACAAGGGCTGAGTTCTAGAAAATGAGCACATGTACATTAATTATAGAATAGACCCTTCTGTACCATAAAGTGTGCATGAAGCAAAAAACACCTCAAATACACCATAAATTGGATATAAAATGGATGTGTTGGGAGGCGGAATGGTACCAAGGAGAGACAGCTCCCCCCTGTGCCATGACTGGCTGTGCCTCTGGGCAAATAAACCTCTCTAAGGCTCAATTTCCTTGACAGGAAAGAAGAAATAATAATAATGCCCAGGACACAATGGTGTCACAAAAATTAAATGAGATGGTGTGTGTAAGGCTCCAAGCAGAGTCCTTCGCCTTGTCCTTCCTAACCAGTAGGAGACTTTAAATAGCAATTTATGGTGATTTCCCTATTTTCTCAGAGTGATGTCCTCCAGATGAGAAGCTGGGTCTGAGGTCATGTTTTGCCGTGTGACATTCAAACTCTCCAAGTACTTGGACACCCAGTCCACACCTTCTGTGTACCTAGGGACACTTAGAGTCTTTTCAAGAGCCTGACAATTCTCCAGGTGTGGGCCTCCTGCTAGGCTGCAGGCTGCTCTAAGAACCCAACATCTTGTATTTTGTTTTGTTTTGTATTGCCTTTACTAAAAAAAGAGACGAATACTGCACAAAAGTCTACTGACTTTTGTTTTCTGTATAGCATTAATTTTTTTAAATGTTTATTTAAGCTTGAAAGAGAGAGAGACAGAATGTGAATGGGGAAGAGGCAGAGAGAGAGGGAGACACAGACTCTGAAACAGGTTCAAGGCTCTGAGCTGTCGGCACAGAACCTGATGCGGGGCTCGAATCTATGAACTGTGAGATCGACTGAGCCACCCAGGTGCCCTATGATTTTTTTGTATAACATTAGGTTTACTTCCTGAGTGAATTACTAAAGGTGATCAGAATCACCATTTTTAAAAAATTATTATTTTTTTTTAAAATGTTTTATTTATTTCTGAGAGAGAGAGAAACAGCGTGAGCAGGGGAAGGTCAGAGAGAGAGGGAGACACAGAATCTGAAACAGGCTCCAGGCTCTGAGCTAGCTGTCAGTACAGAGCCCGATGCGGGGCTCGAACCCACGAACCGTGAGATCATGACCTGAGCCAAAGTCGGACGCTTAACTGACTGAGCCACCCAGGCGCCCCCAGAATCACCATTTAAAAAATTATTTATCTATACAATGGAATGCTACACAGCAACGAGGAAGAATAAAATCTGGCCATGTGTAGCAACATGGATGGAACCTGAGAGTGTTATGCTGAGCGAAAATAAGTCAGACAGAGAAGGACAGATACTATATGTTTGCACGTATAGGTGGGTTAGGAGGAACTTAACGGAGGACCATGGGGGAGAAGAAGGGGAGAAATAGTGCGGACGAGGGAGGGAGGCAAACCATGAGAGACTCTTGAATGCTGAGAACAAACTGAGGGCTGATGGGGGTGGGGGCGAGGGGAAGGGGGGTGATGGGCATGGAACAGGGCACTTGTTGGGATATAACACCAAGCACTGGTGTTATATGGAAACCAACTTGACAAAATATTTTAAAAAATAAAATAAAAAAATAAAATTTGAAAAGAAAGTATTTATTTAGTGACAGAGTCTTGTAAACTTCTTTGTCCTTTTAATTAAAAGAAGTTTTTTAAAGCTTTATTGAGATATAATCCACATACCACACAATTCACCCACTTAAAGGGTGCTATGCAATGTTTTTTTAGTATATTCATAAAAGAACATTATTTTTCTCCAAATTTTTTTTGATATCAAAAGGCTTCCCAAACTCACTTCTCACTCTGGAAAGTAATAAGTAGGGAGGAAAGTCGTGGGTCTTTTGCCTCAGCTAAGGGGGTAGGAGAAGATATTTTGAGACCCTTTGCCTAGGAGGGGTTTTAAAAAGTAGCTTGCAAACCCTACGTTGGCCACTAGGTGTCAGGCTCAAGGGTTGGCAAAGTCTTGTACTGGAGGAGCGCTGCTGTCTGCCTGGCCTGGCACTGATAACTCTGCAGATAAATGTGATGAATAGAAGAATAGAGGTAAAAATTAGACCTCATGGAATGATTAGAGCTTTAAAATTTCCTATGTTTTACTTGGCTTGGGCTTGGAAAATTGCTTCACATTTGCTTAGGCATTTGGCAAAAAATTAGAATCCTTTTTTGCTCTCCTTCCTCCCAGACTTATTCCTTCATTTCAACATGTTTTTTTAAAAACTATTTTTATTTTGTTTTGCTTTATTTTATTTTATTTTAGAGCGAGAGGAGAGATGGGCAGAGTAGAGAGAGAGAGAGAGAGAGAGAGAGAGAGAGAATCCCCAGCAGGCTCCAAGCACAGTGTGGAGCCTGTCATGGACCTTGATCCCATGACCCTGGGAGCATGGCCTGAACCCAAATCAAGAGTCAGATGCCCAAGTGACTGAGCCACCAAGGCGCCCCTCAACATGCTCTGAGGGCTGCTGTGTGTCTGGAACTGTGCTGGAAGTGGAGGATACAGGGATGAACGAAGCACACAGGTCCTTTCCTGGAAGGAGCTCCTACTGTGGGGAAGAGGGAAATTATAAACAGCTCGGCACCTGGTTGATGACAAATACCATGAAAGTGGGAGCCCAGGTGTGGTGAAGGTCATGGGAGAGGTTTTAGTGTCAGTAGAACAACAAAGACTGTAATAACAGCACTCCAGACTCCTGAATATCATTAAATAGGATCAGTGGTGAGGTAAGATAAACACTCATGCAGTGTGACTCTGAAGCCAGAATTGGAACCAGATCTGGGGGTTACATGTTACAAATGCTTCCAGAGACAGGTTTTATGATTTAAATCATATTTACTGAGCACCATGCTAGGCAATGAGGGTGCAACAGTGAAAAACTAACGTAGATGCTATTATTTCTACTTTGCATGTCCCAGACACTTTTTAGCTTTCTACATATAGTATCACATTCAATCTTCCAACCACTCCTGCAGGGAAGGATCTATTAGACCCATTTTTCAGATGAGAAACTGAGGTACAGAAAGACTTAACAACTTCTCCATGATCTGAGAATACAATTAAATAGTACAAGTGGTGGGGGAAGAAAACGACTCATGCAGTGTGACTCTGAAGCCAGAATTGGAACTAGGTCTGACTCACTCAACGGTTCACACATCTAACCGCTGGGCAGTATGCCTCAGACATTCCCCTAGAGAGCTTTAAATCTTGCGACCACCATTACAACATTTTAGCCTCATCCAAACCATGTGAGGTTGGAAGAAACAAGTGTTCATACTGTCATTTTACAGGCAGGAACATTGCAGATCAAATGGCGAAAGGTTGTCCTTTGATCATCCATCTGCAAACAAAACCAAACCACTTCAATCCATATCTCATACCGTATCAAAATTTTACTCAAGATTGATCATGGAAGCAAATGTAAAATCTCACAAGCTCTAGAATTTCCAGAAGAAAACAAGAGAAAAGTTTTGTGCTCTTGGCAAAGATACCTAAAGAAGACACCAAAAGCACATCGATAAAAGAACAAATTGATAAATTGGACTCATCAAAATTACAAACTTCTGGTCTTCAAGAGTCACTGTTAAGTGAATGAAAAGACAAGGCACAAACTGGGAGAAAATATTTGCACAGCATATATCTGATAAAGGGCTTGTGTCCAGAAAATATAAAGAACTCTAAAATGCAATAATAAGAAAACAAATAGCCCAATTAAAAATTGGCCAAAGATTTAAACAGACATTTCACTAAAGAAGATATATGGAATGCAAATAAGCACACGAAAGGCGCATAGCATCATTAATCATTTGGAAAATATAAATTAAAACCACAATGAGATACTGCTTCTAAAATTAAAAAGACCAACCATATCAAGGGTGGCAAGGATGTGAAAGAGGTAGAACTGTCATAGATGTTAAGCAGCAATGTAAAATGGTGAGCCATTTTGGAAAACAGTGGCAGTGTCTTAAAAACATTAAGCATGCATCTACCATATGATCTGGCATGTCACTTCTAAGTGTTTATCCAAGAGAGAAGAAAGTATGTGTTCATACAAATTATTTGTACATGAATGTCCATGCCAGCTAACAGCTTTTAAAAAAAAGTTTATTTATTTATTTTGGGGAGGGGGGAGGAACAGAGAGACAGAGGGAAAGAGAGATTCCCAAGCAGTCTCCACGCTGTCAATGCAGATCCTGATGTGGGGCTCGATCTCATGAACTGTGAGATCATGACCTGAGCTGAAATCAGGAGTTGGATGCTTAACTGACTGAGCCACACAGGCACCCCTAACAGTTTTTGTTTTTCAATAATAGTCCCAAAGTAGAAAAACCCAAATGTCCATCGACAAATGAAGGGATAAGTAAGTTATGGTAAATCCATAAAATGGAATAATACTAAGCAATAAAAGGGAGTGAACACCACACACTACCTGGATGAATCTCAGAAGTAATTCTACTAAATGAAGGAAACAAAACAAATAGAGTACATACCACATGAATTCATTTTTACAAGTTTCTAGAAAATGGAAGCTTATTTGTGGTGACAGAAAGCATATAAATGGTTTCCTGGGAATCGAAGGAGGGAAGAAGAGAAGGAAGGATTCCAAAGAAATTTTGGGGAAAAATGGCTTTGTTCATTATATTGCTTTTGATAATAGTTTCATGATTGTATATAAAGGTCAAAACTTACAAACTATAAATTTTAAATATCTGCAAGTTAGTGTATGTCAGCTATACTTCAATACAATTGTTAAAAGAAACCCTCAACAACAAAGAAACAAATCATTTTATTTTTATTTTATTTCTTTTTAGAGAGAGAGAGATTGCAAGGGAGCATGCAAGTGGGGAAGAGGGTCAGGGGAGGGAGAGAGAGACTCGTAAGCAGGCTCCACACTCAGCACAGAGTCCGATATGGGGCTCGATCCCAGGGCCCTGGGATCATGACCTGAGCTGGACACTCAACCAACTGAGCCACCCAGCTGCCCCAAGGAAACAAATTATTTAATAAAAAATGGACAAAGATTTGAACAGACTGCTCACTATAGAAGCTATGTAAATGGTGCATAAACACAAGAAAAGATGCTCAACATCACTAGCCCTTAGGGAAATGCAAATTACAACCAAAGTTACTACACACCTATTAGAAGCACTATAACAAACACAAAACACCAAATCTGACACCACCAAATGCTGGAGAGTATGTGGAGCAACTGGAGCTCTCATACATTGCTGATAGGCATGAAAACAGCACAACCAATCATAGAAATCAGTTTGGCCGCTTCTTATAAAATTAAACATACTCTTGTTGTATGATCCAACTATCCCATTCTTGGCTATTTAGAGAAAGGAAAACTTATGTTCACACAAAAATCTACACACATGGATGGAAACGACCCAATAGTTCTTCAATGTCTCTTCAATGTATGAAGAGACAACAAGACTGTGGTACATCCATACAGTGGGATAGTACTCAGCAATAACCATGAATGGACTCTTCATGCATAGTATGGATGAATCCCAAAGGCGTTATTCTGGGTGAAAGAAACCATTTTCAGAAAAGCTGTGTACTGTGTGATTCTGTTTATGTGACATTCTGGAAAGACTATACTTACAGAGGGTGGCCCAGTTGTTGCCAAAGGTCGGAGGAGAGCTGGACCACTGAGGGGCAGTGTGCAGGCATTTTCTGAGGTGATGGAACTGTTCTGTATCCTGATTGTGGTGGTCGTTACAAGAATCCATGCACGTGTTGAAGCTCGTAGAGCTGTACACTGAAGAGAAAGTCAGTTTCACGTATTTAAATAAAAAAACTATTAATGCAACACAGCTGACCTGTGGTAGCCAGCGGGAAATTTTTAGCACTAGGTGCTCTTATTAGATAGGAAGAAAAGATGAAGATTAATGGGCTAGAACAGGTTTCCTCAACCTTATTAGTATTGACATTCGGGGCTGGAAATTTGCTGTTGTGGGGGGCTGCTCTGTGCATTGTAAGATGTTTAGCAGCGTCCCTGGATGCTACCTCTTGCCCTAGGTTGTGACAACCCAAAGAAATCTCCAGGTATTGCTAAAGGCCCCCTATGGGGCAGAATTGCCCCTGGTTGAGAAGCCCTGAACTAAATGTCCAACCTAAAGATTTACAAGTGAATCATGTGAAAATTATCCCAGTACATAGAAGATAGAAAATATAAAAAACAAAATCAAACATTTATGAAATAGAAATGAAATGTACAGTACAGACCAACACAGCCAAAAGCTGTTTCTTTGAGAAAACCAATAAAATTGAAAAATCTCTGGTGAGATTGATCAAAGAAAAAAGAGAGAAGACAGACAAAGCAATGGAAGGAGTGAAAAAGAGGACATATTTATAGATGCAGCAGAGATGTAAAGGATGAGAAAGAAATAATGAACAACTTCATGCTAATACTTTGGAAAACTTAGACGGAATGAAAACATTTCTAGTGAAATATAAACTGTGAGAACCAGCTCAAGAAAAATGTAAAACCTGAACAGTCCTATAATTACTAAGTAAACTACATTATTAGTTTAAAAATACAACCTAAAGAAAGCACCAGAACCTCCCAAATAGTTTTACCGTTGAGTTCCACCAAACATTCAAAAATAGATCTTTCCAATCTTATACAATCTATTTTGAAATGTAGAAAAAGAAAAAACATGCCCCAACCCATTTTATAAGGCTGGCATAATCTTGATACTATATTACATCTTGACAAGGGAAGTCTGAGAAAAGAAAATAATAGGCCAATCTCACTCAAGAACACAGACACGGAGTTTTAAACCAAATATTGGTAAGCAAATTTTGCAATGTAGAAAAATGGTAATGTGCCTTGACCTAGTTTATTCAAGGTATGTAAGATTGGGTAAACATGAAGGCATAAAAAATTAATGTGATTCCCTACATTAACAAAATAAAGAAGAGCAGTGATATAATCACTTTAAGAGATGTGAACATTTAATAAAATTCAACATCCTTTTATGATTTGTTTTAAAAAGTCTTTGCAAACCGGAAATAGAATGAAATGTCCTTAGTTGATAAAGAAAACCTACAAAAAACCTACACCACGTATCATATTTAAAGGGGAAATGTTGAAAGCATTGTCTTTGACATGAGAAATAAGACAAGGGTATCTTTTATTGTCACGTCTCTTCAACAAGACACCAAAGACTGTAGCCAGTGAAACAACGGGAAAAAGGATTTAAAAAATAAGACATAAGGATTGGGAGGAAAATCATGCTGTTATTATTTTGAGATGATATAATTATAACCTAGAAGCCCCCAAAGAATGTGCAGATACATTACTAGAATAACTAAAAGAGTTTGTCGAAGTCACTGGATCTAAGAGTGGTATAAAAAATTAATTGTGTTTTCTGCATCAACAATAAACAGTGAATCTTGTGCTTAAAAATAGATACCATTTATAATACCTCCAAGAAAATTAAATATCTGGGAATAAATCTAAAAAATATCTGCAGAACCTTTATGCAGAAAATTAGAAATCAATATATTGATTTAAGTCACTTTAAATCAAAATGAATCAAAATGAAACCCAAAACCCAGACTGAGTGCTCAGTCTCACTGATGATCAGAGGAGTGCAAATAAAACAAGATGCTATTGTACACCTATCAGATTTGCAAAAATGAAGAAAATCTGATAACATCAAGTGTTGGCAAAGGCGTGGAGTAACAAAGTTCTAAACTGCTGATGGAAGTTGGGAATACGTTAAGCATTGTCTAGTAAAGCTAATAATGCACAGCTCCAATGACCCAGACTTTTTTACTTCAAGATCTATACCTGAGAGAAACTTCTACAGGTGCACCAGGAGACACCTCAAGAAATGCCATAGTAACAGTGTGAAAGAAAATCAATGAGCAATGTTCATTAATAGTAGAATGTATACAACTGATCCAATGAAATACTATACAGCAATGAAAATAAAAATCCGTCGGCACTGATGACACTGAGGATGATAATTCTGAGTAGAAAAGCAGGCCATAAGTTACAGAGTGAGAGAAGATATTTTCAAACCACAAATCTGACAAAGAACTAGTATGAAAATGTCTCAAGTCAATGCTAAAAAATCTAAACAATGGGCAAAGACAGGAACAGATATTTTGCTGAAGAGGTTATTTATTTTATTTTATTATTATTATTTTTTAAAATAGTTTATTGTCAAGTTGGTTTCCATATAACACCCAGTGCTCATCCCAGCTAGTGCCCTCCTCCATGCCCATCCCCCTTTCCCCTCCCCCCACCCCCAGCAGCATTTTGTTCTCAGCATTCAAGAGTCTCTCATGGTTTGCCTCCCTCCCTCGTCCGCACTATTTCTCCCCTTCTTCTCCCCCATGGTCCTCCGTTAAGTTCCTCCTAAGCCACCTATACATGCAAACATGTGGTATCTGTCCTTCTCTGCCTGACTTATTTCGCTCAGCATTAACACCCTCAAGGTCCATCCATGTTGCTACACATGGCCAGATTTCATTCTTCCTCATTACCATGTAGTATTCCATTGTATAGATAAACCACATCTTCTTGATCCATTTGTCAGTTGATGGACACTTAGGCTCTTTCCATGTTTTGGCTATTGTTGAGAGTGCTGCTATGAACATTGGGGTACATGTGCCCCTATGCTGAAGAGGCTATTTAGATGGCAAATCAGCACACTGAAAATATGTTCAACATCATTAGGCATCAGAGAAATGCAACTTTATAATTTTTTAATGTTTATTCATTTATTTTTTATTGGGGGGAGAGGCAGAGAGAGGGAGACAGAGAATCTCAAGCAGGCTATGCATTGTCAGCACAGAGCCATATGCAGGGCTCTAACTCATGAAACGCAAGATCATGACCTGAGCTGAGATCAAGAGTTGGATGCTTAACCGACTGAGTCACCCAGGCGGCTTGAGAAATGCTTCAAGTCATGATGATATATCACTACATTGATCAGAATTGCTAAAATAAAAAAATTAGTGACAACTGTTGGCAAGGATGTGGAGAAACTGGCTCATTCCTAAATTGCTGATGGAATGTAAAATGTTGGAGCTACTCTAGAAGTTTTCTTATCACACTAAGCATGCATATGACTCTGCAATTACACTCTCAGGCAGTTATCCTAGAGAAATAAAAATTTATGTCCACAGAAAAACCTGGGAAGCTTTATTTGTAATAGCCAGATATTCATAGTAGCTTAATTTATAATATTGGTCAAAGACTAGAATCAGCCCAAATGCCCTTCAGCAAATTCATTCTTAAACAAACTGGTGTACCCATACTGTGGAATGCTAGTCAGCAATGAAAAGGAAAGTGCTATTGAGACACACAACTTAGATTAATCTTTAGTGAATTATTATGAGTGAAATATGTCAACACAGAAAGGTTATATACTGTATTATTCCATTTATGTAACATTTTTGAAATGATAAAATATTAGAAATGTTGAACAGATTAATGGTTATGGGGCGTCAGGGATGTTGTGGAATGGGAGGGAGATTGCTGTGGTTAAAAAGGCAACAGACAGATCCTATGGTAATGAAATTATCCAGTACCTTGACAGTGATGGTAGATTCACAAGCCTATACATGTGATAACAATTATAGATTTAAATATCCACACACAAATGAGTTCAATTTGACTAGGGAAGTCTGAATAAGATTGGTAAATTGTGTCATGTTGATATCCTACATGTGATACTGTACTATAGTTTTGAAATGGTTATCACTGTGGAAACTGGGTAAAGGGTGGGTACACAGAATCTATCTGTTATTTCTTTTTTTTTTTTTTAATTTTTTTTAAATGTTTTATTTATTTCTAGAAGAGGCAGCGTGAGCAGAGGGAGGGTCAGAGGGAGTCACAGATTGAAACAGGCTCCAGGCTCTGAGCTGGCAGTCAGCACAGAGCCGGATGCGGGGCTCGAACCCACGAACCGCAAGATCATGACCCAAGCGAAAGTCGGACGCTTAACCGACTAAGCCACCCAGGCGCCCCTATCTGTGTTATTTCTTACAACTGTGTGTGAATTTACAATCACTTCAATAAAATTTTCAATTAAAAGTTTAACTCCTACTCCCAAATAAAAAATATCTTATTATAGTTTTGACTTGGCTATAAAGAAAAAGGAAGTCATAGAATCATAAATAACTGCATGATTCTTTTTAAAGATTAAAAATGTATTAACATACTGCTGGAATATTTGGAACTCATAAAGAAACTCACAAAGAAAAAAAATGTGGGAGAAGTACACAGGCTTCAGATTAACTTTCCTCTGGGTAAGTGGAAAGAGAATGGGGTCATAGAGGAACACACAGGGATTTTAAATTCAATGGTCATGTTTCATTTCTTAAATTGGATAGCAGGATGCATGAGTGATACTTTATTGTTATTCTTTATATGGTAGGCATGTTTTATACATATCTTTTGTATCACCTAAGTTTATTTATTTTTAATTTTTAAAAATATTTTTACTTTTGTGAGAGAGCACGCATGAGTTGAGGAGGAGCAGCAGTGAGAGAGGAAGACACAGGGTCTGAAGCAGGCTCTAGGCTCTGAGCTGTCAGCACAGAATCAGATTCGGGGCTCGAACCCATGAACCGTGAGATCATGACCTGAGCAGAAGTTGGGCTCATAAAGCTACTGAGCCACCCAGGTGCCGCTCAACTAAATTTAATAAAACATTTTAGAAAGTCTTTGGTGTGTGTTGGTATATGTGTTGTGTGTGTGTTTCTGTTTGGCAGAGTGCTTCTAGTTCCTGAGCCTGGCAAACTCTTCCCAGCCACAGGCCTTTTGCACTTGCTATCATCTCTGCCAAGAATTGTCTTTCCTTTGCTCTCCATGGGCTTGGTCTCACCTCTACCCAGACAAATGAAGCAAAGAGACTCTCAGATCCATACTGACACATTCTGAAGTGGTCTTGTTTGTTTAGTCATTTGCTGTCTCTCCTGACTAGAATGTTAGCTCCTTGAGGTCAGGGACTTTTCCTGACTCTTCACGCAGCACCCGGACAGACTGAATGGATATTTGTGCGTACGGGTTTAGGGTTTAAAAAAAAAAGCCAGCTGAAAGTTGAATTCCTGAGCTTAATGAGCTTGTGTCAGTGACTTGCCCTTCAATAGTATCAGGGTAAACTGGGGGCTTAATCTATTAAAATCTATGCAAGACAAAGGTCTCTCTCACAGAATGAGAGACTTCTGGGGTGGTGCCTGACTCAGTTGGGAGAACGTACGATTGTTGATCTCTGGGTCGTGAGTTCGAGCCCCATGTTGGGGATAGAGATTACTAAAAAAATAAATAAACTTTAAAAAAATCATTGGAGACATTTGATTGAATGGGGGAGTTATGGAGAATAACAAGGGGAATGTCTTTGAAGGACACAGGGGACAGCATAGTGCAAGTTCAAAAGAGCTAAATAAATTCAAGCTAAAGAGAGAGTAAGTTTTAAATGGGTCACTTTCCCTGGAGATTACTGCAATTTTAAGCGTAATGCTCCTCCTCAGAATGTTAGCTTTACTCTTGGTCGTTGTGGACATGACAGTGTGTGGGCCCATCATTAATCAGGAAAAGGCATTTACAGATCTGGGTGCTATTACCCTAGGTTTGTTTGTAAAATGGATTTCTCTGCAGGAATCACTGACCTGTGACCATGTGATGTTTGGATTATGCTTCAGAGCAGGGGATGGCTTGGCAAAGGCCCTGGCGGTTTATATATAACAGATTTTATTTTCTACAATTAGATTTTGAATTTTGAGATCCAATCATTTTGAGTTCTTTATAAGTATAATTTTGTTAACCATGGAATGGTTTGAATTTAAGTTTCATGGAAGTAAGTTTGCATGCAGTTTGGATTTTTAAAATTAATTTTGATTGGAAACATTTCATCATCCTGAAATGTATCTGTCTGGCGATAGCAATTGTGAAGCTACAGCTGCTTGCTTCATAGGTGGAGTTATTATTGGGTATTTTCATGCCTTGAGGGGTGGATGATAGAGAAGGCACACCTGTAGCATAATGCTCTTTTTTTTTGGTGGCGATTTTGAGTACAATTGCCATGGAATACAAAACCAGAAGTAGAGAATTTAGTTCATGTCTCTCAGTGTAATTGATTTGGATATGTTTAGCCAGAATGTGTGCTTATAGGGCATTAAAAGTTCAGCAATTTACAAATGTTGCCACTATAATCGGATCTGAAAAAGGAATAATGGAACCTGCTGAGTGATGTGAGGCAATGGGGAATATATCTTTTGACAGGAACCCAAATGCCTAGGGTTTTCTGTAACATGAAATGGAGTGGGTGTGCTGGGCTGGGTGGAAAGTCACCAGTTCCAGGATAAAAATTATAAAAATAATCATAATAATTGACACTTACTGTGTATAAACCATATGCCAAGCACTTTACTAAGGATTTATCTGCATTATTTCATTTACTCTCGTAAGAATCTTAGGCGGCAGCTTGTGCTGGGTTGTCTATTGTCTGCCTGGCATCTGACTGTCACCTGTCATTAGGTGTCTTCTGCATTGTGGAGGAGAAGCTGGGACCCACTTTTCCCACAAAGCCCTTCCCCATATGGTTTCTGGTTTGAATTGGCCAAAACAGATGTTCATGGGATTTTTGGAAAGGGGAGAAGACAGTGTGGGCATTATTCTCCAGAAGTAGTTGCAGGCAGATATAGACATGAGATTTGAAGCGTCTTCCAGACAAACTTTCTGAGCTTCGCTCCTGTGTCCTGAGAGGGTCAGTGGGAATGTCCCAGGGAAGTAGTTGTTGGAGGGTGTGGCTTTCCCAGCTGTGGTTTACCCAGCCCTTCTAACAGCTGTGGAAGCTTCTAATTCCCTTCATGAAAGCCTTTTCTGCTTGGAATACACAGAATGTCTTCTGTGTTTTTGATTGGACCCTGACTAATACATAAGTGGGATTCTTATTTCCGTTTTTCAGGTGAGTAACCTGAGGTTTACAGAGATGCATTGCCCAAGTGCACCTAGAAAATAGCCGAGCGGGATTTAGACCCAGGTCTGCCTGCTGCATGACCTTGGTCACCAGACTCCACCATCTGCGAGCATAGCCTGGACATCCAGGTACTTGAACTCTGCTCACAACCTCCCACACGTGAAGCTTCCTCCACCCCACAACTCTAGCCCCCACGCTAACCCTGGGTGTCCCTCTTAGAGGCAAGTCTGCCGTTTGCCCGTCCACTTAACATGTGTGGCACAAGCCAGTTCTGGTGTTCTTCCTTGTTGGAGAGAGACCCAGGCAACATCTGGAGATTCATTAACTGGCAAATGAAAACAAGGAATGTATTTTCATACCTTGCCTTGCTCATACTTGTAACGTTTCTATCGTACATTTCAACAGTTCTATTGTACATTTCAATTGTTCAGTGCATTGCTTTTGTAATTTGAAAAGTATCTTATAAAAAAACCTGAAAATAAAATGAAAAGATAGGTCCACTTTGATAGAACCGCATGCAGCATGATGTATGTGGGAGTGATACTGGGTTGACAACAGACATCTATAATGTCACATAGTGCGTTTTAAGTGATGGTACAGGGCTTGCTGTATATGGCAGCATGCGGAAGGGCAGATGTTTTCAAATTTTTATTTGGCTACATTGTGGATGTTATGTTTGATATGCCTGTTAGATACATACCCAAGTGGAGACTGGGATATGCAGTTGAATATACCTGTTGGAAGCTCAGAGAAGAGGGCCTTCCTGGTGATGTACAGACAAAAGCCATTAGCATTTAAAGCCACATCACTATATGAGATGTTTTCCCCAACTTTCGTTAGACTGTGCGGCAGTAACAAATGCCCCCTAAACTTCAGTGGTTCATAAATGACAGCGTGTTTATATTCTTCTCCTTTTACCTACCATTGCAGGCCATAGGTCATGCTTCCGCTCCACCTGTCTTCTTCATTCTGGAGCAGCCCTTGTCTAGGCAGGGCAGAAGGAAAGAGCAAAGGCAGAACAATGTGACAGCACTAGAAGCTTTCGTTCCCAAGTGGCACATGTCATATGACTCCATCAGAACACAGGACTGAATTCTATGTACGTGTCCCTTTCCCCTCAACATTCACATCTGCACCCTCAAACACCATGTCCTCCAACTCAGCATCTCTAGATGTCCTGCACAGGCTGGGTCCATTGCGCCCTCAAATAATTGGCCTAAACACATGATGTATGAACTGTCCATGATGACTTTGGAATCTGACCATGTATTTCTTCTTCTTGAGCATACCTCCCCATGTGTGTGGTACGTGTGACCTCATCCGTCCCTCCCTCCCCACACGTGCTAGCCGGGGAATCCTCAGGCTGCTTCTGACATTTCCAGATGATGCCTCTGCGGGGGGTTCTAAGATTGGGGGAAGTGGGAGGGATGGGGAGGAGAGGCGTCCCAGATGGTGCAGATAAAGAAAACCATCTGCATCTGATCCCCGAAGAATAGAGAAGAAAAGATGGTCTGTCGCCAGGAGAACAATAAAGATGTAACAATAAATATGCACCTGTGTGATCGAGCGCCGTGTCCTTGAGTGTGGACGATGAGGGTCATCAGCTTGGGGTGAGGGGAGACGACTCTCCTGTGGGAGGGAAAGATGGTGGCAGGGAGAAAAGCCATAAAGCAGGGCCCGTGGAAGCAGGCAGAGAGCCAATGGCAGAACGAGATCACAGAGTCATCAGAGAAAACCAAACACGGTTATGCTGACAAGGAATGGGACAGAGAATGAGGTGGGACGGAGATCAGAGAAATGGGAGTGTCAGGGAGGATGTGAAAAAGAGGCAGGTGGAGCCAGAGTTAGAGAGCTTTCCCTCCTTTTATTCAGGAGGTTGGGGGCCCTGGCAGGTGCTATGAGGGACAGTCCCAGGTAGGTCATTGGGCATTGGTAGGAAAATCTCGATCAATAAGTGTAGATACACTCCCAGTGTCAGCTGGATGGCGCCAGTCTATACATTCCAGGCAATAAGGGTCCATCAGGAAACATCAGCTAGCAATTCAATGAAACAATCCAAGAAACACAGACTGATCACTCTTGGGATGGCAGATGTTGGGGAGGGGGGGGGAGGAAGGACAGATAAGGCAGAGCTCAGGATCTCACAGAGCAGGTGAACACATCACTGTGAATAAAATACTGCCATTTAGTGTTTGCTGGGTGAGCACTCAGCCTCATGGCTTAGCTTGGATCACCCACCTGAGGCTCCCTTGCATCCCAGGGGGCAGGTATTAATACCTCTGTTTTATGAAGAAACGGAGACTCACACAGATTAAATTAGTAACCAGACAGAGACTGGGTTTGCGTGAGGTCCATTGGACTTCCAAGGGGCTGCACTGGCCTGTGATGCTTTGCCACATCCCTCATCAGCAGCAGAAGGTTGAGCACTGACAGATGGGGTGCACTGTTGATCTGATGGGATGTCACAGGGCGGGGTGGGGGGTAGGGCAGCACAGGAAGAGGGAACAGCCCGGGCAAAGACAAGGTATCCCATACTTAGCTGTATTTTCCCTGTCCAGTCCTGGGACGGCCATTTCTTTACATACCTTTGGTTTCTTCTGGTGAAGAATGGTGTTTAGGAGCCAAGATCTAGGTGCTCTGTATGCAGTTATTTGCTACAGTAGTTTCTCTGCTTCTAGGCTGTCTCGGTGGACAGAGCTGGCGATGAGGTGTTTTATATAATAATACTTGCATGTAAGCATATACAGGTATCCACACACTTCTCCATCCACTTCTCTTTTTTTCCCTTAATGTTGATATATTTTTGAGAGAGAGAGAGTGAGCAAGGGAGGGGCAGAGTGAGAGGGGGACAGAGGATCCAAAGCAGGCCTGTGCTGACAGCAGACAGTCTGATGTGGGGCTCAAACTCACAAACCGTGAAATCGTGACCTGAGCCGATGGGACACTTAACTAACAGAGCCACCCAGGCGCCCCTCTATGCACTTCTGTATTCATGTTTCTATGTATATGTTGCAAACTCTGGGGTCACCCTGCTACCTCCAACATGTCAGGACTCACTCCAGCCTCCCTCCTTTGCACGTCCAACATGTTAGCAGTTGTGATATGAACTGGCTTCAGTCTCTGCATGTGCTGGGGATGCAGTCCAGCCTGTTAGGATAAAGATTGTCAGAGCGTGCAGTTTAAGCTGCTGGAAGCGACCGTGGCTGTGAATGGCATGGGAGACCTCACCCCCACCTTCGGAGTCTGCAACAACACAATGTGACCTAGGCAATCTGGTCCTGACACCTGACTTGAGGACCTGACATTTTCCCTTTCACTCAGGGTGGGGAAGCAGTCTGGAAGCCTGGGCTGCTGCCACTGGGGGTGCTCAGGAAGCCCAGCAGCACCTTGGCAATGAGGGGAGAACAGGTACGGGGCCGTGTAAGACTCAGCAGCAGAAGTCAGGTTGGAAGAGCATTCACGCTCTCTCCTGCACAGAGCTAGCTATAGTGGGCCGTCAATCTTCTGGTTTTCCCTTAATGCTTCTCACTGCAGCCTCCTGGCAGGGGCAGGCCACACGGCTGGCACTGCCACCCACTGGGAGCCATGGCAGCATCCTGGCTGCAGCTCTGGGAGACAGTGCACCCTGAAGAGGGGTGCTACCCAGAAGGCAGAGAAGGATATGCTTAGAGTTGAGAACCAGGAGGCCATGATGTTCATGTTCATGTGAACCTTTTCCCCAGGACCACACCTGCACCACCTCTGAACCCTCAGCTTGAAGGCTGAATCAGCGAGCATCTGAGGAATGGAATGGCACAAGAAACACCCAAGAATGTGGGCAGGCGGGAAAAGCCAAGCAGACCCCATTTCTATGGCGCTAGCACTGAGTCCGGTCTGATTTCTTTGCCATGAGAACAAGTCCTTGGCTCCTTTGGACTCAGGAAGGACTCGTTCACATGGCTCAGGTCATTCTTGCCACTCATCAGGCAGGAGGGAATAATCATGGGTAAGGGGAACCCGTGTGGTTTGGGGTGAGGACTCCCAGGAGGAAGAAGAGTTCAGTAGGGTCTCATCCTGGGAAGACCTGGTCACCATGACAGAACTCAAGTCTGGCGATCTAGAATGTCAGGTAGAGAGGTTTCATCTCTGGGGCAAGGCTGAGGACGTTGGCAGAAGGGGGCACAGGGCCAGAGTTGGGACAGGACTGTAGTGCGGGGTCCAGAGCGGCCTGGCTGGTGTGCAGGTGTGGGCCACACGACCTCAGCTCTGGCGGGGCTGTGGTGAGGTGGAGGTTCTTGGAAGGGCCAGGGAGCTTGAGGAGGGTGTTCGGCTCCTGGGCTGGCTCGTTTATTTCCTTAAAGAGCTCCCCATCACTGCTCTCATTCCAACCATCCATTTCTCTTCAGCGGCTTCAATGGGCTTCAATCTTGCAAACACTGGATGGGTTTCTTTTTGAGGGGCTTGGGCTTTATCTTTCATGGCTCCTCAGTGAGCCCTTTTCACAAGTCTCCTTTTCTGCAGCAGAATACATTTTCTCTCCAGTGCTTCCCCTGCCTGCTTTCCCCACAGGTGGAGTTAGATGTTTGCCCTCCCGCATTGTCATCCTGACCTTCCCATGTAGATGACACAAGCCCAGACACTGGAAGCCTGTTCTTTATTGATCCTTCCCAGGCTCTGCTAACTGCAGGGGGCTTGTCAGGCCTGTGCACCTTGATGGGGACCTCACAGAACCGGAGCTCTTGAGGTTGGGCCCTGACTGCCTGGCGAGGTTTCACTTTTTCATTTATTATATAGTTCTCTTCTAATAACCTGGCATTCAAAGCCCAGAATAAGTTAAGGAATGCTCGATGAATTTTCTCGCTCTGCCTCCCAGTAACCCTTCTTATTCATGAATCTTAAGGTCTGTATCCTTGGGATCCTTATGCCCTTTCCCTCTGTAAAATGTTCATCTGTTTACATGTGGGGTGGTTAACTGGTTGAGGTATACCTTGGTTCTTTTGCCTAGCTTTCCTGTCGAAATACTGTTCATTCTGCAAATGTCACTTCTCCCAAGAAGTCCTCCCTGATTTGCTTATTTAGCTCTAGTCATTCCTTCTGGGCTCTGGGGCTCTTTTGCCCCGGATGTGGCAGGCACGCTCCTCTGTCCCACCAGTTTCTGGGCGCCTTCTCCTATGGATAAGGTCTGCACTTATCCATATGTTTGCCCGTCTCCAGCGTGAGAAGGACTGGCCATGGTGAGAAATAATCCGAAAGCATTTGGTTTAATCAAACAGAATAATTTTCCATGGGTTTCTTTTTCTTCCCTGTTTACCCTGGGATGTCCCTGCCCAGTTGTCAGCACCGCATATGCCAGTTCTTTGCTGTTCAAAGTGTGATGTAGAGATCACAGCCAGAGCAACGGGGAGTGCGGTAGAAATGCAAAACCACAGGCCCCATGCTACTGAATCAGAATCTGCATTTTAACAGGGCCTCTAGGGGATTCCTTTGAGCCCCTGCTCTAGTCTACTTGTTGCGCGTGGGCCTGGTTGAGGGAGGTGGGCACGCACTGCCCTGTGTCTGCACAGACTGTGCACTGCACAAAGGTGCCTGGATGAGGCGATGGGCGGGGGCTGAAAGCCAGCCTGGGCTCCATTCACCCAGCCATGTGCCCAAGCTGTCAGTCCAGGAGTGCCTTCTCAAGACTCACACCAGGGCCCCTGGGTGGCTCGGTGGTTAAGCTTAAGCATCAGACTTCAGCTCAGGTCATGATCTCACAGTTTGTGGGTTCGAACCCATGGCAGGCTCTGTGCTGAGCACCCAGAGCCTTGAGCCGGCTTTGGATTCTGTGTTCCCACCCCTCTCTGTGCTTACCCTGCTCATGCTCTGTCTCTCTCTCAAAAATAAATAAACATTCAATAAAATTAAAAAAAACAGTCAAGTCTCAGGCCAAGGCTGCTGCACCTGGGCTACAGGTTGGGGGTGGGGGAGGCCACTTCTGCCGGGTCCTGAGTCCCATTGTTACAGCTTCTTCCTTTGTTGGCGCCTAACCTGAAAAAAATACACACACAAATTGTGTTTCAGCCCTTCTGGCCTTTTGGTCTTTTGATTCCTCAAACATGTCATGTTTTTTCACTCTTCAGGCCCTTTGAACAGGTTCTTCTGTCTGCCCTCTGTCTTCTGTCTGTCTTCCTTTGCTGCCTCTCTCTACCCCCAGATCCATCACTCGGTCCTCGTTTAATTCTTCAAATCTTAGTTTAAATGTCACTTCCTCGGGAAAGCTTTTCCTCCTTCTCCAGATTACATCAGATCCCAGGGTTGTTTGCTGTCAGAGCTCCCTGTGTCTCTTCATGGCATTTATCACCATCTATAATTAAATAACTAATTGCATAATGAGCCGTTCCTTGCTTGTCTCCGCCCTCTCCTTGATGTAAATGCCTCAAAAACTATAGCCCCGGATCCTAGTTCACTAATTTGCTCCAATGTGCTCAAGAGAGAATTTGTTAAGTCAATAAATAAGATTATAAAGAAGACACTGCCGAGGGCTATCCAGGTCAAGCTGTCTTCTTTCCTGTCGAGGATGAGGATTTCTATCCCTATACCTTGAGCTTGAGTGCCAGTCATGTTGCTATGCTGACCCAACGGTAGCTTTTCTGATCCATCCCGTAGCTGGGTGATCTCAAGGTGAATGAGGAGATCTGTTCCTGATCTCTGATAGATCCTGTTCCTGATAGAAACCAAATATAACCAACTTGACAATAAACTATTAAAAAAAAAAAAGAAACCAAATATAGTTTCCTTTTCCACCTTCCTCTGGCACAGTCTGCACTGGTTACTTTGGCACTGGTTAGCTAAGATACTAACCTTCTTGCTTCCTTGTCTTGTGTTTTGTGTTAGAGAGAGGTAGTACTGAGGCAGGCTGGCTGGGGCTGAGGACCAAGGGGGTCCTGCATGACCAGTTAAATGGGTCCTTGGCTTTGTGCAGGATAGAAATTTCACGTGAGGGGAGAGGAAGTGAGAGCAGAGGTTACCGAAGACATAGAGAGAGTGTAGACACAGAGCGCCTGGGAGACTCGGAAAGGAAAGGAGAGTGAGCCTCATCTTTGCTTGGGGTCATCTTTGCTTGGGGTCTGGGGTTTTTATTGAAGATTGTGGTCTAGTATATGTGTCTTCTCAGGGACCCAGGAAAAGGTTAAAACAAAGACAAGTGTTGGGTCGCCTGGGTGGCTCAGTCAGTTGACTGTCCAACTCTTTTTTTTTTAATTTAAATTTAAATTAAATTAATTTTTTAAAAAAAATTTACATCCAAGTTAGTTAGCACATAGTGCAACAATGATTTCAGGAGTAGATTCCTTAATGCCCCTTTCCCATTTAGCCCATTCCCCTTCCCCCAACCCCTCCAGTAACCCTCTGATGTTCTCATATTTAAGAGCCTCTTATGTTATTAACCATCCAACTCTTGATCTCAGCTCAGGTCATGATCTCACAGTTTGTGGGTTTGAGCCCTGCATCCTTTTCTGTGCTCATGGTGTGGAGCCTGCTTGGGATTCTGTCTCTCCTCTCTGCCCCTCCCCTGCTTGAGTGTATGCACACACTTTCTCTCTCTCTCAAAGTAAATAAATAAACTTTAAAAAATTATAAAAAATAACAAAGACAAGTGTTTAGGTGTTCTAGTGATGAGGTTTTGGGGTGATGGTGGGGGTTTGGAGCCAATAACCAAGAAAGAGTTCTTGAAGAAGTTTTTGTTGCAAAAAGGTGATTTAATTAAAGCACAGGGACAGGACCCATGGGCAGAAAGGTCTGCACGGGGGTTGTGAAGAGTGACTGATTATATATCTTCAGGTTGGGAGAGTGTTAGGGGCAGGGTGAGTCTCTAAGGGATTTTGGAAGCAGGGTTTCCAGGATCTTGAGGGGCTAGCTGTTGTTAGGGAAAGGTCATTTTTTATTATTTAGTAAAACCTCAGTCATGAGACCCTTCACGTGTATATCAGGGGCCATAAGCCTGGAGTATAACTGTTAACATATACTTGGGAGTTAAAGATAAAGGAGGTTTGCAAAGGAACTTCTGTGTGTTTAAGGAGACTCGCAGGATCCTGGGGGGACAGGGTAATGTTAAGGCAAGATTCCCTTTTGCCGCCAGCGAAGTGTCATCACCGAGGCAGCTGAGCTTCTAGAGGGAGGTCACTCTGCCAGTTTCAAGGACTCTCATTGGGCTGTATGCAATGCGGGAATTTAATGTTTCCTTTGCCTCAGTTTCCCACATCATCATGGCGAGCACTTAAACCCTCTTCCATCTTGATGAGGGTGATATCATGGCTCCAGGAAATGGAGTCTGTAGATTTCTGGGGATCAGGCTATGGATAAGATTGCCGTTCTCTTGCGGTTTACTAAGTTCTCGGTAAACGGAAGGAGACTCCTGGCCTGCACGACTGTGACCTCTATCAGTCAACCATTTGCGTCCTCTCCTTTCCTGTTCTTGGGCAGCCAGGAGTGTCCGAGGAATAATAGCACACGTATATCCCACGTGGGGGCGGGGGGCTGTGTGCTAGCTTGTGCTTTGCCTTCCACTTGCCTTATGCTTCCTCATCACTGTAAGCCACTTATACCCTGGAGCCAGGGGCTGTGGTGAGTCAGTGGTCTGGAAAATATACATGGTGACCCCGCCTGGTCTCTCCTCACACGGTAACTATTGTGTGGAAGACTCCAAAAAAAAAAAAAATCATTAATTCCTTGACCTCTATAAGGAGGACATGTGCTACTTGTACAATGAAGTGCGTGTAGGGTGGGGGTGCAGATCCTAGCAGAAATAGAAGGAGAAGAAGAAGCAAAAAGCAGTCCTTCATAGGATCCCTTCAGGTTCCTGGTCTTGGTGCTGTGCAGAGAAGAGCCCAGAATTCAACACAGACTTGACTCTAACCACTAACTATTGGGGAAGTGTCTCTTTTTGTCCATCTATGGAAGCTGGGCTAGGTTAGAGATGGCTCACATGTTCTGATTCCCCTTCCTGTACCGGTGGCAGACAGTGTCCATTGATGGGTGAATCCTTTCTTGCTGACTCCAGGCAGAGCCTTCCAATCCTTCCTTAGGTCATGCCCTCAAAAGCCACCACCAGCCAATCAAAGATGGCACTTATGTTGGGTTGACTTGCCATCTGAGGACCAAGTGCCTCTTGCTCAGGCATTTGAAGACTGTGTTTCCTCATCTGTTCCCACCAGCCCTTGTTGGTGAGAAGCGCTGTCAGTGCTGAGCTCTCTCAGAAGCTTCCCACCCTTCCACCCTCATTACCACATGGCAAACAGTCTTGGCTAAGCATTTTGGACATTCTTCTTCTGTCCCATGTGTCATGGAACAGGGCTTCCCCAAATGCACGCAGGCTGGTCTCAGAAGTCCCCACACTGACCAGAGTTTCGATTCAATTCATTGGAGCGTGCATTGAACAGGAAACTTTAATATTTTTTTTAATGTTTTATTTATTTCTAGGAGAGAGAGAGAGAGATACAGCGTGAGCAGGGGAGGGTCAGAGAGAGAGGGAGTCACAGACTGAAACAGGCTCCAGGCTCTGAGCTGGCAGTCAGCACAGAGCCCGACGCGGGTCTCGAACCCACGAACCGCAAGATCATGACCTAAGCGAAAGTCGGACGCTTAACCGACTAAGCCACCCAAGCGCCCCTGAACAGGGAACTTTAAAGAAAATGGCAAGCCCTCTCTTTCAATGCCTTCCCCAAGCTTTCTGCAGATTCCCAATGTGGTTTTTGTCCTCAAGCTTATCTTTGAATTCTGATTCTGTGCTTCCCTTGCCTTAAAATCACACACTCATCAGCTCTTCTCTGTGGCTGCCCCTCTGTGCATCGCCTCTCCCCAAGACTGGACAAGGTCTCTTTTCCTGCCTCCTCTCAAAGCACCATCACCACATGGCTGCCGTGATCCTTGGACTTTTCCTGAACGTTTGGAGTTGTGGGGGAAGGGATGATAGCATAGGAGAGCACAGTATCAAAAATAGTTTATTTTATTTTATTTTTCCTGTTTGCATCTCTTAAAACATTTTTTAAAAATTTGGGCACCTAGGTGGCTTAGTCGGTTAAGTGTCTGACTTTGGCTCAGGTCATGATCTCACAGTTCCTGGGTTCGAGCCCCACAGCGAACTCTGCTGACAGCTCAGAGCCTGGAGCCTGCTTTGGATTCTGTCTGTCTGTCTCTCTCTGCCTCTCCCCTGCTTGTGCTCTCTCTCTTTCAAAAATAATTAAGCTTTAAACTTTTTTTAAAATTTAAATGTTAGTTAGTTAACATACAGTGCAATACTGGTTTCAGGAGTAGAATTCAGTGATTCATGACTTACATGCAACACCCAGTGCTCATCCCAACAAGTGCCCTCCTTAGTACCCATCCCCCCATCTCACCCATCCCCCACCCACCTCCCTCCACCAACCCTTAGTTTGTTCTCTACCTTTACAAGTCTCTTGTGTTTGTTTCCTCTCTTCTCTTTTTCTACCCCTTCCCATATGTCCATCTGTTTTGTTTCTTAAATATCACAAATAAGTAAAATCATATGGTATTTGTTTTTCTCTGATTATTTCACTTAGCATAATACATTCTAGCTCCATCCACATCATTGCAAATGGCAAGATTTCATTCTTTCTGATGGTTGAGTAATATTCTATTATATACATATATATATATGGAATATTCCAAATATATATACCAAATGGATATGGGAGATGTAGTATATATATACTACATATATACTACATATATATATATGCACTACATCTATATATACATACTACATATATATACTATATATATATACTACATATATATACTATATATATACTACATATATATACTATATATATATACTACATATATATACTATATATATACTACATATATATATATATACATATATATATATACTATATCTCTCATATCCATTTATTAGTCAATGGACATTTGAGCTCTCTCAATAGTTTGACCATTGTTGAAAATGCTGCTAAAAACATTGGGGTGCATGTACCCCTTCAAATCTATTAGAAATACTTTAATTTTTTTAATGTTTATTTATTTTTCAGAGAGAGAGAGACAGAGTGAGTGGGGGAGGGGCAGAGAGAGAGGGAGACACAGGATTCCAAGCAGGCTCCAGGCTCTGAGCTGTCAGCACAGAGCCTGATGTAGGGCTCAAACTCACAGACTGCTAGATCATGTGGGCCTCAAACTCACAGACTGAGCCGAAGTTGGACGCTTAACCGACTAAGCCATCCAGGTGCCCCATCAGAAATACTTTAAACCTCAATATTCCATATCTTGTTTCTCTAAGTCTCTTTAGCCCTCAGGGCCCAGGAAATGTCCACTGGCTAGCTTTTTTCTTCAGGCCCTCAGCCTACTATTGGAGTCTGAAGAGGCTGCTTTTAGGCACAAACCTGAGCAATGGAAACTTGATCAAGGCAAAAGGGCCCACAGTGAGCACTGAGCTGAATGCAAACGGGCTCATTAAGTGACCCATCTTGAAATAACCATAGACCCTAACTGACCAATTATAACCAGGCACAGTTCCAAAGATTACCAAAAAGGGAAAGTTCCATATGTCCCCATACTCCCTGACTCTGCCCTATAACTGTGGCCCCTTACCACTGCCTTGTGGCAGACAGTCTCTCCTTTGCTGTCCTGCCTGCTCCCTTGCAATGTATTCAATAAACTTTCATCTCCTTTGTTCTGCCTTGGGTGACTTCTTTCACTGCCCTCACCACGGGCCTCCCCCCAATCAGAGCACCCCACATTTGGTGGCCTCCCCATCCAATCGGGATGCCCCACAGGCCTCTATCCCCTATGCCCCTTTTCACACACACCCACTTCCCTGTTTTCCTAAAAGCTGCCTACCTCCTCTCCTGGACAGTCCCTGGGACTCAATGTTTCTTTACTTTGTCATGCAATTCACTTCCCACTTTGACGTGTTCCTTCTAGACCATGCCTTGGGGAGTATCACACTCAACTCCAAAGAAGTGCCTCTATGTATTTTCCTAAATAAAAAGCCATCTCCTCTGATAGGAATTTTGCCATTCCTCTAGGATGTAAGAGAAGCTATAGTTAGTTTGAAGAACAATCATTGTTTCTTCTTGGGACCAAAGAGGCATAGGATGCTTCTTTGCCCTCCAAGTGCTCACAGCTGTGTGACACAGGCAAGGACACATCAATTTCCTTAGGGGATGAGCAGTACTGGAGAGGGGACCGAGTGAGATGAACATGGGACCATGTTTGGGAACAGAGGAGTGGGGTTGGACGTGTGCTAGGGGCAAGTCATGTAGGCGATGCAGGAGTTAGAAGATGGACTGGCAGAAAGTAGACAGAGAAAGATACGGCACTCCACATGAGGGAAGCTGTCTGCCCAAGGGCATGGAGCCTCAAAGGAGCAACGTGAGGTTAACAGTTCAACACCCTCCAGTGCAAGCTGGAAGGTAAGAGATGGGGTTTCAGAGCCAGGCAGGAGTGGGTCTCTGGGGATCTTTGTGGGAACTCCTGTAAGGAGACTAATCTGGGAAGTGTTAGAGATCTTTGAGGAAGACTACTGGGAAGCCACTGTCATAGTAGCTAGATCAGGGTAGAGGGGAGGGTTAACAAGGAGTCCAGAGAATGAATTATATTTGCTAGTGTCTGGTAGAAGGATTAAGGATCAATCAAATCAAGAGTGCTGGAAAGTCTGATGGAGTCACAAGACAGGATCTGAAGGACATTTAGGGAGCGAGTGTGGGTGGGGATTGGGCTGATGGGGAATGAGGGCCAGAGTGACAGACAGGATTAATGTATTGATCAAACATTTACTGAGTAACATGTGTCAGGGACTAATCAGGAATCCTTGATCCCCTGTCCAGGGGCAGAACCCTCCTATGGTCTCTGACTTGCCCCCACAAATAACTCTGAGTACTCGCTCCAATATCCACTCTTGGTGTGCACACCTGGGAGCAGGTGACCCACTGGCCCCATTGCCATCTTTCTGGAAGCACCCAGATGCCATATTCAGGCAGGGAGAAGGTGAGTTCCTCTTTTTCTGGTACAATAATGAGAAGGTCTTCAGATCCTGCGGTGTGGGTGATCAAAAGTGCTGCATTGTCCTAGGCATTCCAACGAAAAGTTCAGAATTGTGTCTCTATTGGTAAAACTCAAACAGAACTAGTTAGAAGAAAATCCCCTAGTAGAGCCAAGAATCACCATCCTCCCTAGGGGAGAACTGCCACAATAGGGGTCCTAGAAGGGGATTGTCCCCTGGTTGGGGACTCCAGATTCTAATAGGTCTGGGACATAGGGAGTAGGCTTTGAGTCAATGGCATACCTCCTCACTAGCTTTGCTTTCAGACTTTGTTCCTCTCTCCTGGAAAGGTGCCCCAGACCTCTCCAGAACCTTCCTTATAACCAGCTGAGAGAGCGGTTGTGTGGTTAGATGGGTTTGGTATGCTTTCTAGGTTCAGTGGTTTGAGTCCTAACCATTCTCAGTATTTTAATTAAGAGTCATTAATTTAAATATCAGAGACGAGTTTGCCTTAAGTAAAAATAGAAATTTTTTGTTGTTATTGTTGCAATAATACAGAGGGTCATTGAGTAGGAAGCCACCAAGAACTATAGCTGTCACCTATTTTATATGTCTTGCTCTCTCTGGAGCTAGGGGGTCTTTTATCTGTGCATTTCTCTGGAACTGTGCTTCACTTTTCAGTCACTCTCTCTCTGGTTCAATTTTATCTATGCTTTTGGCATTAGATCATTGCCCCAGTTTCCAACTTCCTCAGCCATGTGAATTATGAGTTCCACACATTACTGGGAGAAGAGAACCTAATTGGCTCAGCTTGAGTCATGTGCTCACTCTTATCCAGTCAACTATAACCAGGAGGGTTAGGGAAGTCATGTCCTACAATAATGCTGCCCTGGTCAACCATGAAAGATATTGATATATGTGGGGTGGCTGGTCCTGTCATAGCTGTGCATGGGTAAGCGTGAACTTTGTCTCTGTTCTAGAAGCTGTAAAATAGGACAGCAGGGTAAGCGGTGAGGACGTGAATGGAGGAAGATCACAAAGCCAAAGTCCCAAAGTGATGGGGGCCTCAGGAGTCGTAGAAGTGTCTGGATTCTGGGAATAAAGAACTAAGAATCAGGTACAGGGAATTGCAGGCAACTTCTTTTTAATGATTTGTGTGCCACTAAAGCCAGACTTTACTGGGGCCTTAATCAAAGAGATTAAGGTTCTTTCCTCAAATCACATAATATATAAGTGAGGGAAGAATGGATTCAAATCCATCCTGTTGGACTCCAAAGTCACTACCTCTCATTATCTCTTATGTGTTATTGGGAAAGGCTTTCCCTCAGCTCTAGAAGGTTCTTCTTGTAAAGGGAGTTCAATTAGTATAACTTTGTGTCCCTTTCCACCCCATTTATTTTTGCTACCCTGGGGAGATGGGATGACATCTTTCCAATTGGCAAATTTAGGAAGAATAATGGGGGTGCCTCCTCCCTCCTGGCACCAAAAAGAACCTGAGGGCTCTGCTCTGATGCATGACTTCATGGAGTGGCCTCCAGCACCGAAGTCTGCCCTGGTCAGCGCTGCCCTGACTCCCAACCCAGGATTCACTTCCGGCCCAGCCTATTCTTTTCTGCATTAAGCTACATTTTCAAACTCAGCCTCTCTCAGTAATAATGTCAATATTTTGATCCACATCTATTTTTTTTTTAATTTTTTGGAGAAAGAAAGAGAAAGACAGTGTGCCAGGGCAGGGGATGGTGGAGGGGCAGAAGGAGAGAGAGAATCTTAAGCAAGATCCACACTCAGCACAGATCCCAATGCGGGGCTCTACCCCATGACCCCTGTGGTCATGACCTGACTGAAATCAAGAGTTGGATGCTCAACTGACTGAGCCCCCCACGTGCCTCTCCATCTTTTTGTTTTATATAAAAATTATTTTCAGGACTAAGCCAAAAGGGCTGTTACCTACTGGAGACTTCATGGAGACCCCATAATTGCAACTGCCATAATAACAATAAGGATAATAATAGAAATAGTTCCTATTTATGGAGGTTGTGCTGTGTGCTAACATCCTTGCATGGATTACCTAGAAACTCTGGCAACCACCTTACGAGGTGGGAGCTATTACAGTAAAGGAAACGGAGAGGTGGGTGGTAAGCAGTGAGCCGAGTTGCACAGCTAGTCCATAGGACAACCCCCCTCTAGCCAAGACCAGAGCTGTGCCCTAACCACCAGGTCACATAGCCTTCTGGGAACAAAATGTTCAAGGAGATGGCCTAAAAAGGACGGCTTCCTGGAGGAGGGGTGAACAGAAGCCTTGAACTCCATCTTGAAGGATACACAGATAAATGCTTTGAGCTGTGGGTTTAGCAATTCTGTTTTGCTTTGTTCATTGGCAAATCCCAAAGGCATGTGCTCCATAACTCTTGGGTGCCTCTCCTTCGAATTTAGATATCATATCATTTGTTTAACTTGCTGAATAAAGTAATTAGTACCTGGGAGCCTGCCTGCCTGGCAGAATATATTGGTGCAGCTAACGAAGTTTATGCCTTCAGGCCGTGCAGTGGAATTTGATTTAATTTGTCCCAAGGTTAGGGAAGACGAGGGGGGACTCTGGCATCTCCTCCATCTCCGCCACGGAGTTAATTCATTGCGAGGGTGGAGGGGGGCGGCGTGGGGCCGTTTCGGCACTAATGGGACTCCAGAAGCTTTCCCGCTGGAGTCTGACTTGCTTTATGGATGCAGCTCCACAGCTACCAGACTCCCTTCCTGGGAAGATGCTTGGCCTGCGGAGGGGCCTCTCAAGCCGGTCCTGTTGCTGTGGCCTCCGCAGTGGCTTTTGTTCACAAGACCGTGAGGTCTCTGGGGTGGTGACGACTCTGCCTCCCATTGACCCTGCCCTGTCTCCTCTGTGATGGGAAATCACCTTTTCCCCACCCTACCTCTGCTTCAGGCCGCTGACATCCTGTCTGACCAGTGCATGTGCTGGCCTGTCCCCCCGCCATCTCCCTGCCCACCCCCCCTGCCATCCCCACTACGGTCCCCTGCTGTACCTTGCACAGTGGCCTTTCTCTGTCTCTAAATATTTGAATTCTCTGCACTCTTTTAGTCTCTGTTTGACCCTCCCTTCTTCTGTTTCCTTCTTCCCCAGACTGTTCCAGACATACAGTGTCAGGAAGACAGTGCAGTTCAGGAATTAAGGGCACAGGTTCTAGGGCCTGGGTTCAAACACCGGCTGTGTTGCTCCTTTACTGTGTGGTCTTGGGTGAATGACTTAATCTTTCTTTGGCCTGGTTTGCTCAGCTCTCAGCTGGGAGCACGTAGGGCTGGGAAGATAAAGGAGTTAACGGATACACAAAGCACATGAAAGAGCGCTGGCATGTGCCCCCTGCAGGTGAAAGCATCACAGTGCTGATGACTCCCTCGTGTCTCCCAGGACCTCTCACCTCCAGGGTGCTGCTGGGAATGTGCGTCCTGCCTGCCGTTGCCCTCGCTGAGCCTGTGACCACGGGCTCCGGGTCCAGCAGGCAGGCTGGACCTTCCCTTGGGCCCTGGACAATGGTTAGTTGACCTCAGTCAGCCTGAAATGAAATGCACAGGGAGGCCTGGGCATCATCCCTTCTCCCGCTCTTGGTTCCCCGTAGGGCGCAAGCCAGACCCCTCCCCATCCCAATCATCCGGGTGAGTCAGGCTGCTGTCAGGGTGTGCTTGCCTTCCTTGAGCCTCCATGGGCTGAATGCTCTGTGGCAGATTCCGGTCTTTCCAGATAGAGAAACCCAAGGTCTTGCCCAGAGAAGGGGGGTAGGGAGAAAGGTTCATAGGTCCTAACCTGATGGCAAAGTGCCTTGTCTTCCAAGCTGGGGGTGGGGGTGGGGGGTGGGAGAGAGTAGGCGAGAGGACTCAGGGATGCCATACTGTTCAGTGGCCTCTGAGCTGCAAGGGGAGGAGGGTTGGGGGCTGCTTCCAGGGTAGAGTCAGGATTTAGGTGAAGGGGAGACAGGTTTTTGGCTCAAGAGCAGGGTGACTATTGTAATAGCTAGAGCTGCCTGAAAGTGTCAAGGGCTTTGATAGATAATGAACTCCCCATCACCGGAGAGGGTAAGTACTGCCTTATATGGGGTCTGTTGTGCTGTTAACACTTCTTAACAGCTTACTATGCGCTAAGCCCTGCATTAAGCCCTTTATTATCTCATTTAATCCTCATCTCAGCTTTATAAGGGTAGATACAGCAATCATCTCCCTTGTATTATAAATCAGGAAATTAAAGCCCAGAGGGTTATGTGATATACCCAAGTTAGGAAGGCCGAAGTCTGATCCTGGCCTGACTACTGCTTACAGATCACTGAATACATTACTTTGAGTCTTCTAAGCCTGTTTCTGCCCTGAGAAACCCACGAGGTCAAAGTAAGTGCCCAGCATATGTAAGCTACTCAGGTGAACACAGCTGGCTTCAGCATCTTTGATCAGGTCACTGAGGGGTGAATCAGGCCCTAGTCCTCCTCTCTTACCTGCCGTCAAAGGTCCTAGCTGTGGCAAGAAGCATTTTCTCAAAGAGCTTTCTGCAAGATATTCATAGATGTCCATGAAAAAGGCCCCTTAATCAAAGCAGCTTGGGAAACAGTGGGTTAAAAAAAACTAAACAGGTTATTTACTGCAGGACTTCTCAGAGCTTTTAAAATGCTAATGTATTGCAACTGTCCTAGAGAAGCTTACCAGTATGCAGCATTTCCCAAACTTATTTAATCATGTACCTCTCACTAGCCTTTTATTTTTGGTATCATTGCCCAGGACTATTTGCTGATTCTCCAGCTAATCACTTCTGGGAAAGCTCATGCTTCTCTGACTATTGATAAGGGGCTGGGAGAGTCATTAAGACAGGAGGCTGTCATGATAGCTAGCCTGCAAGCAGAATCACAGAGGCTGCCAGGAGAATGACCTTACCCAACTCTTGGCCAGCGATAGGCATGCAGGTGCATGAAATGGGATCTCTGGGGTTATTTATGCCCACAGCATCATGGCAGTAGAAGAAGTGCAAGCAGAGACTGTGCGCAAGACCTTCTTGCATGTTTGGGTTTCATACATCATTTATGCCTCCCGAGCCTGCTTCCTGTGTGTTTTAATTCTCTATCCTGTGCACAATGGCTCCTAAGTTCTGTCCCGGGATTTCCATCTCAGGTTATAAGAATGTCAGGATCATTCAGTCTTTTCCTCATTCATTCCTGGGTTACCGAGATGCATACTGACCAAGACATTTGCTAATTCTACCGATTCCATGTCTACCAAGAAAACATAGTAGATATGATCTTCCCAAGCATGCGTTACCACATACAGGACCTCTTACAAGGTACTCTTCCCTTCTTTATTATCTAGCTGAATTATTTCTCCCTATTATAATGCGATATATTTTCCTCCTAATCACTGGTTCACTTGGGAATCACATCTTGAAGGCAGCTAGGGAAAAGGGGGGGTGAGGGGCTTTGAGGGGTAGCTAGAGGGGTGCTCTGTCTCCAGGTTGCAGATCTGGAGATACTAAGGGATGCGTGGAGGGAGGGGGCAGGCATCTTCCAGCCCAGGAAGGGGCCAGCCAGCAGGTCTGACCCTGTGGCCTCCAGGCCCTTGTGAAAAAGAAAAATGAGTCAGCATCAGCTCCAATGTTGTTTGCCTCCCTCCTAATCGGTGCCAGGGCCCCAGACACCAGGGCTGTAATTACTTATGCTGTCGAGAGAAGGGAGTTCTTAAAGTGATTTATCATGCAGGCGACAGAAAATGACAATTGCTCATCACTTAAAACAATGAGCCTGCCAGATGCTGACCACGCAGGTGCGGCAGGTGGAGGTGGCCACGTTCCTTCTCTGCAGGACTTTAGTGGTGGAGTCAATTAACAATTAGTCCCCTGGGAGATCCCCTCTGGGGAGAGGCATCTGTTAGGACTTGGTGAAGGCTACGGCACACATGTGGGCCCTTCTGAAAGGTTTCAAGAACATTTATCAAATGATAACCGTATTAAGCACTGTGTGGAGTGTTTTGTGTGTACCATCTCCTGATACCCGGTAGGAGGCAGGGGTTATCCCTCAGGCCTCATACCTGGTGTCGAGAACCCCAGGGAGGCAAACGTGCCCACAGCTGAACCACCCTGAAGGGCCGAGAGAGCCAGTTGGCATGACACACCCCTCACCCTCTCCCGGGATGGAAGCTGATGGCCAGGCTTAAGATTCCAGAGGCAGAGGGGCGCCTGAGTGGCTTGGTTAATTAAGTGACCGACTTTGGCTCAGGTCATGATCTCACAGTTCATGGGTTTGAGCCCTGCATCGGGTTCTGTGTTGACAGCTCAGGAGCCTAGAGCATGTTTCAGATTCTGTGTCTCCCTCTCTGTCTGCCTGTCCCCCACTCGTGCTCTCTCTCTCTCTGTCTCATAATAAATAAACAACAAAAAAATTTTTATAAAGATTCCAGAGACAGAAGTGAGCTGTGGGGCTCTCTGTGTGATTTCACCCCCAGATCACAGGTGTCCCCTGATTCAACACTTCAGTGTGGCATCTGGAACATTCTTCTCTCACATTTCTCCCAGTCTTTGTTTGTTCCCTTCTTATTGGTCTCTGGACTGTTCTCTTCCTCCTTTCCAGTCCTTGGAACCTTCCATACCCTTCCGCAAGAGGTGATGTAGCACATTATGAATGCCTACAGAGAAGTGCGCCTGCCTGCCTTCTGATCCCAGCTCTGCTGTCAGCTGCATGACCTGAAGCAAGGTTTCTATCCTTCCTGTGCCTTGGTTTCCCCACTTGTAAAATGGAGGTAGTGAAAGTATCCACCTCAGGGTTCTTATAAACCTTACAGGAGTTAATGTGTGTAAAGCACTTCAAAATGACTTTGTGAGTTAACTATTATTACCTCTTTCATTAATATTTTAAGCACTCACAGAATGTAAAATGGTGCAGCTGGTTCCTCAGGGAATGAAAAGTAGGAATACCATATGACCCGGCAATCCTGCATCTGGGTATTTATCCAAAAGAATTGAAATCAGGATCTCAAAGAGAGACCCACCCTCCCATGTTCAATGCAGCATTAGTCACAATAGCCAAGATAATGGAAACAACTTCCATGTCCATTGATGGAGGAATGGATAGAGAAAATGTGGTATATAATTACAATGGAATGTTATTCAACCATAAAAAAAGAAGGAAATCTTGCCATATGCTATGGCACCAACGAGCCTGGAGGGTATTATTCTGAGTGAAACAAGCCAGGCATAGAAGAGCAAATACTGCATGATTCCATTTGTGTGAGGTGTCTAAAAAAGTCAAGTTCAGGGGCGCCTGGGTGGTCTAGTCAGTTAAGGGTCCGACTTTGGTTCAGGTCATGATCTCACGGTTTGTGACTTCGAGTTCTGCATTGGGCTCTGTGCTGAGTGTGCAGAGCCTGCTTGGGATTCTCTCTCTCTCTCTGCCTCTGTCTCTGTCTTTCTCCCACTCATTCTCTCTCTCTCTCTCTCTCAAAATAAATAAATAAACTTAGAGGTGCCTGGGTGGCTCAGTCAGTTGAGCACCCAACTTCAGCTGAGGTCATAGTCTCATGGTTCATGGGTTTGAACGTCACATTGGGCTCAGAGCCTAGAGTCTGCTTCAGATTCTGTCTCCCTCTTTCTCTGCCTCTCCTTTGCTTGTACTCTCTCTCAAAAATAAAGACACTTAAAAAAAGTCAGGTTCATGGAAGCAGAGAGGAGAAGAGTGGTTGCCAGGAGCTGGGGAGGAGGGAATGGGCCTTTGCTGTTTAATGGGTATAGTAGTTCAGTTAGCAAGATGAAAAAATTGTAGAAATTCACTATACAACATAGTGCCTATAGTTAATAACACTGTATTGTGCGCGTAAAGCATTTAAGAGGATAGATTTCATGTTAAGTGTTCTTAACACAAAAACAAGAAAACCTAAAAAAAAAATACCTAAGGGGAGCTGAGGAAACTTTTGAAGATGATGGATGTGTTTATCATGTTGATTGAGGTGATGGTCTCATGGGTGTATGCCTATGTCCAAACTCATCAAATTGTATACACTGATTATGTGAATTTTTGTGTATCAAGGATACCAAAACAAAGCCATTAAAAAATAAACTCAAAACAAAATGAAAGCATATCAAAATAAGTATAGTAGTAAAAAACAGTATTTTGAGTACCTACCGTGTACCACTGCTGGACTGTTGCTGGAGATATAGTGGATGCCCTTACAAGTGTAGTCTCTGCCTTTAGTGTGCAGAGCCTTGTTGAGAAAGCAGACATTAGTCAGTTAATCATATAAATAATTATGTACGTAAAATCATGACAAATGCTGCAAAGAGGAAATCCAAAAGCCAAGAGAGCATATAAGAGGGGCATGTGACCTTGTGTGGGCGATCAGAAAGGGTTTCCTGAGAAAGTGATGCTTAAGCTATAACCTAGGAGATGAGTAAGGGGACACCAGACAATGGGCGAAAAGAAGACAGTATTCTAAGTATACCCCCACCCCCCAAAACAAGCATGTGCAAAGGCCCTGGAGTGAAAAGAAGCATGGCATTTTTTCAGAGCCAAAAGGAAGATCAGTGTAGACAGAGCACAGACTGGAGTTAATGATGTTAGGGGAATGTGTTTATTTCTTACTCCTGGTGTTTCCTGACCTCTCTTTCCTCCCAGAGAGCACAAGTAATTATTCTCACTAGTGAGTATTCTGGGTTTAGCTACACTCTTTGTCTCTTTTAGGGATCTTCTGCCTCTGTGGGGTGAAGTCTGCAGTTCTACTGCTCCATGTGGTTGGCTGTGTGAGGTTACTTGGTGCTGAGGGTGGAATTAGGAAGCCCAATGTTGGGCTGAGCACAGTCCCCAAGAGAACGCTCTCTGGACTCCCTAAGGCAGGATAAGAGAGGGGTGTCGTTTATTGGGCCCTAAGGGAAGGACCAGATTGTGCATGGCCTTATCAACCACCCTTCCTTGCTCCACTTGCTGGCCCAGAGCCAAGGTTTATCATTTTGGAGGGATGATCAAGTGCTAAGTAGCAGACATTTATATACAGCCTATTTCTCCTTCATAGATGGAAGGTTAGGGGTGGGGAAAAGGAATTGGGGAACCTATTTAATACTGAGTGGTCCAGGGATTCAATTGCACTTCTCTCCACCAGAAAGTTGGTCAATTTTAATGGAATACATCAACAATTTAAATGGTATTGCCAGCTTCTCTCCTTGATGAGAAATTCAAGCACTCTGGTTTTACCTCTTCGAGCCCACCCAGGTTTTGTATCTGGATTCTGGCCCAAAGCACAAGAGACCCCTCACTCTTTTACCCCTATTCAGTTTGCAAATTGCACAAGCCCATCGATCCCTTTGTAGCTCATTATAGAAGGGACATGTCTTTCATCTCATTTCACCCCCAAGAAAACCCTGCAAAGGGAAGAATATTGTTCCATTTTATAGCTAAGGTGACTAAAGCTCACACAGGGAAATAACTAGCCCAGGAATGTAATGCAGAGTGGAGACTCCAAGATTCAAATCCATGTCTCTGTGATTTCAGGGGCTCTTCCAACACCTGTTGGGAGCCTCATTATTTTATTGATCAGGGTTTGCTTATTACTAGCCTAAAGAAAGATGGAGGTGCCTCCAAAAATAAGAGGCAGAAGCTTCAGGAACCTTGGGCCAGGAACCAGAGGCACAATGACCTTTAGTATCCCCTTTTCCTCTCACTTTCTTACTTCCTTTAGGCAGGTTGGCTTTTCCCACTTAGTGAGGACGGGGCCCACTCAGGCCCCAGGCTCCTATCCCAACAGCTCCTGAATGACTATGCACCTCTCAGCCTAAAGATCCCTTCTGAAGGTAGCCCTCCATGATTGCAAGTTTAGGTCTCTGTGTCATTCTCTTCCACTTCACTGATCTCAGTTTTAAATTATATCTCTGTGTGGTTATTTGGTTAATCTATGACTCCTCCATGAGACTCTGAACCTGACGAGGACAGTGCCTGATGCATCCTTGGCGCTCTATACACACTCACTGAATAAACTTAGTAGAGAAGAGGGGAAAGATGTTTCAGGCAGAGAGAATAGCACATGCCAAGATCCAGAGCAGAGAATGAACCTGACACTCTCAAAGCAGGCATGTCAAGGGTCTTGTCAGTCTGGGCCAAAGGCAAAGGATAGACAGTTAAGACGTTGTCAATCCAGTTAAGGATTTTGGACTTTTTCCCAGGTGCAATAAGAATTTGGACTTTGCCAGGTTTTAAGGGAGTGGTGACATAGGAATTGGGTTTCAGCAAGATTGTTTTGGTTGTAGCAAAGGGTGAGTCTGGAAGCAGAGAGCAGGAAGGAAGCTATTGCAATCACCCAGGAGAGAAGCCAGGCTGACTTGGAATAGGATGGTGGCAGTGGTGCTGGAGATAAATGAACAAATTTGGGAAATAGGATGGACAAGATTTGGTGCTGGGGGTTGTTGAGAAAGGTGTCAAGAAAGATGCTCAGATCTTTAGCCCGGGCAGTGAAGGACTGCAGGGGGTACAGGCTGATTCACTGTTGCAGGATGGAGGCTTTGTTCCCACTAGGCTCAGGACCTTCCACACCTTTCAAAGAAGTCCTTTGAGCTCGGCTCCTGATACTGCCTGCATTCAAGGGCTGAATGGTTGTCACACTCAACACATAGATTTATTCCGTTACAGCTAGTAGTTCTGGTCCAACTTTGGCCACCTAATGTCCCACCTGGGTCAGCTACAGGAGCTCAGGAAATCTTTGCTGAGCTACAAAACAGAATAAATCACCCTCATGTGGAAACTAGAGGGACAGCATCTTCTCAGTCTCAAAGCCCAGATGAGCCAGGACAGGGCTTAGGAGGTCCGAGCCAGTTTGGGCTTATTCACACAATCCCAGATATGAACACCAGGGGGCTCAGTTAAGTCTAGATTAGCATGAGCCAGAAAAGGAAGTGGTTTCCTTACCTTTGTCTTGCATAGATTTTAATAGATTTAGTAGCCTTAATAGGCACAGGACTTAACGTCTAGAGTGGTGGTGCAAGAGGCTGAGACTGACTGATTGACAATCATTCACCCAACAAATAGTTTTTGAGAGCTTGGAGTATCATGGGTGTTGGGAGACTTGGACTTGCTGCTAATTGGCCAGGTAGCCCTGAACAAGCCCCTTCTCCTTCCTGGATTGATAATTATAAAAGCCACATTTTTTTTTTTGAGTCATAAACATCTTCAAGGCACTGATCACTTTAGCCCTTCGTGATGGAGCTTTGAGGTCAGTAAGATTATCCCTGTTTTATAAATGGGGGACCTGAGTGGGAGAGATTTTCCCACACCCACATGGAAGTTAGGTAGAGCTTCAGCTCAGACCTAATGCTGAAGATCAAGGTCAAACCTTGCTAACTTGTGCCTCTAAATACTAATTACTATCCCATGGGGCATCTTGGAAGTAGGGTACCGTGAAAGGATTGAAGTAGGATGACATGATCCTTTACAGAGGATGGAGATGGTGGTGCAGTGACCAGATAGGAGAAGTCATGGTGGTTCAGGACAGAGTGAAGGCAGAGTCCCTAGGCCTAGAGTGGTGCACAGGTGTGAGCTGCACTGCCAAGGTCACATCTCTACAGTATAGGGGCTGAGTGCCCAGTAGGGTGGGAGATTCTGAGGATGTCATTTGTGTGCTACAGGACAGTGAAGCCCTTGGCAGAAGTAAGGAGGGTGGAGAAAGAACAGGTTTTAGGGAAGATGAGAGCTCGACAACCTAAGGGTGCTTGGCTGAGTTATTCCAGGTAGTGTTGCCTGAGAGGCTTCCTTGATGTGAAATACTATCTTTTAAAAATAGTTTCTCAGGCAGAGGCCATATCTTCCTACTTAGTCTTTAAGAATCATTTGCAATTGTGTGTGCGTGTGTGTGTGTGTGTGTGTGTGTGTGTGCGCGTGTGTGTGTGTTTATTTCTCAGCTTTTAACCTTGCTAACTTGTGCCTCTTAAATACTAATTATCTCTTGGACTCTGACAATCTTGTTTTCTTAAAAGAGCCTCAGCAGGCCCCTCCTGTCCCTGAATGGCAAAACGTGTGACTCTCCCTGTGTAGAAGGCCTCTGGACAGCACCAGTCTTGGGCTAATTAGCTAGGGAGGCCAAGACTCTCAGAGCAGACAAGGTGACTTGGGGATGGCAGCCACAGGGTCTCCACAGTGGAGCCCCAGTCTCCAGACAGAAGCTTCTACAGCAAGCCACTGATCAAGCTGCCTCCTATCTCCTCAGGCTTAATGAGAAGGGATAGGCCAACCTGAGTGTGTGCTGGCGGGAGAGTGGGAATGTCTGTGGGGACTGAGTGGGTTCTTCCTTACGTAGGCTGACAGCCTGACTGGTCCTGTGGTGCTAGAGGGGAAGTTACCTTCCTCCTGTGGGGACATAGCACACTGCAAAATCATAAGCTCCTTACTCTCTGGAACCACCTCTGCTGAGTTCAGAGCAGAGCTGTCCCCTAAGACAGAGCATGGGTAGTGGAGTGGGAAGGTGAGTGTGGGATTTCAAAAGGTTTGAAAGATCAAGGCCTGTCCTTCAAGGATAGGGGCGTAGGTAGCAGATAAATGTGAGAGGTGATAAGAGTTATTCAACTCTCTCTCCCATGCTGGCACCCCATGCAGTGTGGGATAGATTAGTGTTTAAACTATGTATAAGAAGGAAATAACTTTCACTCCTCTATTCTGAGTACTTGGGTGAGACTCCACTAATAAAAGACAGATTAACAAGAGAAAAAGAAACAGAAGTTTATAAACACACGTACCTCTTATCTACACGGGAGATCTCGAGGGGAAAATGAGTAACTCTGAGACATGGCTTAGAACTCAGGCTTAAATACCTTCTTCAGATAAAGACAAAAGAAAGAAAGGTGAGGGGAGGTCAGTTATGGGGGGACAGGAAAGGTAACCAGAAAAAGCACAATAAACAAGAACATGGTTTGTTATGCAGATTTAAGTTGGTGCCTTCTTCACTGACAAGGGTCTAAAACTATCTCCAGGGATTTGTCCTTCCTGATAGACAGGGGGAGGAGGGACACCTTCTTAAATTTATGTCCTGCTTTTAGTCAAATGGGAGAAAGCTTTTCTTGTATCTGCTTTTTTCAGTTGCCTTCAGCTCAAAATAATCATAAGGTCAAAGAGGCATATTCTGGGTGACACATTCTGTTTGGAACCTTTATCTGTTTGGAATCTGACAAGGCTTGGTTCAAATTTTAACTCCACTTCTTCCTCTCTGGGTGCCTGGAGGGAAGTTACTCAACTTCTGTGAAGTTTGATTTACATAAAATGGAGATAAAAACGGAGCTGACCTCCCAGAGTCATAGCGATGGTTGATGAGATTGTATTTGTTAGCTAGGACTGTCTTTAGAAAGTACCACAACCTGGGTGCCTTAAACCAGAGAGATGGATTGTCTCACATTTTGGGGGGGCTGGAAGTCCCAGGTCAGGGTGTGGGTAGGATAGGTTCCTTCTGAGGGCCATGAGGGAGAATATGCCCCAGGCGTCTCCCCCTGGCTTGTAGGTAGCTGTCTTTGTGTCCACATTTGCCTTCATGTTCATATTCCTTGTATGTGTGTCTGTTTCCAAATTTCCTCCTTTTATAAGGACACCAGTCATATTGGATAAGGGCCTACACTAATGACCTCAGCTTTAATTTAGGTAAAGCTAAGCAAAGACCCTCTCTCCAAATAAGGTCACACTCTTAGTTACTGTGGGTTAGGCCTTCAGCTTATGAATTTTGGAGGTGGGGCACACAATTCAACTCATAATGCAAATATTGCATGCAAAACATTTAGTACTGGGCACAAAGTGGGCATGCTGAAAATCATCACCATTGTCACCAGCATAATTCCTAACCTCCAACCCCATCTCATGCTATGTTTTAGTCTCAATATCCTGCCTGGGCCCTGAGGCTTCCTATCCTATTAATTCCCATCCAAAATTTGCCTCCCATCCTTCCTGACCTGTGGATTCAAGTGCCATCTCCAGGACAGAAAATGATCACCAGTGAATGGTGTGACAAAGGATGGGATCATCAGGTGTGCAGACTGTGGGTCTAGGCTGGTAAGTGAAGTTTACCTCCTGCATTTTGCTGGTCTGTATTCTGGGATTTGCTTGCCTCAGCCTCTAGAGAAGGATGTGGGTAATGGTTAAGAAGTTGGACTCTAGGGGTGCCTGTGTGGCTCAATTTGTTGAATGCCCAACTCTTGATCTCATCTCAGGTTACAGTCTCATGTTTCATGGGATGGAGCCCCGTGTTGGGCTCTGTGCTGACAGTGCAGAGCCAACTTAAGATTCTCTTTCTCTCCTTCTCTCTGTGTCCCCCTTCTCAGAATAAATAAATAAAGTTTAAAAAAAAAAAAAAGAACTTGGACTCTAATGTCCAATTACCTTGTAGCTCGAGGATAGGCAAACTACTGCCTGTGGACCATATCTGGTCCACTGCCTGACTTTGTAAATAAAGTTTTATTGGGACACAATTACACTCATCCATTTATATATTGTGTATGGTTGCTTTTGCTCTACAATGTAGAGTTGCATCATTGTAACTGAGACTGTTTGGCCTGCAAAATTGGAAACATTAATCATCTGGTCTGCAATGGAAAAGGCAAACATTTTAACTTCTCCCTGTCTTGTTTTCCCATTTATTAATTGGAGATGGTGATGGTACACTCCTCATGGTAACTTGTTCTTATTAAAATGCTGTGATAATGTTTAATAAGCTGATGCATATGATGCTGCATTGGCTGTTAGTATTATTATTACATGGCTATTAGTATTATTATACAAGCCATAGCCAAAGTTCATGGGCCCAGAGCCATGTGTTCACAGCTGAGGGTATAATCAGGCTAAAGACCCAAGTGTTAAGCCTTGATGGAAGAACTAAATCTATAGCATCTTCCTGCCAGAGAAGACCTCCTCTGGCTACTTCTGGTTTGCATAGATAGGAATGCCGTGTCTGTCTAGTCTTTATTTCCAGGCTGTTCCAGTCCTGAATATCACATCTGTCCCTGTCTGCTCTAGCCTATTTGACTCTTATTTAATGAGAAATTATTACATGTTCAGAGTCTTGAGCTGGGCATTAGCATGTCTAGAGATAAACATGACACCATTCCTGTCCTCAAATTCATCCTCCTACCATTTCTTATATAATGGGGCACTGGAAGATGGGACCTTACAATTTTTGAAGCTGAAAAACTTATTTTTAAAATTACACGCAGTTTCTGTCTTTAAGGGTGGAGACTGGAATTTACCTTTAGGGCAGACTGTCTCTTTGTTCTAGGCAGAACCTCTTGAGTGGGCCCTCGTAGTTATGTAAATGAGAAGCCAGCCTTGCTCTCCCTGGCTCTTGGAGAAGGCCTAAATGCAATTGCTTCAGCCTGAGATGCTAGGTATGCTGCTTAGTAATGTAAATCAGGAGGGCATTTTAGTGGAACCTGCCTCTGCAAATGATGTTTCCTTTACAGAAATGTTTCTTTCTAATTCTGGATTCACACTGCCCGTGCCTGTAAATTGTCACATTTGTACCAAGATGGTGAGATTTTTTTTTTCTTCGAGCTGTTGTTGGAAGGAAGCAGGAGCTGGTGAGGCAGAGAACGCGGGAGGGAAGCACAGCCTGTCTTCAGGTCATTGCCTGGAGGGCCGGGGGAGAATGGGGATGCGGGCTGGACTTCGGGAGACCCAGACTTGGGGAGATGTGCTGAGGGATTCTTGCAAGGTTATCTTGTTGGAGATCTGCTCCTGTCGGGGAGTGGGGGTCAGTTTCCAGGAGGTGGGGGGTGGGGATCCACACTGTCTATCATTTTGGGATAAGATTTGAGGACTTGAGGACTTTAAGGCAGATTTGTGTTTCGAGAGAGAAGGCTGGCCTGGGAACCAGTCCGGTAAAAGGTTTGGAGATGGTGTTTGGGCCTGGAGGTTCCAAGTGCGGCCCCGCACGGCAGTAGCTCCAAATTATGCTTTACGCTGTACTTCCTTCCAAGCGTTCAGTTACACTTTGCTAACTTTCTAGCCTCTCCGTAGCAATGAGGTAGGCAATCAGGGGCTGCAGACTTGGGGAGGAGGTGACCCTTTGAACGGAAGGAACAGCCACATCCTGAGCAGGAGCATCAGAGAGGGACATCTGGTGGCATCCAGGTTGGCTGGGCTCTGCAGCCTGTGACTTGCTGGAGACCACAGCAGCAACCGGTGCTGTAACACCCCAGGCTGTGCCTTAGGAAACTCTCAGGGAGAGCCAGAGGACAGGTGGAGGGGTTAATTTCCAGCAGTTTAGGGGATATTCTCCCGAACTAGGTGAAACCAGCCACTTGTCACCCTTCATTTCTGCACCTGTTAAACAAAGCCTTCTGGTAAATGATTCCTTTTGTCTTGGAATAGTTAAGTTCACTGCTACCTTTCCCCTGGCTGACATGCAGGATCTAAGGAAATTTAATATCTGTCTGGCCTCTTGATGTGGGACATGATGGAGAGCATTAACATAATACCACTGTGACAGACCCAACCCCTTCAGTACTTATGAACAGGTGCTGCAGGCCACAGATGACAAGTTCACGAGGAAGGAAGAGGAAGGGACCTCCCAGGACAAGCATCCCTGAAGTTGGGGCCACGGTCACAACGGCAGGTGGACCTCCTGGGAATTGTCTTGATGGTGACAGGGATGGACACTGAAAGCAAGGGTGCAAAGCTACATCAGGATAAGGTGGCTTTCTCTCCTGCACCCAAGCATACTCTGAATGTCCACTCTGGAGCTTGGTAGGGAAAATCTATTTTCTAGTCCCCATGGTGGGTCTTTCAGCAAAATCTCTGGGGCTTCCCCAAGCCAGATGTCCCACTGTGTCCACCAGAGCTGGTGCTGGGATCATTCTTCAAGGAGGAAATGGGGGCTGCTCTTAGGTGGGAACCAGCTGTGCCTGGTGAGGCAGCAGATTAGAAGTAAGTCCCCTCTGGGGCGCCTGGGTGGCTTAGTCGGTTAAGCGTCCGACTTTCGCTTAGGTCATGATCTCGCGGTTCGTGGGTTCGAGCCCCGCGTCGGGCTCTGTGCTGACTGCCAGCTCAGAGCCTGGAGCCTGTTTCAGTCTGTGACTCCCTCTCTCTCTGACCCTCCCCTGCTCACGCTGTCTCTCTCTCTCTCCTAGAAATAAATAAAACATTAAAAAAAAAATTAAAAAAAAAAAAAAAAGAAGTAAGTCCCCTCTGAGAGGCCCTACATAAGAAATGATCACAGAGGAAAGCAAGAAGAGACCCCAAGGAGAAAAATATTTAGTGCAGAAACCAACCATCTCACGCATCTTCGGAGCCCTTGAAGGCACCACCTCCTTCGCAAAGGGGCTGCTGGGGTAGAGCAGCAATTGATTTGGAAAATTCAGGTCAGATCTTGCATTTGCACAACGTGGAGCCAGATGCCTGTTGGTGCATAATGTATGCCAGCTCTTATTTACAGGCAAGCTGCACAGGTGGCCCACAGCCCTGGAGGGGGCCTGGTGCTCTCCCCATGGCTCTGGGTGGCCCTATTGAAGAGTCCCAAAGCATAAGCATTGGAGAGCAGGACTCACTGGTCGCAGGCCACGTGGTTGGGAGAGAGCTGGTGGCCCAGAACATGGTTTTCCAAACAGGCGGCCCGGCATGTCCTGTCCCTGCGAGCCGAGCTGCTCACAGTTCCAGGGAGAAGGAAGCCGGGCACAGCCCAAAGAGAGATTTACGAGTCTCCTCTGCCCACAGGAACTGCCGCAGGACCCACGTCCTTCTGGAAATGATGCAGACAAAGACGGACCATACAACTTTTCCTCTGAATAGGAATCGTTTTTCAGGGAAGGATGTTTAATAAGTTTCACTCAGGAAGTCTCTGTTACCAATAAAGACTTAACAAAGTTAATTAGACTAAACAGCAATTATCGTGTCTTCTCATTGTTCAATTATCTGCTGAACTGGTGTTTCCTGATTAATTTTCTGATTAAAATGTATTAAACTGAAAAGACCAGCAAACAGGCCCTGACAGGTTCCTAAAGAAGGAGGAAAGCTGGGGCAGGCTGGGCAGGGCAGTGGGCGGCAGGGCCACCGAGCTGGCTTTCCACCTTCCCAGCCAGGGGCCAAGGGCAGGGGAGAGGAGCCAGCAAAGGGGAGGAGGTGTCCTGTTCACTGGGATCCCCAAAGACACACCCATCCTTGTCTCTGTTCAAAGTCCCTCCTTCCCCAAACCGGGGCTTCCTCCTAGATGGGAACAACACCTTGGCAAATGGTACCTACCTGTAGGTACATTGCAGAAACCCGGGAATTGTCCTTCATCTCCCTCATCCCTCTCCTTAGTCTGCCCAAGATGCATTATCATCATTTTATTATAAATGTCCTTAATGGCCTTCCTAACAAAACCTCCATCCTGGCAAAGCCACCATCCTGGCTAACCTCACACATTGGTCCTACCTGAATCAGCACCTAACCTGAAGAAACCCGTATAAGCCTGCTAACCAGTCTTGCTTTGAACTCATGACCACAAACCTCAGATGGGCATTGGGCACTGCCCAGCCCCGCCAGGACACTGCCTTCCTATGGCCCCTTCCCCACCCTGAGACAACAGTGTCTCTCTCCTCCCCCCCAGCATTCCTTCTCCCTTCCTCCCCGTTGGCTGATGACCTTGCTTTTTATTTCACTGAGACATAGAAGAAGTCACACAAGAACCCCTGTGTCTTCCCATCACTAAATTGACAAACCCCCTCCTGCTACAATGGAAGACGTGTCCCTACTCTTAACAGCGGCTGACCCCTCCGCTCTGCCCCGGATCCTATTTCTTTCTCACCTTCTCAAGGACTTTGTTCCTGTAAATATCCTCTCTCTTTCCTGCATCATCAGTTTCTCCACTGGATCAGTCCCATTAGCATACAAAATGCTGTAGTACCTCTCATCTTAAAAAAAAAAAAAAATAGCAGAGTCCCTTCAAACGGAACATATATGCTGTGTTATTCTTTTGGATGTCTGGTATCTTTTACAATAACAAAAAAGTAAAACAAAAGTTCCTCTCCTGGGCCTCACAGCCATCCCTGTGTTGCCCATTTTTCTACTGTCCTTCATGACAAAACTTCTCAAAGGAGTAATTTGGATTCACTGTCCTCACTTGCACGCCCCCCGCCCCTGTCTCTCCTCCACGTACTTGCACTTGGCTTCTGTCCTCACTACGCCACTGAAATGGCTCTTTTCGCCGTCAACAACCTACATGCTGTCTAACCAATGCCTCTTTCTCTTTTCTCATCTTACCCAAACTCCCAGCAGCACAAAGTGCTGTTGACTCCTTTCTCCTTGAGTGTTCCCTCGTTTTCGCCTGGCCCTCCTTCCTACCCACTCTCTGCTCCTTCTCAGCCTCCCTTTTCTCTCCTCTCCTCCACACTGAAACCTGGCAATTCTGAGCCCACTTTCTATACTCTCTTCAGGTGAACTCGTAAGACTCGGCTTTGAACACCATGGCTATAAGTACCATCTACAAGCTGAGTGACTCACTCGTTTGTATCTGGAGCATAAATCTCTCCCTCGGGTTCGGTGTGCATGTCCAACTTGGAACTCAGCATCCCCACTGGGACAGCCAATAGACACTTCTATCTAAACTCATCCAGGAGTAAACTGCTGATCTCCCTTCACATCTAACCCAGATCCACTCCTCCCTCGGTTTTTCACATCTAGTAAATGCCACAGTTGTTTGCCCAATTACTCAGGCTAAAAATGTGGCTTCTTTCTTGAGTCCTCTCCTCTTCTCACACCCACACGGACCCAGCAAGTGTTGCTGGTTGCCTCCAGATTGCATCTTGGTTCCAGCCACTTCGGTCCATCTACACTGCTACCGTTCTAGGCCAACTCATGGCAATTCTTGCCTGGACCAATGTCTTCCAATATTGGCTTCTACCACTAGTCCTGCAGAGATCAGTCCATAGACCAGTGTATCTATTATCTACTGCTCTCTAAAAAGTCACCCCAATCTAAGTGGCATAAAACAATGACCCATTTTATTTGCTCATGATTCTGTGGGCCAGCAGTTTGGGCCTGGCTTAGCTGGGTGGTTTTTCTGCTGGTCTCACCTGGGGTCGCTCATTCTGATGTGGTCAGCTGGCAGATCAGCTGGAGCTGGTTGGTATAGGGGACGCTTAGCTGGGAGGGCTTGTCTCTTTTATTTGCTCTCATGCTCAAGTAGGCTACCCTGGTTTCTTCACATGGCAGGGTGATTTGGGCCTGGGTCTTAATTTATAAAGATGACTGGGTGACTACATGGGAAGAAAATTTCATGTTACTTACAGTTCCTCTAGAAATGAGCGTCACCAGTGCTCCATGCAGGGCCACAAGGGGAAGTGCCCTTATCAGTCAGGAGGTGGAAAGGCATGAGGGGAAGGGAAAAGCCACATCCTTTATTGGGGTTTCTGTGGGAAGCAAGGCAGAGCAGAGCAAACAGCTCAGGATTGGCTAGTCTGAATAATTCTGGAGGCCTTTGAGGCATAGGGGCTGTCCCTAGTTGTCTGGGACACTGGACAGATTGATTTAGGGCAGGGGAATTATTGGCCTGGTGTGGGAGAGACAAAGGAGGTTGTTGGGGGTGTGGGCTTGGGATTGGTTGGTGTGTATATGAGAGGGAAGCCCACTCAGGAGCAGTTTACTGTCTCTAGGAATTAGCTAGCTCTGGGACAAGCAGTCTCTCCCTGCCAGCAAGGCACCCCAAAGATGCCAGAAATTACTTATCTAAAAATTTAATCAATACACAGGATAGCAAAAGGGTAGATGTGGAAGCTCTATGGTGTCTATGCTAAGGCTTAGCTTTGGAACTCCCCCAAATCTCTTTCCATGCATTCTGTTGATGAGAGTAGGTCCTGAGGCCAGCTCGCATACAAGTGGGTGGAGAAACAGACTCCTCCTCTTGGTGGGAAACTGGTAATATCACCTGGAGGATGTGTATATGGGGTTTGCAGGGGACTGTAGCCACTTTTGGCAACACATATCATAAGCAGCCAGAGTAATGTTTTAAAAGTAGAAATCACAGGTCATCTCTCTCCTCACAAAACCCTCTGATGGCTTCTTTCCTGTTGCTACTGAAATACAAATCCATGGCCTTCCAGATCCTTCTTGATCTGGTCCCCTGTCAGCCTCTTTAACTTTTCCCTCACCCCTACCCACCCTTAACCCTTCACTGTGCCCTGGACACACTCCCCCCCTCTATTTCTTAGAGGCTCCTAGCCTGTTCCAGATTCAGTTCTTTCCCTTGGTCTGGAGCACTCTTTCAGAGAATTAACAATTTGGGCACCTTCAACCATTCTTTAAGATCTCAGCTCAAGAGTAAGCAACCCAGAGAAGGCTTCCTTAACCTGCTAAGCAGAACAGTCCTCTCTTACTTCTACTTGTCAAATCCCTCTTAAATGCATTCCCCTGTGTAATTTTTCTCAATTATAATAAGTAATACTTACATAGTGCTTACAATGGGCTGGGCACAGCTCTAAACTCTTCATAAGTATTAACTCATTACATTCTCACAACCACCCTAAGATGCCAATGCTCTTGGTAATCCCCATTTTGCAGATGAGGAAACTGAGGCAAGGAAAAATTAAGTGACTTGACCAAGCTCACACATCTCTATCACATTTACTTTTGTCTGCTTCTTTATTTTATTATTATTTTCCCATGCCACCAGAACACAAATTTCATGGGGGTATGACAATGACTCTCTGGTCTAATGTTAAATTCCCAGTGTCTAGAATGGTGCCTACTATATAGTAGATGTTCCATAAAAATTTGTTGAATAAATGAGTAAAACGTCTAGTCCAGTTTGTTGCTAAATTTGTCTTTCATCTTTTCTGTTAATTTCAGCTACCTTTTTCTGTCTATCTCTCTACTATGTAAGTAAATATAATTCCTCACCTGGTCCCTGATCTTGCTTCTGTAGACTCACTCTCACTGTCTCCAACCATGGCAGAGTGGGCAAGCTGAAATAAAAAGTTAGGCCACATTCTTCTGCTTAAAAACCTCTCATAGTCTTCGATGATCATCACAGCAAACTGCACACTCCTTAGAATGACCCATGTGGGGTTTCCTGAGCAGGGTCCCTCTGCCTTTCCCCCGTGCCCCCAGCACTAAACTCTCCACTGCTTCTCAAATTTGCGGGATCTTACCACATCCACCCTCTTGTCTAGGTGTGTTTCCTGTCTTTCCCCTTGCAGACTCCTTTTCATCTTTTGAAACCCAGTTTAAATGATCCCTATTCATATTCCTGGGCATGTAGTTTGTAACTCACTTGTCTACACCACAGATACTCATTCATCCATCTATCCATCTATCCAGCCAGCCAGCCAGCCATCTATCCATCCATCCAGTAAACATTTACTGAACACTACATTCAGAAGCTCCATCTATGGATTAGAAAAGTACAGTAATAGGTTTTGTGTACTGTGTGTGTGTGTGTGTGTGTGTGTGTTTGTGTGTTTGCACTGATTCATCTGCATGTTTGTTTCTTTCTTTACATGGAAAGCCTCATTTGGTTTTATATCCGCAATGCCTAGCTTAATAAAGTTTTGCTGAAAAAATGAAGATAATTATGAAACACACCTGCACAGACTATTGATGGAGAATCAGAAGCAGATCTAACCCAGGGTGGGAGGATCAGGGAAGACATCCTGGGAGAGGTGATGTCTGAGCTGTGATGTACCTACTTCTTGCTTTTCTCCTGACTGTGAGCTTCTTAAGGGCAGGGATTCTGTGCCACTTGTATTTTCATCAGAGCCAGTATACAACATAGTGCTTGACATATATTAATTAAAATTTTTTAATGTTTATTTATTTTTGAGAGAGAGACAGAGAGAGAAGGAGACACAGAAGCCAAAGCAGTCTCCAGGATCTGAGCTGTCAGCACAGAGCCCTATGTAGGGCTCAAGCTCACAAACTGTGAGATGATGACCTGAGCCGAAGTCAGACGCTTAACCAACTGTGCCACCCAGGTGCCCCTTGACACATATTAATTAAGAATATTTTTCAATTTTAAAAATTGTGGTAAAGCACATATAATGTAAAATTTGTCATTTAAAGCATGTTTTAAGTGTATGGCTCAGTGGCATCAGGTGCATTTACATTGTCATGTGACCATCACCACCACTCATGTCCAGAACGCATGTTCATATCACAAAACAAGAAATAATTTTTGAATGAATAGATGAATAACCTTTACCTTGCTCCCTATTCCTGCATGCCTATCCCACACTCAGCGTTTCAAGCAGCTCAATAATTAAATTTACCCACAGCATCTCTTGCCTGAAGTGAGACCTTGCCACACTACACAAAACCAGACAACATGCCTTAGAAATCTACGAGGAACAATCAGATTTCAGGCTGGGACCACATGGTGCTTTGCCTTCAAGCTCTTTGTAAATCAGGGTGTTCCCCTACCCCCAGACCTGGGAGAGCTTTGTCTTATCAATTGTGCTACCGAGTTGGAATTCTAAATTGGTCCCTGGCATCTGAGCCCAAGGGTTCTAAATGGAATTGGGAGGCTGCTGAGTTGCATGCTCACCCCCTTCCCCTCCTTTCTTCCTCCCTTGTGTTCACTGTGTCAGCATCTGTCTCCCCGCCAGATGACAAGCTCCTTTGAGGCCAGAGACCATACCTGGAGCATGTTTGCATTCCCCACAGTGCCTGCCACATCGCAGGCAGGCATCAATAAAGGGTTGTTAAATAAATAAATAAATAACCCACACTGAACGATTTATCCTAATTAACTCCTCGGAAGTAGTTCCCACAGGATGGATTCAATATGTGGTTTCTCCCATCTTCTAAAAGCCGTCCCCTTTTTCTACACCAAATTATGGCCATTCCGGGTTCTACACCACTGGTCTTCTCCACAAACTGTTGATGCAGCTCTCTCCATCCTGAACTGTAAATGGCTGTCTCAGCTCCCCATCTGGTGCTACCCCCACTTTGTGTTTCGGCTTCATTCCTGAGCATGAAGTTTGGACACATTGACTCCTGGAAGTAATATTGCATTGTGGCTGATATATTCTACTGTGATAGTGATAGGCTATGAACCCAGGACAACTCAAGGCTGTTCTATGCACAAGAATGCTGCATCACTGGGGGCCTTGGCTTCAAACTCAGTAGGGTGCGTGAGCCAGCTAGCCTTGGCCATGAGAGGCTAACTTTGCCTTAGCTATATTGGTGTTAATGTCCTAAAATGTCTGTTCTGGCTCATCTTTTTCTACTCTAAAGCTTGGACCCCAATGTCAGCTCTTCCTAATTCAGTGGTATGAAAGATTTGTCTAAAACTTCAGTGTCAGTGAGTGGAACCAGAAGAAGGACTGAGAGAGGATTTACCTCAATTCTTTAAAAAATAATTTTTTAAATGTTTATTTCTGAGACAGAGAGAGACAGAGTATGAGCAGGGGAGGGGCAGAGAGTGAGGGACACACAAAATCTGAAGCAGGCTCCAGGCTCTGAGCTGTCATCAAAGAGCCTGACATGGGGCTCGAACCCATGAGCCATGAGATCATGAACCCAGCTGAAGTTGCATGCTCAACCGAGCCACCCAGGCACCCCTGATTTACCTCAATTATTAGAGCTGAGTTCGCCTAATTCACAGACCAAGACTTTCTCCCCCTGAGGAAGTTCTTTTTGAGCACCTCTTCCTCAATCTGGTGGGAGAAGAGAGAACATCTATAAAATGGCCACACCCATATTTGCTTGACTTTGTTGGAGCCCCATTCAGTGGGACTATGTCCCAATATGTGGGTCCTGAATTTGAGCACTGTAGAGCAGCACCCTTTCTCCAGAAGGTGAGGAACCAGGTGGTTAGGAAGGTACAAGTTCTTTGATCCTCCCTAGAACCCAGTATCTCCCTTCCTATCTCTTCCAACCCCTGGGCCCAATTCATTTCTAGGGAGGGAAGAAGGAGCTCTCATTTAGTATTCAGTACCTCAAGGACTCAGTCCAATCTTGGAGACAAGCTCTCTGCTTAAACCTGAAACTGAAGTCCTCCTTTGTACCTCTGGTATCTGAGTCTTCTTTTGCATGTCCCTCCCTCCCCATCTTAGGTTCTGGCTTTGTATCTTAGTCCTACTAACTACTAGGGCCTTAGCTGGTTCAGATCTTCCTTATGGATGTGGGGCTCTCTGTTTCTGAGCCCAGGGCCTGAAACCCTAAGCTTTCTTCCTTCTTTGCATTTGCCTGTTTCACTAACCTTTAAAGTTTTTTTTAAAATGTTTATTTATTTTTGAGAGAGAGAGACAGAGTGTGAGTGAAGGAGGGGCAGAGAGAGAAGGAGACACAGAATCCAAAGCAGGCTCCAGGCTCTGAGCTGTCAGCACAGAGCCCGACGTGGGGCTCAAATTCATGAACCTTAAGATCATGACCTGAGCTGAAGTCAGCTGCTCAACTGACTGAGCCACCCAGGTTCCCCATTTTCTTTAAAATTTTTAAAAAGTTTATTTATTTTTGAGAAAGAGAGAGAGAGAGGAGAGAGAGAGAGAGAATGAGTGGGAGGGGGCAGAGAGAGAAAGAGACCACTGACCTTTTTTTTTTTTTAATGTTTTATTTATTTCTAGGAGAGAGAGAGAGAGAGAGACAGCGTGAGCAGGGAGGGTCAGAGAGAGAGGAGTCACAGACTGAAACAGGCTCCAGGCTCTAAGCTGGCAGTCAGCACAGAGCCTGACGCGGGGCTCGAACCCACGAACCATGAGATCATGACCTAAGCGAAAGTCGGACGCTTAACCGACTAAGCCACCCAGGCGCCCCATAGACCACTCACCTTTAAAGCACACTATCTTTTAAACCTTCTTGTATTGAACTTGTTTGGACAACTGTTCATCTGTTGATTACTTGCTAGCCCTTCTCTAGATGCTGGACCACCCCTGGCATGGGTTGATTTATTTCACTCAGCTTAGCTGGGCTTACCTTCTATCCTTGGCCTCAACCCAGTTGGTTGCTAAGTCTTCAGGCTGCATGCTGCCTCTCCAGGCCTCACTCAAACTTATGCTTCTGAGTTTCTAGCTCCTCTGCTGATTGATCTTGCATGAAAACTAACTAGGTCTGGACACAGCTGTTTCCCTCCTGATCATTTCTGTACTGTTTAGAGTCACCCGGATAGCAGCTTAAAATAACGGAAAGCTCTGTTTTTTCAACATTATTGATTTACAATCAGTCATTAGTCCCCAAGGAGAAAATATTTAAGAGTGGACTCAGACTAAACCATTAACAAGAGAGGATAGTAATGGGCCTATGTTAAATGGAATAACCATATGATTGCACTCTGTTATTTCAAATTTATATTTAAATAACTGGGTTTTTAGATGACCTGGATATATCTGCCCCTGCTGCAATAGTTTTGGAGAAAAACAAGTTTTCTTTGCCATGGACTGATTTGATGAGTGTAAATAAGGTATAAGAAAAGATTATTTCATTTATCTGTGATTCATTCATGCATGCATGCATTTATGCATTTGTTCATTCTACCAAACACCTTTTGGGTACCTGGCACATCCTAGACACTGGGCAAGGTGTTGGAGATTAGAAGTGAGTCAACAGGGGTCCCAGCTTCAAGGAGCAATCGCTCTAGAAAAAGAGGCAGATTATTACAGTGCAACAAATGTGGTAGGCAGCCTCTAAGATGGCCTCAAGTGGTCCCTGCCTCCTTGTATTCAGCCCAGATGTATTTCCTTCTCCTCATGTGTGAGCTGGACCTAGTGACTCACTTTTAATAAATATAGGAAAAGTGATGGAATATATGATCTGGTTACAAAAAGACTCTGGTCCCATCTTGGGCTGCCCTCTCTCACTGTCTCGCTCACTTGCTCTAAGGGAAACCTGCTGCCATGTTGTGAGCTCCTCTACGGATAGGCTTACATAGCAAGGAGCTAATATCTCTGGCCAATAGCCAGTGAGGACCTGAGACTTGTCAATAGTCACATACATGAATGAGATCAGAAGTTGATCTTCCGGGGCTTGACAACAGCCATGTGAGTTAATGGGTCCTACTCCTCTTGATTTCAGCATCCTGAGGTGCTGTGATGCACTGAGCTAAACCACGTACAGATTCCTGGTGCACAGAAATGGTGAGATAACAAACGTTTCCTGATTTGTTACTCAGCAATCAATAGATAACTAATACAGCATGATGCTCTTCTGGAGAGATGAGTCTGTATTGTAAGGATACAAGGCAAGAGTGATTAAATCTGTATGGGGAAGTTGGGCAAGGTTTCCCTGGGGAGGGGATGGTCTTCTCTCTAGAGAAGATGGATGCATAGAAGATTGGTGGTGAGCCAGCCTCCTTGTTCATTTTCTCTTATCACCACTGTGCTATCTCCCAACTCCTTCCCTAGAGTCTTCTGCAACTTTTGCAGAAAATCTGAGCCACGCTGTTGCATAGATCTGGGCTAACACACCACTGGGGATGCTTCTCTCTCCATGTCTCTCTTACCCGTGGTGGACTGGCTGTGTCCTGACTGTGTCACCCTGATCCCAATCCTAGCTGCTTTTCCCCCAAAGGGGTCGCAGACATTTCCTCTTTCGTTTGCAGTCTTTGCTCAGCACAGCTCAACTATCTCCCCGTGCCCTCCTCAATTAAAAATGACACAAAAGTAAAGGAGACACATAGCTCTTTGAAAAAGATTCCAGATCCAAACTTTTTAATGAAGACAGAATATAAAGAGCCTGTCTTATCTCTCCGATGCGACTCCCATGTGCTGTAATCAAGCAGAATTAATTAAAAGCAATCAAGTGGTGAGCTGGCATGGGGGCCTGCGGCACCAGTCTTTCATCTGAGCCACATGAGTGCTGTCCCAGAGGGGGTGGGACTGCAGGGGGTGGGGAGAGTGGGGTGGGCCCCAGCGCTGGGAGGGAAACCAGCCTACCCAACAAGCTTGCCTTGCCAGGGCATGACCCATGCTGTTGGAGGGAGTTGGGTCCGACTCCGAAAAGCATTTCTGCATTGTTCTGGGTGAAGGCTTAGACTACCGTCTCAGGTTACAGACATCAAGATACATAGTTCTTTGTGGTGAGTGGCTGTCTTATGTAATATAGGTCATTTAGCAGCATCCCTGGCCTCCACCCATTAGATCCAGTAGTATCTCCCTTATTGTGAAAACCAAGAATGTCTACAGAAGTCACCAAATTGCCCTCACTTGAGAACCACTGCTCTGGATTAGAGTGTTCTTTAATAAAGGTGTATTGTGCCAGCTAGACCAGGACATCTTTCCGTCACTGTGAAACGTGGGGCACTGGGGTAGCTTAATGATGACAAAAACTATCTAGCTTGCAGTAACTTGGGAAATTTGATGATCTGGAGGGGGCCCAAAGAGCCAGTTGCATGGAGGCAAGCAGTGTGAAGCTTTCAATCCAAGGAAGGCTGATTCTCCCCAAGACTTACACAGAATGCTGGAAACCCCTCCCCATGGCAACATTTTATAGTCACTGTCAAGCATCACACACTGTCTTCTAATGTCAGCCATCTTCCCATGCTGTGACACTTCCCAGTGCATAGCAGTGAATGGGGCTGGAAAGGTTGTGATGCTAGTACGCCAGAGGGCTTCATCCCCAAACTGGTGATGTTCATTCTCACTGGTCCTCTTCTGTCTCTTTGCTCACAAGTATCTTATGGGTCTTGGGAGTTTTTGTACCTGCCATACCCGAAGGATATGAGCTTTTGCTTGACTTTTTTGACACCAAGAGTATGACCTGAACAGCTCTGTCTTGGTCCAGAAAAAGTGAATTAGGTGAATGAAATCATATCCTATATAACAACCAGGAGGGAAGTGAAAAGCATGCGAAGGTACCAAGGGAGTGCAGGCTTTCACCCAGTGGCCCCATTTATTAGATAAAGAAAGACAGAGAGTTGAAACATTGCTTAATGCAGGATGGCAGGGGCTGAAGCATTGCCTGGTCCTAAAGAACAAAAGAGGAGTTTCTGCCCCAGCTTGCTTGGTGCTGCTTAAATGGAGAGTCTGTTATAGCTCCCTTTTCTCATCGATTATCTATCTTTTTTAGCCTCCCCATCAGATGGGATGCCTACAGGTTGGGGTGGTATGGGATCATCCTTCCTGGATAATAACAGAAGGAATGGGTGATCTTTGAAGGTGGTAGGGAGACTAACCACTCTTTTTTTTTTTTTAATATTTTTATTTATTTCTAGGAGAGAGAGAGAGAGAGAGCAAGCAGGGGAGGGTCAGAGAGAGAGGGAGACACAGACTCTGAAACAGGCTCCAGGCTCTGAGCTGGCAGTCAGCACAGAGCCCGACGTGGGGCTCAAACCCACGAACCGCGAGATTATGACCTAAGTGGAAGTCGGACGCTTAACCGACTAAGCCACCCAGGCGCCCCGACTAACCACTTTTAGAGCCCCCACAGGCACAGTGTTCATACTTCATGTGCCCTATCAGCCTGGAGAGGTAACTGTTTCTATCCTTTTCAATGGCAAAGGAAGATGAAGCTACTAGCCAGGATTGAATCCAAGCCAGGATTCAAACCCAGTCTGCAGACTCTCAAGATTGCCATCTTTCTCCTCTAACTCCTTTTCCCTAAGCTCATAAGATAGACTTAAGGATGCAGGGCCTCAGAGCTCTTAGGACAAGGGCTGCCAACTGACAGGCTGTGTCACAGAAACCCAATTCCAGAGGAAGCATCAACAGGTGACAGGCTCGGGCAGTAGGCTCTTATTTACTCTGGTCCCTTCCAGGGCTCCTGAGGGGTCAGGGCTTCAGTGCAAAACTGGGGAACATTTTACAGGACCAATTAGTTGACACCTTTGCCTTTCTGATCACCTCCCTGAATCACACTGCCATACCTCATCTGCTACTTATATATCCAGAAAGGTCCTGGTCTTCATCTATTTGGATTGCTGTAACAAATTTCCATAGACTGGGTGGTTTATTATCAATAGAAATTTATTTCCCACAGTTCTGGAGGCTGGGAAGTCTAAGATCAAGGTACCAGCAGATTTGGTATCTGGTTAGAACCTGTTTCTTGGTTCATAGATGGCCATCTTCTCACTGTGTCCTCCCTCACATGGCAGAAGGGGTGAGGGAGCTCTCTGGGGTTGCTTTTATAAGGGCACTAATCCCATTCATGAGGGCTCCACCTCATGACCTAATTATTTCCCTAAGGGCCCCAATCCAAATACCATCACACTAGAGATTAAGTTTCAACATATTGAGGTGACATAGACAGTCAGCCTACAGGGTTTCTTCTGTGCTAGAGTTCTCCCTGTCATGCCCTTCTCTGGCCAGATCCCCAAAAGATATGCTCATGTTCTAATCCTGGAAGCTGTGAATGTGACCTTATTTGGAGAAAGTGTCTTTGCAGCTGTAATTAAGATCATCCTGGATTATCTGAGTGGGCCATAAGTCCAATGACAAATGTCCTTATAAGAGACAGAAGAGAAGACATGGAGAGAGAAGAAGAGAAGCTGTGTGAAGACAGGCAGATATTTGAATGACTCAGCCATAAGCCAGGGAATACTGATAGACCCCCTCCCCGCCATGCGCCCCTAGGCTGGAAGGATAAGGAAGGTCTCTCCTCTCCAGGCTTTGGAAAGTCCGTGGTCCTGCCACCACCTTAATCTGGGACTTCCGGCCTCCAGAATTGTGATATACATTTCCATTGTTATGTTATTTACCATATAAATGTCTATTGTTTTAAGCCACCAAGTTTGCGGTAATTTGTCCCAGTAGCCCTAGGAAATGAATGCAAGTCTCCAAAGTTACATGTGAGGTTACTGACGTTTACCACTGCTCCATCTGCCCCCATTGTCCAGGTGCCCAGTGCATGTGTGGCCTCCTGTTGCAAGGATGGAACGTAAAACGTGCTCTGGAGACAGGTGAAAGCCACACACTGGCTGAAGCTCACCATCTAAGAGTATATGAGTAGGAAGCTGTTTTGTAGCAACCAGTGGAGAGGTGATAATCCAGATGGAAAGAGTGGATACTCTGAGAGATGACAAGGAGCTAGCATAGCCAGGACTTGGCAATTGGTGGATGTGATGGGTGAGGAAGAGGAAGGAATCCCAAGTTTCTGGCTTGTGTATTGGAGCAAGGGCTAGTTCCCTCCACTCTGACAGGGAGCTCAGGGGAAGGTTTGGGTGCTCTCTTTCATGTTCCCATATATCTTCATGAAGCCCTTTACTTGTGGGCTGTTCCCATTGGCCAAGGAGGCACACCTGGGAGAAGAGTTGGCACTCTTGGTTGCCTGCCAAACTACAGGGGAAAATCAGGCTCACAGTGGGGGACCTGTTGTTTATTGAAGCTCCTCAGGCATTTGAATTTTTTATTTGCCACCAAGATCTCTCTGCTAGTGGCTTATTTTCATGCAAGTCATCACAGAATTTTTTTTAAAATCAGTTCAATTAAATTAAGGTTCCTCTTTAGTATCCTAGAGAGACTGGAGGTCAGTGACTCTGAAAGCAAGGACTCTGGCCAATGATTTTGAGATCCACAGACCCGTCCATGCAGTAGCAAGGCAGTTAAATGTTGGTGATTTTTGTTCCTCTAAAGTTGACAAATGGAAACAGAAGTGACTTTTGGGTCTGGGGCAGGAGACTGAGTTAGTACTTTAGTTTACATTGAGAGTAAAAACAAAATCATAGGGCTGCATGGGGCAGCCCACTGTCTCTTTCTACACACATACAAAAGTTATGTCTCAAGCACCAGGTAGTTACGATTCCATCCAACATCCTGTTGCCTATGGGCTCAACTGTAAAGTCCTCTTAGCCTGATATTCAGTCTTATGTATCAGTGTTTCTCTCGTTTTCTACCCTCTGCTTCTCTACACCTCTGAGTGCCGACACTCTGCTAGATCTTGTCCAAGACTTGTTTATTGCTATCTCTGTCTTCATTGGGTATTTCTGCTTGGGACATCTTCCTGTTTCTTCTCCACCCAAGCATTGTAGTATATTCATTAAGTGTGTAGCCCTTGAATCACACTCTCTGGGTTCACATCCTGTCTCTGTCACCTACATGAAATAGAATATATAAGGCTCTTAGCAGAGAGCCTGACTTAAACTAAATGCTCCACAATGCAGGCTGTGACAGTATTATTACCCCTGTGCACCGCTTCCTTCAAATGCCACTATTCACTTCTTTCAAGAGGTCTTTCCTGAGTAAAACTGACCTGGTCTTCCTGACCTTGCTCACTTGCAGGAGATAAAACCTCACCTGGTGGATCTCAGCAGAGTTCCTTTAAAGTGTCTATCCCCATGGGTGGGTCTGGAGTGACAGGTGCTTTCTGCTCCTCTTTGGCCCAGTATTTAGTATGTTTTGATGAGTTTCTGCTAAACTGGCTTGGATAAAGCTTTTGCTTAATATCAGCTACATGCCATCTACCCACCCCATCCATCCGTCTACCCATCCATCCACTCAATTATTCAGCAGTACTTTTGAATGCCTATTTTCTGCCCGGCACTATGCCAGGTGATGGACAAGATATGACCACACTGGACAAGACAGACTCTGCCCCCACCTTGACAAAGTCATGGTCTAGGTGGGAGATAACACTTACACAGACAGCCAGGACAGAGAGGCAAGTGTTCTGATGAGGAAGGTCCAGGGTGCTGAGATAATCCCAAACCCCAAAGGAGAAGCTCTTAACCTTCCTTTGGAAGATGAATTCTCAGAGGAAGCAAGGTCTAAGCTGAGACTCAAAGAATAAGCAAAATTTAGCCAGGTGAAAGGGTGTTATAAATGAAGAGCATTCCAGTTGAGGGAACTGTATGTGAGAACATACTGAAGGAGAAGGGAGAATGATGTATGAGAAGGCTGAGTGGAGAGAGAGGGGGAGTGTGTGTATGGGCGTGTGCACTCATATTGGAGGTGGATGTGTGAGATGTGGCTGGAGAGTTAGGCAGGGGCGAGATATGCAGGGACTTACATATTGTGTTAAGAAGGTTGGGCTTACATATCACAGGCATGCAATAAATGTTTGTTGAGAAAATGAGTGGGAGTGTTTCAGTGGGGGAATGGCATGCTCAGATTTATAATTTAGAGAAATCACACTGGCTCTGATGTGGAGAATGGAGGAAGGTTGGTTCGTTAATTGCTGTGATAGAAAGTCTGCCTTGCTTCTTTTCATAAACATGCCATTTTCCCGGGATTTGACCCCCAGCTGAGGTCTGTCTTACCTGATCTTCCTGCCCCCCCCACCCCCATAGAACAAAGATCCTGCCACTTCAGGTTAAGTCTCTACCTGTACAGGAGTGCTGTCCACTTGGTTGGGTTTTTTGCATACTGATATTTTTGGCGACTGGTCTGGGTCAAGCTTGGGATGGATGCACATCTTTGGACAACACAGTTTGGATCTTTGCCATCACTTCTTGGGTAGCAGCAATTTTATTCACTCATTCATCTCAAACATTTACCTATTATATACTATGTTCCCAGTGTGATATCTCCAAGTAGATACCCAGTGGTAAGCAAAACCAATGTGATTCTAGAGCTCATGGCAATCATGAGAGATGGATCTTAAATATAAATTGGGACCTTTGCTCCACAATGTTTCTCCACAATGTGACCTTACAACTTGCCAATGGCCCACCCAACTCCTAACCAGGATTTTTCTGAGTTAATTTGCCAGGGATGTGTGAAAGGAAAAAGGGAGAAGAAAGGCAGTCAGGAGGAAATTCCAGATCTCCACAATCTGGAGAGAGTTTATATCTCCTCCTGTGTTCATATCATGCAGACTTCATTTAGATACAAAAGGGTGGGATTGGGTTTCCGGGGCAAAATTGAGCCTCTTCAGTTCTGCCTGGTCTAAATTGAAGAAAAAAAATAGTACAATAAATGAATATAAATTGTTCTAACTATGATTAGAACAAGAAAAAGATTAAGCTTCTAAGTTTGAAGGCAGTGAGGAAAACCTGGTTCTGGCTGGATGGTGTTTCTAGTATCTAGTAGGTATTTCAGCACATGTAGCCAAAGAGCATCGCTAGCAGGAAACAGAGAGGGGGATGAGATTGGAGTATTTCCCCTCCTAGCTTCTCTGTGCAGGGTCACGCTGAGCTGGCTGCGGCCACCGTCCTGCCCCTTCAGCCTTCCAGACTAGGGGTGTTTCTGCTCTGTCCCTGTGGTCTCCCTTTGTCTCGCTCCATGCTTTTTATAAATAGTCCTTTTATCAAACCTCCTTGAATTATCTTCATGCAAGCATGCCATTGTTTCCCGCCAGCACCCTGACAGATACAGATGGCAACAGAAAGCCTTTCTGAGGAAGTGACATTTAAGCTAGACTTGTGGGATGAGGGGAGCCAGCCGTGTGAGGAATGGGGGTGGGGGGGTGGAGAGAGGCTCCTGGCTGAAAGAAGTCGTGTATGAAACTTGGAGGTGGGAAAGAGCTTGGCGTTGGGCTCAAGGAACAGGGGAAAGAAGGCCAGTGGGCCTCAGGCATGGTGGGCAGGGAAGAGGGTATGAGGGGAGATGTAGGAATAGGTCAGAGGCATGGCATCTGTCACTTTGCAGGCTGTGTAAGGAATCTGAGTTTCATCTTGACCACAGCTGACAGCTGAGGAAGTCCTTGGCCTGACTTCTGTCACCACTTTCCTTGTGGCGGCCCTTACTAGAGATAAAAACAGTGGTAACCAACATTTACTGAGCACCTACTATGTTCCAGGCATTGTTCTAAGGGCTTCAGGTTCATTGATTCATTTAATCCTTCAACAACTTCATGAGGAAACTATTGTGTTTTTTTTTAATTAATTTATTTATTTTGAGAGAGAGAAAGTGACAGAGAAAGGGGGGGAAGCAGAGAGACAGAGAGAGAGAGAGAGAGAGAGAGAGAGAATCCTAAGCAGGCTCCCTGCTGTAAGCACACAGAACACAACGCAGGGTTCAAGTTTATGAACTGTGAGATCATGACCTGAGCCAAAATCAAGGGTCAGACGCTTAACTGACTGAGCCACCAAGGCACCCCGAAGAAGGTATTATTATCCATATTTCACAAATAAAGAAACTAGGTTCAGAGAGATTGAGTAATGCATCCAAATTCCACAGCCAGTAAATGGAATAGCTGGGATTTGAAATCAGCCAGCCTAGAGCCAAGACCTTACCCTGAACCACTTTGCTATAACTCCATTAAACACACAATGGCTAATTCCTCCATCCCCACTGGTTCCTTATCTATGCATCTCAAACACCTAGTGGTTTCCTGTATCTATCAATCATTTCTAGTGGTTTTGTATATCTGTCATTTGTTTAATACATTACGCATAGTTATTCTGCCTTCTCACATGTATCATAGATTCCTTAAAGACCTAGATGTAGCCTTTTAATCCTCCACCATCCATTGTACCTCCTAGAGTGGTGACCACAAGAAAATACTCAATAAATACTTTGGATGCTTGGTTTAAATTTAAATAGTGGGTGTAAAGTAATAGTTTCTGGAAAATAGAAGGTGTTTAACAGATGGAATCTGTCATTGTCACTTTTCAGGAGGACAAAGAAAAAAAGGAAGTTAGTTTCCTAGGAAATTGCTACCCCCAGATCAAACATGAGATCGTTGGATCACTATTAGGTCATTTCCGTGGTGCCTAGAGTATAGTATTTTGTTTTAGTCCAGGGTGTTAAAAAGCAAATTAGAGAAGAAGAACAGGATGGTTCCCCTAAATGTCAACATCACTTTCTTTCAATAACCCAATCAATACATATCTGCAAGTTTGGGGATTCTATTTATTTTTCCAGCTGTATCTTGGGACGATGTATCTTGGGATCATCTTGGGATGATGAGCCTTGTAAGCTTGTTTCCTGTTGTGTGAAAGAGCACCTCCTTTTATTGGTCCTGAATTTACCTCCCAAAAACTTCAAGTTCCAAGATTCCTCCCCTCCTCACTTCTTTATCTTTCTCTGGAACCAGTACTTGGGGCTAGGTGAGCAATTTCCCATGTTCCACACCTACCTTGCATCAATCTTACTGTTCATCCCAAGAGATCTTGAGATTTTCTTTGTTCTCATTTTCCTCCATACTTTTACTTTCATTTCTTTGTCATGGTGGAAATAGTAGAATGGCCTTTTGGAAGGAACTTTCCTAAAAATGAAAGCAGCCCAGACAGGAAAGAAATAGAAGTTATAGTGTTGAAATTGTCCAATGGCCCAAGCATAAGCCCCTTTTTGGAAGCAGAGAAGCACCTCTCTAGAGCTCTAGTCCCCAGGCACCAGGAGGAGTACTTGTTTTCTGAGTGGTTGGCTTGCTTTCCACCAGATTTCCTGCCTGTCCTTTGGCCAGAGATTTTGTTGTTTCTTTGCATGGAAAAACTCATCTGCCATCTTGTCTCCTAAGCAAGACATCTTGACAGAGGAGACATTTGTGTTGATCATTATGCTACTATGTCAAAATGGCTACATCAAAATGTAAAAATATTTTTTTAATGACTGGGTATTATGAATTTTGGACATCTATGAGTCTCTTTGCCCCTGTCTACCTCCTTTCTGGAATCGTGCTCCATTCCTGACTCTTATCTCATCTGAGCTCTACCTTGGAACTTTGGCCCTGGGCCAACCATCCATGTCTATAAAACCAAAAATGTGGGGTGAGGAAGGAAGACTCGTTTAGCGAATCTGCTCCTCCCAGAAGGTGTGGGCAGGGTGGGCAAGGAAGGAAGTCTTGAGAATGAGGGTATACATTTTACATATTACTTGGTTTAAAAAAAAAAACCAACATAAAGGCTAACTTTTTGTTTGACATGAAGATGTCACTGGCATCTAAATGAGTTTCTTTAAGTACTCACATCAAAATTCCATTTATGAGGGAACCAGTGGTTGTCAACCCTGGCCACACATTAGAATCTTGTTGGAGCTTGAAACAGACAAACAGAGCAGTCTGCCTCCCTTTTCCTTCTGCCCCCAATCCAGGTAAATCAGAATCTTTGGGGGTGGGGATCAGGCATTATAATTTTTTGAAGCCCCCTAGTTGTGACTCTAAAGCACAACCAAAGTAAAAAACCATGGTCTTGCTCAAGTGTACAACCTGTCAATACTCACACACTATATCTCTCAGTCTTTTTTTCAGGAATGTCCACAGCTCCAGTGACAGTCAGTGGGTGAGGCTTAGAGTCCATGCAGGAGACTTGTTTATGAGAATATTGATTCTGGACACTGATCAATGAGAGCTGTATTGACACTGGTTTTTTTTGCTTTTAATTTCTTTATTGTATTTTTAGTATCCAGTCCCATTTTCTGGAACTGCTTGGTTTATGGCTCCTGCTAGGAACTCATTCCTGGTTTATGCCTGAGTTATAGGGCTCAGACTCATTTATTATTTACTCATTCACTTTCATTCATCTGCTCACTCATTTAACCACTGATCTGCTTGTTCATTTATTCACTTTCTCATTCATTCAATCATTCACCCATTCGTTCATTCACCCATTCATTCATCTATCCATCCATATCTCTGCCCATCTCATCCATTTATTCATCCATTTATTTACTCACTGATCTATTCATTTCCTTTATTTATTCAATGGCTCATTAATTCATCTGTCTACCATCCACCCATCTATCTATTCATTCCCTCACTCATTTGCTCATTCATTAATTCTTGTTAATGTATCCACTTTTTAGAGATTTTCTGACACTTTAGAGATGAAGTCTCCTGAGCCTGGCTCTGGGGAAATACAGATGGTTGCACAGGCAATAGGGCAGTAGTTGGAGGCTGCACTTAATTCGCATTCTTGGGCCAGGGAATCCTGGCCTTCTGCCCTTTTTTGTGATCAGATGTAGTGACATGTGGGGGAAACTTTTAATTATCCTATTGAAAAGCCTTTACAATCTAGGGACTCTTCTAGGACTGGACCAGGAAATCTCCTCTGGACATGGGTAATGGCTCTGTAATGCAAGCTAGTAGGGAGGGCTAGGGGGAGATGAGGAGTGACATTTAGTGTTCATGATTTAGGACATGTCAGCTTACTTAGAGCTATACCTTCTTACAGTGGAACTTCCTCTTAAATAGTAATAAAGAAAACAGGAAAATAGGAGAAAACATAATAAACAAGAGTGAAATAGGCTGAAAATGGCACAATAAAAGGGAAATAGAGAAAGAGTCAAAGCAAACTGCTGTACTCAGCACAACATAAAAGATAGCACAAATATCTGTCCCCAAGGGATCAGTAGTACCTGGCAGGTGAGTTAAACATGATAAACCTGGTAGCAGGTCAGGGACAAGGTGGGCTATCCTCTAGAAGGGCAGAGATGTAGACTGGCATTCTCTTCTGTGCTCTGTGGTTAGAGAATCTGGCTGAGAGTACTTGGGAGAAAGGTTTCAACTCTCAAAGCATGCATTTGAAAAAGAAATTTATGATCCATTCAGCAAGTATTTACAGAGCACTTGGTCTACTGCCTGCTTGCAGCTTACTGTATAGGGGGGAAAACAGACACTTGGACAAGTAGTTACACTCAAGAATGATGAGTGCTGTGAGGAAGGAAGTACAGGGAGCTAGGGGAATGTCTAATGGGAAAAACTAGTCTAAGAAGTCAGGGAAGGTTCCTGGAGAAAGAGAGATGTCAGCGGTGACTTACAGGTGGATATGTGGGTAACACAGGGGAAAATGCGTATATGAAGACAGAAGATGGGAGAGAGCAGGAAATGAAGGCTATCGTGTGTGGCCAGTATGTAAAGTGCAGGGGAGGTGGGAAGAAAAAGGGCAGAGAAACAAAAGCGTCATTCATTAATTCATTCAATAAACCCTCACTGAGCATCATCTGCTCTCTGCCTGGTCCAGAGCTGGGTGTTAGGAATGTAAAGACAGATAGGACAGTTTCTGTTTTCAAAATTGTCTACTGTGCAGGGAGCTCAAATGGAAAACAGCAAGGGAACAGTTAAGAGAAAATTGTCAGGGTGGTCTCTGCTGACTCACTGACTTTGATACAAGACTCCCTGCTGTGGTTGAGGGAACCACAACATGCTTTGTTTCTTGGGTATGTTATGCCTGGTTGGAAATGCCCAAGAACTGGGCTTTTCCAGCCAAAAATACAGGGTTTCCTGATGAGCCACTAACTGGGCCATTGTGCTGTGTGGTGATTTTGTTATAGGAGGAGGTAGTGGCAATACTACTACAGATGAAGGATGGAGAAGGTGGTCAGGTCCAGATTTGCTACAAAGGCAGTAGAACCTGGTAGGGGTGGTCTCACCAGGACTGGAGCAGCAGTATGGAGACATGGAAGGAGCCAAGGACTTCTGGGGTGTTTGGATGTTGAGGTGTGTACCAAGTTGAGGTGCCACCAGAGAAAGCTAAGTGTCGTGTTCCCCCAAGGCCTTACATGGTGGCATGTGCCTTGGTGAATTTACCCCTGTCCAGACTTGGGCCAAATCTTACATACAGAAACACAGTTTAGTCCATGCCCTGGAATTACCCAAACTTAAGAATGCTGACTTGGGGGGCACCTGGGTGGCTTAGTCGGTGAAGCGTCCAACTTTCGCTTAGGTCATGATCTCGCGGTTCATGGGTTTGAGCCCCGCGTCGGGCCCTGTGCTGACTGCCAGCTCAGAGCCTGGAGCCTGTTTCAGAGTCTGTGACTCCCTCTCTCTCTGGCCCTCCCCTGTTCACACTGTCTCTCTCTCTCTCTCTCCAAGAAATAAATAAAACATTAAAAAAAAAAAAAAAAAAAGAATGCTGACTTGGGGCGTCTGGGTGGCTCTGTTGGTTAATCATCCAATTCCGGCTCAGGTCATGATCTCGCGGTTTGTGACTTCAAGCCCCACATCAGGCTCTGTACTGACAGCTCAGAGCCTGGAGCCTGCCTCAGATTCTGTGTCTCCCCCTCTCTCTGCCCCTCCCATGGTAATGCTCTATCTCTCTCTGTCTCTCAATAATGAATAAACATTCTTAAAAAAAGAATGCTGATTTATGTCAGGATACCTGGGTGGCTCAGTTAGTTAAGTGTCTGACTTCAGCTCAGCTGATGATCTCACGGTTTGTGAAGTTGAGTCCTACGTCATGCTCTGTGCTGACAGCTCAGAGCCTGGAGCCTACTTCAGATTCTGTGTCTCCCTCTGTCTCTGCCCCCTCCCTGCTCTCTCTCTCTTAAAAATAAATAAACATTAAAAATTTTAAAGAAAAAGAATGCTGACTTATGTCAATGAACTTTATAAGACTCATGTGTGACACTAGATCTCCCCAAGAAATGTTACTACTTGGAGGAATGGTTAGTCTGGTGTTCTTACAAGAGCCTTTTCCCTTTGTGGCCATGCCAGATGAGAAGTGAGATTACAGTCAGAAGGTGCTTTCATGCATAAGCCAGGGATTGGTGCTGGAAATAGAAACTCTGGATATTTTAAGAAGAAAGAGATTTATTTATCATGAGAAATTAGATGCTTCTCAAATTGTTGGAAGGGTTGGAGGAGAGACTCTAAGCTGGGCCTCTAGGAATGACTTCTGGTAGCAGAGATCTGTCAGAAGAGCTATTGCTTTTGACAAACCTAGATTCTGGGAGCTCAGGTGGTTGATCCTGAAATCACTGAGTCCAAGAGCACAGAGCTATATGACCCAGGACTCAGTATCTGCTGCTGCCACCACCACTGTTTCCTGGCACTGAGACATAGTCTAACAAAGGCTACTGGTGTCTTGACCCCCTTGTTTGTCAGTAGGAAGATGGTGTCTTGGTGTCTACTTACTTTCATCTGCAAATATGTATCTCCCTTAGGTACATGCAGAAACCTATTTCTTACCCAGAACCCAGCCTTCAAGGGAGTCTGGGAAATCTAAGTTTAAAAAAAATATTTCCAGCCTTTCTAGTATAGGAATGTCCAGTAGAAGGAGATGGGAATGGAAGCAGTAAATCAAAGACCATTTCCATCACGGCTGGCACATGTGACATTCAAATAATATGATTTAATTATGTGATTTGGAAGCTGAATAGGGTAAAACTAAGACGTCCTGAAGAATCAAACTCTGTCTTTGCCACAAATATGCCATTGGAAACTGAAAAATCAAAACCAGTGACCTGAACCCTCAGGGCTAGCACGGACATTCTGGTGGTTCTCTTCTTATTCTGTGACTGTGGCTGAGCAATTCCTAATTTTATTCACAAATAGTTTCTTTAGCCATAACACTCCCATCAAATCTTTTACCTGAATTTGCTGATCTTGGAAAATATTTGTAGATTTATTTGTATCATTATGTTGGATCACCATGACTTGTAGGATGGAATCAGAAAGCAACTTTAATTTTGTCTCCCACTGTCCCAGTTTAAATCCATTCTGGGCTGGCTTGTTCTCTTACCTCTGGATGAAAACTCAGCTGGGCCCTTGACTGCCATGGTTGTTGTTGTTTTTAAATTGATTAATTTTTTTTTTTTTTTTTTTTTTTAGGAGAGACAAGGAGGGAGAGAGAGAAAGTACGAGAGATGGGGAGAGGGGCAGAGGGAGAGAGAGAAAGAATCTTCATCAGGTTCCACACTCAATGGGGAGCCTGCTGCAGGGTCTGATCCCACAAACCTGAGATCATGACCTGAGCTGAAATCAAGAATTGGATGCCCAACTGACTGAGCCATCCAGGTCCCCTAACAGCTAGGGTTGTTACAAAGCAGTAAAAAGTCCTATGCATTTTTTAACTTTCAGCTCTAATTCTAACTTAGTAATTAAAATACGGAACCCTGACTGCCATCTTCTTTAAAGGCATGTCATCTTCCCTTCTCCCCTGGGGACTGCTGCAGTCTGAAAGCTGTGGGGAAGGGACATATATGGTTGGTGTCTTCTCCTTTCTTCACAAGGTACATCTACTCCCTTGCTATCTACCTCCAGGATGGGATGGAGAAGAGCCAGAAGAGGTAAGGGAATCAGGGAAGTCTCACTTGACTGTTTTCATGGTGGTACCAGCTTCAACACTCTTTGGACTTGGCAGATGTTAAAAGTGAACTCTTTCTCTGCTGGGTGCTTTTCTGGGGTGTTCGAGATATATACCTCATCCTTGGGGACCTTTCACTTGCAGTTACTAGTCTAGAGCATATGCATCTTTATTTTGGCTATTTGCTTTCTCCTGAGTATCCAGCAGTGACTGTTTTCTCTTTTTGATAGGAGACCTACATGACCTTCACACTAGCTCACTCTTGCACTTGACTTACTTCAAGTCTGGTTAAACCTTTTTCATTCCTGTGCTCTGATATACTCTCGAAGTAAGTTACTTCCCAAACTGTAGCCCTCTCCTCTGCGCTACAGGCTGCTGGAGCCAGCCTCTTGACATTTGGATTTCTCAAGTGAGACTATAGGGGTTCCATTTAAGTTTTCCAAGTGGTCTCTCAAAACCACTCTCTTATCACCCTGGGGTAGGAAGTAGCATCTATGCATTCATCAGCCGAGGCTAGGTTACACTGAGTTAACAGAATCCAACCAAAGTGCTTAATACTACACAAGTTCATTTCCCTGTGGCTCCAGAAACCCTTATGGACAGTTCTCTAAATTGGCTTGGAATTCCAGGCTGTTTCAGTCCATGGCGCCTCCATATCAAAAATGCATCTACAAAAAAGTTCTGGAGATGGGTGGTGGGGATGGTTGCACAACAGTGTGAACGTACTTAATGCCACCGAACTGAACACTTACAAATGGTTTGAGCGGTAAATTTTATGTTATGTATATTTTATCACAATTTAAAATTTTTTACAAGGGAATAAAAGCATTTTTAGTGAACTTTTGCTTCATTTGAGAAAATAATTGTTAACTTAACTAGATGTTAGATGTTATATATGCATTCAGATATTGTCAATATTTTCTCTTTTAAGCACTTGGCATAAATATTGATGAGTTGAAGAGCCTCAACAGAATTAAATAAGAAGAAAAAATGCTTCTAAAGTTGCCACTCTAGGTGAGGGAGGAGGGGGCTGGAGGGCTGCACACTGCCATGAAATTCATTGGCACTGTAGTCATTTCTAACTTCAAGGTGGGTAGATAGGGTACAAGGTCTCTGGTGCCCAGACATAGAGAAAAACCAAACACGGTGAACAGGTGCCCAGACATAGAGAAAAACCAAACACTGGCGAACAGGAGTAGTGATTACCACAGTCCCCCCCCCCCCACTTCCCTGGGAGGTACTTGCCCCAAATCCATCTTTTGACCTGCACATACAGTTGATGTGCAACTGGCTTTGACAACCTCCTTTGTAAATTCTACATATAGTCTAGCACCTTCTTTGAAATATGAGAGCTATTGTCTCTTGGTGCCCTGGCTAACACTTTCATTTAAACATCCTGTTATATATTTGTTCATTGTCTGTCTCTCCTACTTGACTGAAGGCCCTTGAGATCAGGGACCACATTTGTCTTGTGTCTGGACAACCCATTAGGCTGCATGCTTAACACAGTCCTGGACATGCTGTGGATTCTCTATAGCTATCAAAGTCAGGAGGAAGGGAAGGAGGAAAAGAAGGAAAGATAGAAGGAATAAGAGAAGGTCGGAGAAACAAATAGGAAAAAGATAGGTGGACTTGAGTCAGGATGCAGTCAGCAAAAGAGACTCACAGACAGAAAATGAAATTCCAGTATTGGGGCTAAAAATTAGGCAGGGACCCCAAAAGAGCAGGGACAAAAGCAGATCCAACATCCCAGGATGGATCAAGTTAGAAACAGAAATAAAATTATGGTAGAATGGCCAGGATGTGGTGACTGAGTGTGGCAGATAAGGCTCAGTGTTTCCTGGAGAAGGAGTTTCATGTCTCTTTTTTTCCCTCCACAGGAAGGGGAAGAAAAAGAAATGGCATTTGCTGAATGCCTACTCCATGCCAGTGCTTCCTATTGGTCATCTCACTGAACTCTCACAATAACTCTGTTTATAAGCCTGGGAAACAGCTCCGAGAGGTGGGGTAGCTTACCCAAGGCCCCACAGCTAATCAGTGCAGTGAGAACTCAGATCTGGGAGTCTCTAGCATTGGGGCTGTCTTCATTACAGAAAGATCCTTCTTAGTCTATCTCCCCTGCCCCTCTCTCTCTTTCTCTAAGAACTCATTTCCAGATAGCCACTCCGCTAAGTGGATAGTAGAAGATGCTTGCTTCCCCATTTTCTAACTTCTGAGATGTCAATAGCTATTGTTTGAGGCATAAAACAACTTTAGGATAAACCTACTTGCCTCCACTCCATTTATGTCTAGTTTTAAGTTTCCTCCTCTCACCCAGTCTCTGACCTGCCTCCCACACAGGCCCCTGGGCTTTCTCAATAGATAGCTTATGGTGTTTTCTGCAGCACAATTCTCTTTGAAAGAAAGAATCACATGTCTGGATTTGTGTATGAGCATGTGTAGTATCGTTTATGCTATGCTGTCTGGGGGGACCTTTAAGATGGGCAAGTGTGATGATGGTAATTGTGTGCTGAGTGTGATGTACGTGTATCCACAGGTTGTTTACAGCTGTGGTCCCCATGGTGGCCTTGGCCTAACAGGAAACTTGAGGGCTGGTTAATGTTCCAAAGTGAACTGCTGTGAAGGAGTCCCCCCACCCCCTTTCCTGGGTGTGAAAGCACATTGTTGATTTCAGTGCTGAGTGTCCAGGTGCCTGGCTGCTTGTGCCAAACTCTGTTCTGCCCTTTGGGCTGAGATTGGGCAACGTGGAAGCTTGGATGTATGCACACCCATGCTTTAGTGCTCTGAGTCTGCCTAGCCTGCAGTGCTGATGGTCTGGGGGGTCTCTGGATGGGGAGATGTGTGTGTTGTGAACCCTTCCTGAGCACATGCTTGGGCTATTTATTTTGAGAGAGAGAGAGAGAGAGAACACAAGCAGGGGAGGGACAGAGAGAGGGAGAGAGAGTGAATACAAAGCAGGCTCTGCTCTGTCAGTGCAGAGCCACACAGTGAGGCTCACAGTCTTGACCTAACTGAGATCATGACCTGAGCTGAAATCAAGTGGGATGCTCAACAGACAGATGCACCCAGGCGCCCCCTATCTTTCTATCTTAACTCAGTAGTGGCTGCGGAGTATTTTAGATCCAGTCTGAGTGAAATTTGGGCAGTATCAACAGGACAACTGAGTCACGCCTGATGAAAACATACCATCGTAGCAGATAGTTGATGCTTTACAATTTTGCAATACTCCATCCCCTTCTTTTGCGAGCCAGGGCCCCCTCTTGGGAACTGAAGGAGAGAAGTCTCCCTCCTCTTGCCCTTGACTTGAGTGTGTGTGATGGAATCTTCCAGATGCCACCCCCACCTCTGCAGATCTACTCCCCACCCTTCTCCACCCTGTTTTGTGTCCCAGGAAGCAGTTCACCCACTAGGGATCACTGGCAGGAGACGGAGGGAGGGAGGAGAATAAGGTTTGCGAATTTCTTCCAATTCATTGTCGTGTGTGTGTTCCCCTGGGATTCAGAATTGACAGTTCCAGCTTTGAGCACCGTGGGTGGTGTTAAAAATCTACTCCAGGGGTCCTCAAACTTCACCTGTAGGTCACATCCAGCCCACTGTGTTTGTGTGGAACTCTGTGCTAAGAATGGTTTTTACATTTTTTTAAAGATTGAAAAAATTGAAAAGCAAAATAATATTGAGTGATACATGAACATTATATGAAATTCAAATTGCAATTTCTGTAAGTAGTTTTGTTGGAACACAGCTGTGCTTGTGTGTTGTCTAGAGCTGCTTTTACGTGACAGAGGCAGAGCTGAGTAGTTAAGACAGGAATGGTATGGCCTTCAAGGCCTAAAATCTTTACTATCTGGCCCCTTACAAAGTTTGCCAGTCTTTGGCGTGCTAGAGTGGTTCTCAAACTTTAGGATAAGAATCACCTAGAAGGCTTTGAAAGTCACAGATTGCTTGAGCCCACCCCCAAAGTTTCTGTCTCAGTAGGTCTGGGGTGGGCCCTAAATGTTTGTATTTCCAACATGTTCATGGGTGCTGCTGCTCTAGGGGAACCACACTTTGAGAAGTACTGGTGAACTAGTTTAGCAAAGAGAAACATGGACCAAATGGCCTAGAGTTAATGTGATATTCTGGGCTTCAGTAACCACTCATTATCTTTCTTGCCTCTTCAGGTCTATCACAGCACCTTACTGTTACAAATCCCAGAAGGCTGACCATTCTTGTGGTTTCCCCATACCCTCCCATCTCTTTATAAATAGCTCCTTTATTAAATTCTCAAGCCACTCAATCCTTGCCAAGATCTTTATTGACACACTGGGCTCTTCCCAAGAGTTTGACTTTGGGGCAAATGGTGAAAGAAAGGAAGGAGAAAAGGGAGGAAGGAAGGAAGGAAGGAAGGAAGGAGGGAAGGAAGGAAGGAAGGAAGGAAGGAAGGAAGGAAGGAAGGAAGAAAGAAGAAAGAAAGAAAGAAAGAAAGAAAGAAAGAAAGAAAGAAAGAAAGAAAGAAAGAAAGAAAGAAAGAAAGAAAGAGAGAGAGAAGGGAACCATGGCTGGGAATTAATTTGTGGTGACCATGATGGTGTCTAGTGGCAATAGAAGTTATGGATAGTCAAATGGGTCCAGATGTAGTGGCCATAGCATCCTGGATAGATCATTTCTTATGCTTAGCCCTTGGGAAACGGCCAAGAATATCACAGAAGTCTTGACTTAGATGTGCCTGAGCCTCTGGACCAATGCTAGTAATAGCAGCTTCCAGGCTTCTTACAGGAAAAGAAAGAAAAAATACCACTTGTCTTAGATCATTGTTTCTCAGGTTATTATTAGCAGCAGAACGTAATTCCTTTAGCATTATTTCCTTTCATCTTTACAACAATCCTACCTGAGATGGGATTATTTCTGATTAACAGGTGGGGGAACAGGCTCAAAGTAGAGGAGCGACTAGTCCAAGTATATTCAGCCAGTACTGGGGAGGGGAAACAGCTGAGAACAATTACTCATAAATATGTTTTGGCCCTTTTATCTATCCGTTCAATCAGCCAGAATTTTATGCGTTCTTATCTGGGTCAGACCTGGATGCAACATTTGAGATACAAAGATGGATACTAGGGGGTCCTTGCCGTTGGGGTCCATTGAAACAATACAAGCAAGAGATGATAGAAAGTCAGACAAAGAAAATGGAGAGGGGTGGGCAGATTAAAGAGACATTTAGGAGGAAGAGTCAGTAGGACTTGAAATGGATTGATGTAGGTGACCCAGGGAGAGGACAGTATTTCAAATGATTATTAGATCTCTAGCTTGCACACTTGGGAGAAGTGTATGGTCATTGTGAAAACAGAGAATGTCAGAGGAAGGGCTGGGTGTTAGGAGACAAGTGGGAGAGAGCTGGAGGGTAGGTGGTATGAGCAGAATGGATTCTGAGGCCTGGCAGTTCTGGGTGAACATGAACTACAGGGTGTTGTTGTGGGAATAGTGATTGAGGTGGAGCAGAGGTGGAGGTCGAGGCAGCCTTAACTATTAAATACTAATAACACCCTAGCTATTCAACCCCTACAGGGCGGCCCTTGCATCGGACCCCTCAGAGAAAATAGCCAAGGAGGCTGTGCTCTCACACTGGGCCCTTACGAGGGCCTTAACAGGGCTCGCCTCCTCTCCTCAGCCATTTCCTGGGCTCAAGTTCAATGTTTGGTCGATTTCATTAAGAGGAGCTAGTCCATGGGTCCACAGGACCACTCAATACATGTAAGTGAGTCAACTCCAGGAGTTCCTTTGGGTATTGAGTATTTAAGCCCACCATTAGCCACCATTAAGACTGCACTTACTGCCTAATGATCACCAGCTATAGGGCCTGGTGGGGCTGGATAGATGAAGAGCAGGGAGGAGCTTCACCCACAAAGAAGCATTTCAACACACTTCCCTAGAGACTCCAGAATTGAGGCTGCTTAGTACCTGGATGCAGGACTGGTTACAGTTCACTGACCTGTCTTGGCTAAAATAGGTAGGAATCTGTTTGATGAGTCTGTAGAAGGAAGGAAGGAAATGTTATAAGAGTCTAATGCTTTGATTCTTTCTAATGGGTGGGACCTAAGGGTGTTTGTGTTGTGTATGTGTGTGCATGTGGACACGCATGCATGTGTGTGTTTAAGGGAATCTCTGCTCTGACGAGCCTGCTATTTGGGATCAGAGATCCCAATTTGCATTTCTCCAGGATCCATCAGTCTGTGGGTATCAGTGAGCTGACTCAGAGATTTCACTGCCTTGCATCCCCACCTTAGTCTCCTATGAAAAAGCTCATGATTTCCTGGGGTGTCTGGTGGCTCAGCTGGTCGGGCATCAACCTCTAGACTTGGACTCAGGTCATGATCCCAGGCTCCTGGATTGAGCCCTGTGTTGGGCTCCATGTTGAGTGTGGAGCCTATTTAGGATTTTCTCCCTCTCCCTCTGCCCCTTTTCCCTGCTTGGTCTATCTCTAGCTTAAAGGAAAAAAAAAAAAAAAAAGAAAGAAAAATCTCATGATTTCCTGAGAATTGTCACACGTGTGTTTGGATGGTCTGGACAAGTACGCTGCTGTTTCATTGAGTACCATATTCTCCTCTAGGGGGTGCTGCTGCTCCACTGGGCATGGCTGACCCCTGTAGACACCTCAGCTGCTCTGCAGGTGCTGGAAGATTCCAGCGTTGCTCTCCTGGCCACTGCAGCCTCTCCCTCTGCACTCCTGTGTAACTGACAGCTCTGCTGCTGTTTCGCCAGGCTTAGCAGTGTCCACCAGGTCCCACCATGACCTCACTGTTGCTTCACTGCGTTACTGCTGCTATCTCTCAAGGGATGTGCCAAAGCAGAATGATGTGTGCGGTGAAGGTGGAGAGAAAAGGAGAAAGCTTTTCTCTCTTTTGTGTGCCACTGTCTTGGAGAAATCCCAAAGTTCTATAGAGCTTGATGAAACGGTCTTTCCAGTCTTTACTTAAGTATCTTATCATTCAGCAAATATTAATTTCCTTCTCCTGAACACATGAAAGAAGCATATTTCCCAGTCATGAATGTTGGTCTTGTCATGTGACTTGTTTTGGCTAATGGGATGCTGGAAGTTGTAAAACAAGCAAAGGCTTGAAATGTGCTTGTGCCGTTGGACTTGCCTTTTTGGGCATTTACCACTGACAGGAGAAGAAGCTGAGAAAGAGAAGAACATGCCTTCTTGGGTAGACTGCTGTCCTGGAAGAATGAGGGTTATGGGGGACAGAGCCAGACACAGTAGACCTGTGGCCTGAGGCAGAACCTCCCTCTCCACCCGCAGAAGCTAGAGAGGAATGAATGCTTATGATCGTGTATCACTGAATTTTGAGATGTTCTGTTATGCAGCATCCTTTAGACTATAGCTGACTGAGATAAGCCCGCTTTCCTCCAAGATCCAGACATAAATCTATGGAAATTGGCTAAGGATGGATTGGAGTCATAACCCCTATGTAGTAATGAGAAATTTTCTTTGATGCATTGACTAAAACTTTCTGAGTGGGTCAGGTCATTTGAATTTGGTCCTATCCTTTCTTAGAATGAATTCCCTCAAAGGCTCTCATGCAAATGAGCTTCATGAGAGTCATTTATCTGAGTCATGCATGGTCTCAATCTGTTTATTCCTCTACTTATAAACTTAAAAGTTATTAATTTCCATAAATGCTTCAGAGCGGGGTTGGCAAACATTTTCTGCAAAGGACCAGATCATAAATACTAAAAGCTTTGAGGACCACACAATTTTTGTCACAGCTATTCAATGCTGCCATTGTAGCTTGAGAGCTGATATATACAATAGGTGTGGGTTTGTTCCAATAAAACTTTATACAAATAAAGTTTGCTGACCTCTGCTCCACAGCAAAAGCATGTCAATTCTCTCTGCCACCAACAGGTGGCGGCTGTGGTTGGCATAGCTGTCACTTGATTTATTAGGACACGTTTGCTGTGTTTGTGCTCAGACTGAAGGTGTTTTATAAACGTTGTTATCATCATGACCAATAAGTGGAGATGCAGAGAGCGAGCGTGTTGAAAATGCTAGTTAGAAAAGACATATGGTTACGATGGAAACCAAAGTGGCATAATAATTTCAGAAATTGGAAGTGGTGAGAAAATGGATGTTGCAAGTGAAAATGGAATACATTTTTTGACAATGAGTGATTGTAAAGGATGAAGAGTGAACCAGTAAACATGTAAAAAATGTTGTGCCCATGCCATTGACAATAGTGAGCAAAATATGATGAGAAGCAGTTGAAAAATCAAAAAAGTAGGAAAACTTTTGGGTATATGGCTTGATAGGAGCAGCATCAGTGGAGCATCATTAGCCAGATGTGAGCCCAGGAGATACTTGAGGAGTCGGAGAACATGGCCATGGCAGAAGTGCTAGAGCTGTTGTGAGCCATGAAGATTCCACAGGTTAAGAGTCCCTATCATCTACACAAGGTCAAAGTGATATAGGTACTGTAGCTGCTAAGGACTTCTCTCATAGAAATCTTGAAGGAGGAGTTGGTCTGTCTCAGCAGATTTTCAAAGTGGGAAAACTAGGGATATTTTGGAAAAAGAACATCTATCAGAGCAAAACAGAAGATTATGTGAAGCGCCAACTCACTCTTCTATTTGGTGGAAAATGTACCTGGGGATTATAAGCTTAACCTTCAGTAGGTTTTCTTCGTACTTGCAAACAAATGGACTTGCAAACAGCTCTTTGAAACTGAAATTTTGCTAATGCACGTATTCACACACACTTGTATACATGTATGTGTGCTTGTATACATATGTGTGTGCATGTATAAGTAAAGGAGGGTAGAGAAATAAAGAGCAGAATCTGTTGCTTTGCAGAGCACAGTCTTCAGGTTGGGGGAAGGAAGGGGAGGCTCTCCGCTCAGCTACTGCTCCTCACTCAGGGGAAGGAAGGAGGATTAAGAAGACAGTTTGCAGATGAAAAGCAGCGATACAGTGGAATGAACATGAGTTTTGCAGTAAGGCAGACTTGCTTTGGTGTCTGAATGTGTCCCTTACTAGTTGTGTGACCCTGAGTGCTACTGTGAGAAGCTTCCAACTTCCTAAAAGAAATGTGTTCCTGGGAAAAAGTGGGGATGCCTCTTCTTTGGAGAATAGAGGGACATTCTGGTTGGAGACTTTATAGAACTGACTAAAGGAAAGGGATTCAAGGTGTTATAGTAACATGTCGGATTCTAAGTTGAGATGGTAAATAAAGGAATGGGAGAGATTAGTGACTGAAAAACAAGTGAACAAAGCGGCAAATCCAAAGGACTGCAGGTAGAAAAGGGGAGAGAGGTGGGATTGGGGGGATTCCCACTGAAGGAACAGGAGGTGGGCTGGGAAGGGATGCCTTACTTTGTGGGCCAGCATTGGGAGTGGTGGTGAGGATTTGGGGCCCGACCAGCTATATTAGTTAAGGTTCTCTTGTTTGCAAGTGATAGAAACCAATTAGAAGTAGCATAAGAAAAAATATATTTGATTTATTAGGAGTATATTCCAGTGTCTCACAGAATTCACAGAAACATTGAACAATCTACTCGAATTCATGGACTTCCTTCCCTCCAGGGCAGAGCTTCTCTAACTTTAGACAGCAGAACCACCTGGTGGACTTGCTGGACCCAACCTCTCCCTCTCCAACAGTCACAAGAATTTGCGTTTCGTTCCTAGGTTGACCACTTGGTTGACCCAAGGGCACTGCTACTAGCTTGACTCAGCTCTCAACTTGCAGCTCTGTCCCCCAGTTCACATTTTTGAATGGAAAATGGATTGGTTCATCTTGGTCACGTGTTCTCCTATGATCCAATCACTTAGGGCCAGGGGGTGGAGCCACATAGCGCAGGCATGGCTGTGTGATGGCTACTCTAGCGAACCAGGGAACAGTCCAAAGATGAGAGGAGCTTGCTGGACGCACCAGCAGATGTCTGTCTGAAGTTCACTCCTCTCGAATGCTGAAGCCAGGTGTCTTGAGTCTTGAGCCCTGGAGTTCGTTCTCCAGCATTTGTCTTTAAGCTGCCGCTCTGCTCCTTGGGATTCTCTCCACTAAGATGGGCCTTCAAGTGGGACACAGTCTTCCTGTCTCTTAAAACAAGTAAGACATTTACGTTTTAAGGGGTTTACTGCTAATCCCTCACAGCAACTGGGAGGAGATAATAAATCTAATTTTTGAGAAGTTGCCAACATTCTGGAATTGCCTAAATCCTTTTTGGTGTTGGGATGCAGTCAGTGACTTCTGAGTTGGTAGCTCGGTAGCTGGCAGCCAGGCTGAATCCTTGCTTTTCTCTGTCAAGAAAGCCTCTCTGCTTAGCAGTTGGCCTATCTTTGTTAGAAGGCAGGGAGAGAAGGGTCACTCCTTTCAGTGGGTCAGTGCATCTTTAGGGACAGCCTAGGGTGATCCTGCTGGGTAGCTCCCTAGGAAGTAAAGTCCTGGGGGACAGCGGCAGATTACCTGGATCCTGCCTCTTCTGCTTACTCACATCATCTTTATTTATTTCTTGGAGTATAACAAGCCTTTACAAAAAACAACTCCCTTCCTTGCACTAAACCCTGGTTGTGTTTAGAGCAGGAAGAACAAGGGAGGTGTTGCCTGCCTCTGGGGAGGCATCATGCAAAAGAAAACAGAGAGAAAGCAGACTTCTGCTGCCATTGGCACAGTTTTTTTTTTTTTTTTCCTGACAAGGAAATAGATCCTCAAAGGGGCAAGGGCATGCCTAACTTCAGCAGGAGGAAACTTTCTTAAGTGGAGAGGCTGTAAGAAACACAGAATCACGGACCCAGGGTTGGGAAAGACCTTTACAGATTCATGCCTTTCTTCCACAACTTCTTCACCAGGTAGTTATCCAGCTTCTGCTTGAATCTTTCCAGCAATGGGGAGCTCACTATCTGTGAGTCAGCATGCTCTTTCTTTAGGCATTTATGATGTTTAGAAAGATGTTTCATATACTGACCTGTAATGTCTCACCCTCCAGATTGGCACGGATCTGTTCATCAGGTTCCTTTGCAGTTGGGTCATTGTGCCAAACTTGAGCCTCAAAATATTAACCAGACCAGGGAAGGTATGAGAATCAGGCACCAAATTAGGACCACTTCAATTCAGAAAAAAGAATTGGACTTCTCCTGAGACCCTTCACCTAAAAAACATCACAAAGATTAAATGTGAGTGGTACTCAAATTCATAGGCAGTCTAATAAGACCCCTTGTAATTAAACAAGTGCTCACTAAGGAGGCTTGGAGGTGGTGGTGAAGAGGGGGAGAGCCAGGAAGGGGTATGTTCCTTGTGGCCCTGGGTCATGTGAATGGGCATCACTCCTCTGTCTCTTACTATGTCTCCTTCTCCTCAGTCCATATTGCACACACTTGTTTTTATCTTAATGGGGTAATGGGCACCCTCTTCTACCAAAGTAAGCCTCAGATTCTGATGGCTCAGCAGCTTTGGAAGGGTGAGGGAGGGCAGGCCACAGGTTGTCAGTCAGCTCAGCTGTGTCCACTTTGATGGTCAATGGCAGTAGACACAGACTGTGGCCAGATGATGCTTCATATGACTGTGTTGGTGTTTGTCTACAATTTCCATCCCTGCAGGCAGGTCTGCCCTGTGATGATGATAAGGAGCTGCAGGCAGGACTGGCCAGCAACTCGCACCTCCTCCTTCAGGGTCCACGAGTCACCACTTCCACTGTGCACCGTGTCTTGGTTTTCCCAGGGGCTCAGTCTCTGGGAGGCTGAAGAAGACAGGGCACAGGGACTCCTTGATATTTGGGCCTTTCTTGATCCCGTGGACACGTCTGGCCTGTCTCAGCCCAGTCTCTGGGAATTCACAGCTAGGCTGCCATAACATTATTTTACATGTTTTGGGGCTTCTAAAGGGGTGTTTTTGGGCTTCTAAAAGGGTGTATTGAGCAGACACACAGCACATGCAAGGTGCTGAGGGTAGAGTCTGTCCCACTTTGCTGGGGTTAGGGATTGGCTGCCCAAAGTGTCTCTTGACTATATGTCCTCTTGTCTAAATATCTAAATATCTTGACTAAATATCTCTTGTCTAAATATCCTCTTGACAGCTGGAATAAGGGGCCAGGTATTACCCGGTGTTATTCCTGAGAAATCTGGCCCCGAGAGCCTTCTTAACCCTCTGTTCTCCTTCAACAGACATTTTGTGATGTGGGGTCTCCTCATTCACTTAGTGGTAGAATCACCTCCTCAGACTACAAATCCTAAACTCTTTCTATTCAGGTTAGTCAACTTTAATGAGGCTCACTGGCAGAGACTGCATCCTTACAGCTAAGGGATTACTCAGTATTGAAGAAATCCAATAATGCAAATAATGCTGATAGAAATAACAGTTGTCTTAATAGTAGTGAAAGCAGCAGACATGTATGCAATGCTTTGCATTTCTCCAGGTGGTACAGGGAGCTGGAACATGGGAATCGTTATGACAGAGCCCTGGCTTTTAAGATCTAACAGTCTGGTGAGGGGCCCAGATCCAGAAATGGGTCCACTGTGACTGAGGTTAATGTCAAATGTAAAACAGTGAACTTCCTGTTAAGTCCTGAGGACATGCTGAGGGACGTGAGGTTTCAGGGAAGCCCTGAAGAGTAGCCAGAGAGCAGGCAGGTGGAAAAAAGGAACAGGGCATTAGTGTCAAGAAATTTAGAAATGGGACTGTGTCATTCCCAACTTGAAAATCCTTCAGTGGCTTCCATCATCTTTCACAATAAAACTCCAGGTAACATACAGCATCCAAGACCCTTTCCAGTCTTGCTTCTTCTTTCCTGTCTTGGCAGAATCATCTTCCGTCATTCACTGGTACAGATTCTGTGTTCCAGTAGAATGACTTGTTCCTTGTATGTTCGTGGTATTTCATGCCCCTATTCCTTGCTCATCCCATTCCTTTTGTTTAGGATCGCTTTACCCTCACCCAGACACTCCTTCCCTCACTTCCCCTGTGTCTTTCCATCTACCGCAGGCTTGACTCCTCTGAGAAGCTTTCCCTGAGACTACCTGTCCTTCCAAAAAGGGCTTCTCTGTGCTCTGGACAGATCTCTTACGGCTGTGATAATTTTCTGTTTACATGGCTGCGTCCCCCAGTCATTTGGAGCAACTCAGGAGCAGAAGAGTCCTTACTTTATACGCTCTGCCCCGGATGGACAAGGCAGTGTACATGCTTTGTGAGCTGAACTGCAGGCCACCTTGCTGGAAAGTCCAGCAATTCTGGTCACTGTTGTTGGTTCCTTCCGTGTTGACGCCTCCTTGGCCCAGAGCAGACTCTGCATGCTTAGCCACTGGGCAAGGCTAAACTCTGAAGCATTGGGCCACATGGCCCATCTGAGAAGGCGCAATTCATCTCCAGGCCACCTCACTCCTCAGGGAGTGTACAGCTGGCCACTTGTCTCCTAGTGTTGGTGGGGCTCCCCACAATGGAGTCGGACCGTGAGTATCCCAAGTAGGATGAACATGTGGCACTCTTCAGATCAACATCCTTCCCATGCTTGTTCAGCATCTATCATGAGGTGGGGGTGTGGGTACAAGAGGAATGGCTCTGCCCCCTCCCGTCCCCAGCAGGGCAGCCCCGCCCAGCAGCACCAAAGTGCCACAGCTAACCAGACCCAGCCTTCTTCAAAGACACTAAGGCACCTATTACATCTTAAGCAGGTGCCTTGAGGCTCCACCTCACAACTGGCATACCAAAATCTATCAAGATCTTTAAGCGCAGAGAATATTCTCCCCGAGAGGCATTCTGTGAATACAGTTTTCTCCATTGTCATTGCATACCCACCATTGTCTCTACATCTCTAATGCTTTGGGCTAGATTTCATTGGCCTATTCCATGTTCATTTTCTCTTCTCTACTCTCTCCTTGGATGCTTACACTGATGGAGTGACTGGTGTTTGTTTTGGCCTTAAGCTCTGCTTCCTGGGGAACTCAGGCACACCCCTTTGTCGTTGTTCTTGTTCTTGTCACTGTATCCTTAGTTATGTGGTCTAGTGACAGAAAATAGTAGATGCTCAGTATATCCCTGTGATTCTGACTCACCTCTGGCATGGGCAGGAGTCACATTGATATTCGGGGGCCCAAGACCCATTCTGAAGGCTGGAAAGCTATGGAGAGAAGGGAACCCCTCTGGGCTGGGGGTGGGGGTGGTGGGGCTCAGAAGCCCTATATACAGCACACTTCAAAAGGGATTAGTCACCAAGAGACTTGCGTTCACGTCCTCGGGCCAATCCTATGGAGGGGGAGCGACTAACTTATGAAGCCCTTGGTCGCTCCCTTCTCCTTGGCCTGGGGAAGTCTTGCCAGCTCTTGTTCACCTGAGACAGCCAGTCAGCCCCACCGACCTCAGCTCTTAGCCAGGATGTCTTCCAGGTGTCATGGAAATGCTAGAGTCAGGAGTCACTTGCCTCAACTCTGCTTTGACCGTAAAAAGTAAACTCCTCCTTTTCTTTTTTCCTGATGTGTCAAGTGAAACCTTTTTTGCTGTGGGGTGAAGGTGGAGGAAGCACCCCTATGGATGCAGGTGACCAGACCTGCGTGCACCATTTCTGAGCCAGCCTGTGTGGGCTTCTAGGGAGGCACGTACTCCAAATGCATCATCTGTCAGGATTAGGAAGCCAGGGGCCACACAACTGACCAATTAAGTCCTTGTCCAAACTGAGGACAGTTCAAGTGATCAGTGCCTCCTGCCAACCCCATCTCTGATGCTAAGGTGACTTAGGAAGTTGTAGAATCAGCTTGTCTATACCAAGCCAGTGAGGGTGGGCTTGGGGGTTCGTTGGGAGCCCCTTGTTAACAACCACAACATTCATCAACACTTGACTAGTACTTACTAGGTACCAGGCGCTGTTCCAGGGAACACGGTAAGGAGTTTGGATTTACTGCAGTTGTGCACTTAAAATGCCTAGCACAGCATCTGGCATATGGAAGTGCTCAATAAATGGAGCTACTGTTTTTCATATCAGACTTCTTGGGCCCTAATGCTACTTGCCACCTCTTCCAGTCAGTCTCCTTGACTGCCAGTGCCATCTCACAGTGACTGGAGGTGACCTTGCCCCTTTGGATTGAAGACATTGCAGTCAATCTAAAGGGCCAGGCTGAATGTTAAACTCTCTCCTTCCTAGTTCTTCAGAGCCCTGCCTTGGCCCCAGCCAAGCTCTCTTCTGTGGGAGTTCTGAAGAGTTTTTGGAGGGGCAACACCCACAGCCCTTCTGGGCCAGACCCCTGTTCTAGTGGCCAGTTTTGTGAAGAGCCAATGCAGAGAAGTTCCCAGGTTGCATTTGTGTCTTGCCATCAGGCTCAGCATAATGGCATCGACAGTTGAAGTAAGCAATTGGCCAATTTCCTTCAGGAACGTTTGAAATAAAAAGCAGTTTGCCTGAGTGGAGGAAATTGTGAGAACCCCAAATGGAATTGCTTAAATTTATTGCTGGAGAGTTTTTACATATTGAGCCAAAGCATATCTCTCTGCACTCAGTCTTGGGTTTTCAGGGGTGCCGCACTGCACCAAGATGGAGAGGCCTGGGCTGGTTCCAAAGTTGGTCTGCAAGAGTAGAAACCTTTGTCCTATCACCAACCCTCCCATGGACGAGCCTTAGATCTGCCCCATGAAGGTGGGAAAGATTTGACTTTGAGAATGGGCAACATACCAGCCTTTTCCACTGGAGAGCCAAGAGTGGTAACCGCATCTCAGACAAGATGCTGATGAACACTTAGCAGCTGTGGCATCAGCCATGACCTTCAGATGCTGGGCCATCCAGAGGCTACAGCAGATGTGGCTTTTCGGGTGGGGCTCCTGGTCCTTGAGTGATGTGCTCATGAGGCAGCAAATATGGGGGCTGCCAGGGAAGAGCTCTTTCAGCAGTTTTTCCTGATGGGACAGACACATTTTTGATCTCAGATTCTGGAAGACACTGAGGACTTTTATGCAAAGCAACATCAGAATAAGATGTAAATTATTTGTAGAACAGCAGGGGGATATATTCAAAACCTTGGCCAAGCTGTTGCCATGCTTGAGATCTAGTCCAAGTTGGCACTAGTTTACTGTGTGGCCATGGGCAAGTCACTATTCTTTTCTGGACCTCCATTTCCCTACTTATAAACTGAGATGGTTAGACAAAATGGCCTGAGGTCCTGCCTGGCTCCAACAGGTTGTGATCTGTGCCTCCTTACTGATCAAACCTAAGACTTTACCCCTCTTTACCTCTCCAAATATGACTTGCATATTTTGTGCACATGCACATCGCAGACCCCTCATCACAATGTTGACCTTGATGTGTTTCCACATCCTGAGAGGAGGCATCCTGGGTGTAGTGGAAAGAGTATGGGCTGGGGAGTCAGACAGACCTGGTCCCCTTACTGGATATTGGACAAGTTACTTGTCTTTTCTGATCCATAGTCTCTTTATGTAAACCTAGAATTAATTTTGGGAAGATGAAATTAGGCAGCGTCATAAATCCTCAGGAAATAGTAGGGAAGACAGAGGTGGCTCACCCAGCATGAATTTCCTGTCCAGACCCACATGATCCTCATTACCTGCACTGCTCAGTGAGACAGAGCCCCACCTTGATTTTATGTATGGGTTCATAACTGTAAAAAAGAGGTGTTGTGTTTCATGTTATCCTCTGACCAGCTGGAATGAAAGATTCTTGGACCACGTGATAGATGTGCTTGGTCGAGCTGCTTTGAAGAATGGCTTGGGTTGGGGATTGGGTGAGACCTCTGGGATTATCATTAAGTAAAACAGATTAGAGCTAAACTACCCTCTAAAGAGGGCAGGTCTGATTAACCACAGGACTTTTGTCTGGCTCAGCAAAGAGATTGAGTGTGGCATGTGAGTCTGGGAACAGAACTGATTACCCCAGACAGTGGGGGAGAGGGATGTTAATGGGGTTAGTGGAGAGAAGAAAGAGTCAAATGGTGGGCCAATGGAGAAGAGTCTTTGGGGAAAGGATGGAAATGTTTAAGAGGGATTTAGAACAGTTGAGCTTCTCCTATAAACGTGCACATGCAGAGATGCACCCTCTTAGTAGAGAAGTTACATTGAGACATGTGCACTCTTACACGCAGGCAAGGAGGTACCTGGGTGCATGTAAGTGAATTCATGTGTGTGTATGTGTGCCCACACATGCATGCATGAACACACATGCTCTCTGGTCCTGGAGATAGCTGCTGTCTAAGCCTTATGGAAACATAATCTGTATTTACCCCTCCCACTTTGGCTCTCCATACCACCCCCTGCCCGCCCCATGCCGTGAGGCCAGGCTAGGTTCAGAATTGCTATGTCTGCAGAAGTAAGTGCATTGACTTACTGGACTGAGCAAGATGGTACATGCAGAAAGTGACATTTCTCACTCACTCATAACATCTAGGGAATAACATGTTCTTCTGCTTGTAAAGGTAATATGCTCAATCATTACTATGTGCCAGGCTCTGTGCTGGACACTGGGAATATAACAATGGCCAAAGCAGGCACGGACTCGACTCTTCTGCTCTCATGCAGCCTATGTTCTTAACTTTTTAAATGTTTACTTATTTTGAGAGAGAGAGGAGAGAGAAAGAAAGAGAGAGAGAGAATTCCGGGCAGTCTCTGTGCTAACAGCGCAGAGCTCAGTCTCACGAACTGTGAGACCATGACCTGAACCAAAATCAAGAGTCCAACACTTAACTGACTGAGCCACCCAGGCACCCCAGCCTATGTTTTTATGATGTAGACAGACATAAAACAGGCCTGGTACATGAGATGGGTGTCACAAAAGGGGACATTTGGGATATTCTGGGGGTGTCTGAGAAAGGGAAGAACACAGCTTTTGAGGACCTGTTTGAAGTTTCAGAGGAGGGAGAGAGTGACAGAAGTGAGGCTGGAATGGACATAGATCAGTTCATAAAGCCTTGTCAAATATGTTCAAGGGTTTGAACTGGATCCTGAGAGTCACAGGGAGCCAACCAAGAGTTCTTAGCTTGGGGCAAAAGTATACTTAGCTTTCTTCCAGAAAGATCACTTTGGCTTCAGTGAGTATGGGAGTCCTTCCTTTTCAGAGCCTATGTGATGAAAGAGCAAAGCCCAGCCAGGACCCAAGATCACAGGCATGGAAGGCTGGGAGCACAGAATGGGCCAGCCTCTCCTCCCAGTGGCTCGAGCAGCTCACTGTGCACAGGCCGAGGTCCCACAGTGACAACATGAAGTCAATCATTGTAGGGTGTTGGATTTTAATGAACATTTAGGGAGTGCATACATTTTACCAGACTGGATTATGCCCTGTCATGTTCACTGCAGCCTTCTGAGGCACACTGAAAACAAATCTTATTTTAGAGATAAATGGAGAGAGGAAGAGGCAGACAACTGGCCTGTGAATGCCTTCTACATTCCAGGTAAAGAACTTGGGGCTGGCCTTATAATCCCATCTGAACATCTAGGATATAGGGAATGGTTTTCTCATTAAAGATTAGGAAGCTAACCTTGGAGACAAAGCAGTTTATCCAAGAACACCAAGCAAAGCAGTACACCTGGGATTCCCTCTTCTCCCATGAGTGATGGGGCCGCCGGTCAGGTGTACTCTGCTAGGTCATTTCCTGAAGACTGAAGTCTTCTCTTGCCTAGAAGAGTTGTCCTGGGTCTTGGGTGCCACTTGGGGACACAAAGGAGCTGAGACGAGGTCAACTGTAGGGGCACAGGGCACCCTCTTGCTGGTTATGGGAGGGTGAGCTCTCTCCAGCTCCCTGGGGATGGCATAACCTCCCTCGCCCTCCTGTAGCTGCAGAGGAGATGGAATTCAGGCCTGCTGGATGCTGGGCTTGAGCGCTCTGATGTGCACTAGTTCACGTGCTTGTCCATCACATGTGTTGGCCCCTTTGGGAGTCAAGTTGTAGGAAAACACAGATAGGTAGGGACAAATGGCAGGAAGTAGCACAGTGTAGGGAAATGGCATGAGTTTCAGAGTCTGAATCTCCCTACGTTTATTTTTGAGAGAGAGAGAGAGAGAGAACAAGAGTGGAAGCGTGCGCAAGTCGGGGAGGGGCAGAGAGAAGGAGACACAGAATCCAAAGCAGGCTCCAGGCTCTGAGCTGTCAGCACAGAGCCCAATGTGGGGCTTGAACTTAAGAACTGTGAGATCATGACCTGAGCTGAAGTTGGATGCTTAACCTCCTGAGCCACCCAGGCACCCTGGAACTCTCTGGGTTTAAATCCAAGCTCTGCTCTTTAGGAGCTGTGGAATGTTTGTATTATCCCAAGTCACCTTGAATCACATCCTGTCCCTGTGTGACTGCAGGCAAGCCTCTTTGTGCCTCTGTTTCCTCATCTGTAAAATGGAGATAATAGCACTTCACTGACAGAATTGCTGTGTGAATTAATGACACTACACAGTGCCTTAGCCCAGTACCTGCATGGTTTACATTCCTTATTATTGGTAACCCTTCACTTAGGAGCCACATCTGCAGGGTGAGGATAATGCTACACTTGGCAAAGAGTTTGTGGCATGGTGGCTGGAATTAAGTGACAAAATGTGTGCAGAGTATGCAGCGTAGAGATGACCAAGCACCCAGTGCACACACAGTGCTGAACCTGGGCTTGCTTCTGTTTCCCTTTTCCTCAGTCTGCGTAAGAGCAAGTGCCAGATGTTTTTATCAACTGCAAATATTTGCTGAAAATTTTGAGGCTGGTCCTTTGCTTTGTCAAAATCCTTCAGGGAGTAGCTTAGATTGTGTTTGCTGCTTCACAGCCGTTCTCCTCTGCCTTCACTCTGTGCTGCTGGTAGAGCCATGAAATAATAAAATGATTCCTCTCCCCAGACAGCAGTCTCCCCACATTACATCACTTTATCAATTACACAGGTCTTTCAAGCAGAGTTTTCCCTGGTCAGATCACAAAGGATAAGGAGGGGTGGGGCCTGAGCTGGCTGTAATTTCTACCACAGAGCCTCACTCCAGTTACATTTTCAAGTCACTTCAGCAGCACTGGAGTTCTGTGAGCCTGAGCAGCAGTGGTGAGGTGGGATGGGGGGAGCTTTCCAGGTCTTAGAGTTCACACTCCACCTAAGTCAGCAACAAGTCAGTTAAGAGCTCTACAGTCAGCACACAGGCTGTCAAGTTGGAGAACTTTAGGGTGTGGATATCAATTACCCTCTACTTAAGTCAAGTCCCTTTGTGGTTGCCAGAAGCTGACCTTGACCTTTACATCTTGTATTTTCTATCCTATTTTTCCTGCTTGTTTGCACAGCACAACTCAGGAGCCATCTATTCTGTCTGTACTTCTCTCATTGCCTGGAGGAGTCAAATCTGGTGTTCGTTGTTCCTGCTCTTACTTACAGTGCTTTGTTTCCTTGTGTATTTGGTGTTCTTTGAACGTAGTTTATATGTGGTAGATATTAATCAATAATCAATGAATTGAGGACATTTTCTTCCAGAGAAGATTTATATTGACTTGTGCCCAGGCACCAGAGGTTACCATTAACCACAAATGCTTTTAGCCCCTTTCAAGATTCTTGGCTAAATCCGAGTCTCAGGCTCAGCTCTCCTACGGTGCTGTGCCATTGGCTCAAGACTCAGTCCCTAGATTGCATCTTTCACTGCAACCCTGCACCTCACTATTTCTTGTGGTTCATGTCCTTCTTCTTCCACATTTTGGAAATTTATTCCATCTCTTGAGAGCTCAGTAATGCAGCAAAAACTATGTGTTGTGTAGCATACAATTGTTCATAAGTAGAAGATCCTCACAGTGTATATCATTGGTCATAGTTCCAGAAGGGGAAGCATTTTCACTATCTTGACTCCCTTACTTAACCAGTTTTATTTTTCCTTATAGAATTTAAGAGCTATCTAACATATTACATATTTGTTGGTTTGTTTATGCTATGTCTTTCTTCACTAAAATGCAAGTCCCACAAGAGCAGGAATTTTGACTGGGTTGCTCATTGCTATATCCCTAATACCTAAAACAATATCTTGCGTGTGGTAGATGTTTGATAAATATTGTTGAGTACATGAACAAGGACTTCCTTCAGTTGGTTTAAGCAGAGGTGGTTATTTTAGGACATGATGAGATGGGAGCTCTCAAGATAATCCAAGAACAGAAGTAGCTGGGCTGGGCTCCAGAAGGATGGGACACAATGGCTACTTTTGGATCTAAGGTGGCTCTGGATTCTTTCTTTAGCAGCAGAATCCTTCTGCTCTGCCACTAAGATGTATCAGCTACCTCCACATAGTGTCTGTTTCCTTTTTTTCCCTATAATTTTTTTTTATCCCATTTGGCCTTCTTTTGCCATTGTCCCACTCAATGTTTTTGTTTTGTTTTCAAAATTTCCCTTAGCTACTAATTTGTAAACTGTTTTTCTCAGGACACAGTCTCAAGAAAGGAGATTAAGTTGATTCACTTTTTTTTTTTTTAAATCCAGGCCACACAATTTCTGGTTTGCTCATGGATTTTAAGAATGAAGATAGAGAGATAGAAACTCTCAAGGCAATCCAAGGACAGGAGGAAGAGTGGGCTGGGCTCCATGAGGCTTGGAGGCAGTGGTCCTCCAAGTGATCCATGTTCAGTGGACATGAACTACAGGTAATAGTGAGGTGCAGGGCTGCTTCTGGGTCTAAGGTGGTTCTGGCCTTTGATCAGGTGTCCACTCTCCAGCCCACTTAAATGTGCCAGGTCAAAAAAATGGTCTGGTAAGATAAAACATGGAAAGTGGCCTGCAGAGTTTTGGAAGAAATTTCCAAATAAGGGCAAATAAGGAGAGTACTAAATCCAGAAGAATCTCCCAGAGTGAAAGCAAGAAGACTCAACATTGACAGAATAAATCAGCATCTTGAGAAGTTAGAGACCCACCCTGAATGATGACAAAACATTCAAGTCCAATCAAGGGGATGAGGCAGTAGTCTCAGGATGATGTGATTATGGTGAAGACAGTTATAGTCGGATCAATTATATTGAACCATGTTTGAAAATAGTATGTTTTAACCATCAGGGAGGAGATAACAAGTGGTCAATCAGAGAGCGAGGAATGGCAACATCTCTCCTGTTCTGGTCAAGGGAAAAAGACCAAAGCACAGGGTAGCATGATGTTAAGTGTGAGCCAGGTAGTCTGGTAGATAAGACATCAGTTAAACAATTTTCCTCATGCACAAGGTGCTTAAGGCTATGAAGGAAGAGAACAAGGATCAATGAATGTTTAGAACAGTGGATTCGATTTAGGCTATGGGGTCAAAAAAGCTGCTTGAGGAAATGACCTTTGACTGGACATCCGAAGGGCATTTGGGAATTGAAATAGGAAAAGTTGGGGATAGGAGAAGGGTTCTCAAGCCTTGCAGACACCTCGGGTTCCTTGTTGTTCTTCGGGCACACGTATTCAGCACTTTCCTGCCTCTGGTTTTTACCTGTGTCCTTCTCTCTGCCTAGAAAGCTCTTTCTCCAGATAACTGGATGGCTCACTCTTTGCTCAAAGATGACTTCTTCAGAGAGGTCTTCCCTAGTGTTCTGACTAGCAAAGTATCCCTGGACACTCGTTATTCCCTTTCCCTACTTACTGCTTTTTCACAGCACTGTCCACTCCTACTTTTGTAGTTCAGCATAATTTGTTCATGATCTGTTTTCTCTCACTACAACATCAGCTCCACACAGGAAGCGATTTTGTCTCTTTTGTTCACCACTGTAGAGCCACCCGTGTCTAGGATATAGGTTTGCCTCCTTAAATTAAAATGAGCAAGATACATGAAGTCATGGAAGGGAGGCCAGTGTGGCTGTACTTCAGTGAGTAAAAGAGAGGATGGCAAGAGAAAAAGCGAGACAGGTGGATGAAGGCCAGGCCTTTGTAAGGCAGCGTAGACTTTATTCAAGAATTTTGTCTCCATTCTGTGAGCTGTGGAAAGCCACTGAATATTTGAGAATGGAGTACTGTTATGAAATTCCCGCTTTAGAAGCTCTTCCTGGAATTTGTGGAATGAAAGATTGCTGGGGTAGGGAATATGGGGGGATGGAGACCAGTTAGGGGGCTACTGTTTTCCAGCCTTGAGATAGTGCCGTCTTGGGCCCCCGTGGTAAAGCAGACATGGAGAGAAGCAAATGAATTCGAATGATGTGGATGAGGTAGAATTGGCATATGTGGAAATAGATTTGGAAGTAGAGGGTGTGAAGTGGGGAGAGGTCAACGATTAGCCCCAAGTTTCTGACTTTTGAAACTACTGGATTGTGGTCTATTGGTTGAAAATGGAACTTCAGAGAAGAAGTGCATGTAAAGGCAGAAGAGGGTAGGAGAGAGGTGGAAAAATCAAAGGCTATGGCCAGATTCTGAGATACTGGAATTTAAGATTTCAAGATATTGGGCAGTTAGTTCTAGGGGATGGCCAATCCAGGGTGTGATCTGATTGGATTAATTCACTCAAAAATTTTTGTTGAACCTCTATTATGTTTTAGGTAGTATTACAGGCTGTTGGCCTAGCCTATATAACAAAGTACTTGTTTTCAGCTAGGGGAGTCAGATTAAACTATTGTACAGGCTTTTAAAAAATCCATAGTTTAGGGGCGCCTGGGTGGCTTAGTCGGTTCAGCGTCCGACTTTCGCTTAGGTCATGATCTTGCGGTTCATGGGTTCGTGCCCCGCGTCGGGCTCTGTGCTGACTGCCAGCTCAGAGCCTGGAGCCTGTTTCAGTCTGTGACTCCCTCTCTCTCTGACCCTCCCCTGCTCACGCTGTCTCTCTCTCTCTCCTAGAAATAAATAAAACATTAAAAAAAAAAAAAAATCCATAGTTCAGGGCGCCTGGGTGGCTTAGCCGGTTAAGCGTCCGACTTTCGCTTAGGTCATGATCTCGCGGTTCGTGGGTTCGAGCCCTGCGTCGGGCTCTGTGCTGACTGCCAGCTCAGAGCCTGGAGCCTGTTTCAGTCTGTGACTCCCTCTCTCTCTGACCCTCCCCTGCTCATGCTGTCTCTCTCTCTCTCCTAGGAATAAATAAAAGGTTAAAAAAAATTAAAAAAAAAATCCATAGTTCAGAGAGTATGAAAAGTGACAAAGCAAAGTAGAAGGATAAAGAGTTGGGGGAGGCATGGGATATATTTTAGGCAGGATGGTCAGGAAAGGGCTTTCTGGAGGTAACATTTGAATGAAGACCTGCAAGATGAGATGAAGCCAAGCATCCCGAAATTTGTGGGGAGAACATTCCAGAAAGAGGAAACAGTGAGTGCAAAGGCCCTGAGGTGGGAAAAACTTGGCATGCTTAAGGAAGAGCAAGAAGGCTAGTGTAGCAGAAACAAAGCAAGTGACATAAATACTTGTAGAAGTCTAGAGAAAATAGGCAGAGGTCAGGTTGGGCCTTATTGGTCAGTGTTTAGAACGTGGAAATTCTTAGTTTATTTATTTATTTTGAGACAGAGAGAATGTGAGAGCAGGGGAGGGGTGGAGAGAGAGGAGAGAGAGAATCCCAAGCAGGTTTCATGCTGACAGGTTCCCATGAACTGTGAGATCATGACCTGACCCTAAATCAATCGTCAGATCCTTAACTGACTGAACCACCCAGGTGCCCCCTTGGAAATTATTCTAAGTGTAATGAGAATCTATTGGTGGATTTTAAGCAGGGGAGTGACCTCATCTGATAAAGGTTTTTATTTTTTATTTTTATTTTTTTTAATTTTTTTTTTAAATGTTTTATTTATTTCTAGGAGAGAGAGAGCGTGAGCAGGGGAGGGTCAGAGAGAGAGGGAGTCACAGACTGAAACAGGCTCCAGGCTCTGAGCTGGCAGTCAGCACAGAGCCCAACGCGGGTCTCAAACCCACGAACCGCGAGATCATGACCTAAGCGAAAGTCGGACGCTTAACCGACTGAGCCACCCAGGCGCCCCGATAAAGGTTTTTAAAGGCCACCGTCATTGTCATGTAGAGACTAGGCTGGAAGGGGCAACAGTAGAAGAAGGGAATCCAGGAAAGGAGGGACCTCGGTGGTTGTGACGAGGCTGGGAGGTGTTGGGAGAGGCGCAATGGATGGCCTGGCCTCGGGGTGCGTTTGAAAGTAGAGCCACCAGGCCTTGCTGCTGGACTAGATGTAGGACAGAATGTGAGTTTTGCCTTGAGCTTCTGGGTGAATGAGACCACTTCCCATGGAAGGCAGACCTTCCCAAGAGTTCTGATTGTCAGGTTGCTGTAAAGTCACAGGATTGTTGAGCCCCCATGGATATGTTGAGGTCAGACTGGCTGAGGCAGAACAGAGAGGAAGATCCTGAGCCAGGGCCAGTTGGGGAGGTAGAAGTGTGACCTTGAGATCAGGTATGGCCACAGGGAGGAGGGACAGAATGCTGAGCCCCCGGAAGGCATTCCCATTTGAGATGGTAACTGAAATGAGCAGGGTGGAGAGCTCCTCCTGAGCTCCCACTCCTCTGCCCTGGAGCCCAGGGAGCTTAAGGGAATGAGGCCTGCAGCAGAGCGGAAGTGGAGGGGGGCAACCGGGAAGGGGAGAGGATGTGAATGGGGTGTGCAGGGGAGGAGGGTCCAATCCACCTCCGGTCCAATCCACCGTTGGTCAGATTCATCTGGAATAGATGAATCTTTAAACAGTCTCCTCTACTATTCAATACAATTATTTTCAGTACCAATCATGAAACAAAACCAATAATAATAATGGCTAGAAAAGAAACTCAGTAAAATTTTATCTGGTCATGAACTTCATATGTATCATCATGCCAGTAAAGAGTAAAAATAAATAAAACATTACAGTACAAAAGTTTTAGAAACTAATAAATTAATGCTATTTAATTATATTAATGTATGTCTTGGAAAAGGGAAAAAGCGTATATCTACTTACTGGTCTGTTGCAATAACAAATGATAACATTATAATTTCTGTTTTTCAATGTTAAAGATAGCATCTAAACTCAACAAGATAGTTCAGTGCAGCTAAAATTTGCACTTTTCCAAACAAAAGATAGTACACATTGCAGTTTGCATTCTGTTCACTGTTTTAAAAATTTATACACAAATAAAAATTCCAAGTGGGCACATAGAAGGACAGAATGGAAGTAACTCAAGTTCAGTTTCTTTGTTTTTCCAAGTATCTTTACCTTCACTGTACTGTGGTTGTTTATTTAGAAGCTTCTGTCTAAACACAGGGTTATATAGTATCGTGGGAGGAGGAAACATAAAGTGCACCTGAAGTGAGCTTGAATGATCCTGAATCTTGGAACACTCTGGAAATGAACACATGTAGCTGAGGTCCTAAATGCAGGGGCCACCTGTGTGATCAAAGGGACTCTGGGTTAACTTCCATGAAGAATATGGCATTCGTTAAAGAATAAGCAATAAAAAAAAAAAAAAAGAGCTAATTTGGGAGCCCCTGGGTGGCTCAGTCAGTTAGGTGTCCAATTTCGGCTCAGGTCATGATCTTGTGGTTTGTGGGTTCAAGCCCTGAGTCGGGCTCTGTGCTGACAGCTCGGAGCCTGGAGCCTGCTTCAGATTCTGTGTCTCTCTTTCTCTCTGCCCCTCCCCCACTCATTCTTTCTTTCTCGCTCTCTCAAAAATAAATAAACATTTAAAAAACAGCTAATTTGAATATATAGTATGGATATTAATCATATATATTAAAACTCAACAGTAGCCACAACAATTATTAGCATTTTTACAAACCAAAGAATTTTTGGGGAAGAGTATTTTATTACTTCAATATTTAGGATTGTCAATACCTAATGGTAACAAAAAGAGACAGACTTCTAGTTGGCTTTATTACTGTTTGGAGCCTCTGTACAGACAGCGCATACCCATGTCACCCGCACCAGGGTGGACTGCCCCCACTGCCCTGCCCCGCTATGTGGTGAGCCCAGAGCCTGTGTGGGTGCTGGGCGAGGTTTGGGAGTCCACCTGGATTTGGGGGGGCTCAAAGGCCCTCCCTGCCCTGGCTTCCGCTGAGAATTTCTCTCCTAGAGGACGTGCTGGCAGCCCTGGGTGGGGAAACCTCCTGTGTCTTCTGTGGCCTCTACAGATAGATGAAGTGTCCCCATGGCAGGGACAGCTGTCATTGGTTCTTCTGCTGAATTTGTTTATCTTCTTCATCTCTCTGTCCTTGTCCCTGTTTCATTGTTTTCTTACCATTTTTCTTCATCCTTCCCTCTATTTGTCTGCCTCATCTCTGTCTCTCTATTTTTCGTCTCCCCCATCTGTGTCACTCCCTCTCTGTTGACCACTTTTCTGCTTCACTCTCTGTCTCAGGGTCCCTCCCACCCCCGCCACAGTTTCTGTCCCCACTTTGATTTCTCTCATTGTCTCTATCATGCTAGTTTTCCACCTTTCTGGTCTGTCTTTCTTGTTTCTCCAGATGTCTTCCGTTTCTGTGCAGGACCTGGGTTTCTTAGTTTCTCTGTTAGGAAACTAAGGGGAGTAAGTTAACTAAGGGGAGAAGGCATAATTCAAACTGCACAACACCACACTTTGTTGAGACATCCTCCCCTTCTAGAAATGCTCCATTCCATGGGAGCAACTTCTAAGAGCCAGAGGGTCAGGCTGCTGGAAATGACAGTCTGTTCTTCAATCCCAGGGCTGACTGTGAGGCTATGCCTTGCAGGCCCCACACTGGTGGTTGGAGAGAGGCCTGGTGGGTTGGGGACAGGTCAGGAGGGACCCGGGATAGACATGGGCAGAACAAAGGCAGGTGTAATCACAGAGTTTGGGGGGCTCAGTTGGAGTCTGAAAGACTCCCTTGGGTCTGTGCTCCCTTCTTCTGACTTGGCCTGGAGAAGGGGAAAGTGTTCACTTTACAGGGATGAGGCCCCTCCTGATACTGGCTTCCCCAGTAGGACTCATGCTCTGGCCAAGATGGCACCTTGGGGACTGAGGAAGCTGACTAGCCCTCCTTCCTACCCTCTTCTTCACTTGTTTCTCCTGGCCTGTGGATCCTGTCCAGAGAACATAGGGATTGTCTGCTGCCCTGATCTCCCCAGATCACACTCCACCTCCTCACTTCCCTGTCTGCCCTGCCCCTCCCCTGTCTGCCCTGCTCTGGCTTCCCAGCCAGCTGCCCCTTGGCTTTTACTTAAGATCCCCTTTACTGAGACAGAACAAGATACAGACCCTAGGGGACAGGGCAGTGGAAACCATAGGCATGGAGCATTCTGGTCACTGGGTGCCTGGGGAGGGTGCACCCCTTCTTATACAGATGAATAGACTGAGATATAGAAAAGTCCCCAGTAAGGTGACTAGAGTCCATTCAACGCCATTACCTTCTTCCCACTCCCTCCACTGGCTCTTCGATGCTCCTCAAACACCCGGAATGTCTCTGCCTCAGGGCCAAGCACATGCTGCTTGCTTTGCCTAGAATGCTCATATCTGAATGACTCACTGTCTCTCACTCCTTCTTATGAAGCCTTCCCTGGCTGTCTTCTTCCAGAACTCCCTGCTTAATTTCCTTTCCTTGCTTAATTCTTCTGCAGAGCTTTTTGTCACCGAACATACTATAGTGTAAATTATTATTATTTGCCTTTTTTCACCAGAGTGTAAGCTCTCTCAGGGCAGGGAATTTCATCTATCTTGTTGAAGGCTGTATGCCCAAGTCCTAGAACAGAGTCTGGCACTAGGATACACTCGATAAACACTCGATCAATGAATTTAGAGTGCCTGGCACAGGGACCCGTGCAGAGTGGATGCTGCCATTGTAGGGGTCAGCATTCATTGAGTGACTGCAGTTTCTCTGACCCAGCTGGATGTCTGGCTGGAATGCCTTTCCCAACACCAGGAGAACTTCTAAACCTGAAGGCTCAGCCCACGTTTTCCTTAAAGCCTCTCCTGTCCTCCAGGCAGATTTGGTCTCTATCCTTCCCCTTGTTCCCCCTTCACTCTCTGTTAAACACTTGTCACTCCTGGAAGATCACATGCTTCTGAGCCAACTTAGATTCGCATCTTTGTTCCCCCTCTTCCTAGCCATGGACAGGTGACTTAACCCCTTAGGGGCCTCGGTTTCCTAATCTGTAAAATAGGGCAATGTAATGTAGCACTCATTTCTGAGAGAGCGGTTCTCAGCAGTAGTGGCCTCCCACGTGATGGATCTGGCCTTGCAGGCTTAGTCTGGGCCCTGCTGGCGTCCTTGGCAGCAGCAGCACCAGCCCAGGTTCCACAGATGGTACCCACCTGCTGTAAGTCAAGAGAACAGACGTGGCAATATTTGGTGAGCACTTGGGTTCTGTGAGGAGGACCCTGCTGTGGGCAGACACCTACAACTGGGCCTCTGTGACCAAAGCCCCTGCCCTGGAGATCCCATGCTCACAGCGCCATTGGAAGAGTATGACCATAACTGCCCATCCTGACCCCTGTCCCTGACACTTCTATGTGCTGCCTGTGTTCCGTGGAGCCCAGAGTGAGGACACTACCACCGTGTTGTCCACAGCTGCACACATCTCCTTGCCTCTTTTGGGCTGCCAGGCCTTTGGTGAGAGACAGAGACCTCTGAGGAGGTACAGAACCTCTTTGAGCTGGCCAAGAGGGATCCCCAGCCTTTACAGAGGGCTGTTTTACCATTTATGGGGTATTGGACATGCCAATTTTGGGTATTCCTTCCAATTTTGAGAAGCTATGGTTCTAGAAATATTTATTCTCTACATACAGCCAAAATTTCTTTCTCTCACCTTTTATTGTTGCTCTTTGTGTTTGGAAACCAGAAAGCAAAATGCTCAGACTTTGGGTACCCAGAAGCAAGTTCCTTCTCCTCTAGTGCCCCTTTGAGGCTGGGAAGGAATTCCTGGTCGGCCATGGGCAGCAGGCTTCTTAGAACATTGATAAGTCAAAGGCAGTTAGAAATCCTTGGATGGAAGAGAAAAATGACTCTGGTGTGTATTCAGCCCATTAGCAAAATGTCCAGCAGTTCTCAATGGAGCATCTTTTCTTTAATTATCTTGTGCCTGTACAACCAACAAATGCATTTGTCTGGAGATTTTTAATTTATTTATTAAATATGGTGTATTTAGTGCCCAGGTACTAGGCTGGGTACTGAGGAAACAGTATGCTTGAGACCAGAAGCAGAACCTGCCTATCCAGCACTTGGTATCTAAGGACTGACAGACCCTTTCACCAGTAGGATTTATTTCTCCCAGAAGGGGATAAAGATAGCCCATGTTTCAATCATAGGTCAATGAGCACAAGAATCAGAAGCCCACTCAAGTGAGCTCAGCCAAGAAAACTTTAAGGTTCTTGTGTGGGATGCACACTCAGGCCCTGTGGGTCTTGGAAAGTCACCAGTCTGTGCCCCTTTGACATTCTCTACAGTCATATGGTCCTGCTTTTGCAAGGGCCATTCTAACTGCTCCCAAGTTGTGAGCTCAAGTCATTACATTTTTGGGCCTTTCCAGCTTGGCTCCCTATATTGGCAGGGGTCCCCCAAAACACAGATGACCTGCTCAAAAGGGTGTTAAAGAATGTTTAAGGAAGGGATCATTTAATAAGGCAAGGCTCAAGGTAAACTAACAAGGAACATTGAAGCACATGACAATGTAGGAAACCATTTCCTCTGGTAAATGAGACGGATTAAGGGGAGAGGGTGGTGTTACTGAACCTGGAAAGGGTTGTAGCAATGGGAGAAGGTCTGCCTGACAAGAATCATGGCTTTAGGTGGAGAAATTCAGCCACTGCCAAACCATAGCCTGAAATAAAGGTAGCTGTGGGAATAGATCCCCTTACCTGTTTCTCTCTCTCCTCTTCAGTCTCCTGCTGGTGCCTCATATTGGTCAAATAGGATTGGAATACAGGAGGTTGGGGAGGCCAGTTGGTGCAATCTGCAGAGAGAGGTCAGCCTTCCAGGACACAGAACAGGGCAGAGAAGGATGGAGAGTGGATCTGGAGGAGCAAGTGGAGAATATTCACAGCCAACTCTGGGCTCTCCATCTCACTTTCAGATGCTCAAGAGAGAGAATTGAAATTGGAGTAACTCAGGCTGAGGTAGCGGTAGAAGGAGCTTCTCGGAAAGAAGCATCATCATCCCCGTTTTCAAGATGAACAAACCAAGGTTGATAGTAGGGAAGATGGATGCTGAAGGTAGCACAGATAATGAGTGGCAGTGACACTGGGTCATAAATTACCAAAAGCCATGAGCTCAAGTGAGGTTCCCTCCCTGGGGATTCTCTTAGGGACATTCCTGGCTTGGGTTTAGGAGTACACTTGCTGGATCTCTCTCCCCGGGTGTTTCCAATAGGTGCTGCACTTAAATGTCTCTTTCAGAATAATCAGACAACAACTTAAGATCGCAAAGAGTTAGGTATGGGTGCATGTGTGCCCTTAAAAGTATGTTCAATCCCAGAAGAACACTGTTCCTGACATTCTACTGAACCCACTGTGCATTGTTTGGTCCAGCATCCTGGATTCCCATGATGCTCCTCTCAACCTGCAACTTGACTCCAGTATTCATCTTTGGTTAGGCTTGCCTAGTGGGTTTTTGGACATCGTGGAGTCCCCACACCATTGTCACTGTAACTTCGTGAGGATCAGAGCCTGACTTCGCAGGGCTCTTGTTCTTGATATAGGCCTGGACCGTGCTTTTGACTTTGTTTTGTCTGGATTTGCACTGACACCTTGAAGGGACCCACTGCCTTCCCAGCCCAGGTCAAAGGGGTCCCAAGAAGCCGCTGAGTAGAACCTTCGTCTGGGAAACCTGCAAGTGTTTTCCTTTCTGGGAATCTTCAAAGAAAGAGGTTCCTTGTGGTCTTGTCTTAAACTCTTCAGGCTAGAAAGTTCTAATAGGCATCTTACTCATCTCCCTTTCAGTCTGATTGAAGCTTGTCTTGTTTAGTGAGAACAGAATAGTCATTTGAGGTGTGTTCAGAAGCTGTTACAGACTCCGTGATAAAATGCAAGGAACAAGGAGACAAAGCTTCCCAGCTGGTGTAGCAGTCATTCTGGGGATAGCAGTTGTGTAGAATAGGTGCCGGCTGTGAGGACCTGGCCTCTAGCCAGCTGTGTGGACTGGGTCACCATCTGTGTGGGCTGGGGTGCCAGCTGTGTGGACTATATTACCAGTCAGCTGTGAGGATTGAAGTGCCAGCCAGTAGTATGGACCTGAGTGCCAGCTGTGTGCATTGGGGTGCCCGCCAGGTGTGAAGACTGGGCTCCAGCTGTGGGAACTGAATTACCAGCCAGCTGTGTAAACTCTGTTCTAGCTGTGTTACCTGGGGTGCCAGCTAAATGTGTAGACTGGGGTGCCAGCTGTGAGAACAGGGGCGCTGGAGTGAGCCAACTTGAGACGGGACCCCTTCTCACCTGCTCACTGCACGTGTGGCTGTTTATGGCATTGATGTTCTCCTCAAGCAATTTCAATAAATCAAGGTCACTGAATCAAATTGCGTTTCTTACAAAATTGAAGATGTGTTTCTCTGCTGTGAAGAGAAGAAAATATCCTTAAGAATATTTTATATTTCTTAAGAATATAATATAAACCATCATTAGAAATGGGCCAGATCTTTCAGAATCATATTTTCAAGGGGGAAAGAATGACTACTTATGTTCTATTTGTTCTTAATTGTTGACTGCCTACTATGTATCAGATATGGTATAAATAATCATACTTAGTGGTGATCAGGGGTTGAGAGGAAGTCCCCAGAGTTATTTGTTTATTTGTACATTCTATAAGTCCTCCATGGCTGAGGCCAGAAGGGCTGGGAGGGCTCTCGCCTTCATTCTTTCTTCTCATGGGAAGCAATCTTCACCCTCAGTCCAAAGGGCCCCCCTGCCTCCAGAGCTGGGTCATTTCAGGAGCAGCCATGAAAGACCCCACTAAGGTGCCATGACTGTGGACTGGAGCTTTGGTTTCTTAGAGGTGCAGCTCATAGCTGAGGAGATCCAAATGGCTCTGTGTCAGCCAGTCACCTGGGTGAGTACTCCACACTTGTTCTACATCATTCCTGCCCCTTTTCAGCCACACCCTAGGATTTTACTGTGTTGCCTTGGGGGAAGTGCAATTGATGGTTGTTTTGAAAAAAATAAATCAACAAAGGAGGACCTGTTGATATTGCTTTTCAAAAAGCCGTTGAAAAGACAGATATGTACATAAAAAGACACACACAAACACACATATACAGTTCATTCTCATTATTTATGGTCGTTATGTCCTACGGAGTCACCACCAGCTCTGAATTAGTGAATACTGAATCATTGCTTCTAGGGCAAATGTGGGGTTAGTTTCCTGTGAGCCTCAGGTCACAACATTTCTGTCAATTGAACAATATATAACCTTGTTTTATGCATGTTTCTGCTTAAAGACACTGTATCTAATATATATTGTTGATTCACTAACATTGAACTCATGGCCAATGCACCATAACTCATAGGAACGAAGCTCATCTACCACACATGTTTTCTCCCTAAGGCTCATCCCAGCCTCCTTGTGCTTAGGAACTAGACAGCTTTTCAGAGCTACCCTCAAGGGCCAGTTTAAAGAGCAAAGTCACCAACAAAGAGCATACAGATGCATAAAAGAAAAAAAAAAAAGAGTGGCACTAAACATACTGTGAAAAGGACACTTGTTTGCAGTATGAGAGCTGAAATAAAAAGGCAGAGCAAGGTCTGGTTCCACTTTAGCCAGGAATGTGCACATCAGGTCACTTAAATTTTTTGCTGCTCTGGGCTTACTCACAATGACTGTGAGAGCATTGAGAATATTGATTTTGGGATCACAGATAAGTTTTATCAAACAGATGAATTCACAAACATGGAATTGTGAGTAATGAGGGTTGACTGTATAAAGGCTTGCTCATATATCTGTGTACACACATGTGCATGTGTACATGCATGCGTGCGTGCACGCACACACACACACACACACACACACACATTACCCTTAAAACTAAGGACTCAGCCTAGGGGCAGAAAACACTGATGAGAAATGACCTGGTACTGGGGTGCCTGGGTGGCTCAGTTGGTTAAGAGTTGGACTTTGGCTCAGGTCATGATCTTGTGGTTTGTGGGTTTGAACCCTGCTTTGGGCTCTGTGCTGATAGTGTGGAGAGCCTGACTGGGATTCTCTCTCTCCCTCTTTCTCTCTGTCCTCCCCAACTGACACACCTCTGTCTCCAAAATAAGAAAATAAACTTAAAAAAAAAAAAAAAGAAATGACCTGGTACTTCAGAGATGTGTGAAGATGAGTTCCTCTGAGATCATCTCTGTAGAGGTTTCTTGAAGCATCTGTGAGTGTCCCAGAGGGGGAAGATATGTGAAACCTTCTAAATCTACAGTCCTATGGAGCTTATTAGGAGCTGAGTCATGAAGTTTTTAGGTTAGGCTCTGGGAAGACTTTCAGCTCTTCTCAGGTGGATAGAAAACGGTAACCTGAAGCAGGACCAGCTGTGAATGTAGTACATTTAGGAATGAATAGTTATAAAACAACAGGTTACAGGCCTTGAGATGGCCCTTGGGGTGGGAAGTCAATGGAGACCCTTAAACAACTCTGGTGCAATGTGCTGTAAAGGTCAAGGGGGCCAATCTCAGTCTAGGTAACACCTCCATCACTCACCCAAATCCTCCAAGTTACACATGTAAGAGGCACCCTGAACTACTTCTCCTTTCAAGATTTGTGATTCTGCTTCCTTTATATTTCTCTAACCAGGCCACTGGCCATTCTTTGTACCATTTCAAACCATAGGTGACCAGTACTATCCCCTAGGTGTACCTATGAGCATCATAAATGAAGGAGGAACATATTTGATTATGTTTTCAGGGCTACACATCAGGACCTAGGTCCTGGTAGCTGGGTGGGTAGGACAGTTGAGCGAAAATTGTCTTCATGTAATTTTTTTCTTATAATTACCAGGTATAATGATCAATGGTCAATCTCTATCTTACCTACTAAATTGAATCACTTGGTGAGAAATGATGATGATGATTGGATAATAATGATAGCTACCATGCCTATATATGTCAGGCATTGGGCCAAATGTTTTTTTTAATTTTTAATTTTTATCTGAATAACACAGCTACCTAGTTTCCTCCTAATCATTTTATTTTGAAAAAATTTTATAAATGACAGCAACGTTGAAAGACAAGTACAATGAACATCTATATATCTTTTACCTAGATTCACTAATTACATCCTGTCACATTTCTTTCTTTTAAAAAACAATTATCTGAGATACAGGTAGAGAGAGAGAGAGTGGAAGTGGGGGAGAGGAGCAGAGGGAAAGAGAAAGAATCCACACTCAGCATGGAGCCCAATGTGGGGCTCAATCCCAGGACAGTGAGACCATGATCTGAGCAGAAATAAGGAGTTGGCTGCTCAACCATCTGAGCCACCCAGGTGCACCCACATTTCTTTATTTTCTTATCCATCTATCATCTTTTTTTTTTCCTGAATGATTTAAAAGCAAACATTGTACTGCTTTATCTCTAAATAATTTGTCATGGATCTTCTGAGAACTAAAGGTGTTCTCCTATATAAACATAATACCATTATCATGACTAAGAGATGCCACCTTCATTCAATGCTATCATTTATCATGCAGTCCATATCTAAATTTCATGGACTTAATTTAAAAGAATAGGTATCTATGTAAGGCTTTGGAGGGAAAAAAGTACTTTTCCTTTCTCCCCTGAACAACTCTTTTAGCTGTTTTCTTTCAGTATTAACTCCATAATTCTAAATAACATGCTTATTCTATGTTTTTTTAAAAAAATCGCTTGTCATTTATTAACTTCTTTTTATGTAAGATGATTTAGCTCTCTTATCTCCCACAAGCACATTTCCTCCCATCTTTCCAAAATGATTATATCATCATTTTTTTTGGGTAATATTAGTATTCAGTATTTATGTTATAATATTATTCTCAGTCTGAGATACATGGTGTACCATGATTATATTTCCTTTCTTGTACAACTTTGCTGTTTTTCTTGAGTTTTAATTGCCCTGAATTGTCATTTACTTTGTCTTCTATGTATCTATCAGGATTTCATCCTTGAACTCTCTGGCAGAATTATGATTTTCTTTTAAATATGTTGGCATATATAAAATTACATATTGGTTTAATTCTTTTCTTGGTCTTCCCACTCCAAGTTGTTCTGCTATTTATCTGTCATCCTGGAACTTCCCTTCATCATCGAATTGGGAATTTCCTTGGCTTTCTTATGTATTAAATTCTGGATCCTGGGCTTCATATTTCTTGATTTACTCCTTTGTCTCTGTGGAGGGCATCCTTCAGTAGCTTTCTGATAAGGACTCATGGGGAGGCAATGTTTTTCAGATTTTGTATGTGTGAGATGATTTTCTATTGTATCCTCATACTTGATTAATAGTTGGGCTGAATATAAACATGTAGAATGAAATCATCCATCTCCCTCCCCCCTGAAGATTTTGGAAGTATTTCACCATTGTTTCTAGCCTGCTGTGCTGATATTGAGAAGACTTATGTTGTTGAATTGGTTGAATTGGTTGAATATCAGTGAGTGAGGGATGTTTTTCATTCTGTGTTCTAGCACTTGGTGGCCCTTTCAATCTGGAAATTCATGTCTGAATTTATTGCTTCAATAGCTTCCCCTCTTGGTTTCTCTCTTTCTGGAACTTCTGCTACTCATATATTGGGTCTCTTCATAGGTGTTATAATCTTCTTATACTTTCTCTAATTTTCTTTTTTTGTGGAGTTCTGTGCTTGTCTTTGGAGGTTCCCTTAATTTATTCTTACAATCATTTCCTTGAATTGTTTATTTATGTTACATTTAAAAATTTTAAGATCCCTTTCTTATTATTTCTTCTTTAAATAATTATATATTCTTGTTTAAGGATACAATATTTCCTCCATATCTCTGAGAAGATCAGTTATAAGGTTGGTTTTCCCCCTCCTTATCTATTGTTGCTATTTCCTGTGATATTTTTTCCTGTTTGCTTATTTTAGTCTTTCCTCCCAAAATAGAGTGGCTCCTCAAACATGTGGTGAACCTTGCTGACCTTCATATTTAAGAGGGAGGCACCATAGGCTCAATGGAGGCTCCATGTGTGCAGATTTATGCACTGGTGCGTTCCTCTTGAATGACCTGGCAGGATGCAGGTGTTCAAGTAGGAACCCATAAATGGCATTACCATGAAGTCTTTTCTCTTGGATAGGTCAGTTGCTGCTTTTTCCAGCCCATGGATAGCCATATCCTGCTCTCCCCACCCTTTCCCCCACCCAAGTACACAGGGCCCTGCAGCCATCCTGCTTCTCTTTACTGATTCCCTGAAGTGAGTGGTTATAAGTCTCTCTGCAGATGTTTTGCTGGAATGCTTTTCTTATTCCTCAACCCCCGTATGGGGCAAGCTTTTACTTCTCCAGTAGAGTCTGTTAGAATCACTTCTTTTGTATCCACACATCTTTTGTCTTTCCTCTGTTCCCCATTTAAGGACAGAGTTAGCCTTCCTGTGCTCTCTGCCCTCATGGTTCCCTATAGCTTCTAATGGGTGCCCCATTCTCCAACATAATTTCCTGCTTATTTTTCCTCTCCACTAACCTCAATGTCTTTTGAGGGCAGAAGCTCTTATTCTGTTACCTGGTCCTGGTCTGGCCTAGTTCCATTAGCAATAGAGACACTGTGATTCCGAGAAATCAGAGAAGTTGTATGGACCTTCACCACTCCCGGCAGCTAAGCTCAATTCAAAGAGCTCTATTTTGATCAAGACTTAACAAAAGTTTTTAAAAGCCTACAAAACCTTCCTCCACCTCACATTTTCATAATCTCCTCTCAGGACAGCAAGTAGATATACCCACAGTACCATTTGTCTACCATATCCTATGGCCAGGGTGGACCTATTATGTGGAGAAGCAAGAGGCAAATGCCCATGTTAAGGACCTTTGACCTCTCTCTGAAGACATGTGTCTGCAGAGGTGTTAATGAGTCATGAGCATAAAGTCTCAGATGGAACTGGGTTCTCCCCTATCCTCTACACCTGCACTTCTTGCATGCCTATCATCAACAGATCAGGAGATGTCAACAGCACATGAATACATGTATACTAAGCCAGGGCTGGCAATTGTCTTTCATCTGCACTGTAATTCTACCTGATGAATAGTGGCTGCCTGAAGTGTATGTTAAGGGTTCTGAGGCCTTAGCAGGTTCAGTATGAAAGAATCCCTGTGATCAATTAGTGATGTCTGCCATGGGCAGTTATTCACCAGCCCAGAACCAGGGGAAAGATGAAAGTAAAATGTTCTTAGACAGTGTTTCCCAAACTTCACTGATGATAAGAATTACCTGGAGGTGCTTGTTAAAAGTAGATTTTATACTCTTCCCTAGGAGACACAGATTCAAAAGGTCTCAAGTGAGACTTGGGGATCTGTACTTGGTAAGCACTCATGTGACTCATACCATCAAGCTAGCCTAGAAACACCATTCTAAGGGAGGGTGAGTTTCCAGGAATCCAAGTTTAACAAAAGCAGAAATACAGGAAAACGGAGCAATGGAACCCAGTCTTGGGGAAAGAAAGGAAGAATGGTTAACACAAATAGACAGGACTACAGACCCCTACACTTTAGTGATCTGTATGAATCCCCAAATCCTAACCAATGCCCCTAAACAAATTTGATATTGAACCCAATGGACTAGCACAGTGCCTGGCATAAATCAGTAGGAATAAATCAATGACTGAAGAATAAGAAATTCATTACGTTTTGGAAATACACATCTCTATTTCTCGTGTAACTTCTGAATGTCTACACTCAGGTCCCTGTGTATTGCTTCTGCCACCTCTGTTCTTTTTTTTTTTCTTAAAATTTTTTTTTTAATGTTTTATTTATTTCAGAGAGAGAGAGACAGCGTGAGCAGGGGAGGGTCAGAGAGAGAGGGAGTCACAGACTGAAACAGGCTCCAGGCTCTGAGCTGGCAGTCAGCACAGAGCCCGACGCGGGGCTCGAACCCACGAACCGCGAGATCATGACCTAAGCGAAAGTCGGACGCTTAACCGACTAAGCCACCCAGGCGCCCCATGCCACCTCTGTTCTGAGATGACCTAGAAATGCCCCAGAGGAATAGAAGATATAGCCCATAAAAGTTATAATGACCTGTGTTTGTCAGTCAGGAAAACAAGAGGCTGAGGAGAAATATGGACTCTCTCTCTGCAACATAAATGTCTTCTTAGCAGACTCACCAAGTTCTTGACACAGGAGCCCCCGGAACATTAAATATAGTCAGTTTAGATAAACTCCAATAAATCGCATCTTGTCAGTGAGTCAGTGAGGCATCAGATTCTAAAGACAGCTCCCTAAGTCCAAAAAAAAAAATAATAATAATAAGAGTTCCTATAAACAGCCATAGCTAATATAGACTCATAGCCTCTTTTCTAGTTATTCCAACATCAGCAGTGTGTGCTTGTGCTTCTGTGAGGAAAAGGTAGGTCTTGGATGCATATTTGATAAAGAATCTATACATACATCATATAACAAAAAGAGATAGCTAACATTTACTGAGCACTTACTATTTTAATCCTTTTATGTATTAACTTCTATTATCCTCTCTAGATATCACAGGATATATCATTATTATTATTATCCCTATTTCATAGCTGTGAAACTGAGGCACAGAAGTTATTTGCCCAAGACCACATAGCTAATATGGTGCCCATATTTACTGCAGCAATAGCTGCATAACAAATGACTCCTGAATCGAGCAGCTTAAAGCAACAAAATTTATCTCACCTGTTCTGTGGGTCAGAAATCTAGGTGTAGCTCAGGGTTTTTCACAAAGCTGTAGTCAAGGTGTCTGCCAGAACTGAAACTCATCTCAAGGTTCAGTTGGAGGAGGATCCATTTTCAAGCACATTCATGTGCCTGTTGTCAGGATTTGGGTCCTTGGGCTTGTTGGACTCAAGTTCTCTCTCAGTTTCTTGTCACGTAGACCTTTCTATGAGGACAGCTCAAAAGATGGCTCTTGTCTTCTAGGAGGCAAGCAAGAGAAAAAGAAAGAGTGAGCAAGACAGCTGCTAGCATCTTTCTTCAATCCACTCTTGGAAGTGACATCCCATCACTTTATTATCTGCAGAAGAGAATCGAGTCTTTAAGTCCAGTTCTCACTCAAGGGAAGGAGATTACACAAGGCATAAATACCAGCTGGCTAGAATGACTGCGGGGCGGGGGGGTGGGGTGTGCATTTTAGAATCTGCCTGCCACAATGACAGTGACCTCAGCAGTGAAGCTCCAGAGCACCAGGGCTGCTGTCTCTTAAGATGCAAAGGAATGGCAAACACAACTCAGGAAAAGGCTGTTTGGATGCACCAAACATGACATGACTATTTTATTTTATTTATTTTTTAAAAATATTTTTATTTATTTCTAGGAGAGAGAGAGACAGCGTGAGCAGCGGAGGGTCAGAGAGAGAGGGAGTCACAGACTCTGAAATAGGCTCCAGGCTCTGAGCTGGCAGTCAGCACAGAGCCCGACGCGGGGCTCGAACCCACGAACCGCGACATCATGACCTAAGCGAAATTTGGACGCCCAACCGACTAAGCCACCCAGGCGTCCCGACAATTTATTTTAAAAAGAATACATTTACTAATTTCTTATGGAAAGTAACAAGTGCAAATGTCAGCTCTGAAAAATAAAGGATCTTTGTGTGCTTGGTGATATGCAACAGGACTGCACATGAGAAGTAACTGGGTAACTTTTTAAAAAATTGTTGGAAACCAACTTGACAATAAACTATTTAAAAAAGTCATTTAAAAACAAAAAAATTAATATACTTAATTTTTTAGAACTATTTTGGTTTATAGAAAAATTGAGCAGAAAGTACAGAGTTCCCGTATAACCCCTTTCCCCATATCCAGTTTCCCCTGTTATTAATGTATTGCATTAGTGCGATACATTTGTTACAATTGATTACCCAGTATTTATACATTATTTTAAACTAAAGCCCATAATTTGCATCAGGATTCACTCTTTCTATTGTTCAATCTACAGATTCCTACAAATGTATAATGGCATGTATCCACCATTATAGTTTCATACAGAATAGTATGAAAATCCCTAAAAATCCCCAGTGCTCTACCTATTCATCCCTTCCTCTCCTCAAACTCCTGGCAACCTCTGATCTTTTTACCATCTCCATAGTTTTGCCTCATCCAGAATATAATTTAGTTGGAACCATATAGTATGTAGACTTTTTAAGACTGATTTCTTTCACTTTGAAATATGAATTAAGCTCCTTTCATGTCTTAATATCTTATTATTTTCTTTTTAAAATTTTTGGAATGTTTATTTATTTTTGAAGGAGAGAGAGACAGAGCATGAGCAGGGGGGGAGCAGAGAGAAAGGGAGACAGAATAGAAAGCAGGCTCCAGGATCTGAGCTGTCTTCCCAGGGCCCCACTAGGGGCTCAAACTCACAATCCATGAGATCATGACCTGAGCTGAAGTCAGACGCTTACCTGACTGAGCCACCCGGATGCCCCTCTTTTGTTTTCTTTTTAAAGATTTTATTCCTAAGTAATCTCTACACTCAACATGGGGCTCAAACTTACAGTTGCAAGATCCAGAGTCTTATGTTCTAAAAATGAAAAGAAAAGAAAGAGTCACATGTTCTATCAACTGAGCCAGCCAGGCACCCCATATCTCATTTCTTTTTATCACTGAATAATATTCCATTGTTTGGCTATACCATCATTTGTTTATCCATTCACCTGTTGAAAGACATCATTCACCTGTTGTTTTGGCAGTTATGAATAAAGATGCTATAAACATTTGTGTGTGTCTACATTTTCAAATCATTTGAGTAAACACCAAGGAGTACAATTGTTGGATCATAGGTTAAGAGTGTATTTAGTCTTGAAAGAGACTACTAAACTGTCTTCCAAAGTGGCTGTGCCATGTTGCATTCCTACCATCAATGAACATTTCTGTTGCTATACATTTTTGTCGTTATTTGGTGTTATCAATGTTTTGGGTTTTCCCCATTCTAATAGGTGTGCCCTGGTATCTTGTTTCAGTTTGCAATTCCTTAATGACATGTGATATTGAGCATCTTTTCATATGCTTATCTGGTGAGGTTTGTTTGGGTCTTTCACCCATTTTTAAATTGGGTAGTTTATTTATTGTTGAATTTTAAGAACTCTTTGAATATTTCAGATACAAATCACTTATCAAGTATATATTTTGCAAAATGTGGGCTTGTGTTTTCATTCTGTTAACAGTGTCTTTTGTAGAGCAAAAATCTTTAATTTTAATGAAGTCCCAGTAATACATATTTTTTCCTTCATGGATCGTGCTTTTGGTGTTATATCTAAAAGGTCATCTCCAAGTGCAAGGACACCTGGAGTTTCTCCTGCTATCTTCTAGGAGTTTTATAGTTTTGTGCTTTACTTTTATGTCTATGAGCCATTTTGAGTCAATTTTTGCAAACGATTTAAGTCTGTGTCTAATTTTTTTTTTTTTTGCATGTGGATATCCAGTTTTTCCAGCACCATTTGTTGAAAAGACTGTCCTTTCTCCACTAAACTGCTTTTGCTCTTTTGTCGAAGATCAGTTGGCTATTTTCGTGTAGATCTATTTCTGGGCTCTCTATTTTGTTCTATTAGTCTATTTATCTATTCTCTCACCAATACCACATAGTCTTGATTACTGTAGCTTTATATAGTAAGTCTTTAAGTCAAGTAGTATCATTCTCTGACTTTGTTCTTCTCCTTCAATACTATGTTGGCTATCCTTGGTCTTTTGCTTCTCCATAGAAATTTCAGAATGAGTTTATTGAAATGCACAAAATAACTTGTTTGGACTTTGACTGGGATTGTGTTGAATCTATAGCTCAGGTTGAGAAGAACTGATATCTTAACAATATTGAGTCTTCCTATGCATGAACCATGATAATTTTAAAACAGCTTTATTGAGTCATAACCATCACCACCATCTAATTTTAGAGATTTTTTGTGTCCCTTAAATAAGCTTAATGCCCATTAGCAGTCACTCCCCATTTTATCCCACCCCTAACTCCAGCCCTGGGCTAGCACTAAGATATGGTCTCTAAATACAGATTTTCCTATTCTGGACATTTCTGGATGTTTTACAATAGTGGGTATTTTATATAAATATACTATGTGGTCTCTGTGACTGGCTTCTTTCACTTCATGTTTTCAAGGCTTATATATGTAGTTGCATTTATCAGTACATAACTTGTTCTTACTGTGGAATAATATTTCATTCTATAGATATATCAGATTTTAGTTATCCATTCATCATTTGATGGACATTTTGACTGTCTCCACTTTTTTGGCTATTATGACTAATGCTGCCATAAACATTTCTGTAAAAGTGTTTGTGTGGATACATGTTGTCATTTCTCTTGGGTGTACCTCTAGGAGTAGAATTGCTGAATCTCATGGACGCATTATATTTAACATTTGAGGAACAGCCAAACTGTTTTCCAAAGTGGGTGAACCACTTTAAAATCCCACCATCAATGTATGAGGGTTCCATTTTCCCCACATCTTTACCAACGATTGTTACTGCTTGTCTTTTTACTTATGGCCATCCTAATGTGTGTGAAGTGGTATCTCATTTTGGTTTTGATTTGCATTCCCCTAATAACTAATAATGTTAAACATCTTTTTATGCACTTATTGGCCATTTGTATATCTTCCTTAGAGAAACATGTATTTGGATCCATTGCCCATTTAAATATGTGGGTTTTTTTCTACTGTTGAGTTGAAAGAGTTTGAAAAAAATATTCTGAATACACATGTCTTATTAGACATATGAGTTGCAAGTAGTTTATTCTGTGGGTTATCTTTTCACTTTCTTGGTGGTATCATTTGCAGCACAAAAGTTTTTAATATTGATATAGTCCAGTTTACCTTTTTATTCAATAAGGTTGTTCCCTCTCCATTGAATTGTCTTGGCACTTTTACTGAAAGTCACTGGCCATAAATATAAGGATTTATTTCTAGACTCTCAATTCAATTCCATTGAGCTCTATGGCCATCCTTGTACCAGCACCACACTGTCTTGATTACAGTGTAATTTTGTGGCAAGTTGTGAAATTGAGAAGTGTGAATTCTCAAGATTTTAGAATGATAATGGTAAAATTAATAGCTGGGCTTGAAAAAAACATAGGGGACATCAAAGAAACTATGGCTACAGACAGAATGGAAAATAAAAATAGGCATGAAGAATTAAAAAATGCGATAAATGAGATACATAATAAATTAGAGGCCTCCAATGCACGGATTGAAGAGGCAGAAAGGAGAATAAGTGATTTAGAAGACACCATTATAGAAAAACAAGAAGCTGACAAAAAAAGAGACAAACTGATCCAGGAACAGGAAAGAAGAATTCGAGAGCTCAGCGATACAGTCAAATGCAACAATATCCGTATCATAGGAATCCCAGAAGAGGAAGAGAGAGGGAAAGGAGCTGAAGGAGTCCTGGAACAAATTATAGCAGAGAACTTCCCCGACCTGGGGAAGGAAGTAAATGTGGAAATACAAGAGGCTCAGAGGACTCCCCTCAGACGTAACTTGAATCGATCTTCTGCACGGCATATGATAGTAAAAATGGCAAAATACAAGGACAAAGAGAGAATTTTGAAGGCAGGTAGGGAGAAAAGGGCCCTCACATACAAAGGGAAACCTATCAGAGTGGTGACAGACCTATCTACTGAAACGTGGCAGGCCAGAAAGAAATGGCAGGAGATCTTCAATGTGATGAACAGTAAAAATATGCAGCCAAGAATCCTCTATCCAGCAAGTCTGTCATTCAAAATAGAAGGAGAGATAAAAACCTTTTAAAATAAACAGAAATTGAAAGAATTTGTCACCACTAAGCCAGCCCTACAAGAAATCCTGAGGGGGACGCTCTGAAGGAAAGGTTGCAAGGAACAAAGATACCAGAGACACCACCACAAATATGAACCCTACAAAAGATACAAAGACTCTATACCCACATATTTCAATAATAACACTGAATGTAAATGGGCTGAATGCTCCAATCAAAAGACATAGGGTAGCAGAATGGATAAAAAAACAAAATCCATCTATATGCTGTCTACAAGAAACTCATTTTAGACTGGAAGATACCTACAAATTAAAAGTAAGGGGATGGAGAAATATATATCATGCCACAGGAAATCAAAAGAAAGCCGGAGTAGCTATACTTATATCAGACAAACTGGACTTTAAATTAAAGACAATCACAAGAGATGAAGAAGGGCACTACATAATAATTACAGGGTCCATCCATCAGGAAGAACTAACAATCATAAATGTCTACGCACCGAATATGGGAGCACCTAAATATCTAAAACAATTAATCTCAAACAGAAACAAGCTTATAGATAAGAATGTGCTAATAGCAGGGGACTTTAATACTCCGCTTACAGCAATGGATAGGTCAACCAGACAGACAATCACTAAAGAAATAATGGACTTGAAAGACACATTGGACCAGATGAATCTGACGGATATATTTAGAACTTTACATCCTGAGGCCAGGGAATTTACTTTCTTCTCAAGTGCACATGGCACATTCTCCAAGATAGATCACCTACTGGGACATAAAGCAGCCCTCATAAAATATAAAAGAATTGAGATCATACCATGCACACTGTCAGATCATAATGCTTTGAAACTTGAAATCAATTACAGGAAGAAGTCTGGAAAACCTCCAAAAACATGGAGGTTAAAAAACACCCTACTAAAGAATGAATGGGCCAATCAGGCAATTAGAGAGGAAATTAAAAAGTATATGGAAACAAATGAAAATGAAAACACAACAATTCAAAATCTATGGGATGCAGCAAAGGCAGTCCTAAGAGGAAAGTACATTGCTCTCCAGGCCTATTTCAAGAGATTAGAAAAAGCGCAAGTCTGGGGCGCCTGGGTGGCTTAGTCGGTTAAGCGTCCGACTTTCACTTAGGTCATGATCTCGCGGTTCGTGGGTTCGGGCCCCGTGTCGGGCTCTGTGCTGACTCCCAGCTCAGAGCCTGGAGCCTGTTTCAGTCTGTGACTCCCTCTCTCTCTGACCTACCCCTACTCACGCTGCCTTTCTCTCTCTCTCCTAGAAATAAATAAAAAAAAAAAATCTTAAAAAAAAAAAAGAAAAAGCACAAGTCCAAAATCTAACAGCTCACCTAAAGGAACTAGAGGCAGAGCAATAAGAACGCCCTAAACCCAGTAGAAGAAGAGAAATAGTAAAAATTAGAGCAGAAATAAACAACATAGAGACCAAAGAAACAATTGAACAGATTCATGAAACCAAGAGTTGGTTTTTTGAAAACATAAACAAAATTGACAAGCCTCTAGCCAGACTTATCCAAAAGAAAAGAGAGAGCACCCAAAGAGACAAAATTATGAATGAAAATGGACTTATTACAACCAACCCCTCAGATATACAAGCAATTATCAGGGAATACTATGAAAAATTATATGCCAACAAATTGGACAACTTAGAAGAAATGGACAAATTCCTAAACACACACTCACTACCAAAATTCACCCGGGAAGAAATAGAAAACCTGAACAGACTCATAACGAATGAAGAAATTGAATCAGTTATCAAAAATCTCCCAACAAATAAGAGCCCTAGACCTGATGGCTTCCCTGGGGAATTCTACCAGACATTTAAAACAGGATTAATCCCAATTCTTCTCAAGCTATTCCAAAAAATAGAAATCAAAGGAAAACTCCCAGACTCATTTTATGAAGCCAGCATCACTCTGATTCCCAAGCCAGACAGAGATCCAGCAAAAAAAGAGAACTACAGGCCAATATCCTTGATGAATACGGATGCAAAAATCCTCAACAAGATCCTTGCAAATCGAATCCAGCAGCACATAAAAAGAATTATCCACCAAGATCAAGTGGGATTCATTCCTGGGTTACAGGGCTGGTTCCACATTCGCAAATCAATCAATGTGATCCATCACATCAATAAAAGAAAAGATAAAAACCATATGATCCTGTCAATAGATGCAGAAAAAGCATTTGACAAAATACAGCATCCCTTCTTAATAAAGACTCTCGAGAAAGTCGGGATAGAAGGAACCTACATCATCAAAGCCATCTATGACAAGCCCTCAGCTAACATCATCCTCAATGGGGAAAAATTGAGAGCTCTCCCCCTGAGATCAAGAACACGACAGGGATGTCCATTCTCACCACTGTTGTTTAACATAGTGCTAGAAGTCCTAGCATCAGCCATCAGACACCAAAAGGAAATCAAAGGCATCAGAATTGGCAAAGAGGAAGTCAAACTTTCACTCTTCGCAGATGACATGATACTCTACATCGAAAACCCGACAGACTCCACCAGAAGCCTACTAGAACTGATCCAAGAATTCAGCCAAGTTGCAGGGTACAAAATCAACGTACAGAAATCGGTTGCATTTTTATACACCAACAATGAAGCAACAGAAAGAGAAATCAAGAAGCTGATCCCATTCACAATTGCACAAAAAACCATAAAATACCTCGGAATAAACCTAACCAAGGATACAAGAGATCTGTATGATGAAAACTATAGAAAACTTATGAAGGAAATTGAAGAAGACACAAAGAAATGGAAAAACATTCCATGCTCATGGATAGGAAGAATAAATATAGTTAAGATGTCATTACTACCCAAAGCACTCTACACATTCAATGCAATTCCAATCAAAATTGCACCAGCATACTTCTCAAAACTAGAACAAACGATCCAAAAATTTGTATGGAACCACAAAAGACCCCGAATAGCCAAAGTAATCCTGAAAAATAAAACCAAAACGGGAGGGATCACCATCCCAAACTTTAGCCTCTACTACAAAGCTGTCATCATCAAGACAGTATGGTATTGACACAAAAACAGACACATAGACCAATGGAACAGAATTGAGAACTCAGAAGTGGACCCAAAAGTATACAGCCAACTGATCTTTGACAAAGCAGGAAAGAATATCCAATGGAAAAAAGACAGCCTTTTTAACAAGTGGTGCTGGGAGTACTGGACAGCAACATGCAGAAGAACGAAACTAGATCATTTTCTCACACCATGCACAAAAATAAACTCAAAATGGATAAAGGACCTGAACGTGAGACAGGAAACTATCAACACCCTAGAGGAGAAAGCAGGAAACAACCTCCTTGACCTCCACCGCAGCAACTTCTTACCTGACACATCCCCAAAAGCAAGGGAATCAAGAGCAAAAATAAACTGATTGGGACCTCATCAAGATTAAAAGCTTCTGCACAGCCAAGGAAACAACCCAGAAAATTAATAGGCAACCAACGGAATGGGAAAAGATAGTTGCAAATGACATATCAGATAAAGGGTTAATATCCAGAATCTATAAGGAACTCACCAAACTCCACATCCGAAAAACAAACAACCCAGTGAAGAAATGGGCAGAAGATATGAACAGACACTTCTCCAAAGAGGACATCCAGATGGCCAACAGACACATGAAACGATGCTCAGCATCCCTCCTCATCAGGGAAATACAAATCAAAACCACACTGAGATACCACCTCACGCCAGTCAGAGTGGCTAAAATGAGCAAATCAGAGAACTCTAGATGCTGGCGAGGATGTGGAGAAACGGGCACCCTCCTACACTGTTGGTGGGAATGTAAACTGGTACAGCCCCTCTGGAAAACAGTGTGGAGGTTCCTCAGGAAACTAACAATAGAACTCCCCTATGACCCAGCAATAGCACTGCTAGGAATTTACCCAAGGGATACAGAAATGCTGATGCATAGGAGCACATGTACCCCAATGTTCATAGCAGCACTCTCCACAATAGCTAAAACATGGAAAGAGCCTAAGTGTCCATCAACAGATGAATGGATCAAGAAGATGTGGTTTATCTATACCATGGAATACTACATGGCAATGAGAAACAATGAAATCTGGCCATGTGTAGCAACACGGATGGACCTTGAGGGTGTTATGCTGAGCGAAATAAGTCAGGCAGAGAAGGACAAATATCATATGTTTGCACGTATAGGAGGATTAGGAGGAACTTAACTGAGGACCATGGGGGAGAAGAAGGGCGGAAATAGTGGGTGAAAGAGAGAGAGGCAAACCATGAGAGACTCTTGAATGCTGACAAAAACTGAGGACTGATGGATGTGGGGGGAAGTGGGGAGGGGCATGGAGGAGGGAACTTGTGGGGATGAGCACTGGGTGTTATGTGGAAACTAATATGACAATAAACTATTTGTAAAATAAAATAAAATAAAATAAAATAAAATAAAAATAAATAATAAATAAATAAATAAATAAAAGAATAAAAAAAAGTGTGTGCTAATTGTGGATTTTTCTTAGATGGTTTATCAAGTGGAAGAAGTATCCTTCTATCCACAATTTCTTTTTTTTCTATCCATAATTTCTAGAGTGTTTTTATTATGTAGGGATATTGGGCTCTGTCAAATGCTTTTCCTGAATCCTTCGAAATCATTTTTGTTCTTTATTCTATTAATATGGTTATTAAATGAACTGATTTTCAGATATTAAAACAATGTACATTCCTGGGATAAGTTTCACGTCATGGTGTATAATCCTTTTCATATGTTGCTGGAATCATTTTGCTGGTATTTTGTCAAATATTTGTGCAAGTTTATTTATAAGAGGCCTGTAGTGCTTTTTTCTTTGTGTGATGTCGTTATTTTATTTTGGTATCAGGATAATACTGGCCTTGTAAAATGAGTTGGTAAGTTTTCTTTTTCTAGTTTTAGAAAACTGCATGAAGGATTGGTGTTGATTCTCTTTTGGATATTTGGTAGGGTTCACAATAAAGCCATTTGGGCATGGGCTTTTCTTTTTGGGGAGTTTTAAAATTACTAATTCTGCCTCTAACTCGTTACAGATATATTCAGAGTTTCTATTTCTTCTTGGGTCAATTTTGATAATTTGCATCTGTCTAGGGATTTCCCATTTCTTTGAATGTATCTGATTTGTTGGCATGGAGTTATTCACAGGTCTCTTTATAATTATTTTTATTTCCATAAGGTCAGTGGAGGTATCCTGGTCTTAGTATTTAGTATCTTAGTACTTTATATTCTATTTTTTATTGTTTATTTTGAGAGAGAGAGGGAGAGCGAGAGAGAGAGCGAGCATGCAAGCAGGGGAGGGACAGAGAAAGTGAAGAGAGAGAGAGGAGTGAGAATCCCAAGCAGGCTCTGCACTGTCAGGATCAGTGCAGACCCTCATGTGGGGCTTGAACTCATGAACTGTGAGATCATGACCTGAGCTAAAATCAAGAGTTGACAGTTAACCGATGGAGCCACCCAGGTGCCCCATATAGTATTTAGTATTTTGTCTTCTCTCTCTCTTGTTTCTTTGGTCACTCTAGCTAAAGGTTTATCAATTTTGTTAGTCTCTTCAAAGAAGAATAATTTTGTTTTCATTTTCTCAATTTTTTTTCTATTCTCTTTTACCTTTTACACTTAGTCTTTATTATTCCTTTCCTTCTGCTTGCCTTGGGTTAGTTTACTCTTATTTTTCTAGCTTTTTTGTTTTTTAATGTTTCCTTATTCATTTGAGAGAGAGAGAGAGAGAGATAACAAGCAAAAGAGGGGCAGAGAGAGAGGGAGACAGAGAATCCCAAGCAGGTTCTGTGCTGCCAGCATGGAGCCTGACAGGGGGCTGGCACTCATGAACCATTAGATCATGACTTGATTTGAAACCAAAAATAAGACACTTAGCTGACTGACGCACCCAGGTGCTCCGTTATTTTTCTAGTTTCTTAAGGTGGAAGACTAGGTTATTGATTTGAGTTCTTATAGTTTTGAATATAGATGTTTATAGCTACAAATGTCCCTCTGACCACTACTTTAGCTACATTCTATGCATTTTGGCGTGTTAAGGAGTATGTTGTTTAATTTCCATATATTTGTAAAGTTCCACATTTTTGTCTGTTATTGATTTCTGTTATTGATTTATTATGGAGGTTTATTTTGTGGTCCCGCATGGCAGATGCCCAGGAGAACGTTCCTCATGTGTGTGGGAAGTATATTCTGTTACCATTAGGTGGTATGCTCCATCCATATGTTTTAGGTCTAGTTGGTTTAGAGTGTTGTTCAAATGCCTTCTACTTTTTTTAAATTGAGCATCTTCTTAGTTATTCTATCCATTACTGAAAGAAAAGTATTGAGGTCTTCAAATATTATTGTCGAATTGTCTATTTTCCCCTTCAGTTGTCTCAGTTTTTGCTCCATGTATTTTGGGTTCCTGTGATTAGATGCATATGTATTCATAATTGTTATATCTTTCTCATGGGTTGAGACTTTTTTCAATATAAAATGTCCCTTATTATCTCTAGTAACATGGAACCTCTTCCTGAGAAGAGAAATGAAATAGAGCAGTTGAGCTCCCGGTGTCTTGGCCTGCTGTGCCGGGAGTAGAGCTTCAGCCCTATGGATGAGGGTAGAATGAGGGAAGGGAGACTGGTCATCTCTGTAGCATTAACCAAAAAGGGACATCGGCCGCCTGGGGCTGGGGCGGGGATGTGAAAGGCCGGTAGCTTACCCCTGCCAAGATGAAATAGTACCTCCAGACCGGGAGCTGAGGAGACAAGAAGCTGTCTTCCTTTTGGCCACACCGACTTGGGGTAGAGCTCCTATAATAAGGGAAGTGGTGGGTAAGGGACAAGGAAGGAGTTGTGGCTCAAATGTCACAGACTTTCACTGTTTTTACTGAAATTCAGTCAATTTTCTTGAAAGAATGTTTCTCCCTTTGCTGTATACCCTCAGGATAATTTCTAGAGATGGTAAGTGATTAAAAAATAATTTTCACAGTTAAGTAGTGGTTCTTCTGGAGAGGGGGTCTGCCAAGCTCCTTCTACACCTTTCAGGAAGTCCTGCGCCTCCATGTAAAATTTCAAAAGGATAAACAGGGCGAGGTGTAGCTCATAGAATGCCACTCAGAAATTCTTAGCTGTTGAAGTTGCCATGACCAGAAATGAGGAAAAACAAAGCCCAGACCTTGGTAGCACCAAATTACAAAGAAATAAGAGTTGGCTGCTGAGTGGCCACATATTTACCTTTCACTTCTTTGAGAAATCAATCTCATTACTCAGCAACTCAAAATTATGGCAGCAATAAAAGTGCAATTGCATTTGTATGAAGGCCTAACCTAGCCTAGTGCTTCAGATTGCTTATAAGCTTTGTGGGCAAATGCCAAAGCAGGAGTCTGATTAGCAAGAGGCCATAGATTTAAAAAAATCTAATCATATACTTAAAAGGGAAAGTGGATCTTGGGAGAAGTGAAAAACTACATTCCCAAACTGAACGTCTCTTGACAGAAGAGAACCTAGTTTGTGGTAAGCTCATGTAGGCTGGGGAGGTTTCAGATCCAGAGGTTAGTGATCTTTCCTGGATAGGGAGATCTTTACTATGTTAATGAGGTGACTTTGGGACTGTATCTAAGGATGAGGGCTGGTCCGGGAGAATCCACCATGTCATTAGGAGATTGGAACTTTTTGTCCTACCTCCCAATGACCTTTGGGGGAGTGTGGAGGTGCTGGAGGTTGAATTAATCACCAATGGCCAATGATTTAATATAATGCCTATATAATGAAGCCTTTAATAAAAAACCCCAGAGGAGGGAGTTTGGAGAACTTCAGGCTGGTGAACAGGTGGAGGTGCTGGGAGAATGGCACACCCAGAGAGGACAGGGAAGCTTCACACCCCTTCTCATGTATCTCGCTCTGGGCATCACTTCCTTCTGGCTGTTCCTGAATTATATCCTTTTGTAATAACCTAGTAAGTAAAGTGTTTCTCTGAGTTCTGTGAGCCATTGTAGCAAATTAATTGAACTCAGGGATGGGGTCATTGGAACTTCCAATCTATAGCTGGTCAGTCAGAAGCACAAGTGGATAACCTGGATTTTCAATTGGCATCTGAAGCAGGGAGCAGTTATATAGGACTGAGCCTTTAACCTGAGGGATCTGAAGTGATCTCCAGGTAGACAGTGTTAGAATTCAGTTAAACTGTGGGATACCCAGCTAATATCTGAGATTTGCTTGGTGGTGTGAGGAAAAACCCCATACTGGAATTGTGAGCAGAATTATAATTAGCTTCCTGGAAGTCCAGGCAAAAAGTCAAATATGGGAGTTACAAAGTTCAGATAATCAGAAAGTGGGGGGCACAGGCCAGTTCCTCAGGGCAAGTTTACTTTTTTTCCCTTCTGCTGACATTGGCCTTTGATACCTTGATATTCTTGGAAGTAGAAAAAGGCTTGTTTAAATTGCTCTTAAAGATGGGACAGAAATTTCACAGTGACTATTTATAAAGGAGCTTTGCTAGACTGCATCCTGAAAAGTGAAATGGAAAAGTATTAAAATAAGTTTATTTTATTGTACACTTAACAGAGCTGAATTGTACGTGCAACTATCCACCTGATCTTTGAAGAAACTGTGAAGCATGGGCTGAGTTTTTCAGTGGAATTTTCCCAAAAAAACATATATGAGAGAATGAAATATCATTCTCAAATTCATGTTTGACTTTTGCAGCATGATCATCAAAAGGGTTATTTTTGCAAAAACTCTTTGAGCACTTTATCAATTTTCTCAAGAGCCTCTCTTATTCCTTTGATATTCAAACCAATCTCTTTCAAAGTCTTCATGGTATCATCGTCCTTGCTGTTTCTCCCTCTTCAGCTGTTAACTGCCCTAATGCTCCCAAATATGTATTTGTCAAACCTTCGCACATGATGTCAGCAGTTCTTCAACTTCACTCTTTGGACTTTATGAAATTCTCCCCCTTCTCACTGCAACATTTGTAATTATACTGTGCAATCAGTTTGCATTGTATTCCCAATGTATTGATCATTTGTCAACTAGTGAGAGGTAGAGCAGCAAAGTTTTCTATGGGATGGGAGGGAACAGACCCTAGTGTGAATGTGGGAGGAATACAAAGCGGGGGTGGGGGGGGTGGGGGGGTGGCTAATATTATAAGTGGAGACTTTTGCTTCCCTAGTAAACTTGTGACTGTAGTGATTCATGTAATGAATATTTGAATAAAGGCAAATCTTGTACTAAACTCTTAGTTTTTCTCACATGGCCCCTTACAAAGAGAAACACAAAGTTAACGAAGTGGTAAATAATATGCTTAATATCAGGTGTACAGCAAAATTGGTAACACGTTTTACATGGCTGTTTCTTGTAACTATCTTTGATAAAAGTTGGGGCAGAACATCCAAGCATAGCACACGGAGGTGATTCTGTAAGGGGCTGACCTGATTTAACCCAATGTGTAGTTTGCCTGCATTCATTTTCTATCGCTGTATAACAAGTGATCCCAAACTTATTGACTTAAAATAACAAATATTTATTTATTATCTCATAGTTTCTGGGGGAGAAATCCAGGAGCAGCTTAGCTGTGGATTAGCCAGGCTACAGCCTGGGTCTGGAGAGTCTGTTCCTGAGCTCGCTCATGTGTCTCTTGGCAGGAAGCTTCAGCTCCTCGCTAGTTGGATCTTATCATAGGGTTTCTCATGACATGGCTTCCTCCAGAACAAGTGATTAAAGAGAGAGAGAAGAACCGACAAAGACAGAAGCCACTATGTCTTTGCAACCTGATCTTGGAAGTCACATACCATTATTTTTACAGTGTTCTATCACTCTGTACAATGTGGGAGGTGATTACACAAGGGTGTGAATCCCGGGAGGCAGCAGACACTGGGGGCAGACTGGGAGACTGGCTATAAGGGAGAAGTAGTTTTAATCTAGCAAAGGACCAGGAAGGGGAAAGGTGTGAAGAGGAGGGTAAAAGGAGGAAACACACAGAAAAAACTTATGGAGTAAGGGGAGTGGATGCGGGGGTAGGGCTGCCTCATACAGTTATTGTTGTAGTGCACTGCACTACTTTACGAGGTTCCATTTACACAGATCATTCAGAGCCCTCAGTGGAAGTGAGCATAGCCTCTTCTCTGCAGAAGTTTGACAGGGAAGGGGCATCACTGTAGTGAACTCTTAATCATGCAGAAATGACCCAAATGTATCTGGAAACTGGGTTTGTGTAAGCCCCGTTCTTTGTATAGATTAGGTGGAGGTAGCTGCCCAGTGAGAGTCTAACTGGCATCTGTGAGCTCTTGGCTCTGGTATGACACTCCCTACTACTAAGGGAACCAGTGGAGGTGGGTATTATGTGGGTGTCACAGGAGATCCTCACTCCCTTTGAGGATAGTGACATGACTCGCTAAGCAGGAACAGCAGTGAGGCAGAACTTCTTTTTTACTTAGCGTCTGCAATTCCATTTACACCTCTGTCAAAAACAAGGGCTGACAGGACACGATGACTTTGGAATAAGCCCCAGAGTTGCATAGATGGGAAGTCAGAAAATATCAAGCTCTATTTCTGGTATCATCAATGACTTTCTGTGCTGCTCTGTGTTATGGGCTGAATTGTGTCTTCTTCAAAATTCGTATATTGAAGTCCTAACCCTCAGTACCTGAGAATGTGACTGTGTTTGGAGATAGGGTCTTTAAAGAGGCAATTACATTAAAATGAGGCCATTAAAGTGGGCTCTAATCCAATATGACTGGTGTCCTTGTAAGAAGAGGAGATTAGGACACACACACACACACACACACACACACAGGGACAAAAGAGAGAAGTGAGTGAGGACATAGAAAGAAGATAGCCATCAGCAAGCCAACCACCTTGATCTGCTGATCACCTTGAACTCAGACTTCTAGCCTTCAGAACTGCTATGGTTGAAGCCACCCTGTCTGTGATGCTTTGTTATGGAAGTCTTAGTAAATAAATACACTCTGGAGAAGTTTTTCTCCTCTCTGTGTCCTGGTCTTGCACAGCGCCTTGTCTTGGGTGCTTGCATATAATATATGTTGCATATAAGGGTGCTGTTGACCCATGTGGTGTTTTTGTGCAAATTAAGAAAAGATACCCTTTCTCTAGCAGTCACAGTCCCACATTGGGTCCTTGTTTTGGTGGAGGGAGCATGGGTGAGGTTTCAGTTTTCCCTCACCCCTAGGCTGGTGCGTTTGTGCTGGGCACAACCTGCATCTTTACATGGTGACCCTGCCCTTGCAAGAAGCTCTGGATCCTGAGGATGTGGGGTAGGATGCCAGCTCTGGCTGGGAAAGCCAACCATGCAACTCTGTTCAGATGACATCCCTTTCTCTTCATTGACCTTTCTTAGAGCAAACTCAGTGGAAAACTTCTGCAAATGATGCATTAAACTTTTAGATTTACAACATACTTTGCAAGTCTACTGAACCTTAATAACATAACACACCAAAAGGTTGGAGAGAGCTCCTTTAAAACATTTTATGAATTCATGGCTCTGTATTCCATGTCTCCATTCTCATTCTCAACCACAGATACTTACAAACCCAGAAATTTACATATTCATATATAGAGAAATGCCATGTAGCTCTCTATATAAATACATTTTAGTATCACTTTGAGGAAATTTGTAGACCTGGCTACTTTTTTTTTTTTTCTAGGAGAGAGAGAGACAGCATGAGCAGGGGAGGGTCAGAGAGAGAGGGAATCACAGACTGAAACAGGCTCCAGGCTCTGAGCTGGCCGTCAGCACAGAGCCCGACGCGGGGCTCGAACCCACGAACCGCGAGATCATGACCTAAGCGAAAGTCGGACGCTTAACCGACTAAGCCACTCAGGCGCCCCTGTAGACCTGGCTACCTTGTCACAGATTAATGAATATTTGGTTAGATGAAACTGGCTCTTCCTTGACAAATTTTCTCCTCTTAAACCACAAGCTCAAGAGATGCCATAATTCTCTTCCCATTGCATGGGCCTCTCGAGGAAGTTCAGGAGAGCTGGAGAAGCTCAGGAAATGGGGTCAAGCAGACTGAACTTGAGTATGGTATGGCCACTGATGTCTGTTAGGGGCAAAGTGTTAAAACCCATCTACAGTCTCTGTAGCTCTGGTCCTGGGGTTTCCCCCAGAACCACAGGAGGCTTCCCTGTGTGTTCTGGGGAAGCAACAACTCCTGGGAGCAGCTCTCCACTATTGATTGATGGGAATTTGTATGTAAGATCTCTCAGCCACTTTGCTGGGGTGTGTGTGGATAATTTTGAGGGATGAGTTTTACAGCATTTCCCAGAGTTTTTGTCATGAGATTATGTAGCGGTCCCTCACTGGGGGAGCTGGATTATTATCACATACATTTTAGTTGCCTTTCTTTCCCTGGATCACTTCCTACTCCCCCATAATGTTTCTGATGCTCCCTGTCATAAATTATTAGCACTTGAATCCTGTCTCAGGGTCTACCTCTAGGGAGACCTAAACTATACCTTCCTTTTCATATGATAAGAGACTCTGCTTTCAAACTTCAGCTTGGCAGGAGTGGATCTTTTCCCCAATTTGCTGCTATAGGACACCTTTAAGGTTCGTATCCTGAAATGCATCCAGTGTGTTTTGTAACAACTCTATGGGGGTAGATATTACTATTCTATTTATAAATTTTCAAGATGGAGCAACCAAGTTCAGGAATTGGAGGGATGGAAATGGAATTTATAGCTATTGCACACCTATTACATACTAGATTCTTATACTTAAAAAATTATGATTTTCAGCTAACAGAAAAGTTGCAGAAATAAGATAAAGCATTCTTTTATATTTCTCACCTCACTTTTACAGTGTTAAACTACCGAACCCCGTATGGTACATAGATACAGAAATACAGATGTGCATATTTGCACTGGTTGGTGCACATATCTACCTTTCCTAGCTCTCTCTAATGACAGGGCCTAGGAGCAGTGATACCTCAGTAACAATGAGCACATGTGGCACTCAGTTCTTGGCCTCTAAGCACCATTCTTCACTGAAAGGAACCGACATTCCTAAATGGTTCCAGGGGTGAGGAATGGTACATACAAGATGAGTTTGGAACATCTGGAGGCTTGTTGAAAGAAGCCAGGGAGCCAACCTGATGGGGCCTTTAATGGTGAAAGCTGGAACAATTTGAGGTGCCAGAAAATAATTCTGGTACTGGATTTAAAGTCAGAGAATAAAATATATACAGTAATTTAAAATTTTTTCACAACAACCGTATGAAGTGGATATAACTATCCCCAGTTATAAATTATTGAGGTAATGGAGCAGTCAAGATTCAAATTCAGTTTCAATATAATTCCCAAACTCCACTCTACAACACACCTTCCCCACTGTAGTAAGGCAAATAGCATCATTCAATGCAGTAAAGCTCTTGCTTCTCCTTTGATTTGAGCAACAAAGAAGCTCTCACCTTAATGAGAGTGGGTTCTATTTTCTTTCTCCCCCTTTCCACCTTTTCAGCAAAGCAGTAAATCCTACAGGCTTCACACAGACTTTCTCATTGAGTCACTATTTTGTCCACTCTGCTGGTTTAAATCAGAGATCACTGGAATGAGCGTTACAGTGATCTCCCTTTTCCAAGTCCAGGTGTTTCAAAGCAAGTCTTCCATTCTGGTGCACAACTCAGATAAAGTCTCAGGTCCTATCTGGGGAATTCTGGGACACAGGAGGGAGTTAAAATAAGAAGTAAGGAGGGCAGAGGTGTGGAAATGTGACATTCCATTCTTAATCACCTCTCTGTGCTTTGATGCCTTCCTTGATAGCATGGGTTCCAAATTCCTCATTTGTTCACATTTCCTGAGGTGGGGGTGGTGGAGAGAGTGGAGCATGCTACACTGCTATAAAAATAATGAAGGTGATGAATGGCCACAAACAGCAAGGAAGGGAAGAAACGGCATTTCTTTGCCTCTTTCCCTTGGCTGTAGATAAATTGCACCTGTCGTGGCTGGGGCCATGGAGCTTTAGCTGTGATGTGGTTGGGTGGCTATCTGCCAGACCCTCCCTCCCCTACAGTGAGGAAACTGACCCTGCTGGCAAATTTTAAAAAGGAAATGGAAGAAAGGGTCCAGTCTACTTAACAGCTAAAAGCTCTGACTCTCCAGAGCCTGCAAACCTTCACCTCCACATTGGGCAGCTTCTCTCCTGTGTGCTGTACAGAGCATTTGTCCTTCATGGTACCCATGGCTGACTATTTAGAGGGTTAAATGCAGACAGGCCCAGAGGCATGGGGGTGGGTGAAATGACCTCTGAAAGGCTCTTTCCTGCCACAGGTTAAGATTGCATGATAATTCTTTCTAACTTCATTGAGGTATCATTGGTACACAAATAACTGCATGTATTCAATGTAATTTGATATTTCAATATATATATGCCTGTGATACTATAACCACAGTCAAGATAATAAACATACCCATCACCTCCAGAAGTTTCTATGTGTCCCTTTGCTTGTGTGTGTGTGTGTTTGTGGTAAGAACACTTACCATGAGATCTACCTTCTTAATTTGTTAAGTGCGTGGCACCATATTGTTAACTATAAACATTATGTTGTATAGCAGCTCTATAGGACTTGTTCCTATTGTATAAATGAAACTTAATATTCACTGAACAACTTCCCTTTCTCCCTCTCTCACTCCCCACCCATCCTTTGGCAACCACCGATCTATTTTCTGCTTCTGCAAGTTGACTACTTTAGATTCCTTATACAAATGGAATCATGTAATATTTGTCCTTCTGTGACTGATTTATGCCACTTAGCATAAAGTCTTCCAGATCAATCCATGTTGTCACAAATTATAGGATTTCCTCTTTTTTTTAAATTTCTTTTGTTTATTTATTTTATTTTTTTTTTTTTTACAAATAGTTTATTGTCAAATTAGTTTCCACACAACACTCAGTGCTCATCCCCACAAGTGTCCTCCTCCATGCCCATTCCCCCCATCAGTTTTTTTTGTCAGCATTCAAGAGTCTCTCATGGTTTGCCTCTCTCCCTTTCCCCCACCATTTCCGCCCTTCTTCTCCCCCTTGTTCCTCCGTCAAGTTCCTCCTAATCCTCTTATATGTGCAAACATATGATATTTGTCCTTCTCTCTTTTTTTTAAAGGCTAAGTAATATTACATTATGTGCATACAACACTTACCACATTTTGTTTATCCATTCATCTGTGGATGGACATTTGGGTTGCTTCTACATCTTGGCTAGTGTGCATGGTGCTGCAGTGAGCATGGGAATGCAGAGAAGAGCTACAAATGGCCAACAGGCATATGAGATCATAGAAATGTAAATGAAAACCACAATGAGATGCCACATTGCATTTGTTGGGGTGGCTATTATTTTAAAAATGTAAACAATTAAAATACAGCAATTAAAATATAACAAGTGTTGACGAGGTTGTGGGGAAATCAGAACCTTTGTGCACTGTTGGTGGGAATGCAAAATGATGTAGTATCTATGGAAGATCATAAGGAAATTCCTCAAAAAATTAAAAATAGAACTACCATATGATCCAGCAATCCCACTTCTGGGTATATGTCCAAAAGACTTGTCCAAGGATCTCAAAGAGATACTTGCATAATGGTTTTTGGGTTCCAGCTCCAAATCAGTCTGTGATAAAGCTCTCAGACCTATAAAGGGAAGTGATGACATCAGCTGATCCTGTGCCTTCTGATTTCAGTTGGGCCAAAACCTAGGAGTTGCTCTTGGCTCTTCCCTCTCTCCCATTCCCTGTGTGCAGTAAGACTGCATGTCTTGATGTTTCTATCTCTTTAATTTCTCCCCTGTGTGCCTCTCCTCTTCTCCCAGGTTTCCTGCCTTAGGACAGTCGGCTCTTCCCTGCCCTAATCCATGCAAAGCCTGCCTGGTTGTCTCACTGGCTTCACTCTCATCCTCTCTAATCCATCCTCTAGACAGCTGCCAGAGTAAGCACACATCTAGGTACACATCTCCTTCAATTACAACCTTTCCAGAGGTACCTGGTTGGCTCAGTCGGTTGAGTGTCTGACTTCAGCTCAAGTCATGATTTCACGGTTAAGAGGTTCCAGCCCTGCAGCAGGCTCACTGCTGTCAGTGCAGAGCCCGCTTCAGATCCTCTGCTCCCTCCCCTCTGCCCCTCCTCCACTCATGCTCTCTCTCTCTCCTCTTTCTCTCTCTCAAAAATAAATATTATTAAAAAACAAACTTTCCAGGGCCCTCATTGTCATGAAGATAAAATACACATCCTGCTGCATAGTGCACACAGTCTTGAATGACCTGGTCCCTGCTTGTCAATCCAGCCTGCCCTCTCCCTGGTCTCTCTGCACTAAACCCTGGGAATATCAAAGCTCCTTGTGGGTCCTTACAAAAAACTTGCTTTTTCTTGCCTTCAATAAGATGCTCGAACATGTTTCCATCTTCTTCCCCTGGAGCACTCCTATTTGTTGTGAGAGCCTCAGCTCTAGCATCACCTCCTCTGGGAAGCCCTCCTAAGGCTGATTTAGAGGCATTCCTCTGCCAGCTCATGGAAGCCTCCTTACTTTACTCACTTTGCAATCTCACCAGACCCCTGAGTAATGAGGCTCGTATTTGCTAGTCTTGCACAGACATTCTAGTACGTGAGCTGACCAATCAAATCCTTACACCTGCCTTCTGTTTAGCATGTTCAACAGATGATGATGCCGAGGCACAGGGCAGTTAAATAACTTTCCCAAGATTACAGAGCTTGTAAGTGACAAAGGCAGGCTTGAAGCTAGCCCACATTTTTGACCTTTGGCTCCACCACATGTATTAAGTGACTGGCAGAGTCCTGCTTTCTCAAAATTTTGCAGTTTTCCTTTGACTGGCTGGGGTGGTTCCCAGCAGCTCTTATCAGGATGGTAGGAGTCCCTCCTGAACTTCGAGGACTCAGGTAGGGAGGGGCCAATAATGCCTTGAGAGAGAGCCACCTGTTTTTGTAAATAGTTATACTGGGACACAGCCATTCATTTACATATTGTTTCTGACTGCTCTGGTTCTACAGTGACAGAATTGAGTAGTGGGAAGACATGGTCTGCAAAGCCTAAATTTTTACCATCTGGTCCTTTAAGAAAAGGTTGGTAGATCCCCATCAGACAATCATATACAGCTAATAAGTGGCAAGGCTTGGAGGCGGGATGGCAACCTCTCAGACTCCAAAGCCCGTGCACCCATTTCCAAGGCCTCTTCCCTGCACCTAGGTGCTGGGATAGGTAATGCTCAATGAGCAATATAACACAGAAGAAGGCAGAAAGGGCCCTGGGAGCTCTGTCATCTGCATGGCTCCTTCTTCCCAGGCCACCGCTGTGTTTTCTCCTCCCCATAAGGTGTCTGGTGTCTCAGCTGAGGCTGTTGGTCTCTAGAACTCATGGGCTAGGCATCAGAGTCTCCATCTCTGCACTAAGTTCCTTCTGGAACAACTGGTCAGCCTCCTTTTGTCCGATACCAGTTGGCTCCCCCTAGGCAGGTGTCAAGAATTCATGCCCGCATTTCCTCCAGCCGGCTTCCTCTCCCGGGGTCCCACTCCAGACTGGTTTCAGAGCCACAGATGGAGATGGTTATAAAAATGTATCAGTAAATGGAAGGCAAAAGAGAAAACTCCCAGAGTTGAGAAGAGTTGTGTGTTTGCATGTGTGTCTGTTTGTCTGTCTGCAGGCATGCTGAAAGGTGTGAGTAGAAGAGCTTTGCAGAGGGGGAAGAGAGGGCAGAGGACCCAGGAAGAGAGGGTTGTGCAAGGCTGTCAGCAGCAAGAAGGGTGATTTAAAATCAATTTCCCAGCCAAGAAGAATCACTCTTGCCAGGGTGAAATATAATATAAAATAGGAAAGGAAGGCAAGCTCCGGCCCTGCCACGATGTGCCTCGGGCCCTCCTGCTTATGAAGCAAATAAATAACCTTCTCCATAAGGCAGCCAGCCCAGCTCTGTTATCATAGCAGCAGCCAATGCTGGATGCAACCACTCTGGGTGCCAGACTGGGGACGTCAGATTCAAGATGGACCAGAGGTCCCAGAGGGTTGCTCTGGCTCTACTTGTGAGTGGCTTTAGCATCAACCATCTTGGGTACCAGACTCACGTGAGCTCACCCTTTGGCCTACAGTTCTGATACTAGAATTCTTTAGGTTGAAAGTGACAGAAACCCAATCTGATTTAGTTTATGTTCCAAGAAGCTCTAATGACATTCCCAAATGTCAGGCCAGGCAGGGGCAGAGTTGAGTGTCACCCATTCAAATGCTGTCAGGGCAGGTCTTCTGTTTCTTGGAATGTCAGCTGAATTCTCCCACATGGGATTCTCCACCAGGCTGGGGCACCACAGCCACTGGCTACTCCTGGGCTCACAAATCCCAGCTTGCATCACCAGAGAGGGAAATACTCTATTTCCTTGATTCTAATTTGAAATCCCAAGGAAGGACTCAAATTGGCCTAGCATTGACCATGGCCTCTTTTGTATCCAGGCCCTAGTAAAACTAAATGGTTGAAGTTGTGGGAGGGATATACCCCCAAAAGAAGTGGGCATGTGGTTTCTAGAAGAAAGCAGTGGCTGGACACACAAACCATGATGCTCATCACAATGCCCACCTCATCTCCCAGTGACAAAGTCCAAGCCCTTGGACATTGAAAGTGTTGTCTATTCTCCCTGGCTTGGCTTCTTCACTCCTTATTTTCTCCTCTGCACCTTGGAGTCTCAGTTCTGGTCTCCCACCTCATGGGAAATCTTCCTTAAAGGTTATGATAAGCTGGATCATTAGGTGAAGTCCATGGTCCTGTCTCATTTGTTTAGCCTCCCTGGAGAGCCTGTATGTTTATTATCTGACTGCAGCTCTGGGACATTCTCCCATCCTTCTTGCAGGTGGGAAAGTGTGCTCTCCTGCTCTCTACCCACTCTCTGACCACTCCTTCTCTGGCTCTTCTTCATTAGCCCATCCCCCAGTGGCAGGGTTTTCCTCAACTGCTGCCCTTTGCTTTTCTTCATCTTACCACTCCCCTCGGGTGATTCTGGTTAGTCTCAGAGCTACATCAATAGAAGCCTAGTGAACAGGGAAAGAGAGGTGATATTCCTGCTCTGTAGACAGACCCCACTGATGCTAATATTCTCAGCTTGGGGCAGCATATCTCTAAAGAAGCATTGAAAAATTTAGTATGTGTTCAAGGTTATAACGAGAATAGCAAGAAACTTCATATGGAGTCATGCAGGAAAAAAAGCAGGGACTAGAAATGTTTTACCTGGACAGAAGAAACACTTTTGAGCTCAAGAGACTGCTTCTAGGGAGTTGTCCATTTCATGGTTTCAATGGTGGGATGACGGTGGGTTTCAGAGCAATGTCAGAAACGACAGTGTGGCCAATTTCATCTCTGTGTCCCCAGGACTAGTCCAGGCTCCTGCACTGGAATCAAGGTCTTGAACAGAAGGCACTGGGTTGTTCTCTTTGAGAAAGAACCCCAATCCTGGAAACATACAAAAGGAGACATGGTTCAGGATACACTGGACACAGTGGAGGGGTATCAGGCTGGGTGGGACCTTTAACTCCCTGATACTTACAAGTCCTTCCAATTTCTAAATCACTGGGGCTCTTCAGCTCAGGGATAAGATTTTGAAAGACACATGGGTCCTCTCCAGCTGAGGGTGGAGTCAGTGAGTCAGTCCCTCCTGGGTGGTCTGGTTCATTTATTGGCCTTGGGAAGATGCCTGTGCTCAACCACATCCTCCACCAAACCTCAGGGGCACTTTCTTCTTTGTTCAGTTGTCTTCATAGTATTTATTCAGGGCCCACTATGGGCTGGGCAGTGTTCCAGGAGCTAGTGACAAGGTGTGTGTAGCAATAGCAACAACACTTATACATATAGTGCCTACTGTGTGCTGGGAACATCAAGGTAAATGGGTCACACAAAGTCTCTGCCCTAACGGAGCTTATGTTTTAGCAAAAGAGAAGGGCATTAGCAAGTATAGACATTTTCATGGTGGTAAGTGCTATGGGAATACACTTGGGTGGTGGGAGGAGAGCACTGGGGGATAGGGCACGCAGAGAGAGGGATCCTCCTTAGGAAGGGTGTTCAGCAAGGCACCCCCTGCCTACAAGACACTTCTGCCTCAGCCCCCAGCCCGGCTCACAGCTGCTCCCAGTCTCCAGGCCTCCAGTGGGGAGCTCGGTGGGCTTCATGGAGGGACCAGACTCCCCACTGAGGCCAATAAATAGGAGATTCGTTGACAATGTCTATACACACAGAAAACATTCTTAGATGTAATATCCAAAGAGCATAATGGATTTTATTTGCTCTCCCCCCCCTTTTATTTTCTGTACCAGAAGGAGGTTTACTGAAGTCGGTGTATATTGGTTGTGGGAGGGGCTGCACAGACTACTGGAAGCTCATCCTAATTCTTCCCCATTTGTCACCTCACCACTCACCTCCTCGGGGCCCTTCTGAGCTCAGAGTGACTCTTTCTGCAGGAGAGTCATGCGCCGTGCAATGGGTGCAGAGGGAATGTGGGAGACAGCACCCAGAGAATCACTGGCATCATCTTTGCACATTTAAAATTTGAGTTTATGGGCTTTGTCTCTTTTGCCCGTGGTTTCCTCGTTGTGGAGCTTACATTTTTATTTGCAGGAATAAAAGTCAGTGGCAGCTGATGCGGCCCTCTGGAGTTAGAAGCAATAACTATTGTGGGCAATGCAGCCTGGAAAATAATCATAATAATAAGCAGCAAAAGGGGAGACAGTTCTTTGAAGGTAGTTGACGAATGGCTATAGACTCAGGAACACCTCCCTGCCCTCGACCCTGTCCCCCACCAAGCACACCCTGCCCCCAACCTCCCTGCAACCCTGAAAGAATCCCAATAAAAACATGCAGGACACAGAGAGCCTGGTACATGGGAAGGAAGCTGGAAGAGGCTTGTCCCAAGGGTCCTCCAACCGAAAAGCTAAAGTAGCTGCTGAGATGAACAGGTGTCCCTGGAACAGAGAGCGAAGGGGGATGAGACTCCTTGAGCCTCAGTTTCCCCATCCATATAATGGGATGAGCATAACTTGCTTCATAGTCGGTGGCTTATAGAATATGTAAAGCATGTGGGCGCCTGGATGGTTCAGTTGGTTAAGCGACCAACTTTGTCTCAAGTGATGATCTCATAGTTTGTGGGTTCGAGCCCGACATCGGGGTCTCTGTTGTCAGCACAGATCCTGCTTCTGATCCTCTGTCTCCCTCTCCCTTTGCCCCTCCTCTCTCATACACTCTCTCTCAAAAATAAATGGACATTAAAAAAAAAAAAGAATATATAAAGCATGTAGCACAGAGCCTGGTACACAGTAGACCGTCAATAAATAATAGTTCCATATCTTTCTTCCTATCCTAGGGCTGAGGATGGAACTAGTGATACTTTTCTAGGAGAGGAAGGGGGAGAAACCCAGGGGGAAGTAGTTGGATTTGATCTGGTCCCTTGAAAATGCCCACTGGAAGGGATGTGAAGGTGCCATGGAAGGTTAATGGGATCCTTCACTTCCGAACTCCATCTCCTCTGCTTCTGACTGCTCCCCACCCCCCCCACCCCCCCCACCCCCCCCACCCCCGCCATCCTCCCAGCCACGTGCTCTCTGCCCTCTAGTGCTTGGGCTTTTATGGTCTGCCTCCATGCTGTGAGCTTTAGCACATCTATCTTTCTCCTGTGTTCTACATCTCCTGCTCTGCTGTACATGGGGTCTTGCTCACTATGATGTGACCAGACACAGCATTTCTTTCTTTCAAGGGGATCTTAACATTTTTTGGAATTACACCATGTGCCCATACTGTGCAAGTCATGTTGTAACATTATTTTTCTAATGCATAAAACAATCCAAGCATAAGGCATCGAACTTTCCATCTTACAGAGAAGCCAACTTGGGTTCTGGAAGGGTGAGTGATTTTGCTGTGAGTGAGCAAGGGGTCTGTAACCCAGGGCTGTCAGATGCCAGGGGCCATGCTCTTTTAATGGTACCAGGTTGCTTCCAAAGGAGGTGAAGAGACCTGAGTGCTAGTGGGCATTCAGCTAGTAAGCTGAGCTGAGCCTGCCTGTCCCAGTAGTAAGATCAGAGGCAATCTTCCCACCCAGTGCCCAGGCTCTGGGACCCTCATGGTAGGAAAGCATGGTAAAGAGTGTTTGGTTGAATCCACCCCTCTACCACCTCTGTGACCTCTGCTCCAATACTTGCAAAGATGAGGGTCTCACTCCTTCCAGGGGCCAGCATGTTGTAGTGCAGCAGTTCTCAAAGTATGGTACCCACAAGAAAAGCTTCAGCATCACCTGCAAATCAATGAGAAATGCAAATTCTTGAGCTCCATCCTAGAATCAGAACTAGAAACTTCAGCGGTGGTGCTTTAACAAGCTTCTAGAAGATTCTAATGTTGCTCGAGTTTGAAGCCCACTGTCTTAGTGGAAAGGAAAGGAGCTTTGGGTCAGGGAGAAGCGGACTCACCACCCTGGTACCTACTATTTGTGTGATTTGGGGCAAGGTAGCTGGGAAGGTTTAATAACAATGATGAACATTTATTGAGCACTGTGGTAGACTGAACACTGCCTGTTCATCATCCCCAAAGATGTTCTGATTCCCAGAACCTGTGAATATGTTGCCTTTTACAGCAAGATGGGCTTTTAGGGATATTGATGTGTGTGTGGGGGTGGGGTGGGGTGGGGTGGGTGTGATTTTCTGGGTGGGCCCAATTTAATCACAAATATCCTTATAAGAAGAAGGCAGAAAGATCAAAAAGAGGTGAAGGTAGCGTGAGGACAGAAACAGAAATTGGGGTGATGTGGCTGTGAGGCAAGGAATGCCAGCAGCTGCTAGCAGCTGGAGGGGAGAAAGGAACGGATTCTCCCCTGGAGCCTCCACAGGAGCTGGCCCTGCCCACACCTTGCTTTTAGTCATGGAAAGCTCATTTCATACCTCGGACTTCCGGAAGTGTGAGGGATAAATTTATTGTCTTAAGCCACAAAATAAAGCACGGAGGCCAGCCTCCAGAGAGCTATCTGGAAGGTATGCCCAACCAGAATGCCCTTCCTGGCTAGGTGCCAGGGCTCCCCTGAGGTTCCTATCCACCCCACAGTGAGAACTACATTCTGGCTCTTGTTGCAATGTATACACATGTGTGGGCTGTATTTCATTCATGCCAGAATCTGACACATGGGCAGAATTTTTGTAGTAAGCATATGGCTGGGAACCCTCAGATAACATGCTCAGTGGGGACCCATTTTGAACCAAAATTTTGAGTGAAAGCATAATTCAGCAAAGAAATGAAGACTGGGATATGCACAGAAGAGCCCTTAGCCTTCAAATGTAGAACTTCCTGTGTGTGCATGTGCGTGTGTGTGTGTATCTATCTAGATGTGCGATGCATGCTTGACTGTATATGTTAGAGTATATCTGAAGGTGTGGCCACGTGTGAATTGCATGAGTCCTTGTGTATTGGGAAATGTGTCAATTCTGAGGGTTATTGGGAAGCAGTAAGGGGGTCATGGTTTCAGAGTGTGAGTGTGTGCATGGCTGGGTCTGCGTGTGTGTATGAGTGTGTCCTGAGCATGTTTTCACAAAAGCAGGTGAGTGTGTCATGTGTGAATAGTAGAGTAAAGGCATGTGCATCTGGGAGCGAGAGCAGTTTGTGTGACCATGCACACCCGAGTGTGAACTCACATGTGTGTGTAATGGTGTGAATGAGTGTGTGAGTGTTCTGCACCTCCGTGCTTCTGCATCTCAGTGAATGCTCTTGGCTAAACAGACTCAAGGTTGCCTCTCAGCCCGTGTTTGCAGAGCCTGGTGTTTTATGACTGAGCCTCCTGGGTACAGTTTCAGTGATGCCCAAACAACAAGGCCATTCAGTGAAAGATCCTGACAGATGGGCCACAAGTTTCCTTATCTCACAGCCCCAGGGTTGTGTAGCTTAATTTAGATCCCTCTTTTAGCAGAGTGTTCTCAGTAGTCCTTCCAGAAGGCCTTGTGGCCTGGGAAACTGCTGTGCACACCAGATCCGTGAAGGCTGTGCCTCCCAGCTGGTGCCTCCCAGCAAGTGAAGGAACACACTTCACTTTCCACACATCGATTTCCTCGGGGTTCGGTCATTAGAAGCTGGGCCTGGGGTCCAATCCCTCCATCACTGCTGTCTTGCTCTGCAACTTTTTTTGATATGCTAAATGATATGCCCAGATTCCTTCAAGTGGAAAGGAAAAGATCAGAAAAGATCACAAGGCTGCTCAGAGGACGTCCAGGCTTTGACTTGAACAAGCCATTTTAGCGGTTTGCAGCCAGGCTGGGGACAGAAAATAGGTTACACATTTTCCAAATGGGGGCATTTTCTCCAGTCTGTAGATCTAATGGAGAGTTGAAGCCGCATTGAATTCGGGAGATCTCAGGCAGAGGGCATGGAGTGGAAGGAAGGGATGGGGAGAGACAAGTGCTATGCCCATGGGAGCAGCTAGGCAGTGACCTCTCAGGCTCTGGTTATACTTTGTAAAGTGCTTTCACAGACATCAAACTTTATTGTCACAACAACCTTCAGGAATAGCATTATTCGTGTTCTATAGGGGACAAATCCAAGACTCAGAGAGGTTAAGTGACTTGCCCAAGGTCACACAGCTGCAAACTGCTGGAACTGGACTTGAATTTGGGAGAAGAGGCCTCTGCTGTGGCATGAAACATGTGCTATCTAAGTAAGATCCCAGCCTTGGGCAGCTTGTAAAAAGTCACTGGTGGCTTGTCATGGTGCCGTGTTCTTCCTCCACAGACACAGCCACACTCAATCCCTGGGCTTTTTCTTCTATTCTACATGGGTATGGGTATGTGTTTTGCTTTTTTTTTTTTTTTTATGATCTCTCCGTAGCCCCCAAATCAAGACAAAAAGTCATCAGGAGCTGCCATGGGATAGCTGCCGTGGGTGTGCTCTGAGCCAGATATTGTAAGGCGATCAATAAGAAGAAAGAAACTGTGGCCTTTGTTTATGATCTGCTACAAGAGGCGAGCCTCAAAGACCTGTCACTGTCTTGCTGGGTGACAGTAGGTAAGTCATTTGTTCATTTACTCTCCTTGACAGGGCCATCTGTTACTTGGCTCTTGAGCAGCTACCCCTCCCTCGTAGCTCTACCCCAGCTTTCCTCGGGGACTTACTCCGCCCTCCCCACTGGGCACTCTGTGGTGCTTCATGCCCTGGTGCCTCGATAGAGTGAGCGACTCAGACCTGGCTGGTCACAACATTGTGCTCACCTGGCCACAGTGGCTGGCACAGGGATGGGCATGTGACCCATGTGGAGCCACAGAGGTCTAAGGAGGCTTTGTCTGTAGCAGTCAGAGGGCTGCAGTGCTCAATTCTAGACTGGACACAAACTGGCAGAGAATATGGGGGGCTGTGGCTGCATGAGCGAGCTACCAGATGGAGCCTGAGAAAGAAGCCAACGCATAGAGAGGACCAGAGTCCTGGAGAAAGAGCTCAGGGTCTGGGGGCATTGTTGGGAACCTCTGGAGCCAGTTATGCTAAACCTGAAGCTGGCATATTAATTAGTGGCAGACTAAGTACTTTAATAAAGAGATGGACACATGCAGCGGTGTAAGCAAAACCCATTTTCTTCTCAGGTAACAGCCCAGCAATAAGAGGTCCAGGAACAAGAAGATGGCCCTGCATCCTCAACTCATGGTTTCTATCTTTAGTCCAAGACAGCTGCCCAAGTGCTTGTCTTTCCTTGGTTGGAGGGGGAAGGAAAGCAAGGGAAAGTATTTTTTTGTTTTTAATCAGTTTTATTGAGATACAACTTATAGCCAATATAATCAGTTCATTTGAAGCATCCTGTCCCATGACTTTTGACAAATGTATACTGTCATGGAACCACCAGTAAAATCAAGACAAAGAGCATCTCCATCCTTTACTGATAATCCCCTACCCCAACCGCAGCCCCAAGAAACAACAGCCCATTATCTGTAACTATAGTTACGCGTTTCCAGAATTTCATGTAAATGGAGGCATACAATGTGGATCCTTTTCATTTTGCTTCTTTGACTTAACATAATGTTTCCAAGATTCACTCATATTGTAGCATGTGTCATTTATTGTTCATCTCTTTTTATGGCTGAGAAATCATCCATTGTATGGATCTGTCATAAGTTAGTTTTCCATTCATCAGCTGATTGTCATTAGGTCATTTCCAGTTTCTGTCTGTTATAAAAAAAAAAGCTTTTGTGAACACTTGAGTAGAAGTCCTTCTGTGGATATTTGCTTTCATTTCTCTTGGGTAAATATCTAGGAATGGAATTGTTCCCTTGTAAGTTGAGTGAATGTTGAACTCTGTAGGATACTGTTTTCCCAAATGGCTACACAATTTTGCATTTCCATCATCAATATAGCTTTGGCCTTTCTATTAGTTATACAGTAGTGTCTCATTAAAGTTTTAATTTTAATTTCTTTAAAAGTAACTGTCTCAAATATCTTTTCATGTTCTTATTTGCTATCCATGTCTCTTTGGTGTTCGAATCTTTTTTCTGTATACTAAAAATAAAGTTTGGTCCATACCTTGAGCCATATGTAACAATGAACTCAAAGTGGATCATATGGATTTTCAGTAGTTCTAGTACCATCTGTTGAAAAGACTGTCCTGTCTCTGTTGAATTTCCTTGGCACTTCTGTTGAAAATAAATTGACCATATATGCAGGACCTATTTCTGGACTCACTTGTGTTCCATGGATCTATGTGTCTATCTATTTACATACCACAGTTCTTCATTAATGTAATTTTATAGTAAGTTTTTTTTTATGTTTTTTATTTATTTCTAGGAGAGAGAGACAGCGTGAGCAGGGGAGGGTCAGAGAGAGAGGGAGTCACAGACTGAAACAGGCTCCAGGCTCTGAGCTGGCAGTCAGCACAGAGCCCGACGCGGGGCTCGAACCCACGAACCGTGAGATCATGACCTGAGCGAAAGTCGGACGCCCAACCGACTAAGCCACCCAGGCGCCCCAATATAGTAAGTCTTGAAGTCAGGTCGTGTGCATCCTCCAACTTTATTCTTCCTTTTCAATATCATTTTAGCTACTATACTTCCCTTGCTTTTCCATGTAAATTTTATTGATTGATTGATTCATTTGTTCATTCGCTCATTGATTCATTTTTTGAGAGAGTGCGTGTATGAACTCGGGACGGGCAGAGGGAGAGAGAATCTTAGGCAGGCTCCATAGCTGACTGTAAATTTTGGAAACAGCTTGTGGATTTCTATAAAAGTTATCCTGCAATTGTAATTGAAATTGTGTTGGGGCAACTGGGCGGCTCAGTTGGTTGGGTGTCTGACTATTGATTTCAGTTCAGGTCACGATCTCAGGGTCATGGGATGGAGCTCTGCTTGGTCTCTGCACTGTGTAATGAGCCTGCATGGGATTTTTCTCTCTCCCTCTCTTTCTGCCCCATTCCAGCTCATGATCTCTCTCTCTAAAATAATAATAAAAAAAAAAGAAATGGTGTTGACTCTGCTGATCAATTTGGGACAATTAAAATCTTAGTAATATTAAAACTTCTATGTATATGGAATATCTCCCCATTTTTAGATCTTTCTTGTTTTTCTCCATTAATTTTAAATAATTTTTGGCATGCAGGTTTGTACATATTTTGTTAGATTTATATTTAAATATCTTAGATTTTATGGTGCTATTGTAAATCATATTTTAAAATATAATTTCTATTATTAGCTACTAGTATATAGAAATATGATTGATTTTTGCATATTTTCCTTGTATCTTATGACCTTGATAAACTTGCTTATTGATTCTAGTAGACTTTTGTTTTGTTTTGTTTTTTGGTGCCTTATTGCACTGGCTAGTATTGTAAGAATGGAAACCTTTGCTCTGCCTGTCTCTAACTTGAGAGGCAAAGCATTCAGTCCTTCAATATTAAGCATGTTAGTTTTGGTTTTCCTTGGGTGTCCTTAACAAGTTGAAGAAGTTCTCCTTAATTCCTAGTTTGCCACACATTTTTTATTAGGAATGATGCTGAATTTTGTGAAAGGTTTTTCTGAATCTATTGGTATGATAATAGTATTCCGTCTTTAGTCTGTTGATATGGTGAGTTATATGATTGACTATTAAAGCATTCTTGCATTTCTGGGAAAACTTCACTTGGTCATAAAATGTTATCCTTTTATATGTTACTGGATTAGGTTTGTTAATATATTGTTTAGGGTTATTGCATTTGTAGTTATGAAGGATATTCGCCTATAGTTTTTTCCCCATAATCTCTTTTTCAGACTTTGATACTAGGATAACGTTGGTCTCAGAATGACGAAGTGCTTATCCTCTTGGGTATTTTCTGAAGGAGTTAGTGTAAGATTAGTGTTATTTTTTTAAATGAAAATTTTTTTTCTTAAATAGTTTATTGTCAAGTTGGTTTACATTTAACACCCAGTGCTCATCCCAACAAGTGGTCTACCCCATGCCCATCATCCCCCCCACTCCTCCCCCACCACGTCCCCCCCTCCCCACGTAGTGGAATCACTTGTGAAGCCATTTTGACTTGGAATTTTCTTTGTGGTTAAATTTTAAATTCCAAAGTAAAATTCTTTAATGGATACAGGGCTTTTAGGGACACATGATTTCTTTTGAGTGGGCTTTTGTACTTTGTGTCTTTCAGAGAATTTGTCCATTTCATCTAAGTTGTTGATATATTAACATAAGGTTGTTCATAGTATTCTCTTATCCTTTTGATGTCTCTAGTATCTGTAGTAATGTCCTCTTATTCCCTATATTGGTAATTTATGTACCCATTACTTTTTTCTTGATCATGATAGCCAAAGTTTATTAATTGTATTGCTCTTTAAAAATTTTTTAAATATTTATTTATTTTTGAGAGAAAGAGAGAGACAGAGGGTGAGCAGGGGAGGGGCAGATAGAGATGGAGACACAGAATCTGAAGCAAGCTCCAGGCTCTCAGCTGTCAGCACAGAGCCCAACGTGGGGCTCAAGCTCATGAACCATGAGATCATGACCTGAGACAAAATTGGATGCTTAACTGACTGAGCCACCCAGGAGTCCCTGTACTGCTCTTTTAATTTTATTGATTTTTCTGGCTTATTTTTTTTCTAAGTTTTTCATTGTTTTTGGCTCTTACCTTTTTTTTCTGTTCTTTTTCTACTATCTTGAGGTGGAAGCTCAGATTGTTGATCCTAGACCTTTATGCTTTTACTATAACCATGTTAATGTAAAATTTTCTCACACTACTTTATCTGCATCCCACACATTTTGTTATGTTGTATTTTCATTTTATTAAATCATAATCAAAATAATTTCTACCATTCTTGTAATTTACTTGTTGATTTGTGTTATTCAGATGTGTTGTTTAGTTTCCAGATAGTTGAAATTTTACAGATATCTTCTGTTATTGATTTTTGGCTCAATTTCAATGCGATCAGCCCTTTAAAACTTATTATGGATTATTTTGTGGCATAGAATATGTTCTATAGTTGTGAATATTTGTATTCTGCAGTTGAATGGAAAGTTTATTTAATAAAAGGCAACTAAGTCAAATTTGTAAGTGAGATTAAAATCTTACTGCCTTTTTTATGGTCTACTTCTTATTTTTTTAAGTGAGAGCCTATTATGGGGCCCAACATGGGGCCCATTGTGGGGCTTGAACTGACAACACTGAGATCAAGGCCCGAGTTGATATCAAGAGTCAGATGCTTGGGGCGCCTGGGTGGCTTAGTCGGTTGGGCGTCCGACTTTCGCTCAGGTCATGATCTCATGGTTCGTGGGTTCGAGCCCCGCGTCGGGCTCTGTGCTGACTGCCAGCTCAGAGCCTGGAGCCTGTTTCAGTCTGTGACTCCCTCTCTCTCTGACCCTCCCCTGCTCACGCTGTCTCTCTCTCTCTCCTAGAAATAAATAAAACATTAAAAAAAAATAAAAAAAAAAGAGTCAGATGCTTAAGTGACTGAGTCACCTGGGTGCCCCAAGTGGTCTATTTATTTTTCCAATTCCTCAAATTGGTGTGTGGAAATCTCCAACTCTCTCTGTAGGTTTGTCTTTTTCTCCTTTCAGTTATACAGTTTTGCTTCGTGTATTTAAGTTCTACCAATAGGTGCTCGAATATTACTTGTTGTTATATTGTCTTAATGAATTTATTCCTTTATCACAATTAACTGTCATTTTTTTGCCCTTGGAATATTCATTGTTCTGAAATATTCTTTATCTGATATTAATATAGCCACCCAAGCTCTTTTTGATTAAAGTGTTCATGGCCTAACTTATTCCATCTTTTAATTTCTAACCTACCTATGTCTTTACAATTAAAGTGAATTTGTTTTAGATGGCATATCTTTGGGTCTTGCTTTTTTTTTTTTTTGAAACATGCATCTTTAACTGATAACAGTCTACTTTCAAATAATGTAACCCACGTCACATGTAATGTAAGAACAGTATACTTCCATTGACCTCTATTTTTATGTTATTATCATACCCTTTACTTACACATGTTATAAATTTCATAATACATTCTTATAGTTTTTGCCTTAACCAGACAGTTATCATTTAAAGAAATTTTAAAAATGAGGTAAAATTTTTACATTTATCTACATCTTGATAACTTTATTAAAATCAAATGGACTAAACATTCCAATTAAAAGACAGATATTATTTCCAATTAAAAGGCAGATATTATCAACTTAAATTAAAAAGCAAGACCCATAGATAAATGGATAAATGGGTCTTGCTTTTTAGTTTAAGTTGATAATATCTGCCTTTTAATTGGAAATAATATCTGTCTTTTAAATGGAATGTTTAGTCCATTTGATTTTAATAAAGTTATCAATATGTTTAGATGTAAATCTGCTGCTTTGTTATTTGTTTTCTATATGCCCTATTTGTTATATATTCCCATTTATTCTTCTCCTGTCTGTTTTTAGATAAAATATTTTGTTATAGTTCCATTTTACTTATTATCTTGACTTATTAATACATATTTATATTTTTTGTTTTACTTATTATTTTAAGGGCATACATAGTTACCTATCACAGGCTACCTTTAAGTAATATTATGTCACTTTCATATATAACTTAATGACTTTTGTCTTTGTGCTATAGTTGTTATACATTTTACTTTTATATGTGATATGGACCAAAAATTCATTTTCACTGTTTTTGCTTTAAAAAGCCAGTTCTCTTTTATTTATTTATTCAGGCTTAGCAATGATACAAATAACAAATATTGAAATAAAGTGCAAAGAGTGTAGGGAAATAACTGTAAAGAGTGGGAGGAAGTAACAATCAAGAATTATATGCTAATAAATATAGAGAACAAACTGGTGGGTGCTGGGAGATGAGCGAAGTGAGTGAAGGGGAGTGGGAAGTGCAAGCTTCCAGGTATGGAATTAATAAGTCAGGGAGGTGAAAGGTACACCACAGGAAATATGCTCAGTGATATTATAATAGTGTTGTGTGCTTACACATAGTAGCTACACTTACGGTGAGCAGAATATAGTATATAGATTTATTGAATCACTCTGTGGTACATCTGAAATGAATGTAACATTGTGTATCGACTATATTTCAATAAAAATATATAATTGAATGCTAAAAAATATTCAATTATCTTTTATTATTAGGATAACAAGATAAATAAATACTAAATAGTAAAAGCCTTTTATGTTTATGTATCTACCATTTCCGTGGGTCTTTATTACTTTGTGTAAATCCAGATTTACTTCTGTTATTTTCTTCTGCCTTAAGGGCTTTCTTTAGCATTTTGTGGTACTCATTAGTTGGTAATCAGTTTTTTATGCTGTTATGTGCTTGAAAAAGTCCTTATTTTACCTTCATGTTTGAAAGATGTGTTCACTGGTATAGTGACATTCTTTCAGTATGTTAAATATGTAGCTCCACTCACTTAGAGCTTGCATTTTTCTACTGAAGTCTGCTGTCATTCTTAATCTTTATTCCTTTGTACATAATGTCTTCCTTCTTCCTTGCGCTATGGCTGATTTTAAGATTTTGGTTTTCTCATTGGTTTTACGCAATTTGATTATTAAGCACTTTGGTATAGTTTTCTTCTTATTTCTTTGTATTCCCCTGAGGTTTTTTTTTTTTTCTTTTTCAAATTTTTATTTAAATTCCAGTTAGTTAACAAATAGTGTAATATTGGTTTCAGGAGTAGAATTTAGTGATTCATCACTTACACACAACACCCGGAGCTCATCATAACAAGTGTCCTCCTTAATACTCCTTAACACTCATCACCCATTTAGCCCATCCCCCAGCCACCTCCCTCCGTCAACCCTCAGTTTGTTCTCTGTTATTAAGAGTTTCTTATTGTTTCCCTCTCTTTTTTCCTCCCTTCCCATATGTTTATCTGTTTTGTTTCTTAAATTCCACATTTGAGTGAAATCTTATGGTATTTGTCTTCCTCTGACTGACTTGTTTCACTTAGCATAATAATACTCTAGCTCCATCCATGTTGTTACAAATGGTAAGCTTTCATTCTTTTTGTTACAAATGGTAAACTTTCATTCTGAGTAGTATTGCATTGTATATTTATACCACTTCTTCTTTATCCATTCATCAGTTGATGGACACTTGGGTCAAGCTTCTTGATCTATGATTTTTTTTTCAATTTTAGAAAAAAATCAGCTATTATTCTTCATATATTTTCCTTCATAAATGTTAATATATTTCTCCTTTACCCCCATATTTATATATTTATTTAATTTATTTATGTGAGTTATGTATGTTAGACCATTTGCTATTGTCTCACAGGTCACCAAGCTCTTTTTTTAAGTCTTTTTCTCTTTTTTGCTGTATTTGAGATAGATTTATTGTTATATCTTCAAGTTCATTGCTTTGTTTTTCTTCTGAAGTCTAATTTGTTTTTAATCCTATTCAGTTTACTTTTTATTTCAGATACTGTAGTTTTCATTGGTAGAAGTTCCATTTGAGTCTTTTTAAATTTCTTCTATTTCTCTTTTTATGTGTTTCCCCTTTGATAACTCTGAATATATTTATAAGATTTATAATAGCTATTTTAAGTGATCCTTCTTCTCCCAAATCCATAATATCTTGTCATTTATGGGTGTTTTTCAATTGATTGATATCCCTTCTGATTATGAGTTCTATTTACTTATTATTCACATGCCTTGTAACTTTTGATTCAATTCTGGAAGTTGGGTGTATAATATTTTTGAGTGCTAGGTTTTTATTTTTCTTTAGGGTTTTGGAATTTTCTGATGCGCATTTAAATTATTGAGGATCAATTTATCTTTTTGAGGCTTTCTTTTAAACTTTACTCTTGAAAGTCCAGAGCAACCTTTACTTTGAGACTAATTTAATCACACAGTGAAAGCCTGAGCCTTCTGAGGATTCTACTACCCATGAACTCTCCACTTCAGACTTTGGGAATGTAAACTATTCTCAGCTCTGTGTGAAGTTTGACCATTTTTTTGGCTTACTGATTATGAGTGGCTCTTTTTCTGGCCTTGAGGAGTCTTGCCCTATGGATTCACAGATTAGTAGTTGGCCAAAAGCTTAAAAAAAGAGAAACTTTTTTTCAGGTGTCTAGAGCTCTTTCTGAGTACAGCTTCCACTTTTCTGACATTCAGTCCCATGAAATCTAGTTCCTCCAGCTTCCCTGACCTCTGTTCTGACTCCTCAACTCAGAAAGACCACTGGACTCTTCCATACACCATATCTTGGAAACTGCCTCCAGACAGTAGGCGAGTGCTACCTTATGCTAACTTTGCTTGTGTTCCTTCTCTAAGAATCATAGTCCTGTAGTGCCTGTTGTCCAATAAATGTCTTATATATTTTGTCTCTTTTTCTAGTTGTTTACAGTGAGAATGCAATTTATATACAAAAGAAGCAGAGTCCTCCAGAGGAAAAAGTTAAAGGGCAAAACTCTGAAGTTGCCTATCTTACTTCTATCAACATTTGATTGTCAGAACTTAGTCATCTAGCAACACTTAGTTATGATGTTGGCTGTGTAATGAAGTCTGGCTGAGTGGCCATGTGCCCAGCTAACATAGCTTTGCTATGGAGAAAGAGGGAACTGTATGTTGTTGTTACTCCTGGTCTTTTCATTTATGTGCACCAGTTTGTGTTTGAGTATTTGCCCTTTGTAATTTAGAGTCTTGGCTGATAGAATTAGTCAATAGACAAAGGGAAACAAATGCTCAAAAATAAGGAGACATTTAATTTTTACTTAGCTTTTCTGAAACTTAATTTTCACATCTGCAAAATTGGGGTAAGTTATTCATCTCTCTGTTTCTTTCTTTTTTTTTTTTAATAGTTTATTTATTTTTGAGACAGAGCCAGACAGAGCATGAATGGGGGAGGGGTAGAGAGAAAGAGGGAGACACAGAATCTGAAACAGGCTCCAGGCTCTGAGCTGTCAGCACAGAGCCCAATGTGAGGCTTGAACCCACGAACCATGAGATCATGACCTGAGCTGAAGTCGGAGGCTTAACCAACTGAGCCACCCAGGCACCCCTCATCTCTGTTTCTTAAGTTTAATGATTTCATGAATGAGAAAGCCCTGTGTAAGTTGTCTAGTACTATACAACCATAGGTTTTATTTATCAGTCTTTTCCTAATCCCCAAGTTTAGTTTATTTTCTTCATCTATTCTATACTCTTAAAACATCTGGTACTCATTCCTACAGTTTATCTCAATTGCTATAAACATTCATTTGCCTAATAATTTGTTTTCATATTGTATTCCCCAGTAGAGTGAGAGATGCACGGGATGTTCAGAAAGTTGCTATTTTTCTTGTTCACAGATGTATTGCCAGCCCATTGCACAGTGACTGGCCTTTATTGTGTTCTCAAGAAGTGTTTAAGTGAATAAATGTTAACTATATAAGATGACATATCATTGTCTGACCTCTAAGGATAACTCCAGGCTCCTCTACAATCCCTGTACTCCACCCAAAGAAAGGTCAGGATAGAAGGTACAGATATTTATCAGGTCAGGATGCTTGGGAGCCTGTGTATGGGCAGCTTCTCATGAGAGCAGATACAGATTTAAAGTAGTTGTATTCATATAGCATATTTTGTGAGATCTTAATCTCTTTTTGTTTTGTCCTTGGAGTAGTTATCTCCTGTGGGGCTTGTGCACTAAGATGGGCCTGGAATTACCTCTTATTTAAAAGATGTGCCCATCCTAGGAAAGATTCATGTTCCAGGACTTTGGAAGAAAGATTCCTCTTCCTTAGGTCCAGTTGAGTGGTAAAACTAAGATCACAGTCAGGATTAAGGTCCAAATATGGAATGTAAGATTATTTTCAGAGTACGTCCCTTTCTTGAACAATCTATTTTCCCCTCTCTATCTCATATATACTATCTTCAAAACCATCTTTGACTTTTTTTTTTTTTGGAACACATAAGATGTTTTATTAATTAAACAAAATAATGCCAATTAAGTACCTAAGGTATGTAAGCATCTTTGACTTTAATCTCCCCTAATTACTACTCCACTTATTGGCTTCCTTGTACATCAAGCTCCTTGGGGGATTGATTCTGATCTCTGCCTCCTTATCCTCATTTCCCCTTCCTTTCAGCCAATATCCACCAGCATTCTGCCCCCTCCGCCCAATGACTCTTTTCAAGGTCATCAGTAAAATTCAGTAGTCATTATTTTTCTTTCTAACTTGTCCTCTAAACAACATTTAACATGGCTGATCCTTTCTCCTCCTGGAATCACTTGTTTCTGCTGCCTTCCGTGATAACACAGTCTCCTTGATTGGTTCCCCTTCTCTATCTTGCCTTTAAATGTTGGGACATCACAGAGTTATGCTTTCTCATTTCTCTGATTATATACTCTGTCTAGGTGACCTCATCCAGTTCCATAGATTTAAATTGTACTTACATGCTGATGACTTGTGAATCTTTATTTGTAGTACCTTCCTTCCCATGGAACTTCAAATTCCTATATTGCCTACATATCCAAATGGGTATCTAATAAAATCTTTTCAAATTAAAAGTGGCCCAAATAAAACTCATGTTTCATGTCTCAAATCCTCCATCTTCTTCCTCATAGCAGAAAAATGGAAGCAAACCCCCAATTGAGGTGCTATTCTTAACTCCTTTCTTTCACTTCCCAAATCCAGCTATCCAACTAATAAGAGAGTTCTGCACACTGTAGCATATGTTTCTGTCCATCTCCAGTATCCAGCCTAGCTCAAGCCTCTTTCATTTCTAACCTGGACACTGCAATGGTCTCATAACTAGTTTTCTTGGTAGCCAGAATTAGGTTTGTAAAGCACAAATTTGATCATGTCTGCTCCTCTTTAAAAATTCTTCTACTTCTCCCCATAACCCGAGAACAACATTTGACATTTTATCCTGGTTTTCAACACTTCATGTAATTTGAACCCTGCTTACCTTTCTGAGTGCACCCGTACCCCTTATTCTTCTCTTTTCCACTGTGCTTGTGCCATACTGGTTTGATCTCTTTATTCAAACTTGCCATACTGGTTCCTGCTTTGGGACATTTGTGCTAAATGTTCCTTCTGGTTAGACTGACTTCCCTCTCATCTTATCACGACAGACTATTCATCTTCTTTCCTTACCTGAGTCTAAATGTCAACAACTTAGGAAAATCCACCAGATATAAATTAGCTGGCTGGTTTATACCCCATTACTCTATTTTGTCTTTCTACATAACATCTTTTTACTATGTGATATCGATCTTGCTATTTTTTCTGTCTCCCTTTTTCTTCCCACCAGACTGTAAGGTTGAGAGTTGGGACATTATCTCCCTTGTTCACTGCTCTAACTTCAGTACTTAGAATCACTTGTGGCACAGTAAGTGCCTGCCGAGAGTATTAATGAAATCAGGCAGCTTATTTGTTTTAGAACAAGTTTGCCCCTATCTAGACAAAAGAGCTTCTTATAGAACCCTTGATCCAGCTGTACTTGCCACAAGATCATAATGAGGTCCAGAGCCATTAATGAAGGACATTATTTTGGTGATCTCCAAACTCGGTTTGCCTCTCTCACCAACCTATGGCAGCACTATGTGCCTGGTGGAAGATTTGGAGCCTCATTTCAATGAACATCTGGCAGAGTCAACAAGGTTTAAAGATCCTCGTTCCTTATCATCACACCCCGATCCCTGACTACCTCTTGACTGTACTGTCCTCTGTTAGAATTGACTGTATTCACAGTGTTGAAGTGCAGTGGATAATCAGAGAAGAGAAATAATAGCTAGGCTTGCAGTTTTCATGGGCTGAAGCTAGTCCATGTAGGATTAGGTTAGATGGGAGCAAACAGGGATTGTGCTGACAAAGGTGTGGTAATAGGGAAAGTGGAGCATTTCTGTGGGAGAGTGAGACTTTTAAAATTCCTGGAAACAGTGAATTGATTCTTGATAGTTTGGGGGGTAGGATTTAGAAATGTAGTGTATAATTGAGCCATATGCAATACTTGGTTTCTTTTAACAGCCTCTAAAAACCTAAACAAATTTATTTTTATTATCCTATTCATTAACCTTCTTACCCTGGGCAGGAATACCCTCTACCAGGGAACTGAAAAGTGACTTCTAAAATACTAGAGGACTGACTCTCACATGGGGAAGGCCATTTAAATTTTAGAAGCTGGTTATTAGAAATATGTTCCTTATACTGAACACAAATTGCCCTGAATTGGCTGTTCAATGGTCCTTGTTTTGCTCTCTGAAGCATCTCAATGTGAGCCTAAAACTCTATCTCAACTGACAGTCAGTCAGTAATGGACAGAATTATGTTCCCTTCCCAAATTCAAATGTGGAAGCCTTGATCCTAGCGTGAATGTATTTGGAAGTAAGACCTTTAATGAAGTTCTTAAGGTTAAACAAGATCATAAAGATGCGGCCCTAATCAAATAGGATTGATGTCCTTATGGGAAGAGAAAGAGGCATCAGGAGTGAACGTACAGGGAAAAAGGCCACATGAAGACATAGCAAGGAGGTGCCTACCTGAAAACCAAGGAAAGAGGCCTCTGGAGAAAACAAACCTGCTGGCACCTTGATCTTGGATTTATAGCCTCCAGAACTGTGAGAAAATAAATTTCTGTTGGTTAAGCCACCCATTCTGTGATATTTTGTTTTGGTATCTCTAGCAGTCTTTGTACATATCAGATAACAGAGAAGATTCTTTGTAAACTTCTCCTATTCATGCAAACTGGCTCTAGTTTCTTCAACTCCTCCTCATTAGGGCAGAAATGCCCATTAGATGAAGGGTAATGACTAGAACAGAACATAATGCCATAGTGAAATATGGTAGATACTGGCCAGAACAGAGGGACCATCGTCTTACTTGTTATATAGATATTATTTTCATAATAATACAACTGAAGACTAATGCTCTGACAGCTCTGATCTCAGATGAACTTCTCAGACAACTTAATCCACTCTCTCTTAGGTTTTGCTCACACATTCATTGGCATTGTGCATTAAGTGCCTGACTTAACATTGGTCTGATTAGATTTCATCATGTTAGATTTGCCTCATTTTTCAAACCATCCAAATACACTCACTGTCTGCCCCCAACTGCTTGTTATCAGAAAATCAATGCCCTTCTTCAGACATTTCATAAATATGTTGAGTGGGTAGGGGTCAAGAACTGAACCTGATATTATGAATGATAACAGTAACAACTTATACCGGTATAGAACTTTCGAGGTTATAGAGCTCTCTGCCAGTTTAGGGATCCTGGCAAAATAGGAAATGAGTTTCATCTTTCATGACCTTTCCTTTATGAGTTGCTCAGTATGATGAAAAAATACCGGGAATCAGGAGTGCTAATCTTAGTTTTGAAGCCACATTACCTCTCTCAGCTTTGATGTCCACCTGTGAGTGAAGGGAGAGGCTGGATGATTCTCAAGGTCACTGTATCTTCAATACTTTCCGCTCTGGATAGCCACCCAGCATAACATTTTTCTTCATATAACGGACCTACAGATATAGAGAGACCTACATATATATAAAGTCCCTTTCAAGCCAGACATCCCCGGTTCCTTAAAAAACCTTTGTGTTTGGTAAACCCACACTGATTTCCAGGCTTTTTGCTGTTATCTCTAAAGCATTCACAAAACTTCTCACTAGATGATAGTTTGGTGAATGCATCTTTTTCTAAATTAGCTACCTTCCTGCATCTGCAGCCATCTGCATCTCACCCATTCTCCGTGATACCTCATAGAAAATAGTGGTTCAGTGACTGCATCTGCAAGCCTTCTCAGGACTGTGGGGTGCAATTCCTCCAGCAGAATCTTTTCTGGCTTTGCAAGAGCAGCCAGGTGCTCTCCTGCTCCCTGTTCACCCATTTAAAGACTCCTGTCAGCTTTTTCATCTACACATTTGATATTCATGTCTGCCATATCTTTATTCAAGGAGCCAATAAACATGCATTATGTATGACTGAGTCTGTTCAGAAAATGATCATGTTTTGTATATTTAGGGATGTAAGAACTTGTAAAGAAGCAAAAAATTGGGGGGGGGGCAATGTGTTATTTCTTGACAAACAAAAAATCTTTAGAAAAATAATATTTTGGTTTCACTTCTCTCTGTCTACCCCTTCCCCTACCCAAAAATCCACATCTCATTCTAAAGCACATAGTGCCGAAGGGGTAAAAGAAGGGGTTAAAGCTGGATGGATGGTATGCAGCCAGACAGAAGCTGCCTGGAAAACCAGGTCAAGGCATGCTAGGTAAATACAGTGGACAGTGGGTAACCACTTGAAGATTTTAAGCAGAGTTGTGATGCAGTGATGACATGTTTTCTATTTGTCTTTAGATGGTTCTAATCAGACCAGAGGACTTTCCAGAATTCCCACAGCCAAACAGATGTACATTTTGGCACTTGGCATTTCTTTATTGAGCAACAGAAGCTTTCAAAGCAGGTTTTTTTCAACCTTAGCGTATGTTTGTGTATGTATGTGTGTGCGTGTATACATGCACATGATCTGTTAAAGCACAGATTGGTGGGATGTACCCCTGAGAGTTTTCGGTTCAGTCAGTCTGACATGAGTCCTGGTAATTTGCACAATTAACAAATTCCCAGGTGATACTGATGCTGCTGGTCCAGGAACACATGAAGAATCACTCCTTTGAAGAATGATATATGGGTCTTCTCATTGTTTACCAATATGACACAGGCAGCAGTATGGAGCCCAGGGGTGGCCTCTAAGAAGAGCCACATCTTTTTTGTCCATGGCAAGACCCAAGGTTGCATGTTGACATATATCCAGACATTTTTCCTCGGGAGGCCTGCCTTCAGAGTTCAGATTTCATAGCCAAAACCACTGGACTTTGAGGTCATGGTCCATCTATTATAGACTGAATTTCCTCTTCTCAATTGAATGGGCCAATTCATAGATGTAACATTCATTGGATCATCTCCATCTTCCAGGGTGTTGCAATTATCCTGGGAAGGATATAGATTAGGTACCAAGAAGAATCTACCCATAATGAAAACTTAATGCACTCAGGGGACAACAAAAGTTATAGGATCTCTTGTCTGGGCAAGAATTGGAAACAAGTTAGATTTTCTTCAATGTAGACTACTTTCAAATTTTAAAATCAGAGAGAACACGGTTTGAACAAAATTTTCTGCCTTTTTTTTAGATAATTTGCCTTGGAAAAGTCACTTAAGCTCTTTGAGCTTCTGATATTATATACATAAAATAAGGATTACCAGGGCTTTTTGTAAAGTTTAAGCAAAATAAAGAGTGTAAGCTGTTTGGCACCTTGCCTGGCTCATAGTAGATGCTCAACAAATGTTAATTACCTCCCTTTTAATGTCCTCCTCCCAGCCCATAATAGAAGCCACTTTGCCACTGAATATTATGATTACTTTGGGTTTTTTCTTTTTTAATAGTTTATTGTCAAGTTGGTTTCCTTATAACACCCAGTGCTCATCCCCACAAGTGCCCTCCTCCATGCCCATCACCCCCCTTCTCCTCCCCCACCCCCATACCCATATTATGATTACTTTGAAATATAGCAGGAAGGAAAACAGAAGCAGGTTTGGAAGGGGAGAATCATTTTCAGAGTCAGCCCCATTGCTGCCTATTTGGAGATTAAATTTTCTCCGTGGTTTGAGAACATCAGCGTGGTAAGGGATTTACCTATAGACTACAGAGAGAAATTGACTCTGCAGGGGGCCAGCTGGGTTCAATGCTGAGTGCCCCTGGGGATATTCTTCCTGCTGGCAGAGGGGAGCCAGGAGTAAGTAAGTCTGTTGGTCTTCAGCACCTTGAACAGGTTGTCAGAGTCCCAGGTTTATCAGCTGGGCACTTACTAGGTCTGGGTAATGATCCATGGCAGGCTTGTTAATGGCCTTAGGGTTTCACATATTTCTGTAATTATTCAATCATTTGGAAGTTTTGAGTTTCTAATTATTAGGCACAAATTAAAATATCCTCTGTAATTCACTTCCCTTCAGGCCTTGAACCAGTGGTGCTGGGTTCCTGTCACATTATCCTTCTAGTGAATGGTGGGTTATCATAGTTGTAGTCAGCTTCTCATCATTTCTCAGTGTATTTTGCCTCCAGGACCTCCTTTTTGCCATCAAGTGCCTAACCCATTGCACTGATGTGCTCAGTGATAAATGTTAGATGCTCCTCCTTCTAAGTCTGGCCCTTAGTCCAAGGTGAGATTCTCAGCCATGGCTGCATGTTAAAATGACCTCATGAGCTCATAAAATACCTATGTAAGGCCCCACTCCAGAGAATGTGATTTAATTGGTCTTAGGTCAGGTGTGGGCACAGTTATTTGTTAAGTACTTCTTAAGAATGCTCCAGTCAATTTTATTTTTTTTCCTAATAGTTTATTGTCAAATTAGTTTCCACATAACACTCAGTGCTCATCCCCACAAGTGCCCTCCTCCATGCCCATCCCTCCTCCCACCCACATCCATCAGTCCTCAGTTTTTGTCAGCATTCAAGAATCTCTCATGGTTTGCCTCTCTCCCTTTCCCCCACCATTTCCGCCCTTCTTCTCCCCCTTGTTCCTCCGTCAAGTTCCTCCTGATCTTCCTATACGTGCAAACATATGGTATTTGTCCTTCTCTGCCTGACTTATTTCCCTCAGCATAACACCCTCAGGTTCCATCCATGTTGCTACACATGGCCAGATTTCATTGTTTCTCATTGCCATGTAGTATTCCGTCGTATAGATAAACCACATCTTCTTGATCCATTCATCTGTTGATGGGCACTTAGGCTCTTTCCATGTTTTAGCTATTGTGGAGAGTACTGCTATGAACATTGGGGTACATGTGCTCCTATGCATCAGCATTTCTGGATCCCTTGGGTAAATTCCTAGCAGTGCTATTGCTGGGTCATAGGGGAGTTCTATTGTTATTTTTCTGAGGAACCTCCACACTGTTTTCCAGAGGGGCTGCACCAGTTTGCATTCCCACCAACAGGGTAGGAGGGTGCCCGTTTCTCCACATCCTCGCCAGCATCTAGAGTTCTCTGATTTGCTCATTTTAGCCACTCTGACTGGCATGAGGTGGTATCTCAGTGTGGTTTTGATTTGTATTTCCCTGATGAGGAGGGATGCTGAACATCGTTTCATGTGTCTGTTGGCCATTGCTCCAGTCAATTTTAATGTGCAGCCAAAGTTGAGAACCACTACTTGGTTTAGAGATGGACCTTTATATCACCTAATACCCCACCAGAGTTAACTGCAACTTCCTACTCATGATTCTGTTGGGACCTAAATCAATTTCTAGCTTATTGAGTTTCAGCATAGACAATACTAAGACCAATATTGCAACCTCACCTCCCCTAAATGTAGCGCGGGGATACTAGCTGTCCTATTTATCTCAAAAACATTATCACAAGAATTAAACTAAATAAGGTGAACATTGAGAATTTCAAATGAAAATATTAAGTACTAATATATGTTTGGAAGAGCCTAGGGAAACAATAGAAAAGATCTCAATTCTGGTATAGCCATTTTAGAGCTCATTTAGTGAAATTAACTATGCACATGTCCTGGGACCTGGCAATTTCACTCTTACAGAGTGAGAGTTGAGGGCGGGGTTTGGGTAGAGAGAGGGAGACAGAATCCGAAGCAGGTTCCAGGCTCTGAGCTGTCAGCACAGAGCCCAATGCAGGGCTCAAACCCATGAATTGTGAGATCATGACCTGAACCAAAGTCAGATGCTTAACAGACTGAGCTACCCAGGCACTTCCATTTACATAACATTTTAAACCCTATAATTCCATGGTACATAGTACATATACCAAGAAAACTTCAGGTACAGGTGCATCTTGGAACATGGACAAAGATGAACAGAGCAGCTGTTGGTGATGGCAGGGAGTTTTAGGCAATCAAGACACCTGTCACTAAAAAATTGATAAGCAAAGCATAGAGGATGCATTTATAAACTATGGTGTAGAAGTTAGAACAGCAAAATGGGTATATACACAGGAACATGAGTAGAACTGTAACACAGTGATGAAAGAAAACAGGGGACAGCAAGATATCTGAAGCACATGTCACTTATGTTCATTTAAAACAGACTCGTTCACAAAGCAATATTACAGATTTTTCATGGAGACATTTCATATCCGAGGGCATGTACCAAACACAGTATAGTAAGTGATTATGGGAAATGAGACTGGGGACAGGGATGAAGGGGCAAATGATGAAACAAAATCTAGTAAGAGCAGAACCTTAAGCAGGCAGATGCTGATGGTATGTGCTATGAATGGAGGAGTATGATTAACTTAGCCCTCTGCTCCTTCCAAAGGCAGAACAATTGGGCCAGAGAGGGAGGGAAGCAAGCTCTGAGTGGTTTACAAATAGGATCAGGAGAAGCTAGAGGGAAGAATGAGAGATCTTGGGAACCAAGAAAGAAAAACAGCAACATACCCTGGGCTGGAAAGAAAAACCTGGCATTTATTACTCGCCATAGTGAATCGAGGGAGAAAATGAAAGAAGTTCCTTAGGTTGGAAATAAAGGTGTTTACTAAAGACCAGAGATAGAAGAGGAGAAATTTAAAGATATGAGCTGAGAAATTGCACTTATAGACTTGGAAGGGAGTTTTAAGGGGGAGACCCAGGGATATTGCTGCTGTCCAGCTGAGGAATGTATGGGTTCTGGAACAAAGGTGTTTCCAGAAAAGAATGTTTCCCCATGACTAAGATCTCCTTTTCAGACTTTCCCAAGTAGTGATCTAATCATTGAATCATCCAATGAAGATCCATGCAATGGTCTTCTACCATGGTCTGGGTAATGGAAAAGTGAGGCCAATCCCTAGCTTCTGAAGGGCCCATGTAGATGCCAAAAGCATCCTTTGCTTTGCCTTGATCACTGGACTTGGGCTGTGAGCTTTTACACTAGGAGATCATCTACCTATGGAATAAGAAATCCAGTGACTCATTCACTGTCAACTCAGAGAAACACATGCTTGACTAGAAAGTCTTTCCATCTGGGTTATTGATAAAGAATAATGAATATATGAATTAATACACCAAGGAATCACATACTAAGTTTGTTTTCTATTCGGAGTCTAAGAACACAAATACCATTAACTTATAGTTGGGAACAACTTGTACATCAGATCAGACTTGTGTACCAGCTAGATCAAGTCCTGCTACAGGTGGGTGGGACCATGGAGTTGTGAAATCAAGTTTAGACCCAAAAAGGTAGGGCAGGAAAGCTGGTGTTTGGGGGAGCCACCCTGGCTGGCCTCTGAAAGTCACACTGGAGTGGCTCTGAGAGCAATTATCCTGGTAGAGCAGCTCTCACTTTGCATTTAAGATCGTCCTCCTGAAAAGGTCATGTGTAAATCAAATTTAATAAATCAAATTCTACACTTCATACCTTGGGGAGTCTCTCTCTTCAAAGGAAGCTGTGAGTGAATCCCTTTTTAATAGAAGTAATCAACTCTTCATTTATCTGATTTGTAAGGTAAGATTTTTAGATATCAGATTTTCTTAAAGTGATCAGCAGAGTTTTTCTTTTGCCAGTGATGGAAAACTCAATACAGAATGGTTTAAGCAAAAAACAACAATAGCAAGCAAAAAGTTTAGGCATATACTGGCTTTAGACATAGCTTGATTCAGGACCCAAACAATGACACTGAGATTTCGTTTTTTTCCACCTCTCATATCTGTCTTCACTTGGCTTGGTTCTCAGGCTCTACCTGGGTAAAGCAGCCGCAGCATCTTATCCTGCCAAGTTCAAGGCCAACAAGGAAGATTACTTGCTTTTTTTCTCAGTAGTCTCAGAATTGGCTCTGATTGAGTCATCTGCCCATCCTTGAATGAGTAAGGAGTGAAGAGCTGATTCGCTTAAGGCCTGGTCATATGGAGCTCTACACAAACCATGTGGGTCAACAGTGGGACAAAGAAAGGAAAAATAAAAGAAGAAAATCAGGCAGTTATCAGAAGAAATGGGGAGCAATGTCAGGGAAGGGGGACATAAACTCAAATCTTCCCCTTCCCTCACTTTCACACCCAATCCATCACCAAGCTTGCCTGTCCTAGAAATATCTTACAAAGAATTCTCTGCACAGCACTTGCATCAGAATTTCTTGTGGGTGCTTGTTTACATGCAGGTTTTGGGGTTCTACTCCAGATGATGGGAATTCTATTATCTTGGAGTGGCTCCTGGAATTTGCAATTTTAGATAATCTCCCAAGCAATTTTTTTAAAAATGTACACTGACTTTTTAAGAACTACTTCCCGATGCTGTTCCATCTTTTCCATGTCCACAGTAGCTGCCTTAGTTCAAGATCCACCATTTCTCTGCTGAGGTTTTCCAGGTATCTCCTTACTGGTCCTCCGTCTTTAGTGTCTTCTCTGCCAGCCACAGCCCCCTCCTCTGCCATTTCTGCTCATGCTAAATAGCCAAATTCTGACTCTGGTTTACCTCTTCAGTCTCCTGTCTTATGAGATCTTTTCAATGACCCTGGATCCCAACCATTGTCCTTCCCTCTCACTCATCCCCTGGACTTCCCAGGTCCTTTCCCCGTGTTCACCTTGACTGCTCCTGAGCTTCCCTCTGCCTCTAAGGCCACTCCCTTTTCTCTCCATCTGGTAAACTCAAGCACCAGCATTAAGCCCAGCTCTGGTGCCACTTCCTCCCTGAAGCCTCTCCATTCCTTCTTTCCACTCCCCTGCCCCCTACCTCATTCTCCCAAAGAATCCTTGTTTATATCTCTTCTACAGCAGTTTACCACACTATCGGGAACTTATAAATTTATATTTTATCATTTCCTCTGGTCCTACAAAGGCACTCAATAATATGTGTTAAGTCTTAAAAATAAGTCATCCAGCTCAAGATATTGATGCGATACGTGACTTTGAGCAAGCCACCTCCCTTCCTGAGCCTCAGTTTCCAATTTGCAAATGCAAATATTCATACCTACTGCATAGGTTTGTTGATGGGCTCAATTGAGATAATGAACAGAAATCTCTTAGCACAGTGCATGGCAACATAATTAGTGCAATGAATGCTAAATTTAAAAAATTAACCTTCAAGTCCGGGAAGCAAAAGCCCTCAATCGTACATGTAAATTCATATTTATATAACACGAAGCAACTGTTTCTTAAAACCACATTATTCAAACTCAGACTGTTGGAATGTGCAGGTCAATCTGAAATGGGGCAGATGGACTCTAGGTTTTAACCCAGTTTCTTGTGCCCCTGAGTCCTTCACACCCCTCTTTATCTCCTCCTGAGCTTTGGACAGCTTTAAGTCCATCCCTCTGAAATAATCACTTTCAGTCCATGGAATGCTGACACGGGAGTAGTGCAGATCCCCACAGTGCGATTTCTCTGGACCATGGAAATGTTTCCGCTCTGTGAGAATGAGGAAAGCTAAGGGTGCCTGATGGTGGACAGCCAGTTCAGAAGTGGCAGCCTTGAGCTCGCATAAATGAAAGTCATTAAAGCCGCCTGAAGTGACAAGATTGGTCCAGGAATCGGAATGAATTGATGATAAGTGCAGGAGAGATGAACATTTCATTTAAATAAGGGCAGCAGGATGAATCTCAAGAAATTTAGCCCCTCTTCTGTTGACTCTTTCTGGCTTGTTTTATAATCTGCCTGAAATTGTCACTCCTTTTTACAATCATGCATCTTGCACTTGGCATGTAAAGGGATATGCAAAAGGCATCATAAACAGAAGCTGGGAAAAGCATAGACAGTTCAAGAACAAATAACTTCAAATTCCTAGTTATCTGCAATGCCCACTACAATGAAGCAATGAGCATGAGGAGTATATACATGTTGCATATTTGATGTATGAAAAGTATTCAGCACAGTAGCTGATGCTTTATAGCTACTCACTAATGTTGATTTCCTCCTTTCCTTCTATCCCTGTGGAAATTAGTGGGTAGGGGATGGAGGGAGTGTGTGTGTGTGTGTGTGTGTGTGTGTGTGTGTGTGTTCACAGCCATGCAAGACGGTGAAAGAAAATGACTTCCGAGTCCTTGTAAATTGCTCAGAATTTAGAGTATAGATCATTGCACTAACCTGATCGAGTTTGTCTAGCCAACATGTTAGGAACTAATGTAAATTCAGCTCTCCTCTAGACCCTGGGAATACAAAGTTTAACAAGAAAACAGGACAAAATCCTTGCCTTCTGATAACTCGTGATTAGAACATAAAAATAGACAAGTAAATAAACAAAATGCAAGATTAGGCTCCCTTGAAACCAGAGATTAGGTTTTAGGTATTTTTGTTTCCTAGCACCTCTAGGTTATTTTACAACATTCATAGGATTAAGGGACTATTAGTTTTGGAGACCTGCCTTATTTAAAATCAAATATAATGTTGCTGCCACATTAAATATAATTTTTGTATAACCATATAAGAACTGTGCTGAAAAACAGTTGACAGGTTGACGTAAGGTTAGATTTTGTAGACTTTCAAGTAGATGCTTGTTGATTTAATTTTGCAGTCTCTGTATTATGGAGATGATATTAATTATTTTCAGATCTCACATATTTCCAGGAACCCTTGAAAGGCTTTTGGGTCCTGAAGACTACTTTGATGGTGTAATCTATTAGATTACACAGCCCTGGAAACTTCACACCATGCCTGACACCCAATGGGCTTTCATAAATACTTAATGGATGAATAAAGAGATTGAGGATATCAGATAATGATACCATGTGTTACAGACTCCATTTCCATGGAGCAAGGGACTTTTCTTATGGCTCTGGATTCCATTCCAAATCTCAGCTGTGATCTCTTTGAAAGCAGAGGTCTTTGGTTGGTATGGGATCACAATATCTTGGGGCAAATGGATCTAAAAAAGCCTGGTCTTGGTGGGTATTTAGCAAAAGGCATAGAATGATCCAATGTGCACAGAGTGCAGTTAGGCATTGTGAGACTAAGCAGGTACATTTGTCTGAGTTCAAAATGAAGGGGGCAGTAATGTGGTACCAAGTCAGAAAACCTGAGGCACTAGAGGTGATGGAGAAGGGCATGGCCTTTGGAGTCAGACTGCCTTGGGTCTAGATCCTGGCTCCAGCATGCCCTTGCAAATCTTTTGACTTCTCTGGAGTTTATTATTATTAATATCGCTGTTATTATTTTAATCTAAAAAAGAATCATTACAGAACCTACTTCATAGGGTCATGGTGAGGACAAAATAATTTTAATGAAATGCTTATCGCAGTGCCTAACATGTAGTTGGCATCTCCAAACTTCAGCCATTGTTTTATTTGTTTTGGTGCCGTCAGAAATCAGCAGGGTGATCTTGAACAAGTCTGCATCTACTTAGAGCCTCTGGTTTCCTTTCTTTTGTACTAACGGATTAGCCTAATCGTGAAGACTGGATGGTGTCACCAGAGGTGGCATGGAGTTGGTGGCATGCCAAGCCAGGGCACACCTGCTTACAGGAGACTATTGTTAAATTTTCAGGAATTCTGTAAGTCTGTTAGGAAATGCAGCCACTTAAAAAATTATATAAAGTGATAATTAATTATATTTTCAAGAAAATAAAACAAATAATAAAACCTCACTAATTTCTAGTTACTTCTAATAACTATTTCTAGCGATTTATGTAATTTCTAACTCTATTTAACATAATATACAGTCTGCTTTACTATTATCTATGCTCTTACAGTTGTTATTTTGGGTCTATTGTATCGTTATGATGGAAATGCAGTATAACCTTGTGTTATAGTGTGTCTCCTCCCAACTCCACGTTGGAAACCATTACCCTGGCACCTTGAAATGAGCCATGATGGGAGCATTTCCACCATGAGAAGTGGCAAATGGCAGAAATGTGGGCTCTTCTTCTTCCTGAAAAGCCAGTTGTTAAACTTTTACCAGTAAACCACTGCTGAGAGTTATCCATAAAATAGTCCTAATTTCTGTCTTGTACGAAAGGATTTGTGAGGTGTTCTGGGCCCATCTAGAAGTGTTGTGCCAGCCAGAACCATACACTGAGCTCAGTAAGAAGATTCTGACACTCATCCAACTGCTTATGGATGCACCACCCTTGTCCAGCGCCCGTGACCTTGCCACTGAGTTACAGAACTGTCTACATGCTCCTTTTTGCAACAGCTTCAAGACGCTGTCAGAGAGATGATATTAGGCCTGTTGGAATTTTTCTTATGTGGATTTTAAGAAAAAGTGCCTCTACATTTTCTCTACTGTGGGCACATGGTGGCATTGCCTCTGCAGAACATGTAAAATGTCAACTCTCTGAGCATTTCTGCTGGGCTGGCACTCTGCTAAGCACTCAGTGAAGAGGTGACAATGAATGAGGCTATAACCTGGCCCTCAAGTAGTTCACAGCCCAGTGTAGAGACACACATCAATAAACAACTACAGGAAATCGTAATGTCCCAGGGTGCTGAGGGAGCCAGGAACTGGGGATGACTTTTCTGCATGTGAGAGATAACAGGAAAGGGACTTCTGGAGATTTCAGGACAGGGAAGCTGTATCAGTCAGAGCCCTTAGCTGCAAGCACACAAACCCATCCTGGCTCACTGAACAGCAAAGAGATATAAGAGAGGATATTAGACAACTTGGGGAACTTCTAGAAGGACCTAGAGACTCTGCATTCATGAGCAACACCCAAAATGACACTACAGAACCAGCTTAGTAGAGACATCCTGGCACAAGAAGGGCATGGACACAGCAGTCCATGACCCGCTCTGCCAGTGCTGGGCATTGGACACTCTCGTCACACTTCCTGCTGCTGATGTCTCTGGCAGCTACTGCTGCCACCGCCTCTAGATTTGACATAGTTCCTGATTCTGCAGGTCACAAGCTTTTTGTTCAAAGCCCGGTGTGATGTGTCTGATTGGTGAAGCTTAAGTCATCCCTGTGTCCTTGCTGCAGGGTAAGTAGAGAAAAACATGGTTTCTGTTAGGGGATTTGGAAGATGGGTAACTCTCCAAATGTAGGAAAGGTGTTCAAAGATCTAGTCAGTCCAAATAATAACACATGTCCATTATAGTGTAGCCTGTTGACTGAGTTTTGCAGGAAGTTTAGAAGAACGTCAGACTTACAAGATTTTAATACAGCATACTAAACATAGTGAGCAGAATATTCAAAGGTCCGGTGGCCTGGAGAGGCTGGCACAGGTAGGTAATTTTAAATATTTCAGTCTGGTTAGAGTGAAAGTCCTGTGTGTGTGTGTGTGTGTGTGTGTGTGTGTGTGTGCGCGTGCCCGTGCGCGCATGTGTGTACGTTCTTCCTGTCTGTCTTTCTTCTGGCTCCTTTAACATATTTTTCTTTCTATTTCCCTCTTTATCACAAGCCAATACTGTCTTATTAAAAGCTCCATCAAAGAATATTTCCTTCACTTTTTAGTCTTCCTTTTTTTTTTCTTATATGTGAAAAAAAATGTTCCTTTCCTAAGACAATAGTTTATATTGAACTAAACAAGATGTGTAGAATCTTGTTTAGTTTACATAGGGTACTGTCCTAAATCATACATTTAAACCATTATGTAAAAACAACAATTCAAAGGAAAAAATAACAATAATAATAGCTGATGTTGAATGCTTACTTTTTGCCAGGTACTGTTTCATTTTTTAAATTTTTATCTAAATTCCAGTTAGTTAACATACAATATAACGTTAGTTTCAGGTGTACAATATAGTGATTCAACAGTTTCATACAACACCTGGTGCTCATCACAAGTGCATTCTTTAATCCCCATCATCTGTTTCACCCATTTCCCCACCCATTGTCCCTTGGTAACCTATCAATTTGTTCTCTACAGTTAAGACCCTGTTTCTTGGTTTGTCTCCCTCTCTTTTTTATATTCCCCCCTTTGTTCATTTGTTTTATATCTCGAATTCCACATATGAATGAAATCATATATATTTGTTTTTCTCTGACTGGCTTATTTCACTTAGCATAATACACCCATGTTGCTGAAAATGGTTAAAGATTTTCTTTTTCTTTTTGGTTTCACTATCATGCACTTAGGTGTGGTTTTCTTCACATTCATTATGGTTAGGATTTGCTGGGCTTCTTGGATCTCTGTATTAAAGCTTTAAAATCAAATTTGTGGTGTGCCTGGGTAGCTCAGTTGGCTAAGCGTCTGACTTTGACTCAGGTCATGATCTCACGGTTCATGGGTTCGAGCCCCGTGTTGGGCCCTGTGCTGACAGCTAGCTAAGAGCCTGGAGCCTGTTTCAGATTCTGTGTCTCCCTCTCTCTCTGACCTTCCCCTGCTCACACTGTCTCTCTCTCTCTCAGAAATAAATAAAACATTAAAAAAAGTCAAATTTGAAAAAAAAATGTAGCAATTATATATATATTTAAAAATTTTTTTTTAACATTTATTTACTTTTGAGAGACAGAGAGAGAGAGAGTGTGTGAGCAGGAGAGGAGCAGAGAGAGAGGCAGACACAGAATCTGAAGCAGGATCCAGGCTTGAGCTGTCAGCACAGAGCCCAGCATGGGGCTCAAACCCACAAACCATGAGATCATGACCTGAGCCAAAGTCGGACGCTTAACGAACTGAGCCACCCAGACTCCCCTATATCTATGTATTTTAAAAATATCTGCTTTTCTCTCTTCTCTCCTTTTGGGACTACACTTACATGCATGTCAGATCATTTTGTGTTAGCCTACAAATAACTGATGTTCTGTTTAGTCCCTTTTCTCTCTGTGTTTCAATTTGGGTAATTTCTACTGACTTGATTTTAAGTGTGCTGTTCATTTCTTCTGTTGTACCCAATATGTGGTTAAGTCCATAAGATGAACTTTTCATTTCAAATAAATAAATTTTTAGGTCTATAATTTCTACTTTGTTCTTTCTAATTTTTAAATTTTTAGAATTTCTATCTCTTTCCTGATATTATACTTTTCTTCATGTATTTTGTTTATGTTTTTTCCTACCAAATTCTCTGTTTATAATAGTTCTTTAAAGTCTTTGATTGCCAATTCCAATATATTGGTCTTCTGTGAGTCTGCTTCTACTGACTGTTTTTCTCTTGATTATGTGTCACATTTCTCTGCTTTTCACATATCTTGTAATTGTTTTATTTGTGCCAGAATGTTGCATATAAAAACAGTGGACACGAAGGTATGGTTTTTGTGTGTGTATATATATTGTGTATATATATATTGTGTGTATATATATATATTTGTTATTTCCTTTTTGCCTTTCATCTGAATCCTTGACATTGACCATGACCAAGAGTCGATCTCTTTGAGATTTCAGAATTTTATTGGAGAGAGAGTTGTGCTTCAGATTCAAATAGATCCAGCAAGGCTGCAAAGTCTAAGAAACAAAGCTGGACAAATTTCTCTACTTTCCAGCTACATTTTCTCTGGTGGCTACTCAGCAAAATTCCTAAATGAGACAAGTGACTGATATTTATGTTTGGGGCTCTTCCCAGATTCCTAGATTTCTTGCACTAAGGTGTGGAAGTTGTCATTACTTTACACTCACCGAGGAAGGGCTCATTCCTCTCTGGAATTTAATTTGTCAAAGCGTCCTTGCATCTCCTGCTCATTGATATTTTCATAGTAGTTTTTGTTAGTTTTTCCTGGTTGTTACCATGGAAGTTAGAGGTCTTTTACATATAATTTGCATACCAACCAGAAATAAGAATGCCACTCCCTCCCATTCCAGAGTGTTATTGTCCCTTAGCAGTACACTCTTTGGATTTCTGCTTTGAACGAAGACCTGTGAACCTGGACACCCAGAGACCACTCCCTTTCAATCTGTCAGCCACTTGGGGAAACCTCACTCTCCTCCCCTGGTCTTCCTGCAAAAGCTGCAGCTACCTTGGTGCTGTGAAATAGACTTGGAAAGATGCCTAACCTCTCAGTGATTTCAGAGCATCCACTCTGTATAGTCTCAGATATTTCCGTTTTATACCCAACAGATACTTTTAGGTAAGTTTGTAATTCCCTCTTTTGTGATTGAGTTAATCATTAAATGCCCCATGGGAGTTTTCTATTTAAAGGGAGCTTGTAGTTAATTCTTTCATATTATGAATAATGAGAGTAATGAGTCACCTCCCTGTCCTAGACACCCATCTCCATTCCAGCTGTTGAATCTGACATAAAGAGCTTGGACTTTGCAGTCAGATACGTCTGAAATCAAACCCTCTTCTAAACACCTCCTATGCGTGTGATCTTATCTTCTGTTTGCCTCAGCTTCATTATTCACTCAACTTATTCTTGTTGCTCTAAATATTTTCCCTTCCTATTTTCCCTAGTTAGATTCAACTCCTTTTTTTGATCTCAACCAAAGAGTCACTTCTACAGGGAGGACTTCTCTGACCTCAATTTATTCATATATGCCTAGTTTACATTCTTAGAACCCAGACACTTCTCACTGGGAGCACTTGCCACAATAATGATTTTAATTTATTTATATAATTATTTGTTTAGCATCTGCTTTCAGTGTAGAGTACAAGCCCCCTGAGGGCAGGACCATGCATGTGTGCTAGTGCCTCGACGGTCCTTGGCAAAGAATAATTTCAGTGTTTGATTCTAATACTGAGGGTAATGATGCTCACCTCTACATTGTTGTTGGGATGACTGAATTAGTTAATAGAAGGATGTTTTAGCTTGGACCTCCCTGAAATAGGGTTTTAGATACAAAAAGTTTATTTGCCTGTTGATCTCCAAGAGGACAGTGAAGGGGTGGAAAGGAGAGACAATGCGGAGAGTAAAACCAGTCAAGGGTGAGTTTATGAGTTGGTTCTCACTGTGGCAAACTGGGGCTCAGCCCTGTTGGGGACTCTCTGAGAAATTATCTAGAACATTTCTTGGAATTTTCCAGCTGGGTTGTTTAATTCATGATCTCCTATGTTTCATTGCTTGAGGGTTACTCCTGGGGCTTCACCTCCCAGACGTTCACTCTTTGGTCTCCAGAGAACATCCTCAGGCTGAGAGGTGTGCAAAGCCAGGAGCTGCGTGTAAGGGAACTATCCACAAGTGACCTCCAGGGTGGGTAGGGTGTCTTCAGTGGCCACTACGTAAGGAATGCTCTCTGTGCAATACAAATGCATATTAAAGCTACTCCTAGAAATTCTGCCCTCCGCCTCATCTCCCACAGCTTCACTGGCCCCAGCAGAACTGGGCACAGTTACAGAGCTTATGCCAGGGCTTCTGAGTATGCCTGCCTTTACCACTGACCACAAGCATTGGGACAGAGGGACAGGTATAACGGTGCCATGAGTCCAAGCTTCACCCTACCTGGGGAAACACACTTCCCTGATTGACTTTGGGGACAGTTTGGGGAACACAAACAAAGTCACCTTGGTATGATTATCTGGAAGCAGTGAGTATTGATCTGACCCTTGCCTAGGATATGAATACAAGGTCTGTAGCCAAGGCAAGACCTACTGTTTACCCAGAGCATCCATCCCAGCTCAGTCCAGGCCTTGCACCTAGTACTGTGTAATAAATGCCCATTGAACAAGTGCTAAGTCTACCCCAACTGAGGCGATATCAGAAGGAAGACCATCACAGTAAACATACACCAATATTTTAAAAGGCTAGTGGCAATAGGAATGATTTGTGGCGATAAAAAGCCTATTTCTTTGAGAGATGAGATGCGATGATCCTAATCCCCAGAATATGAAATTAAGGTTTCTTTATTTTCACAATGAGATGAGAATTTCTAGAACATTTGTGCTGCCAAATTTTAGCTCTGATTTAAAACACCTTTGTCACAAATTCTGGCTGAGCATAGCTTTTTAGAATATAGAGAGCTGATTCAGCCCTCCCTCCTGAAGAGGAGTAGGTAAGTGGGGGCTGGGGGGAGAAGGAAGAAAGGGAGAAGTGGAGAGAGGGGGAAAGGGGAAGAGGAAGGGAGAGGAGGAGATGGGGGAAGGGCAGGAGAGAAGAGGAGAAAGAGGGAGGGACATAGGGAGAGAGAGAGAGCGAGCGAGAGATTTCTTTTCCCCATCTTTGCAAACACTAATGTGTGTTCATAACCTTATGCACGTCTTCATTCATGGAACACATGTGTTTCTCTTCTGACAAGAAGGAAATAAGGTTTCTTCTCTGGCTTGCTCTCTTCCCTTTGGTGTCTGTCTTTTTACCTCTGTGTGTCTCTGCTTCCCTGCCCATCTGCCCATCTCTTTTAGATGCTTTTCTGTCACAGTCTGTTTACCTGCCTGCCACTCCTTTTCCGCTGCTCTTTTTCTCTCTCTTTCTCTGACACTGATTTTCTTCCTCTCATGTCTTTTGGCATCTGTCTTTCTGTTTTCTTCTGTGGTTTATTTGTCTCTCTATTTCTGTTCATCCCCTTCTTTCCTGTTCCTTCTCTTCTCCAGTTTCTCTCTTCCCTCTCTTCCCTCCCCCCTTCCTCTCCTTTCCCCTCATCTTCTCTTCACTCTGAATTGAAGCACCTCAATAGACACATGCGCACAATTTTTTTTTTAATGTTTTATTTATTTATTTCTAGGAGAGAGAGAGAGAGAGACAGCGTGAGCAGGGGAGGGTCAGAGAGAGGAGTCACAGACTGAAACAGGCTCCAGGCTCTGAGCTGGCAGTCAGCACAGAGCCCGACGCGGGGCTCGAACCCACGAACCGCGAGATCATGACCTAAGCGAAAGTCGGACGCTTAACCGACTAAGCCACCCAGGCGCCCCGCGCACAATTTCTTAAAACAAGCACAAAGGTATTTTACATTTTATCAGAAGGAAAGTGAAATATCTTCAATTTGCCTCCTTCCTCAAAAAAAAAAAAAAATAAAAAAAGAGGGGTAAAATCTAAATTACCTTGCTTCCTCCTTCTGTGATCCTGGATAGGGCTCTTTGAAGATCCACAGAAAAGACTTCCTTGTTCCCTGCCTGATTTTGATGGGCAAACTCAGTGTATGGTTTTGTTTTTGTTTTTGCTGTTATTGTTGTTTAAGGAGTGCTCATCGCATTCCAGCCTCCAGAGCAAGCTGTTGGAGGTCCCCAGGCACCCTTCCCAGTGACCAGGGCCCACTGGGTATGTCCTAGGACTTGTCTTACGTGGAATAGACTCCCTAAAGACCCCAGGCTTCTTCCTTCCACTGTGCTCTGCAGAGTCACAGCACAAATCACGAGTGTTCATTTGGAGCAGAAATGCTGAGTTAAATGAAATGTTTCAAATTAGTTGTGTTACCTCTGCCTACTTTCTGCATTTAAGTCCAAATTCCAACACCTCCTAGCAAGTGGCAGGCAAATTCCTTTACCCTTTGGTGTCTTGCTTTCTCAACTGTCAAATGAGATGCTACTTATGTTGAAGGGTTGTTTTTAGAATTCAATGAGGTGATGGGTGTAAAACAGTCAGCACAGGGCTTATGGCTAAACTACAGGTATAATAAGAAAAATGAGACCACTCTGTCCACTGCACATGGTTGCTTCAAGCGTTAAATGAAGCAACAATGGAGAATGTGCTTTGATAAAAGGACCACGCATTACATAATGTTTACTGTTGTTATTAAGAAGATAATTTTAATAGCTAACATTTATTGAGCACTTACAATAATACACTTAGAAAACCTTCTGAGGTGGAGATTATTTCTGTTTTACAGATGAGGAGAAGGAGGCACAGAGAAGTTAAATGATGGCCAAGTCACACTAGAAAATAATAAAACGTACTTATGAAGTGCTTATTGTGTGTCAGACACTGTACCAAGGCCCTTACGTGCATTATCTTATTTAATTTTTACAACTTCATCGGGGCAGTTATTATCTCCATTTTTTTCTTTTTAGATTCAGAAACTGAAGTTTAAAGAAAAGTTAAGGAATTTTCTCAAGCTCCTGTGGCCAGAGGCAGGGTCTACCAGATGTGGAAATTCATTCTTGAAACTTCTTGCTTTCCCACTTGACAGCTCTTATAAGGTAAAGCTGAGCCAGCTTTGAGTCCCTTGACTTTTGCATGGTCACTGCAGGGTTCACAGTGTCCTGGTAGTAAGCACCCTCACCTCAGGGCATGTGAGAGGTGACAAGAGCCATTCCCATTGTTTCTTTTATTCATGTTCCTCTCCTATTCTTTTCGCCTTCATCTTCCTCTCCATAAGGCTCCCTTCTCCTCTCCTTGCTTTCGTTTCCTCCTCTCCTTCCCTTCTGAGGCTCCTCTGACTTCTTCCCTTCCTCTGACTTTTCCTCTCCCTTCCATCCCCCACCACCTCCGCCTTCTCCACTAACTCCAGGCCCAAAGAGCAGAGCTGCCTGCTGTTGCCATGGAAACCCTCAGCCGCTGTTTGCAGCCTTTTTCCTGGCTCTCAGCTGGCCTAGGACCAATAAAAGAAGCCTGATGAAGTGGCCCCACATTTCCTTTCTCTCCTTCTCACAGAGACCCCAGAAACCCCTGTCCTATCCTAAGGCCTTAGCCAGCTGTCCCTGGAAGGGGTAAGGGAAGAAACACCGAGGGTTATCTGGAGGTCAAGGGCAGTTCTGGGCATGGCTTTGGGCAGCAGTGACTTTCACTAACCTATCAACCCCACTCTCAAAACACTACCAATATTTCTGTGCACAATGCAGAAAGAAAGAATTGCCTCTACCACGCAACTGTGCACAGGGGTCTCCATAAAACTGACTTGTGCTAGCCTTCAGCTAACTGTCAAGTTGTGACCAAGATTTAGAGGACCAAATACCTGAGTTTTGCTCTTGCTGGGTGACTGGGAGCTTCACTTTGTACCTATCAATGGGAGAGGTCCCACTGAGTCTATGAGCCTCCAGGGCATGGTGGGAGCCCAACCCACAGGTTCTGTGGGCTCTCTTGGCTTACCCCTTGTCTCCCTGCAGAAAAGCCAATTCTATGGAGTCACTCTTCTCCAGGGAACATAGTTTCAACTTGGGCTTGCTCTCTGCGTCAGCTGCAGCCACCCACGAACTTTATCACCATGGAAGGGACCATTCAAAAGACCTTGGCCATTTTCTCCTTCATCCCTCATACTCCTGAGTCCTCTGTGGCTTCATTGTCTTGATTTTAATTTAGGGAACATATTTCAATGACTAGTTATGTGCAAAAAATGCAGTGGATTGGTGTAAAGCCCATCTTTACAAATGGGTTACTATTTTGCAAAGCAAGGAGCTTGGATTGTCCTCTCTTTTGCCTATTCCACTGGAGTGGAGCTTGCCTGGATTATCCCCCTGCCCCTGAGACCATGTCTGTATTAGCCAGCTTTTGCTGTGGCAACACCCTCCACTGCCACCTGCCAAATCCCAATGGCTTACACGAGCAAACATTTATTTCCTGCTCACATTACATGAGGGCTCCTGGTCAGCAGTAGCTATGCTGGGTTCTTCTGGGTTCTGTTGGTCTTGGCTGAATTCCATGGGTCTCTTCCTACTCTAGGATCCTGGCAGAAGAGACAGCTCCCATCTGCAGCCTGCTGTCCTCATGGCAGAGAACAGAAGCTCAAGAGAGAAAGAGGTCAACCAGCAAGCCCACTGAAATGTTCTGCTCACATGTGGTGTAAGTCAGATCTGCTGGCACACCAGTGGGCAAAGCAAGTCACATGGCTCAGCCTCAAGTCAAAGGGGCAGGAAGTAGGGCTGCCAAAAGCAGCATGACAAGGACAGGGAGGGAATAAACACAAACAAAGAACAGAGGCTGCTACAATGTCTAAACAATCCCAGACTGGAGTTAATCTTTTTCCAGGACTCTTCTCATTTTACTTTGAACAAAAGAGCTGAAAGAACAAAAATTGTATACAAGTTCGGAGTCAATAAGACATGCACTGAAATCTGACTTCCTCTGCTTACTGCTGTGTAAGGCCAGCTGGCTAACCTTTCTGAGCCTCAGTTTCTGCATCTGTCAAGTGGGACTAATAACATAGGTTTCACATGGTTGTTGTGGGGATTAAGTGAGATCATACAGTGCTTGACACATGGTAGGTCCTGAGCAGATCCTAGCTGGTACCATTATAAGTACTAGTGAATATTAAAAGTGAATAAATTACTTTCATCAAAATAAATGATTGAGATATACCCAGATGTTTTTTGCTTTTTTCCTAGTTACCCAAAGTCATAATCCTTGACCAGGTGCTGGTAGAGAAGGATAATCATAGCTAATATCACTAGTTATGCTGTCTAAAGGGTTTTAGTTATGCTAATTCAGCCTTTACAAACCTAGGAGCTATTTTTACTATTATCCACAGATTTTAGTTGACAGCACAGAGACACACAAAAAGAGGCTAGAGAGATGGCTTGCCTGTGATCACATAGTTTGCTAGTGGCAGAGCCTGAACTTGAACCCAGGCAGCTTAGCTGACAGTACATGCTCTTAAACATTGTGCCATGCTATCTCTCAGCTCAGCTGGTGGCCAACGGACAGACAGAGTCATAAAAAGGTGTGTGACTATGGTTGTGATGCTAAGTCTAGCTTGTTGGGCTGAGAGGAAATTAAGGAAATGACCTGGCTTCAATATTTATTTAGAAATAGGGAGCTACCAGGGGCAAGATGCAGCATCTGGGGGACAGTCCCTGATCTGTTCAAATGGAGCATGATCCCAGTGGCAGGTGAGTGGACTTCCTTGAGTAGGAGATGATTCTTCCATTCAGAAGCCCCAGGCCTTACTCTCCAGCTAATGCTGCTGCCCTTTGGAAGGCAGGTCTCTGAGATTCTGGTATCAGGCAAGATGGGTTATTCTGACCACTTTACATGCAAAGGCAATGGGATAGAAACTTCTTCAAGAAACATCCTCACTGAGCTTTCCCAACACAGCTGAGAACACTGACATGCCACCTATAACAAAGGAGAGAGCTGGTGGCCCTGCAGGTAATACTGTAGCTAATGGAGTTAGCCATCCTCTTCTCTCATCACACCAAGAGCTGGCCACCACCTTACAGGCCCAGCCACTGAAGAAAAAGGCAACAAACACTCTCCTTAAAAAAAAATTGTTTTTAAAGAAAATGCTTATTTCTTTTGAGACAGAGAGAGACAAATGCTTGAGGCAGGGAGGGGCAGAGAGAGAAGGAGACACAGAATTCGAAGCAGGCTCCAGGCTCTGAACTGTCAGCACAGAGCCCGACATGGGACTTGAACCCATGAACTATGAGATCATGACCTGACCCAAAGTCAGACACTTAACCAACTGAAGGACCCAGGCACCCCAGCAAACACCCTCCTAAGTCTGGGTCTTTAACTCAGGCTAGGCCACACTCCTTTGCCCCATGGGACCTATACCATGGGTATAGATACTAGATACTAGGGTACTCTAGTTACCTCAGTCTTGTTGAAAGCAAAGTTCTTAACCCACTGGCCTCAACTCACTAATTGCTTCTTGTTTCTTGTTCTTTGTTTCCTCAGCCCCTGACTTTTTGACTTCAATTCCCAAACCCCACATTCACCTCTTAAATGTAAGGGCTGCTTGGGCCTCATTTGAATTGATTCATGGTTGTGGTTTTGGGACCACCATCTGAATCGAGCCCCAAGCATCAGCCTGAATTGCCAGAGACCCTGGGCTGGTCTCATTTCCTTGTGGGCCACACCCTCCTTGGATTTCATTCACTGAGATCTCCTCAAGGGAACAGGGTCTGGACTTCATGCCAGTCAATGGGGGAATAGCATTAGTGGAAAGTCATTCCTTTAAGAATCAGACTCCCCATCTCCGGTCTGTGAGGAGAACGCTGCTGTTCCCACTTTCACTCCCACCTCTAGACTGAGAGAGGACCTGGTTGGAAGGAATCATCTACACATTTTCTAGGGAAGGTTATCTCCTTGCTGGGTAGACCCGGTTGTCAAGAATATAGTCCATATCAACCGTTGCTCCACCATCTGCCCAGCCCTTGAGCCAGTGAGGACCCAGCCTGCAAGGCCCTCAGGAACCCCTTGCCCATCAGTCAGTGGGCTTCCAATAATCCGTTGCCCTTATATCTGGTGTGCTCAGACGATGGGGGAGGGGTTGTTTAGCCAGCTGGGTGCTCAGGGAAGCATCAGAGCAGGCTCACTAGCTTGCATTGAGTCTAACCACCTGGTTTCTGATTTTACCTGGTTGCTGTCCAGCTTCCTGGTTTCTGATTTTACCTTTAGGGCTGGTTGTTCAAGCCTTTTATGTCTGTACCTTACACACTTTATATCTTACTTCTAATCCATCTTTCTGACCTGTGTATTGTTTCTGCTAGACCTCACAGTACTCAGATGTCCCTTTCATATCTATAACTTAGGTGCCAGTCAGATGCCAGAAAGTGCTGCTATCTAGAAAACTCACCCAGACTCCTTAGGTATGACACTACATCAATTAGAGTACATCTGAGTACACCTCCTGGAATAGACGGTTTGGGCTGCTAACCTCTTTGTTTAGGGATCCAGCTCTCTTGTCCTGGGTAGTTTCTCCAAGAAAAGTCTCAGCTAGTTTTTCTCTCTTCCACATGGGCTTCTAGGATTCCTCAGGCCCTGCCAACTTACCGCTAGATCATCTCCTTAGACGGGACCTTTCTTGGATGATTAAATTGTCAAATTTAACACAAATGAGACATCAAGTTTTACGCATCAGTTTGGCCAAAATGAACATGACTGACAATGCTTAGGAAGCATTTAGGGAAACAGATACCCTCAGCATTTGTGGGAATATACATTAGCACATCTTTCTACTTTTCTTGGAGGGTGATTTGAAAATATATATATCAGAATTTTGACCTCAGTGATTTGCCTTGCAGGAATTTATCAGGGAATTAATTGGATGACTTTTCAAAAACATATATGTAAGAGAATGCTCCTTTCAATGATGCTCCTATAGCAGAAAAAGATACGGGATTTGTTAAATATTTATATGACATCCATACAAAGGAATATAGGGCAGCTGTTAAAGAGCTTGTTATAAAGTCACATGCATTGATATAGAAAGATGTCCATGCCATACTGCTGAGTAATGAACAAATTTGCACAATAGCTTGTCTAAGATAATCCAAGTAAATGGATTTCATATATATATGTATAAATGCCTCAGGAAACTCACAGTCTGGGGGTGGGGAGTGATAGATACATATGAAAAAGACAATTATGGAATTGCATGGTCATTAGAGAAATGCAGGGAGGAGCATCTAAGAGACCCAGAGAGCCAAGCTAGGAACTGAAGAAGGAGAAGGGGGGTTGAAAGGGGAAACCACAGAGATCCAAGCAGAGGTGTCTGGCAAATGGTTGGGTATAGGGGCCACAAATCATAGGTGTGACCTAGACCTTCTGCTCTAACCACTGAGATCACTGGTCACAAGCCTCAGAAGATGCAGAAAACTTCAGTGACATGAATCCCACAGATGGGCCATTGGGCAACAGGTGGACTTGGATGGGAGCATTGAACTTTGGACCTATGCCCATTGTTTGAGGTGAGGAAAGGCTCCATCTTCTTGAAGTGACTTTCCAAGTTCTCCTTCCCTTGCTTGCCCTGGTGTGCCCTACAGCAAAATGACACTTAGTCACACAATTCATTCCATAGTTAAACTTGCACTTTATTAAAATTGCTCTGAATAACTCTGGGGGGAAAATTGTATCCGTCTCCATTCATCTTCAATGGCTTTTACACCTCACTCGACACAACTGTCTCCTTTGATTAAATCTCCATTAGGGCTCTGTTCCATATTCAGCAGCTCTATAAGCCAATTAATCCACCGTTCCATAGGTTAGGACAAAGAGCAGCGCTTCTTCAGAAAGAGAGAGAGAGGAGAGAGGAAGGGAGGGAGCAAGAGTGAGATCGGAAAGAGAAACTTATCTCCCCTGCTAGAGCTGTGGTTAATCAGTGTTTATCATCATGCTCTCATTTCTCTACACTTAATCTAAAGGAAATGGCAGGGACATTGCCAGCAAGATGCAATGTCAAGCCTGGGAACTCCGAGTTTGGCTAATCCATTACGCCAGACTCCATAGAAAGGATGGTAATTTTCTGAAGTGAGGGGTGTTTAAGAGTGTCTGTCCACATACCTCTCAATCCTTTCGTCTCTTTGTTCAGCCAGAAGCCCCAAGGACACTCAATTCCAGGCCCAGCCCCCTATACCCCACCCAGGTCTATATGTTAGAAGGCCAGTCTCCACTAGCATATCTAGTCTAGTCTCATGGCCTAGGCCATGGGATTGGAAGCTGGGGCCTGGGTGTCCACCAATCACCAAGTTACTGTCTGTCCATGATCTTCCTTTCATCCCCACCATACTGGAGCAGAGTGTAAACTAGCCTCTGTGTGGAGATTGGCCAATGCTCAAATCCTCTGAAAGGGCTGGAACCTCTACAAGTCCCAGACTCTCAGCCTAGTTGTCAGGGACCCTCTTCTTACCTGGCCTTGTTTGTTCCTTCCCTTGGGGGAAATTCCCCACTCCTGGCCATGAGATAGTCCTGCTCTGAAAGGGCAGCATCTGTCTACGTTTTTGGCATTGTCCAAAGGTGGAGAATCCAACTGATTCCCGGTATCCCATTGACTGCACGAACACCACTTATCTAGGGCCCTAAATGCCTGGATCCATGGCTGGGCTGAATGAAGTGACCTTGAGAAAGAATTCATGTGATGTCTTGTGCGGAGGCCAAATGTGCATGATTAAGATGAGGTGACTCAGAAACAAGAGACAAAGATAGGACTGAGGTCAACCCAAGCCCAGGATGAGGGAACAAGCTGATTCAGACCTGAGTCCATCCAGCTGCTTGGAATGGATCCACCAGCTTCAGGCTCTGCCAACCTCACGTCAGGGATAATGGGAGAAGAACCCACCTAGCAGGCTGTCTAAAACTCTCTGTTCCTCTAGCAAATGGCCTTGGGAAGACAATTTTACTGTTGTTGTTTTTTTTTTTTTTTTTTTTTTTTTTTGTTTTTTGAGAGAGAGAGAGGTGAGATTTTAGGAGAGAATAAATCAGGGGCCTAAAGGTAGTATCTCCCTGAGCCTCTCCAAAGGGGCCAGGTAGAGGGGGTGGAGTGAGCATCTGGAGTCCTTCAGCTTAGTCTTCTGACCCCATGATGGAAGCCCAACCATTGTTCCTAGCCTAATGTCTGTCTGTTCCCCCAAGGCCACTCAGGCTTTTCTCAGCCTCCCTTGATTCCTACAGGCTTGCCTGCTGAGGCAGGGCTCTGATCCTCGTTTGCTGGTCACTTCTGTCCTGCCCCCAGTTTCCACTCTAGATTAGGGTTTCTTAGATACCCAACTTGTCTGCAGTTGAAGGCATGTGTATGACTCTTTCTTTGGCTTGGACATTTTTGTTCCTTCACTGGAATAGCACCAAGGAACCCTCTTCCATTTCAATGTTAGCTCTCTCTGCCCCCCTCTTTCAGGTCTGATGGAATCTAGATGTTGCACGTGGACCCTAGTGGCTCAAGTCAACCTCTTCCCAGCACCCATTCTGTCTGATGCAGATGCCCATGAAACCAATGAGTTGAAGTGCAGCATAAGCGCACATACAACTTCTGGGACTCTCCATGTTGAATCTTCACGTGGATGGGCCATGCTGTCCTATGTACCTAACCTTCTGTCTCAGCTCTGTGGCACAACAACTGTGTGATCTTGGACAAGTTCATTCATCCTTTTGAGCCTCAGTATTCTTAGCCATAAAATGGAAAGAAGAATATCTGCTTTACAGGGTTGCAGTGAGGATTGAATGAGATCATATACATTATCTGGCACTCAGTAAGTGTTTGATAAATGATAGCCATTTAATGGTGATGGAAGAAAGACTCAAAACCATTTTTATCAGAAATGTTTGGGAGGACGGAATGATCAGCTTAGAAAAGTCCAGGGTGAACATGATGGGGATTTTTAAATACTGGCATTGCCTCAATGACAGGGATTATAATCAGAGTATCTGGTGTAGTTGACATCCAGAGAGGCTCACTTCTTAACTCCCCTTTCCTCTATACAGCAAAATTACTCTCAGTGGTGAATGTAAAATGAAACAAACAACAACAATGGTCATAAAGGAAAAGAAGACAAATTTTTTATTAAACACATAGATATAGATATATTCATAGCAGTAGAAAAATACAGCAAATATTACAGAATGAAAAAAGCAAAAAGCAATGGATTAATATTTTTTATTATGTTGGTGTAGCTATTGAGAAAATGGAAAACACATATAAACAATATGTTGCAGAGAAATAATTAACATTACAGTTGTATTTTCCTGATTTGATTGTTTAGTTTAAAAACAATTAAGAATTAAAAGAGGATGCATTTCAATGTTAAAGATATTATTCAGATTCAATATAGATGAACAAAAAAAATTGCACTTACAAAGCAAAATTACTGCACCTTGCAGTTTTCACTGTTTCAGTGTTTTAAATTTTAAATGCAAATAAAACGTCAAGTGGTCATATACAATCTCAGAAGTGAAGTAGCTCAGTACCTATTTTTTTTGTGTGTGTGGCTCTATCATTATTGTGCTTATTTCTAAAAATCTGCCATTTAAACATAGGGACATGTAGTACCTCTGGGGTTGGAGGCATGGGCTGAGATGGAAGCAAGCTGGAACGGGCATGCAAACATTAAGCATTTATTCCTGAAATGAACACAGGTAGCTGAGTCTGTGTGTTAGCCAAATGTAGAACGGGAATTTCTCCAAAGTTTTAGTGCCCATATAGAACACAGTGTTTATTCAAGGATAAGCAATCAAAATATGCTACATAGACACTTATTACATACAAAATCATTATTATTAAAACATAACAGTAACTGGAACACTTGCTTAGAACTTAACCAACAAAAGCTTTTGTTAAGGAGAAATATTTTACCACTGACGTTGTTCAGAATTGTCAATGATGTTGATAAGAAAAGGCAGAGTGACTTTTAGTTGGTTTGAGGATTGCTTCTGCATTTTCTGTAGATGGGGTTCCCTTTTATCGTGCCTGCTGTTGGATGCCCTGCCCTCCATCACACCTTGCTGCTGATGTGCTCTGATTAGAGGGCCCTGAAAAGAACAAACTATGTCTGGACTCAATAGGAGGAAGAGCGTTCCAATTGTCAGGGCTTTGCGAAATGGAGTGGCCTGCCTCGGGAGGTAGTAAATCTCCTGTCACAAAAGGTGCTCAAGCATAAGATGACCTTTAAGGTCTTTCCAACCTGGGGACTCAGTGACTCCATGAATCAGGAATGACAGAGCCTCCTTCAGTCCTTGGGTGAGCTGAGGACTTAGCGGCCTCTGAAGCTTGGGTACTAACCAAGCCGGACTGTCATAAGGAAGGTGGCAGGTGGAATGCCCTAGATGGGTCCTTCCTTCCATCTGGAGCTTCTCCTCTCAGACTCAGCCTCAGGAGGGCTGGTGCATACCCTGCTGTTTGCACCTGGGATGGATAAAGCAATTTTGGAGAAGGAGTATCAACACTTAAATTCCCATCATTCTGTAATCCCCCTGTGGGAGACTCCCATTATCTCTCTAGTACAAGGTACATTATTAATGGATTATGCCTATAATAGGTAAAGGTCATTTTTTAATGCTTTTAATGATTCCAGGCTGGGTTTTTTTTTTTCTAGAAATAGTATTTTCAAGGCTCTTGCTGTGAAGATCAGCAGAGTATGGATCATAACCAGGGGAGGCACCCAAATGTGCCTGCCTCATCCTAGGGAAACAAACGTATCTGAGTAGTCACTTGACAAGCATTTGCTGAGAACACTGGGTCACATGAGGTGCAGGGCACTGAAAATCCAGAGATGGAAGTAGCCAAGCAGCCTGTGTATTCAAAGTACCCGCAGCCTGCCCAGAACAGTCAGACCTGCAAACAAACAAGAGACTACAGTACAGGCTGATAGACGCACTGATGGAGGTGTGGGAAAAGTGCTTTAGGAGCTCCATGAATTGGGTGAGCTGGCTTTATTCACTGAAAGAAATGAAAATGGATTCTGAATAGAGTTAGTGAAAGATACTGGGATGTCTTTTGGGAGTCAAAGATGATCTTGATCACTAAACTTACTGGACAGAAAGGCTCTGGGCAACTCAAAAAAGGGAGTTCATGGACTCCTCTCTAGAAAGTGGCAATTTGGGGGTTCTCTTCCAATGACATCCCTGCTCCCCAACCCCACCCCACCCAGTTTCTGTGTCATTCAGAAAAAAACCAAATCCTGGGAGAAGGGATCTGATTGGTCCAGCTTAGCTTAGGTTTTGTCCCCTGAATATTGGCCCAGCAAAAGGGCCATCATTGTGAGGAAGCCAGTTGCTGCATACAGAGAGACAAAGTAGCAACTAATGTTCTCTGCAGGATCAGAGAAGGCTGTTGGAGTTTCCACCATTAGCATTCAACCTAGAGGGACAAAAGGAATAATATGTACAAAACCCTAGAAGAGTTAAAGATCATGGCAGATGTGTAGAACTTTGTGTATCTCTAAATTAGACGGGCCACCATAGCACAGTGCTTGAGAATGTAGACTCTGAAGTCAAACTCCTTGGGTTTGGATCCTGTCTCAACTACCTACTAACTCTTGGGTTAGGTGCTCAACGCTTTGTGTCTCAGTTTCCTCATCTGTGAATAGGGATGACAATAGGATTTATTCCATAGGTGGTGGAAATTGAATGAACTCATCACTGTCAAGGATGTGAATCAGTGCCTGGCACATAGTAAATGTTCATTAAATGTAATTATTATTATGAATGGACCATTGAGGGAGGGGAAAGGAAGTGGGAGTAAGGAAGCTGAGCTAATAGCACCCTCAATCCCTGTAAGTCAGTGGTCTCCAAAGAACCAGATGTCCACTGGGATGTGGGAAGAAAATGACAGAACAGTTCTTTGTTTTTGGTTCTCATTTTGAAAATGACAATGAATTTAAGCACCACTATTATTTAATAAATGAAGAGGTATGGTTACCTCACTTGCCCATTCATTCATCAGACAGTTGTATGTCTCTTAGGGTGTGTGAGGTCTCCTGAGGAAGGAGTGAGAGCTCTCTGATGCTGAAGGCTACGGAGGCAATGCCCTCATTCACCTTCAGCTTGATGAGTCAGATAGCAGTTTACATGGGCTGGCAGAGTATTTTTAAGTGATAGAATCTTTCAATTGCTTGTAATGAAGAGGGGAGCGATACTGTGGCATTCAGAGGGTCTCTTGCTAGCTTGTTGAGCTTAATGATGAGAAATAAAATTTTCTTTTAGAAAAAGACAAGTTTTCCAAATTTGCTGACCTTTCTGTGATGACAGGTAACTCTTGCTATTCGATATTTTCAAAAAGTAAACATCTGTAATCTGCCCTTTCAAGGTAAAGGTGACATTTTTAACAATAAGTGAGAAACGAACTGTGTTTTTTTTGAAAGAGATTTACACGAAAGAAAGAACATTTAAAAATTGATGTTTGAAGTGTTTCCACCATTATGTGATCTTATTGCCTATAATATTGTCAGTGTGTCATTTGCAAAAACTGTCACATCTGCACTCTATGAAACTTGGCAACAGGATTTCTAAAGTGTCTAAAAAATACTCCAAATAAAAAATTGTAAAAGATTTTGAACACTTTTGTTCAAAATGTAAAAATGTTACACCTTTTGATTTATTTGCAGAACAACTGATTGACATGTGGAATACGGAAATCGACTAGCCAAGCACCCACTTTGTCTGTAATAATTGGCAAATGGGATTGGAAAAATGAGTCTACTATGTAGAACGTGCAGCCAATAGCCTATTTTTCCCATTTTGATCTTTGTCACACTAAAACCACGTGCAAAATAAACATGCTTTCAACTTGACCTTAAAATATTATATTAAAAAGTGTTAAACTAAGATTTAAAAAAAAGTAACAAAGCATTTACAATGAACAAACCACTCTTCTTTTATTTAGTGGTATAAACATTTTATATGGAAAATATTTTATAATTTTCAAATTCACATATTTAATCCGTAAGCACTTTCTGCTGGTTGTGCAGAATTTCCACAATATATTAGCATACCACAAGGTATATAATTTGGAAGTAAATAAATAAATTCATAGTGAGGCTGCATTCTCAGAAAGTTTTTACTGATGATGTATTTATTGGTCATGAAATTTGGAAACTTCTCCTATACGCAATGGGGACATATTAAGAAGAATTGATATATGAAGGTGATAATGGACACACCTCTGTTGTAGAGAGGTGGGTTTGGTAACAGGGTGGAGAATGATTGGAATCAGCCAGACCACAGACGAGGTTGTTCCAATAACTTTAGTGCAAGATGAGGAAGGTCTGAACCAAACCCAAGAAAGTGGGAAGGTAGAAGTAACAGATTTGGAATGTCTCTTCCCAGTCAGCTCTGCCTGCCTACATCAAGCATGTTATATTCATCTGACAAATCTCAGCACCAGCAAATTACTCCAGGAAGCCTTCCCTGACTTCCCTGGACTGGCTTGAGTACCTATCCTCTGTGTTCCCACAATGCCTGCCCTTTTCATAGTATAGCTCTTCTCACACTGGTTTGCAATTTGTCTCTAGATTTCTGTGTGCTACTTTGTCCAGTATCAACAGCCACGGGAAGGCAGAGAGCTAGTGCCTAAACTTTATTTCTGACTCATGGTAGGTACTCTGTCAGAACTTCTGAATGAACAATGTAGAATTTGACATGATTTCTTGGATGTCAGGAACTAAAGAGATTGAGGATTTCTGAGATCAAATCCTTCACAACAGAGAGCTTATATTGTGCCCACGGATACTTTTTCTCTGCTTTCCTGATGTTCTCAAATATTTTTAATTAGTCACTAACTTAAAGAATTTGGAGATTTCATGCTAATGTCCAGACTTCCAACTTCTTTTAAAAAATCAGAAGAGCAGGCAACTAGGTCCATCCCAGATATCCTATCTGGCAGCATCAGCTGGAGTTGGTGAGCAGCTGTTGTACCTGACTGGAGTATGCACTCCATTCATCTGAGATACTTGTCTAGTCCCATTGGGCATTTCAGTTGACGTCTGCTTTAAAGAGGTGTGCATTTAAAAAGTGGCAATGCTTGATTGGATGAAGAAAACTATTAAATAGGGCATTTCAGAACTCTCACCCCTAAAATTGCACTATAGAGATCACTTGTGAATCAGAGAAATGTGCTGATATATACTTCTCATTTGTACCTATTTTTACTTCTCACGGAATTTCTGAAGTAAAATTTATTTCCTTCCTCCTAAAGAGAGATACCTTTACTGAAATTCTTTCTCTCTACTAAGTGAGCTGGTCATTTTTTGAGTCTTCTAGTGGTGCTGGGATCTGTCAAATCCAGGATTCTCTAGCTTCTGCCTTAAAATAAAAGAACAAAGGTCAAGGAATAGAAAATTATCTTCTTCATCATTCTCTGTTACAGAGAAGTCAGTGACCCAGCCTGAGTTTTCCAGAAAGCATTACTCAACATGTAGGCTTATGTTTATGAGTACTTCCTTGAGAAATGCAATCCCAGAGAGCAGAAGTGAGGGACAGGGGAAGTAAACAGGTAAGGAGAGAGAGTCAATATAAGGATGCATTATTCAGTTGATTATCACTAATGTTGACTAGTTGGCTGATCCTCCAAGATCATCCACAAGCTATATGAGATGCTCTTACAACCAATGTGTCCAGAGATAGAAAGAAGAAAATATTTATACATCATCTTCTTGTCATCCATTGGCCAAAAGTTGGCCCCATAGGGCATTAACGCTGCCACACTTCTGGACTGCAGAGGCATAATCACTGAACAGGTTTCCACAATATCCCACACTATTGCATCAAAAGAGAACCCCTAGATGGGAGGCAATAAGTACATGGTGTGATCCTGAGATAAAGCACTCCTAAGTTTCCCTTAAACTACCCCTGCTGGTTGCACACCTGCAAACTACAAATCTGGTTAGGGTCCTGTGGGGTATCAAGACAAATAGGATCTCGTCCATGGATCACTCTGTGACAGACAGCAGGAGAGTCAACAGAGTCCTGGTATAAGCGAATGTGTACTGTTGTTCTTCCCATGTAAAGGTAACTGCTTTTGAACATCCTTACTGATAAATATGAGGAACAGTTCATTTGATACATCAGTAATCATATACAACTGCCAGGTAACATGTTGATTGGCTCAGGAAGCATACCATATGCTAGCTATGATTAGGACAACCTCCTTGTTGAGTTTAGGGCAATTTACTTTTATCTGCCACAATCCATTTGATTTTTGTATGAGCCACAAAGTAGAATTGCAGAGAGAAACACCTTTACGTCTTTTGTGGTGGCACTGATCTCTGGAATTTTTTTTCAGGGATGCATCTGATTTACTATTGTAACTGGGGGAATAGGGTAGCAGTTTTAGGGGCTTCTACTTACAGTCTTTCTGACCATAGTGACAGTAAGTTTATAGGCTAGAGGGCCAGTGTGAGGTATATTTCAACTGTTAAGTATATCTATTACAATTATAAACTTGGGGGTTGGGGAGATAATTACATGGTAGGCCTAGAATCCAGGATCCATTGGATCCTCTATGAGAAAGACCTAGACCAGAACTCCATTGATTACCTGCCTTCTGATGTTCTCTGCTTTAACTGGAGTGCCATAATAATGTTTCGGATCATTTGTTGCTATCACCTCAGTCTCCATGCCCAAATAGTCATCTAAAGGTCTATTTCCCTTTACCTCAGTGCACAGTTACCCTGACAAATAGCCGTAAGACCTTTGGGAAATGATCAGAGATACGTTTTCTAGGTGTATACGCAAAAGCATTGCACTATCCTTCCTCAAGGGGACTTGACCTCCCTTTCAATTAATCAGTCTGTAGGAGAGTGGCTGGTATAGCCTCCCACTCACAAAGTCTTGATTTTTTAAAAAATCATACAAATGAAGGTGTACATTAGTTGTATGTCTACCTATTTGCCCCTAGAACACCTTGATATACTAGGCATCAGCACAGATCTCTGTGGATTAAGGCACACTAATTGCCATTCTAGTCTTGCTTCTCTAATGGTTAAGCATTGACATTTGGCTTCTGATATTCTCATCATCCCCACAGATCCCAGCGATTCAAGTTTCATGGCATTATCTTTCACTGTCCAACCTGGCCTAAAGAAGAAAACCACAGTATCTCCAAGAAGATGATGCTACACTTGCCCCATGCATCCCTTATTGCTCTATTGGAAAGAGTACTTTCTGGCTCACCGTGGAGCCAGTGGTAGGTTCTTACTACTCTAAAATTCCTAACTCTCTGAGCCATTAGACCTCTTCCCTGATACTATGCCAAGCCAACTCCAGAATCTCCATCTCTTTTATTGGAGGCTATGGTCATGTCCAAGCTTTAAGTAGTCATTCCAGTAGACTATTAGGATTGGCTCCATGTTTCCTTCCAGAATATTAAATCCCAAGTCACAGGTGACTTCCCCCATGTCAATATAATACTCCCCTATTCTACCTTATAACCCCAATTCCCTCCTCTCTAACATCTTTCACATCCAATTCCACACATGTTCTCAAATTTTTGCTTATATATACAATCTGAACACTGCTTCCTCAAGGAGCAGGGATTGTGCTCACAGAAGCTGTGCTGAGGCCTGACCCCAGTTATTAGTCTGGGACAATGAGACATGTAAGGGGCAGATACTGAGAAGAACAAGCTTTATTTTGCAAGCAACTGCACTGGGTAAAATTATTGCAACATCTCCAGACTGGAGGCTGTTCTCCTGAGACAAAGGGAAGGGAGTACTTCTGTCAGTCTAGGGTGCTTGGGGAGTCTTGGTATTTAAGATTCTCAGGTTTGTCCACACAAATGTCCCCATCCCACATCTCAAGTGTCCATTCCTTTCCATCAGGGCCACAAATTTGACATAGGAGACCTATTAAGACTGTGCGTTCAGTTTTCTTTGCAACATTGTCAGCCTTTCAGATAATGCTGGCCAGGATTTTGGCCCAGTGGGTCTCATCCCATAGGAAATGGAAATCTTCAAAGCTTTCATAGAGACCTTCTGGTTTTTACGCATTGTTTGAATCTGCAGTTGTATATCTTGAGCATTTTACTATCTTATTTCAAGGTGTTCAGTGTGGTTAACAAAAGGCTACACCATTCTATAATCTGTGTAATTAATATTGTCTCATGGGGATGAGCACTGGGTGTTATGTGGAAACTAATTTGACAATAAACTATTTGTAAAAAATAATTAATATTGTCTCTATACATTCAAGTGCCACAGCCACCATAACTCACCTTCACCTTCCAACTGGCTTCTCATTTCTATCAGCCTTAGGTGCAAGTCTTAGATATTGTGATGCCACTGAGTGCCGAGGATCATCACCCCTCCAGTTAGCACTAGCACAAGCGTCCTTATTGCCATGTGGCTGGTGAGTGATCCAGCACTAAAATCCTACCCTTCAGGTCTGCATTCAAGGTCACTGTGTGAAACAACCATCTTAGCTCAGAACCCTGAAATGCAAAGCCCAAGATAAAGGCTTACTACCTACAAGTACTTTGTGGGTAATTGACCCCAGGGAGCAGAAGTAAAGAGAGTGAAGCAAGGTGGGAGAGTGAGCCAATACAAGGATGCATTACTTTGGCTATGGCCATGAGCAGCTAGTTGCTCAATCCCACAAGACCATCTGAAAAGACCTCCAAAATGTGTCCTGGATGGTGCACCTAAGGATAGAGGGGGATATTTATCTACTGCTTTCTGTCACCCATTGGTCAAAGATTTGCCTCAAGGGGGTTTAATTCCCCTACACCTCCAGGTTGGACATATATGGGGTACTGGGCAAGTTCCCCACAGTATCCCACACCTAGGTGTCACAGAGGAGCCCAAGGGAAGAGGTAAAATGTGCATAGTGTGGCCTGATCAAGGTGCTGTTATTTTGCACCTCCATAAAGCTGGCCAAAGCCTATGCCCACCTGTTTGCAGGATCAAGGGCTGGGATCAGAGGTGTGTGAGGCCAAAAGGGTCGGAAGTGGTGCAGAGAGGTGTCTGCCAGTCAGTTTGGCAGGAACTTGCATAAATGAGCACTGTCTAGGATTGGTGGTGGCATAGCATGATGGAAGGGTTGTCTACCTAACAGGCTGTGAGGATCACTTTGAAAGGAAACATTCAGAGAAGTTCTGTGTGTGTGTGTGTACATTCATGGGCACAGGGTGGAGAGGCAAGGACAGATGGAGAGGTCTTTAAAGGTGCATTTATCATGTGTCTGAAAGCCCAATCAGAAGGGCATCTACAGAAGCACACTCATTAAGGGAGTCTCATCTCCTAGTAACAGGATCACCCAATTGAAGTCACTTAGCCAACACAGAGAGAACTAGGTTTTTTCTGTTGTGGCTGCTGCAGAAGCTGCTTTCAGAACAGAGTGATACCTCCAGCAGTTTTCCTTCTGCCCAAAGCAATTAATGACCATTGGGATTAGAACCTGGCTGAGGAGAATAGACAGAAGGTGGTCAGATGTCAACGCTGGATTCTTGGAAATACTTTTCCTGGAAGGATCTTTGGTAAATAATGAGATCTGTCTCCTTGCCTCCAGCCATGCAGCTATTCCAAGGGGCAGCAGACTTCTGTTATGTGACAGATATAATGCTGGGTTCATGGTGGGGAGAAGAGAGGTGGATGTGACTGAAGAACAAGACACTGCCTGGTGTGAAGTGTGAGCCCTGGACTAAAGACCAGGAGAATGTCAGGACCAGGAATATTCTTTTGTTCTGGATCAATCCCCATTGGTCATGGGATCTCAGGGAATCATTCTCTCAATTGGGCTATAGTTTCTTATCTATAAAATGAGGTGTTGGTGGCTTCCTTCCCATTCTTCTCAGTGGCACATGGCACACAAGTTGTCAACGTTCACATAATACTGGTCAGAGATCTACCCAATGTTGAGCTCCTCCTTTGTTTGAGTCAAATGCTGAGCATGCTTTGTACCTTATCTCATTTAATGATACCCACAACCTTTGCAGAGAGGTTCTTTTATCATCTTTACATTACAAATGAGAAGCCTGAGACTTTGGTTAAATTAAATAGCCCAAGGGCAATATCTTGCAAGTTTGGGCTGCTATAACGGAATACAGAGACTGAATGGCTTAAACAACAAACATTTATTTCTCTTAGTTCTGGAATCTGGACATCCAGGATCAAGGTGGGGGCAGATCCAGCATCTGGTGAGAAATCTCTTCCTAGTTTGCAGATTGTCCACCTTTCACTGTATTCTCACAAGGTGGAGAGAGATCACCTCTCTCCTGTCTCTTCCATAAGAGCATAAATTCCATTTATCTTCAAATAGAATTACCTCCCAAATGAATACTATCTTACTGGGGCTTAGGGTTCAACATGTGAATTCTGGGGGATCCACAATTTTAGTTCATAGCAGCCAGAAATCTGGTAAGTAACACAAGAGTTCCTTGAACTCAAGTCTGTCTGTCCTCAGAACTTTTGACATTATGCCTGACTTCTGGGTCAGAATTTTGGAAGGCTCTTCCTGATGTAATTGGGCAGTGCTTTCCAATCTCTAAAAGCTCACTGCTCCCGTTTGTTAGATGTGGAAATCTCACACTGCCCCTAGGGATTCTTACATATGCCCCTAAAGTGGAGTGTAGATTTGATGAGAATCATTGGGCCCAGTCATATCGAAAATCATTTTACAGATAGTAGTTCAGTGAGAGGGTTTGCATACAGCAGAGTCCTTGGCACAGAGTCAGTCCTCAATATCTGGCAACTTTCGTGACCTTTGCTAGTTGTCTCATTGGTGCCAATTTCCCTCTTCCCTCTTCTTAAAAGGACCCCACATCTCCCATTTGTCCAGTGGAATGGACTTAACCTGCTTCCTGCTCAGAAGTGGGCCTTGATTGGCTGAAACTAATAACATAATCTCATTCACATCTGCACATCATATTCTTCCAGTTATTTATTCAGGAATGGGCATGTGACCCAAATTGGTCCAATTAGAGAAAATCCCAGGATTTTATTCAAAGTCTCATACTTATAATAGGAGTGAATGTTATATATCATTGGGTATATAATAAAATATCTAAAGGAAAGAGCTGGAAAACATTTTTACTCAAATGGAAGGCAATGAACCCATGAGAAAATAATATGGGTCTTGCAAATGGATTAGAAAAGCATGACTGGGGGGTCTTTTTCCTTCTATTTTTGTGTGTCTGCCTCTGCCCCTTGATGGTCCTGACAGCTGAGCCCACTGGTCTTGTCACGTAAGTGCAGTCCTCATGTCTCCCCAAAGATTACAGGCCAGTTTGAGCTGAGGCAGGAAATATTTAAGAAGTCTGGTTCCTCTTTCAATCATGGGAGGTGTGGAGGTGGGGTGGGGAGCAATGAACACTCTTATCACTTTTAGGCCAACTTCTAGTTTGCCTCAGGGACCCAGAGCTCACCCAGCGCCCTGAACTGTTACCTGAGTCACAGATCATTTCCTCTTGAGACCCCGAGATCCTTGCCATAGTTAATACTGTCCTCACCACTACAACATATAATTAGGCTTCAGCTTGGAGCCCCTCCCCAGATCCTGAGAGGATGGAATACTGGCCTTGCCTGAGGCCCTGGTTCTGAACTGTGCCCAGTGTTTGCTGCCTGTGGACTGAGCTTCCTAAAGGTGGGGGCCTGCCTGGATGTCAGCAAACCTGAGCCCAGTACTTCTGAGACACATCTGTGCTTGCACCATGGCTGATGCCTGTGCCCTGAGTTGTTGTGTTCTCTCCCCCCACCTCTGCACCCCAACATCTGTGGTTCCAGATTCCCCCACCCCACTCCAGGCCACAGTGAGCTAAACACACACACACACAAAGACTTCCACGTGGTGGTGGGTATAACCTGTCTCAGACTCACGGAGACAGGAGTTGGGTCTGAGCATCTCTAGCTCAGGAGCACAGGTTGCTGGCGCGGGAAGCAGAAATGTTTTTGAAAAGGTAATAGATGCTGGTTTGGGGAGCAGGGGTAGGCGGTATGGGAGCCGGTCTGAGCTGACAGCAATTTTTCCTGTTCCCCTGGCTTCAAGATGACATTCTTGAAAGATGACCTGATGCAGTGGCTGGTCAGCTCTAGTGATGTATTTTTATTTCTTATTCCCAATCAACAATTGCACTGCTTTTATTAGCAATCAGTGCTCTGAAAGCAGTTCTAAGGTCTGCGGCAGTAAGTGGGAGGAGCCGGCGAAGAGTGGGAGGGGCTGGCGGAGAGTGGGAGGGACCGGCAGAGAGTGGGAGGGGCTGGCAGAGAGTGGGAGGGACCGGCAGAGAGTGGGAGGGGCTGGCGGAGAGTGGGAGGCACCCGGGAGAGTATACGCGGTGGCTCGACCTGTGGGCGAGCTGAGGAAGAGGAGGGGGAGGGGAAGGGGAAGGGGAAGGAGGAAGTGGGAGAACAGTCATTTGGTTTCTTGAGCCGGAAGTGAGCCAGGCCTTCAAGGCTGCTCGTTTGGGAGGCTGGACAGGGTCCTGGTGAGTGGGGGTGTGGCTTCGGGGGCATTACCTCAGCAACCACCCCCTTCCCAAGTCCCTGAGTCTCAGGCTGTCCTGGTCTCAGTGGAGACTGTTTCCTCCAATGTCTGCAGCAGGGGGAGGTTTCTAGAATAATTCCTTGTTTTCTTTCTCTAGGATGGAGGAAGAACAGACACATTCTGATCACAGACAACAAAATCCCGTTCACGTATTTGAAATGGAAAAGCTAAAATGTGAAGGGGACATAACCCTCCCCCTTCAGGACCTCAGGGCCTAGTTTGTGGCCTAAATCTTTAATGGGTCTATTATTTCATGGTCATAAATGGATCCCTTATTCTGGTTACAGCCTGAGAATGACCACTTGGGGTCTGAGCAGGAAGTCAAATTCCTATTTTGCTGTAGAACTCTTAAAAGAATGAACTTGGGGTCAGGCCCCCCTTGGTCTGAATCCTGACTCTGACCCTCACTAGCTGAGTGGCCTTGCTCAAATAATTTAACCTCTCTGCCCCTGCGCCTCTTTGTTAGGGGATTGGGAGATTAAATGAGATCCAGGAGGCAAGCTGCCAGAAGGGCCCTGCCAGAAGCGTCCAGGCTTCAAAGACTGGCAGAGTTCACATCCCTGCGGTGCCAGTTACTGGTGGTGTGACCTTGTGCAAGTCACTAAGTCACCCAATCCTTAGGCCTTGGTGTCCTCCTCAGGTCCCTGTGAGGGCTCTATGTCTGTCAGGCACTTAGAATTGGGGCTGGCTCCTAATAAGCTCTGAGTTCAGCCAATTTAATAATTTCCTGACTCCATACATGGTGTGGGGATATGTGGTGGGTACCGCAGCCACCATGACATCATTGTCTAAGATATTATTATCTAGGCTTGGCATCAGGGAGAGGCCAGCTGTCCTCATTAGAGTGTCCTAGCAGCAAAAAAAAAAAAAAAAAGTTCGCCGCCCCTGCCCTAGAGCCTTATATCACTGACTGCTAGAAATGGGGTCTTTTTGAAGAAATGCAGTCTCGGGCTCATTCCAGATCTACTGAATCAGAATCTGCGTTTTAACAAGATGCCCAGGTGATTGTGTGGATATTAACTCTCATGAAGCAGTGAACTAGAGCACCTCGGGGGGAAGGATCAGACGTGTTTCTGGCATTCCCTGTGAGGTGTGACCCTCCTGCGAAGCCCTGGCATCCTCTATGCAGCCCCTACGCCTCCCTGTTATCATTGCCAGTGTACCTGTCTCCCCTGCTAGCCGGTGGGCCGTTTGGGGACCCATCTGCCTCAGCCACCACTGACTGATGGTATGTGTAGTGGTTAAGAACGCTGGTTTTGGACCTGGATTGTGGGACCCCAATCCCACCTCTGTCACTTATTAGCTGTGCAACTGTGGGTGAGTTATTTTATTTCTCTATGCCTCAGTTTCTTTATGCATAAGAAGTGAAAAATAATAATCTCACAGGGTTGTTGTGAAGAGTGAAGGATTAATAAGTATCAGGCCTTAGGCATTCGTGTTGTTGCTGCTGTCATCATAAATACCCCAAGTGCCAAGCCTGGTGTCAGGCACACAATAGATACCCAATAAACATTGACTGAGTGAGCAATCTCAGCTGGGTGCACATTAATGTGTTTCCCACCCTGACATTGGCAAAGCTCTTTCAGATATCGGACATTGAATTCTGCTTCTGTTGTGTGACTTGAATTCCCCGGGGAAGATGAGCGATGGGGAGCAGACTCTCTATGTCCTCTGAAAAGTAACCTGCTGAATGTGCAAGACCACACTGGCTTCTGTCTTAAGGGCCAGGTCAAGGAGAGAACAGCACTTTAAAAAATATGGTGGTTATGGTTTACGGAGGCAGCACTTTTGAGCCAAGTAAGTACGATCCAGGAAAAACAAATGCTGCTCATTTATATTTAAGGAAAAGGCAGGGGGCAAAGCTTTGACCCAGCTTGAAAGCATCCTCTTACTCTTCAACAAGATATTGTGCTTTCAGAATTTTGTCTCTTTTCACCCAGGATCAGCAGTTGGAGGAGGGAAATGAGAGGATCTCCATACTAAGTCCTTGGCTTCTACTTCCGAGTTCCCTACTCGAGGTAATTGGAAACACGGATTTCTGATTCTGTGCCCTCCTAGGCAGTGCAGCCACCAGGGAATAGCATGCAGCATGTTAGAAATGGTAGAGAATGTTTGAGGCATGCTGTTTCTGGACAAAAACACTGGCCACAGAGAGAGAGCGAAAGCATCTTACAGAGGGCTGCATCGGTGGTGTATCGTCCTTGCAAGCTTAGACACCTCTGTGCCTCCTAACCCTGAGACAGTGGTGACTCTGGACCTGGTTTCCCCCAGGAACTTTGAGCTGAGGTTTCCTTGCTGGCTCCTCTACCTGATCATGAGAGCTTTGAAGGTCATTATCCTATGTTATTCATCACCGTGTTCACAGAGCTCTGGACAGGGCCTGACACATAGTAGGTGTCAGTAAATGTCAACATGAATTGAATTCAGCAAGGATCTGCAGTCCTGCAAAGATGGGACACTTCTTGGAAACCACTGTGGGCTAAATTGAGGGGTAGAGACTGGAACATACGGATTCCAGAGTAATAACAATAATAGTTTGTCTGCCTCTGAGCAAGGCCCATAACATGCGTTATCTGACGTCCCCACATTACAGATGAGGAAACTGAGGCCTCAGAGAAGTAACTTGCTAAAGATCAAACAACTCACAACTCAATACATGGTGGAGCCAAATGAATGCATGTTTTTCTTCCTATTTCCTTTATTTACCCCACTAATGATAGTACTTAGACTGGAGACCAGAAATTAAAATCCAGGCAATCTGACATGAGAGGGAAGAATCTTTGTGTTTGAAAGGCCCCCAAGTCCGTAGACTGGAGGAAGCAGTCTTGTTGCGATGCTCCAGCAAATGGGAGGAGCCATGAGCAGGTGGATGTTAACTCATTGCAAGAACTTTCCAATAATGAAAGCAGGGCCACAATGGAATCAATGGATGCTATTGAATAACTTTAAAAAATTATGTTCCAGGGAACTCTAGACTTATCACAGTCTAGAAAAATAGTATGGGGAAAAATAGTATGCGGGAGGTAGAGAATTCTGATATCAAATAGTTTGAGAAGCCACATCCAATGTTCCTTCTTGAAGATCACGATGCACTTTAGCCCATGAAAATACTCAGAGACATTCTGAGAGGAATGATTGGATTTCTTGAACTCAGTGTTTCCCACATTTATTTGACTAGTGAACATGTACTTCAAGTAATGTTTTTAACATTCCACTGAAACTCTGCTGGGGAAGATTGGCCTGGAACCCTCGGTGCTCCTTCCTGCCCAGCGTATGCTGTAGAGCCCTGTGACACAAAAGTCCCACTTAGCCAATTTGTAATGATTTCCTAAATTGGACAAATAACCTTATCCAAATAGCCAGGGTGATAAGGCCAGGAGAAGAAGGTGCTGGAGGAAGCGCTGTGTGCCCAGCAACACGTGGGTACCTCCAGCAAGGAGGTGCTGATAGCATTGTTTTTCTCAGGTGTTTGAATTTTTCATCCCACAATTATGTCTTAAGCCACAGATAAAATTCACATCCACGTTTCACTCAAGATAAACCTAACATAATAATAATATGAAAAGATTAATTCTTTGGAGAAGAATACAGGGGAATGTGGCCGCAGCTTAAAAAGATGTCAACACTCAAGACTCAGAGAATGGATTTTCTGTGGTACCACATTCCATACCAACATGGGAATCCGTGTGCAGCGCTCTTCAGCACACGCATGTCTGTGCGTGTGCCACAACGTGCTGCCGTTCACATACCCACAAGTGTGACTGCCAGAGGTCCCTTTGAAAGCCCCTAGCCTCAAAGTCCAGCCCACCACTTTGGACTCACTGTAGTCTTTTCTCTGTGAAGTCTTCCCTGACCATGTAGGGATGACTAACTATTCTCTTCTACATCATCTTGGAGAGTGTATCCGTTAGCTTTTATCAGTCTGGTGAGTAACCACTCTCCCCCCACAAAAACCCCAGGGCAAATAACAAACATTTTTGAGCTGCAGCATCTCGTGTCTATTGGTCAGCTGGGGACTGGCTGATCTACGCTGGGCTTTGGTCATAGATTTGGCTCAGATCTGCTTCACATGTGTCTGATTCTGGTGCCAAGATGCTACCTTAAGCATGTTCTTTAGGATTCCCCTTAAGCCTTCAGCTTTGACTCATACACTGTTACTTCCACCTGTGTTCCACTGGCTAAGGCAAGTTTCATGGCCAAGTCCAAGGTCTGTAGAGTAGGGAAGTGCCTTTCTCTTATGGAGGTCAAGGGGAAAGGAGCCAATGTTTGATGAACAGCACATGATACACTTAGAGAGAGTTTTTAGTCATGGGCCTAACTTATATGCTTGCTTAGATACCTTTGTACTCTTAAGAATTGCCCTTCTGTGTCTGTCAGAGATGATAGTATTGGAACTGAGACTTGAAGAACTGAAGTTTCCTCCAACACCTCTGTGATGCCTTATTCTGCACAGCAGTACTGAAGGAAGGATGTAATGAAATGTAAAGTGCATGGACAGTCTGCACTTATGCATGCACATAGTCATGCATCCTGGCTCTGCTGTGTGCAGGTGACCCTAGCAAGCCCTTTATGGCTTCTTGGTGTTGGATTTTGTAAGAGTCATAATTAATCATACCTCTCCTTCTTTAAAGTTCCAAACCAGTTTAGAATTATACATGTCAGTTTGATGGGGATGAGAATGCTGACTTTTGTAACTGGCAAAGCGAAATTTAAGAATAGCTTGAATCTAAAGCTGAAGTGGTTTTCTTGATAACTTCCTCTGCATTTGGACTCTGAAGACCACCTGAGGGTACTTCTGGGTCTTCATAACAGATTTTTAGCTAGATGCATGGAGAATTGTGGCCAGGAGAGAGGCCATCCCTTGGAGGAGTGTTTACACTTAAGAGAGACATGGACCAATGCGTGTCAACCTTTTGTCATCTTGAAAATCATACCAATCTCTCCTCCACCCACATTAAGGAGAGTGTGAAAGGTGGAAGGAAAGATGGAACCATTTCCCCTCCTCCACACCTCCTCTGAGAGGTAAGCCATTTCTGTTGCATGGAGCAGCAGGAGTTGGTGAGAAAGGTAGAATAGGTATAATTACTTGTGGAATAAGGGTGATTTTATATAGAAGGGGCCATTGTTGAGTCAAAAGCACAGGCCTTTCTATGCCACTTACTACAGATGAGCCACTGCACCATGTCTAGCATGGTGTGGCAGCTCTCCCTTGATGCCAAGTCCAGATGGGCAACATTCTAACTCCATCCCAAATTCATCCAAAATCTTAACCCTAGTCTTCTCCCATTTACAACTGAACAAAGCCCCTTGTGTTTGTTGAAGTCATCTGTATATTTGCCACTTCCCAGGATGGAGTGCCTACAGGTCAGGAGACTTGAATTCACTGTGTTAAACCAAATGCTCTCTTATATTCTTCCCTCTCATCTTGGATGCTAGTTTGTTCTGCACACAGCAGTTAGAAATAAAGCATGGTGACTGGTCAGAGAGAAGGTGTGGTTAAGCTGAGCATAAACTTCCAGAGTTTATGAAAAGCTACACACTTGGCTGGGGGCTTATACGTAATCTTCTGGAGCATAATACTAAGTGAGGTGGAGCTGGAGGGAGATGCTGGGGAAAGGAGACTGCATTTGTGAGGACAATGGTGTCATTATTTATAGTGTTACATCTGATGATCCCAACAATTGAGTTAGGTTGAGTTGTTAAGAGCACAGCCTCTGGGGTAGCTTCCAGGCTTCTTCATATACCATTTCCTTGACTTTAGGAAAATCTGTGTCCCAGTTTCCTCATTTGAAGAATGGTAATAAATGTGTAAGATATTGATAGGAAGATATGTAAGATATTGATAATACTTCCCACATAGTGTTACTGTGAGGATAAAGCAACTTAATGCACATGGTGGGCAACCTCTGAGTTGGCTTCAATGATCCCTGCCTCCTGGTAGTCACATCTTTGTGTAATCCCCATCTTTTGAGCGGGAGATGGGCTTAGTGACTTGCTTCTAATAAGAGAATGTGGAAAAATTGATGGGGTGTCACTTTGAGATTGGGGCAAAAGAGACTGTGACTTTCATCTTGCATGCCTTCTCTCTCTCTCTCGCTTGTTCTGATGGAAATCACTGCATGTGTGAGCTCCCCAGACCAGAAGCTCATCTGGGAAGCACCTGAGGTGGTCCCTGGTGAATAGCTAGCTAGGAACCAAGCCCTCAGTCCAAAAACCAGTAAGAAAGTGAATCCTGCCAACAGCCATGTGAGTGAGCTTGGATCAAGATCTTCCTTGATCATTGAGGTGACTGCAGGCTCCCCCGCCCACACCTTAACTGTGGCCTATAGTAGACTCTAAATCACAGAACCCAGCTAAGTCCTGCCATATTCCTGACCTACAGAGACAGAAATAATGTGTTTTAAGCCACTGTTTTGTAATTTGTTAGACAATGATAGATGACTAATATAATACATGTACAATTCTTAGAGCAGTACTTATGCATAGTAAGCCCTCCGTAAATATGAACTATCTTTATTATTAATAGCTCCATTTCACAGATGAGAAGTACTTGCCCAGAGTTGCACAATGAATATATAGTAGGATAGGGTGTCTACTCTTGTTCTACCTCTCTTTAAAGTCATTGCTCTCAAAGCATTACTCTTTGAAAGATGTAGCTTGCCGAGGCGCCTGGGTGGCTTAGTCGGTTAAGCGTCTGACTTTCGCTTAGGTCATGATCTCGCGGTTCGTGGGTTCGAGCCCCACGCCGGGCTCTGTGCTGACTGCCAGCTCAGAGCCTGGAGCCTGTTTCGGTCTGTGACTCCCTCTCTCTCTGACCCTCCCCTGCTCACGCTGTCTCTCTCTGTCCTAGAAATAAATAAAACATTAAAAAAAAAAAAAGATGTAGCCTGTGGAAGTCCTTAGCAAAAGTTATTGAAGAAGAGAAGGCAGGTTTGTATGGGAAACCCTGGAGATGAGAATGACCCTCTAAGGTTGCAAAGGAAATGGACCTGGACTGGGGAGAGCCATGGCCAGCCCTTCATGGGGATCTACATGGTGGAGAAGGACAAACAAGTCTTAGAGGCTAGGTACATGGAAGAACCAATGCATGGTTGTGTGTGTCCCAAGGGTTTGTAAGGACCAAGGGATGGAGCGCCAGTCTCTCCTTGCCTCTCTCATACCCTCCAGGAGCTTATGAACAAAGTCCCTCAGATAAGCCCCACCCAGAGAAGTCCATCTGGGCAAAGACCAATTTCATTGCTATCTTGTCATGGTATTGACAGTGATGATGAGTCATATTGGCTAATTAAGGGTGGTCATAACTGCATGGGACAGCATGTTCTTTGAGTGCTGTGACTACTGGGAATGTCAGTGAGATCTCTCAGGTTGAATGAGCAGCAAACCCAGGAAGCCTGCAGGGAAGCAGGTGAAGGGCTGAGTTTTGAGGGAGTGGGTGGCAATAAGGGTGCAGATTCAAGCTTTTCTACAGACACCCAAAGAATCAGACAGATACACAGAGGTACACAGGCACTTTTATTACAGCAAACATACTCCCAGACACACAGCCACACTTACAGACATATCTACAGAAAGATAGTAACCCTCAGAGATTCAGAGAGAACAACAAAAATGCTCAGATAAATGCCCAGATATGAGGGAGGAACAATTATACACCACAACTCGTGTTTCCAAGAAGAGGAAGACATTTCTATTGCACCATCCAGGAAAGAAAAGTATGGAAGAAACCTTTCATGCTTTTGTCCATCCTTCAACCATTTATTCTCAGAGAAGTAACTTATCTGATTGGGGAGTTGGGAGAAGAAGTGAGCATGCTCAGCTTAGCCCCTTCTAGGGCTTCTCTGTCTTCTGCCCTGGCTGCTTGCAGAGAGGAAATGGCATTCTTTCCAGTTCTTTGGTACTGGGTAGCCAACCAGGTAGTACTCCCAGCTTCCTTTGGGGAGTTATCTGATGTGCTGAATAGATAAATCCATCTAATTAACTGGCAAAGGATTTTCAAACCCATTTGGCTACAGATCTACAGCCACACCTTTGACTTGACTTTACCTGGTAGAGTTGACATTGTGATTTCCATCTTCTGTCTCATGGGTCTTATTTCTCAGTTGGTTTCAAAATCACTATTCCTGATTCCAACACCAGACATTCTTACTGATAGAAAAAAAAAAAAACCCACAACAACAGAGACATGGACAGATGTTCAAAGCCACCAGCATGGTCACATAGATGAGATGGCACCTTCATGGTTACACAAGCAGTTCTTAATCCTGGCTGGGCATTAGAATCAACTGGAAGGTTGACAAATCCATGCTTAGGCTTGAGTCCCACCCCAGACAAACTGAATCAGAATCCACTGGGTGAGGGCCCAGGCAGTGGTAATCTTAAAAGCTCCCTTCTGATGCCAATGGGTAGCAGCCTCACCTCCCAACACTCAAAGGCTCACACATACTTTTGCCTCCATGGAGAGCCTCAGTGCTCCCCATTCCTAATCTTTCTTTGACATCACCTGCTCCCAGGTACAGCTCCAACTTTCATTACCATGGATGTCCTGGAGATCCCAGTAGCAGCTGAGGGCTATTTACTAAGCAGGCAATTGCAATGGCCTGTGGATGCTGCCATTCCAAGCCATGTGACCCTTCTGATGGACCATGAGGACCTTCTTACCACTCTTCAAACCCCTGCCCCAGGGTTCCCAGCATACAAGAATGCTCAGGGAAACTTGGTCTCGTGCTATTATGTCTTGTTCCAGTCCTGCTTCCCCCTGCAGCTCTGTCCCGGGATCCCAGTGGTGCAGGTGCTGGGATGCGGAGCAGAGAGCAGCCCCTATGACCGTGTGCCGGCAAATGGTGCTCTCCTCACAGCCAACAGTCCCTGCCCTGCAATAAATGGAGGCCAGACTTGTCTGCCAGCAACAGAGAGGGCAAGGCCAGACTCACAGCAACAACATGGGGAGCTTCCCTGGCACTGGACCTAGAGCTACCCACATTCCTTCTCTGCTTTTCTGTATGCATCAGAGGAAGCTATTGGCATTCCAACCAGGAATCTGGCCTTCTCCATCTGCCCCATGCTCTAGGCCCAGAATTCTCAAGTTTGTGTGCATCAGAATCACCTGGTGATTCTGTTAAAATACAGGATTCCTGGGCCTCTCTTCCAGAGTTCCTGACTTGGAAGGTCTGCGATGGACCTGAGAATTTGCATTTCTGACAAGTTCCCGGTGATGCTGAAGCTGCCGGTCCAGGAACCACCATTTGAGAATCACTGCTTTACGTTGCTTCTCCTCCTACTCTTGAGTCAGCTTGGTTGTGTGTTTTCTCTTGTCATGTGAGGATTCAGGGCCCAGAAAGGGGCCTTAAGTTACTTCAACTACAATGTTGATCATGATCAAGCTTCTCCTTCCTGACCTCTATGAGCCAGACACCATGCTGAGTGCTTTACATGCATTATCTTCTCAACTATCCTATAAGGACGGCACTATTCTTCTGTTTTACCCACAGGGAAACTGAGGTTAGGTAACTGATCCAAGGTCATATAACATGGAGTTACTACATAGTTGGGCTAGGACTGGAACCCAAGCCAGTCATGGTCTTAAAATATTTATTCATTCATTCACTCATGCATTCATTCATTTATACATAACAAACACACTTCACAAAAATGTATTGAACATCTGTTATGGACACTATTCTAAGTCCTAATGATACAGCAATGGACGAGGCAAAGCAGACAGCTGCCCCCATGGGCCTTAAATTCAAGAGGGAGAGGGAAGATATAGCTAATAAATTAAAAGATGCATGTGGATTTTGGTCAGCTGTTCCTTTGTGGTCCACAGTGAGGGAGGACCTGACTCAGCATGTAGTCAGGGTTCTGGAAAGGGCTTCTGGTGTGGGAGCAGGCAGTGTGGTCCTCGGCATCCCCTCCATGCTCCCAACTGAGTCAGTGGGTAGAAGCCTGTGGTTCTCAGAAGCAGGGCAGAGCCTGGGGCAGGCCCAGTCTTTTTTTTTTTTTTTTAATGTTTTATTTATTTTTGAGTGATAGAGACAGCATGAGCAGGGGAGGGTCAGAGAGAGAGGGAGACACAGAATCCGAAGACAGGCTCCAGGCTCTGAGCTAGCTGTCAGCATAGAGCCTGACGCGGGGCTCGAACCCACGAGCCATGAGATCATGACCTGAGCTGAAGTCGGACGCTTAACTGACTGAGCCACCCAGACGCCCCTAGCCCTGTCTTAGGATTAGCAGTAATCACCCCCTACACCCAGAACAAATACATCCCCCTCAGAGAGCCACTCAGTTCCCTCCTTAGTCCTTTGGTAAGCTGCAGCCCCGTCGTAGTGGGATGGCTTGGTCTGGGCAAAGATCATCTGATATGCACTGTGTAAAGAGAAATGGTTTATTGAGCCCCTTCACTGAACTCATTCACAGGGTGAGCTAGTGAGGGGGCCTGACATGAGACTTATTTTAGAAAGCAGCCATCTGCCTGATCTTTATACAATTCTTATTGAATACCCATGTGGATGGTGTGCTAAACTGTCCCCTGTTGGTTACACATGCCATCATCACAGCCACAGTCTGACTCTCCCTGTCATTTATCGATAACATGTCCTCAGCTTACTGTGTGTTGTCAGTGTAGCTCAGTGTCAGGAGTCTGTTGCTTGGGGACTCCATAAAGGCACTGAATAGGTCTTAAAATTCTTAATTTCTGTAGTACCCAGCAGAGTGCCTGACACTTAGATTTCAGTAAATGTTGGATGGATGGATGGTTGTATGGGTGAGTGAATGAATGAGATGCTTACTCTCTGCCCTCTGTCTGTCCCTGCTGGCCTAGGCCTGCCTAGCTACAGACACTAATGACATTCAACACACAGATTCAGCCTCTGACTCAGCCAGGCTGTATCCGAGGAGCCCAGTCACATCAGCAGCAGGATATGGGGTGAGCTCTGTTGCTCTCAGTGCAGGTTTTGGAGGGGGCAGAGTGGCTGGTCCTCATCAACCTTGAGCTGCTACCCTCTCCTTTTCCACTGTGCCTCCTTCCCCCAGCCAAGCTCACTCTGTATGATTGCATGCATGACTCAGTTTCCCAGTTTCTCACCAGTTTCTTGCATGGATTGAAACTTGCCTTGATCCCCACCTATCTTTCTAGGACCCTACCATCCTGCCTGGCTCTTTCCAGACCCCTCCTCGCCTCTATAATTCCAGCTTCAGGCTGGACCCTCTGGGATCACAATGCCCCTGGGCTCCTACCACTTGTCTTAATGCGCCACATTGAATCCATCATTGCATCTCCAGCCCAAGTCTGCCATATTACTTCAGATCCCAGATCCCAGTGACTGGCACTGAACATTGGTCACCCTTTGCCTGCCAAGTTAGGCACCTGAGATGCCAGCCTTATGTGGTCTAGCTTTTCCCCTTTCCTCCGTGACCCACTGAGGCATTGGCCTCCCTGGGCATGGAGCCTGCTCAGTCCAGGATACCTCATTTTCTTACCTTTTCTTTTTCATGAGTCACCCTCTGGGCCTGGGAGGGTTTGATGAGCGTCTCTTTCCCTCTTCCTGCTCACTCTGGGCCAAGCCCTTTGCTTATCCCCAGCCCCCTCTGTCATTCCGGATCTGTCAATTGTCTCCTCCATCCCTTCCCTCTTCTCCTCACGGCAGCTTCTGACAAAACTCCCAAGGCCTCCCTGAGCAATAAGCTGTTTCAGACAAGAATCCCATCTTCCCAACATCTAAAGTATTCCACCAATCTGCTCTCAGGTGCCTTTGGTGATCCCGGTGAGAAAATTTGCTTTAAATATTTTAAGGAGCAGTTAATATATCAGTGAACAGCCCAGCTACTGGTGTCAGACTGCTAGGATTCAAATCCTGGCTTTGTCATTTTGTGCTTGTACATCCTAAGGCCAGGTTATGAAGCTCCCTGGGATTGGTTTCCCCATCTGTAAAATGGAGATAATAATGATGCCTACTGGTAGGACTTTTGTGAGAATAAAATGAGTCAATATATGTAAAATGTTACAAAAAAGTTCTAGTGCATAAGAAGCACTCTGTAAATGTTAGATATTGTCTTACACACATGGATTATGGCCAAAGGGCTGTTTATTCATCCATTCAAGATACAGTTATTAAGAACCTACTATGTGTCAGGATCTACAAAGCTTGAATAGGGCACATCTGGAGCTCCCAGTATGAAAGGAAGCAGGCACAGGCCTAAACCATTCAAAGGGGTCCAGGTATGTGTGAGCAGGGTAGACAGGGGGCAGGGACCCCAGCTCTCCCAGAGGTCTGCATATAGGGCTGCTGCCTGAGGGTGGAGGGGGAAGTCTCAGTTTTATCTTGTCCTTGAGGCAATCTTAAAGATGACAAGCCCTCTGGGTCTATGACAGGACACTAGGCTGGATAGGGAAGCATCTCTCAACTGGGGACACATGATGCATGGTCCCCCCAGGATACAAAGACCCCACAGCACGTCATGGTGCCCCCAAGCAACAGGGCATCTTGCCTGGCAGGGGCCTGCAGGAATAATCTCACCAAGAGGTTGGTGGCACTTGAGGAAGTGGGTGGGCGGAACCTCATGGGTCAGTGGACATTGATGTGGGGGTCTCTGCTAACCCAGGGTGAGGCTTGTTTCCTCTCCCAGGTTTTCTTCCAAAGGATACAGCCATGCTTCTCCTGCCCTCTCTTGCCCTCCACCCCAGCACTGGAAAGGGCTTTCTTTAATCTGTTTCTCATCATCTTTGTTGAAACTTGAGGTCTTGTAAATTTTTTCCCGTCAGAATTTAGTAGGAAAACCACAACTATGGCTTGCTTCTCCACTTTTTTCATGGTTCAAGTCCTCTCCCTTCCCTGGGTCTGCCTTTGTCTTCTGCCCTCCCCATTCAGCTCACTTATATTTGCCCCCATGGAGCCCCCACCCCAGGATTCCTTGAATGGGCTGGTTCATCTCCAGGGAGCTCCCAAGAGAGGCCTGGAGGGTTCGCTGTATCCCGGGAATGATTAGAGTCACCCAGCAAAGCAGTGCTAACCACCAATGGTAAATTGCTTCCTGCACTTGTAGAGAAGATATGCGATGTTCAACAGCCCAAATAAACTCAGCAGACAGAAGACAAACATCTCAATGGAGAACTCACAAACACTCAGGACTTCATTATCCTGAGATGTCCCTAAGAGATCCTAGACATCTGGTGGGAAGCAGTAAAAGCTTGCAATGGCTCCATTGTGAGCAAATGAAGCCTGCAGTCTAGGGTAGACCACCCATTCTAGAAGTTCCCAGTGAAAGAGGAGGAGAACAGGGTGGGGGTTTAAAAACACAGATTGAAAGAGAGTTTTATTTGTCTGGGGCTACTTGAGCCTGTCTAGAGTTTGAGGGTCAGGGTTCAGAGGAGAGGTGTTTTGAAGGCACAGGAGTGGAGAAGGGTGGTAATCAGTGGATGGGCTCTCTCAGGATGGGAGTGGGCCCTGGGTGCTTGGGCTTGAGGCTGAACAGGAGAAACAAAGGAGGCTAGCACTCCAATAAGAAGCACTATTAATGGAGGGCTTACTGTGCCCCAGATATCATGCTGAGAATTTCACACAGATTGTGTCCTTTCTCACTTCAGACAGGCACTGTCATGTCCTCAATGTCCAAGTGACAAATCTGAAGGTCATGGAGGTAAAGTGACTTCCTCAAGGTCCCAGAACTAAAAAATGGCACTGGCACAGCCAGGACTTCAGAGTTCATGTTTCCAGCACTGCTTTATCTTTGTTTACATGTTGTGCTTCTTACATTAAAATAATAAGCATTGCTTACATTATTTAGTTCATACCTTGTGCTAGACACTCTTTTACATATACTAACCGCATTTCCTCTGCAGCAGCTCTATGAAGTGGAGGATATGGCTGCTCTCCTGTTCTGCACATGCAGTGAATTGTCTGAGGACACACAGCTAGTAAAAGGCAGCACCTGCTCTTGACTCCAATGGACCGACCTCAGAGCCCGACACTTGACCCATGCTCCTCACCGCCCTTTTCCTTCAATGAGAACATGGTGTGAAGGAAGATGGGAGCAGAGGTGGGGAGTTCCCAGCTGCTGACCTCCATGTTTCCTTGGAGGTGGTGGTAAGGGAATCTCTTGGAGGTGGTGTGGGGTTGGAAGGTAGGTTAAGGGGGAAGGGATATGGGAAGGCTTCAAGAGAGCAGGAAGTGGGAACAGGGCTCAAGGACCTAAGAGTGGGCAGCGAGGCAGAGCTGGTGGCAATTGCTCTGAATCTCCCAACTTGAAGATCCCTTTAGTGTCTTCAGCAGAGAACCCAGCCTTGGGCCTCAGTTGGGTGCCTAAGGCTCGAGACCATGTGGTCTCGAGTCTCAGGCACCAAGAGCAGGTGGGCCCCATGTTAGTTTTGAGAGCATCTGATGGATAAAAGGGGCTGAGCATGGAGAAGAGACTTGCAATGAACTGAATATTTGAGTTCCCCTTCCCTACCCAATGTGATGGCATTTGGAGGTGGGCCTTTGGGAGGTGATTGGGTCATGAGCATGGAGCCCTCATGAATGAGATTGGTACCCATAGAAGAAGACACAAGAAGCAGGATCTTTCTCTCTATGTGAAGATATAATGAGAAGTCAGAGTCTGCAAACAGGAAGAGGACACTCACTAGAACCCAATCATCCTAGAAACTTGATTTTGAACTTCTAAGTTTCAGAACTGTTAGAAATAAATATTGTTTAAGCCACCCAGTCTGTGGTATTTGTTATAGCAGCCCAAGATGACTGAGACAAGACCCCATGGAATAAAAGAGGCTGTTAGTTCTTCTTCTTCTTCTTTTTTTTTTTAAGGTTTTTATTTATTTCTAGGAGAGAGAGAGAGAGAAACAGCGTGAGCAGGGGAGGGTCAGAGAGAGAGAGAGAGTCACAGACTGAAACAGGCTCCAGGCTCTGAGCTGGCAGTCAGCACAGAGCCCGACGCGGGGCCCGAGCCCACGAACCGCGAGATCATGACCTAAGCGAAAGTCGGACGCTTAACCGACTAAGCCACCCAGGCACCCCAAGAGGCTGTTAGTTCTGGAGAGAGACCCCCAAGAATGTTCCCTTGGGTATACTAATGGTAGATGTTTATCTTGACACAGTTGAGCACTGGTCAGCTCCAGCTTAAGGGAACTGACTGGATCTAGGTTTTCCAATATCAAGTACTCATGGTCTTGAAACCCATGGGAGGAAGAATCAAACCTTCAGAAGAGACCCAGGTAAGAAAGGCCCAGAATTAGTCACATGACTGTAGCCTCTCCTCCCTTGTCCCACCAGTCTCTTTCTGTCTTGGCTTTTTCTCCAGGGGCTGATCCTGCGACTAGCCTTGACTGGTGCACCTCTTGGTCTCTCTGTCTCTCTCTGATGATCTCCTCTCAATGGCCTTTGTTGTTCCATGGTTCTACTTCTGGAATCATGAACTGAACTTGGTTCAGAATTGACCACTCCTGGGCTTGGGCCTCACTCACCCATGTTGTGTGCTCCCTGCACTTGAAACTCATTGCTATCAGTGTCCAGTGTCCAAACAGATAATAAGCTGCATGGCTCTAAGAGTGGCTCAGGTAACATTAGATTCAGTAAGATGAAGCCTGTAGACAGACATGAACAGATGTGAGGATGGAAACCTTTCATTCATAGCTGTCCTCTCTAGGGTACGAGCCTGGGAGCTCTTGTTCAGCTTTTGCCTATTGGAAGGAGAGCAGTGCTAAGCTTCATTCTTGAAGGGAATCTCAGATGCAATGACCAGAAGTAGCTGTGCTCAAGGATGCATCTGCAGAGCTCAGGGGGCTCATTAGAGCATCATCTTGCTCTGATAAGTTATTAGTTATAAGTCACCAGGGGTGGAGGGCTTATTGCATCTCACTGAGAATTCCTACCTCTTTCTAGACACATATTATTAGGAAGGAAGAATGTTATAGAGAGTATAAGTGGCTAAATATTCTGAGTATTATTCAAGTCTAAAATAATCATGCTTTTTGGACCTGTGGAAACCCAATGCTGTGCTGACTTGGTGTCTATCAGAGAAATCATGCTGGGGCAGTATTAGGAGACAAACAGACATCCTAATGGTAACACTAGTAGTAAGATGAAAAGAAGCAGTAATTTATGGAGCTTCTAGACACTAGGCACTGTTTTGCACCTGTGCTAGGCTGAATAATGGTTTCCCAAAATATCCAGGTTCTAATCCCTGGAACCTCATGATGGCAAAGGGACTTTGCAGATGTGACTGCATTAAGGATCTTGAAATGGGGAGATTTTCCTGGATTGCCTAGGCAAGCCTAAAGGCAGTGTAGGAAGGCAGAAGCAGAGTCAGCTCAGAAAAGGAGGAGATGTGAAAGAGAAGAGACCATAGTGATGTGGTCACAAGCCAAGGCATGCTGGCAGCCACCAGAAGCTGCAAGAGGTAAGGAGTGTGTTCTCTTCTGTAGCCTCCAAAAGGAGCCAATTTAGCTGTGACCTCTTTACTTGAGCCCTAGGAGACTCTTCCGGTGCCTGGTCTCCAGGACTGTCAAAGAATACATTTCTGTTTTAAGACACTAAGTTTGGGTAGTTAGTTAGAACAGCAGTAGGAAACCAATGCAATACCTTCTATACCTTTACTCACTCAACTCTCCTCCATCCTCTGCATTATGTACTATTCCAATCTCTATTTACAGATGAAGCTGTGGCTCAGAAGGACTGAGAGACTTGCTGAAGTTTACAGAGCTAGGAAGTAGAAGAGCAGGAAATCAAACTCAAGACTTTTTCCTGAGCTCATGCTCTTCACCATGAGTCTATATGACTCACAGCTGCAACTCAACTATCAGCTGTGGCAAAGGTGGCTAGCAAATCAGGTAGCTTCTGCAAGGCTGGGCTAAGAAATCATGGAATTGTGACTGAAGCTACTTAGTGGAAGATCCTTGGGCATGGTCACTGTCAGGAGAGAAGCCTCCAGAAGGGAAGGAAGAGAAGCAGCTATAGGTATCATAATCAAGATGTTTCCAGAGAGTGGGGAGAAGTAGATGGGAGTTAGCCATGGGGAAACTGAGGTAGTTGGGATGCCAGGCAGAGCGAGGCTGGGGGTGGGGTAGATCAGAGCAAACTCTGATCTGGAGTTTGCTACCCCTCAAAAGGGTGCCAAGGATCAAAACTCCCATGGGCATCTCAGTTATGACCAAGGCAGTGTTAAAAGGTGCTATTTCCCGGAGGAGTCCACTGCGGAATGGGAGTGGAGGTGTGTGTGACGACAGCCCTTTAGATTCGACAGGTACAGTGCTTTTCATCCAGAGGGAGCATTTCCCAGCCTCTGCTTGATGGCACAGGGAGGCAAGACACCAGCTCTAAGCCCTTGGTAAGGGGAGGAGTGGGTAAGGGCTTGGACCTCCATCAAGTGTTATGGGATTAGAAACAGGGCTCCCATGGCAAGGGGACTGGGGTGTTGTTTGGTCTGAACCCACTCTGCAGAGGCTGGAAAAGCTGTGACTGGTTGGGCAGGCAGGTGCTCAGGGCTCATCTCAGACCACCAGGCTCTGCCAACGCTGGGTCAAATTCAGCAGAAGCTCAGCCTGCAAGGGAGAGGCTGGAGTTCTTTGTTGGTTCCCAGCTATGCCCAGGACCAGCTCAAGGGAGACTTCCACAATCAGCTGGTTGAGCCAGGGAGAGGGGTAGAGGTGGTGGGTGGGAAGGTGTAGACTGACAACAGAGTCCCCTCAGAGGGAATTCCTGGTGTGATCATTCATGAACATCCAGGACACTGCTTCTCAAGTGTAGTCCCCAGACCAGGAGTATCATCATCACTTGGGAAATTGTTACAAATGTAGATTCTTGGGGCCCATCCCCCCACCTGCTGAATCAGAAACTCTGGAGTTGGGGCCCAGCGATCTGTGTTTTAACAAGCCCTCCAGGTGACTCCAATGCAGGCTGAAGTTTAGGAACCACTGGTCTGGAGCACCAACTAGGATATCATTGGGTTCTCCTAGGAAGACTGGGGTCATAGTCTAATGCTTTGCATTTTCTCCCCATGCCACACAGGTGGCAGATTTTTCAAAGATGTTCCACAGCTGTATCTAAAGCAATCCTCTGTATGAAAGGAGCCTTTTTTCCCCTTTCAGGGATGTGAATTCATATCAGCAGATAAGTATCTCCTTTCACTGGGGCTTTTGAATTATACAGGACTGTGGGAGGAGTTCAGGGGATCAGATATTAACTAGACCTTGAAATATATTTTTCCAAATGGATGCGTAGTCTTTGTTTAAATAGAAAGCATTTCTGGTTAAATTTGGTGGCTCATTTGTACAAAAACCAGCAGAAACCTGACTCCTGGGAGTCTTGATGATTTAAACCCTGTTAATATTAGCTGCCGGTTGAATCATAGGAAGAAAATCGACAGAGTCATTCTCCTGGGGGCAGGGAGGGGAAGGAGTCCCAGCTGAGCCAACAATCCACAAGTGTGCGTCTGGGTGATTAATGGCATCAGACCTCAGTGCCCTCCTTAGCAGTCCAGCCAGTGGCCCCAGGGAACCCTGCAGCGTCAGGCTTGTTTATGTGAAGCAGCTCCTGAGCAGTGCTGGGGACAGGAGATAGTGGGGGAGGGTCAGAGAGGAGACCAGGCCAAAGGAACTGTCTCCACATTCCCTCCCCAGCTGAGCCTATAGCTTCATGTGCCATGAAAAAATGATGACTTGACTTCATTAAAGCCTTGTCATCTTTCCCCTACTGACAGCTTGAAAAGAGCACTCTTGCCCGAGCAAACGGGATCCCAGAGGCCGCTGGGGGCATGGACATCACAGACTGAACTTTCAGAAAGAAAAATCCTTTTGACCATGTTAAGCAAATGTTGATTATAAAAATGAAGGGGCTGGGGGGAAATTTTCCTCTGAGTTTAGGCAGGCCTGGAGCACGTACAGCCAAGGAACTCCATGCCATCAGGCCCATCCTCTGCTCTGGCCACTTAGTGGAGGATCCTCGGGCATGGTCATGGTCACAAGAGAAGCCCTCAGAGGCAAGGGAGGAGGAGCTGTTACAGGTGTCATAACCAGCAAGCACCTGACTTGTCTTGCCTGGCATCACAGCTTGCCTGCCCCTGTCTTGCCTGTTTTAATCTAATCTTCCTCTAGCCCACATGGGTCAGGTCCTTGATATATGCTGAGCACCTAAAATGCCCTATGATGGGCACAGCCCCATGTGTGGTCCCCTTGATGCCTTCTTTGAAGGTGGCATCATTACTGCCATGTTGCAGAAGCAGAGGCTGGGGGATGGGAAGAGAGACTGAGGTCTGGTGATCCAAAGATGACACAAGTTCTGGAATATAGGCCTGTCTGACTCTGGTGGGCCTTCAGGTCATTGAGACATGGAAAAAAGCCTAGTTTCTGTGCTGCACTGAACCTCAGAGATTCAGTGCCTTGCTGATGGCCACTCAGTTGGTTAGTGAAGGGATCAAAACAGAATCCTGATGTCTGACACATGCCTGGTGATCTTCTCATTCATTTATTCATTAATTCATTCATCAACTTTAAAGATATTTTCTAATTTCTAAAAAAAATTTTTAAACAACATATTCATATAGTTAAAAATAAATCAAATAACAAAAGGCTTGGGGTGCCTGGTGGCTCAGTTGGTTAAGCATCCGACTTCTGCTAAGGTCATGATCTCAGTTTGTGAGTTCAAGCCCGGCATTGGGCTCTGTGTTGACAGGTCAGAGCCTGGATCCTGCTTTGGATTCTCCCTCTCTCTCTACACCTTGCCCACTCAAGCTTTGTTTCTCTCTCTCTCTAAAAAATAAATAAGCTTTTTTTAATGAATAAATTTTTTAAAATTACAAAAAAGGCTTATAATGAATAAGAGCAGTCCCTGGACTACCTTACAATCTCCCCAGAGGAGGTCATGTAAAACTCTTCTGCATATTTCCTTAACTTTAATTCTCTATCTCTACATTTATGTCTGTACTTCTACTTCATGATTTGTGGGTTGGGAGAGTGTAGCTTTCTTATAGCAGCTCTCTTCATCTTACCCCCAAGCCCCATCATACCATTTAGTCCTATCATTGTTTTCACTTAGGTAGATGATCAGAGTGTATTGCAACTATATTTTCCTTCTTGAAGTTTTTTGTTTTTCCTGGAGTTTATAATGCCTAGTATTTCCCTTGCATCCTTTTCTACATGTATGTCTTTAAATTTAAAAAATCAATCAAACCTGTCATCTACATAGCATTAGTTTTTATAAAAATTCCATCATATCACATAGTTTATTATCCTCTTCCCCCTTTTTATTCCTGGAGACCTCCACTGTAGGGAATGCTTTCCTGTCACTTCCAATTGTGATTGTCAATTTGTAGACCTCCTGCACAGCTACCTCCAGGGATTTCCTTTACTCCTGTCTTGGGTTGGATCTATCATTTTTTAATTGTTCATCTTCCTTTTTCTTGAACTACTCCCTAATTTTGCTGCAACACACCCTCCAAGAGCTTATTCAGATTATCTATCTTTTGCATTATTTTTTTCTCTTTGGAATCTTTTAGGATCGATCTCTTATCCCTGATGTCCCCCAAATTTATATAAGCCTTGAGGTAGAAGTTGCAGTCTGTTTCCAGGAAATATTTTTTTTTAATTAAAAAAATTTTTTTATAAATAGTTTATTGTCAAATTAGTTTCCACATAACACCCAGTGCTCATCCCCACAAGTGTCCTCCTCCATGCCCATCCTCCTCCCCCCCACATCCATCAGTCCTCAGTTTTTGTCAGCATTCAAGAGTCTCTCATGGTTTGCCTCTCTCCCTTTCCCCCACCATTTCCGCCCTCCTTCTCCCCCTTGGTCCTCTGTTAAGTTCCTCCTAATCCTCCTATACGTGCACACATATGATATTTGTCCTTCTCTGCCTGACTTATTTCGCTCAGCATAACACCCTCAAGGTCCATCCATGTTGCTACACATGGCCAGATTTCATTCTTTCTCATTGCCATGTAGTATTCCATGGTATAGATAAACCACATCTTCTTGATCCATTCATCTGTTGGTGGACACTTAGGCTCTTTCCATGTTTTAGCTATTGTGGAGAGTGCTGCTATGAACATTGGGGGTACATGTGCTCCTATGCATCAGCATTTCTGTATCCCTTGGGTAAATTCCTAGCAGTGCTATTGCTGGGTCATAGGGGAGTTCTATTGTTAGTTTCCTTAGGAACCTCCACACTGTTTTCCAGAGGGGCTGTACCAGTTTACATTCCCACCAAGTGCAGGAGGGTGCCCGTTTCTCCACATCCTCGCCAGCATCTAGAGTTCTCTGATTTGCTCATTTTAGCCACTCTGACTGGCGTGAGGTGGTATCTCAGTGTGGTTTTGATTTGTATTTCCCTGATGAGGAGGGATGCTGAGCATCGTTTCATGTGTCTGTTGGCCATCTGGATGTCCTCTTTGGAGAAGTGTCTGTTCATATCTTCTGCTCATTTCTTCACTGGGTTGTTTGTTTTTCGGGCGTGTAGTTTGGTGAGTTCCTTGTAGATTCTGGATATTAACCCTTTATCTGTTATGTCATTTGCAACTATCTTTTCCCATTCCGTTGGTTGCCTATTAATTTTCTGGGTTGTTTCCTTGGCTGTGCAGAAGCTTTTAATCTTGATGAGGTCCCAACAGTTTATTTTGGCTCTTGATTCCCTTGCTTTTGGGGATGTGTCAAGTAAGAAGTTGCTGCGGTGGAGGTCAAGGAGGTTGTTTCCTGCTTTCTCCTCTAGGGTGTTGATAGTTTCCTGTCTCACGTTGAGGTCCTTTATCCATTTTGAGTTTATTTTTGTGAGGTGTGAAAATGATCTAGTTTCATTCTTCTGCATGTTGCTGTCCAGTTTCCCAACACCATCTGTTAAAAAGGCTGTCTTTTTTCCATCGGATATTCTTTCCTGCTTTGTCAAAGATTAGTTGGCTGTATACTTTGGGTCCACTTCTGAGTTCTCAATTCTGTTCCATTGGTCTATGTGTCTGTTTTTGTGCCAATACCATACTGTCTTGATGATGACAGCTTTGTAGTAGAGGCTAAAGTCTGGGATGGTGATCCCTCCCGTTTTGGTTTTATTTTTCAGGATTACTTTGGTTATTTGGGGTCTTTTGTGGTTCCATACAAATTTTTGGATAGTTTGTTCTAGTTTTGAGAAGTATGCTGGTGCAATTTTGATTGGAATTGCATTGAATGTGTAGAGTGCCTTATGTAGTAATGACATCTTAACTATATTTATTCTTCCTATCCATGAGCATGGAATGTTTTTCCATTTCTTTGTGTCTTCTTCAATTTGTTTCCAGGAAATATTCTAACTTAATTCTTTGACAATTTCCTTTCTCTGGTCTCTCTTTCTAATTTTTCTCTTTGTCAGATATTGGACTTGCTGATTGGTTGTTTAAGGCTCTTGCATTTTCTTCCACATTTTCTATCTCTTTTTGTTCTGTTTTCTAATCAATTTCATTATCTTTATCCTCCAAATCTTTTACTTGATTGTTGTATTTTTTTCTCTCCTCTTAATTTTTAACAGCTCTTCCTTGTTCCCTAATTGTTCCTTTCTTAATAAACCCTATTCTTTAATGAAAGAAGTATCTTCTATTGTGGCTCTGAGTGTACTAATTCTATGTTATTTTTATTTATTTATTTATTTATTTATTTATTTATTTATTTATTTATTTATTTATTTTAATGTTTTATTTATTTCTAGGAGAGATAGAGAGAGACAGCATGAGCAGGGGAGGGTCAGAGAGAGAGGGAGTCACAGACTGAAACAGGCTCCAGGCTCTGAGCTGTCAGTCAGTACAGGGCCCGACGCGGGGCTTGAACCCACGAACCGTGAGATCATGACCTAAGCGAAAGTCGGACGCTTAACCGACTAAGCCACCCAGGCACCCCTCTATGTTATTTTTAATTTTTCTTCTGAGTCCTGCATTATCTCTACTTTCTTCAGTTCTTTAATACCCCCCTACTAGTTTTGATATCAGAATTGTCATTTTTTTATGCTTTCAATGTTATGTTGGTGCATTTTTTCAAGTGTCTAGTAATCATGAAATAATTATTAAATAGATGACTGAAATCTCTGTATGTGGGGGTAGGCAGAAGGATTAACAACTGGTAGGTTTTCACCATAGGGTGATCAGATGCCAAACTGACTATTTCTTTTGGAAAGTCTCAAATGACAATGTGTGAGTCTTCTCTTTGGGGCCATTCCACTTACCCAGAAAAGAACCTTTCAATCCCTTGCCTGGTTGGCATGTTCTGGCATCTAAAAGGTTGAAAATGGGACATGGGAAGGGGCCAAAGATATCCATGTGCAGCTTAAAAAATATTTTTTTTGAAGTATAATTATGTATAGTAAAATGTAAAAATTGTCATTGTATGTTGAATGAATTTTTATATTTCCACCACTCTGAAAGTTCCTTCATGCCTCATTCATGCACAGGCTGTTAACTAATTCTTGTTTTCAGTGTTGTACCTGGTTCCCAGCCTCCCCTTCCCCTACACTCAATGCCTCTGAATCCTGTCCTCTCCCATTTTCCTTCTCCAGAGAATAATCTTCGTCTCCTCACCTCCAGGATATAGCTGTAATGGATAGACCCTTGACTTATACTGCCTTAAGCAAAAATATTATTCCATATAGCTAGAAGTTCAAAAGTAGGGAGTGCTCTAGATATGGTATGGATCAGTAGTTCAATGATGCCATGCAAGACTTAGGGTTTTTCAGGCTCTTTGCCTAAACGTCTTCTCAACATCTGATTCAAATGAGTTGGTTCCCTACATGACCAGAATATTGTGCCACAAGGAAATGAGATATTCATTTACTACCCAAAGCATGGTCCTTGAACCAGCAATATTAGTATCACCCAAAAGCTTGTCATAAATGCAGAATCCAAAGCGAGGTCCCAGGCCTACCAATCAGAATCTGAATGTTAATAATATCTTCCCATGATTCACATGCACATGAAAGTTTGAGAAGCACTCTTTTTATTATATACTTCCATATCCAAGTGAAGAAAGTGAGAGAAAATCTCTCTCTTAGTGCTTTTTTTCTATCTGATGGGGTCAGCCTGGGTCCTCAGCCTGTGTGAACCATTCTGTGCTAACTGGCTCAGGCCAATCTGCTTGACTTCAGATTGGGTTTCCCCTTGAAGTGCATGCTATGTGGAAGACAGATTGGTCTAACAAGGCAGGGTTCTGTTAGGAAGAAGGGAACTGAAATGTGTGCAGACTCTTAACATCTCATTGGACAGTCTAGTCGTCCAGGGTTTCCACTTGGGTCTCTGTGTGCAGTCCTGAGCTTCACCTCTGCTCTCCACGGTACCTAGTGCCTCCAAGCTCTGACCTCTCCAGGGGCCCTTGGGCAGAGCACATGAGCTGTCTTCTCTCCAGAAGGATTTGCAGGTGTCGCTTCTTCCTCTCTGACAAAAGAGTTACCACCCCTCCTTCGGATTTGCATCCTCTAAAAAGTGTTAAAATCTCTTGTTTGTTGCTATTATTCTCCCAATTCTCTTTATCCTTTAAAAGATTTTACCACTATTATTTTTCTGTGGACCCTGGAGAAGTAGAGGAGATAAACACTGTTCAATCCACCATCTTCAACTGAAAGACTTCAACACGGACGGGGTTGATAAAGACGTTATGCCACACCACTTTTTTTCTGATCCTTTTCTTCTCTAAGAAGAAACCAAGCAAAGAGTGGCTTACTCTCTAGTCATAGACAGCATGGGCAGCATCAGAGCAAGGAATATGGCTGAGAGTGGATACATGAGTACAGGAGCCTGACTCTGAAGACAAGTCAAATGGAGACTGCCCCAAGAGCCCCGAATCCCTGCCCTGAAAGGCCAGTGCTCACCTTTCTCCATATCCCTGCCTTGCTTATCCCAAAATCACTCTGCTTTCAAGTTGCTTCAACAAAAAGGAATGTTTAAATAAATTATAGTTACACATGTGTGAAGAGGAACATGATTCATCTATTTAAGTGACAATGTCCATATCTACTGATATAGAAAGTTTCACACAATATACTGTTGAGGTGGTGGTGGTGGAGCCCATTTCAAAAGAGCAGGTAGACTACACGTCTACAAATAGAATGTCTCAGACTTCATCAGCTTGTGAGAACATATTTCAGCTAATTCTGTAAATGACAAAGGCTCTACATCTTGGTTTTGGTTGATCTCAGGAACACAGCCTCTCTCAGAGGATCACGTGGTCACTTCTGGGTGTCCCCCAAGGTGTGGTCTGCATGCATTGCCCTGCCTCTGCTTCCCTGCAAGCTCCAGGAGACAGGCTCAGCAGCCTGTATCTGGGACTGGTGACCTTCTGCCAGACTCTGCTGGTACTTCACACTGGCCTTAAGAGAACCAGAATTGCTCTCCTTTTTACCGTTCTAACTCCAACCCAGAAGAGCTCTTCCCTTAGTTACATGGCACAGCTAGTACTAGTCTCTGCCTTCTCACTGGATTTGAGGATAACCAAAGGGAACCATCCCTCTGAGCAAAACTGAAAAGTCCCAGCAGAAATGACGGCCATGGTCACCCCTGTGGACCTTCACTGCCTTGCTGCCGCCTCCACCAAGCTGGAGGCTGTCTTCCTCTCTGCAGGAAGTCTCTGTGATGTCTGGGCTTCCGAGGTTCTGGTTGTTCTAGGGAGAAGAAGGCAGATATTCCTCTCCCCGTCTGAGGCTCACCTGCCTGGGCCTCGCTTGCTTTCTCAGGATCATCCTTTCCTGACTGACAGCACAAATGCTCATTTCTCCTTCAGTGAACTGGGCGGGCCCTGCCTAATGGGCTCCAAGTGGACAATGGCATCCGGTACAATAGTTCAATATCAGTTCATTCCCCTAGAGCTGCAGGAGGGAGGTATTTGCTTAATGTTTTGTTCAAAGGGTTTCCCCCAAATAAACAGTTTACTCCTAAGGTCAGTGCTAGTCTGTATCACTTTCTGGACCAAAAACTGTTTTATCAAAGCTTTAACCATCAAGATTTTTAAAAAGCCTTGGGTCCAGAATTTCAGCTTGACACGTATTTATATATTCACATGTAGGTATGGCATATTTACACAAAAATGTGAAAAAGAGTGGTTATTTCAGAATAGTTGGATGGAGATCATTTTTCTTAATTTTCCTTTGGCCTATCTGTTTTTTCTACAATAAACATAATTTATTTGTGAAAAAAATTTAAAGTTAAAAAAAGATGATGAACCACACTGTTCATGTTCCTTCAACCAGATCCTTAATAAAGATGCTAAATGCACTGAGTATGGGCACTGTCTCTTGTTGGCCACGTGCCCCTAAGAGAATCCATCACCCTTACATTTCCCCAACAGTCAATTTTGCAGTAATTTCTGTCCATTATCATGTCCCAGGAAATGTGAATGCATTTTCAAAGAAGACTAGCATCAGCAAACCTGTATTCTAGAATCTGAGTAGGAAAAGGGCTACTAAGATGGAAGCAATATTCTCCGATGGTGCTCCAGGTGCACCTCCCTGCCACCCCTGTCCTGGGAAGAGCCACTATTGGTAGCCACAAAGCCCTAAGGAGAGGACTAACCCAGGCAGGCTCAGGGCTGTGACAATGCAGGAGGCAAAGCAGAGGTGGCCTGTGGGCCAGGAGCACACAGCTGGGCCTCATCAAGAGTGACTCACAAGAGGCTGGAGGGAGTTCTTGGTGCTGCCAAAGGGTCTTCAGGAGCTGGAGTGTCAGGAAGAGGGTCCATGTAGCCTCTGTGTAGTTGGGGGGCTTTGGTCATAGAACCAGAGGACAAGGCTGATGGTGATCAGATGCTCATGCTGGACTCCCTCCCCCAGCCCATTTGAGTGGGTGGCTCAGGAAGGTGTACCCTGACACTGCCAAGGGTGTCTCAGGACCTTGACCGCTTGAGGTCTCATGCCAGCAAAGGGAAGATGAGAGTGCAGCTATCTCTTTGGAGCAGGTCCCCAGCATAGCCAGGGAGTGGGATTTAAGTTCCACTCCCAGACCCTCTGGCAGAGGCGCTGGTAGAGCTCAGGATTTGCCCATCAGGCCAGAAGGCAGGGGTACAGGGCCAAGTTCCTGCCTCAAGGGAGGGGTGTAAACACCCTGGGCAGAACAACAAAGCAGAAGCTGGCCCTAGAGACCGACTGCTCTTCAGGACTGGGGGTTACAGGAAGGCAAGTGACCAGGAGGTGTCTAGGTGGTGAGGTCTGTCTCAGGGCTTGAGTCTGTCCAACTTAGTGAGGAAAGAGTATCCTGGGATTCTTGTGCCCCAGGATTAAAGCATTAAGAGTGATCCCAATCTCTTCCAATATGTTCTCAACCCTGTGGACCAGGCAGAGCAGAGTCATTTATTGAGCGCTTACTCTGCCACTGTCCTGAGTGCTTCACACGTATTAACTCACGTGATCCCACAACAGGGATCACAGGACAGGGAATGTGATCAGCCTCACCGAACCAATGAGGACACAGGTGCAGAGATGGGGAAGAGAACAGCTTCCTGCCCAAATGGACAGACAGGCCCACCATGCACCCTCCATCTTCCTCTGCGCTCACTTCTCCTGACTGGGAAATAATGATGCTGGAACGGAGTCGCCCCAGGGTGGCAGACATAGTGGAGGCCCTGTCCTTGTCCCCTGAAGTCACCATCCTCTTCCTGGTAACAGATTTCCACGGCGAGCACTAGGTCCCTCTGCCTCAGGGCATTCTCTATTCAGAGCATGCTGGGCTGGGAGTCGGCCCGGGCAGGATGGCTGGGTAGATCCCACCTCTGGGAACACCCTCAAGCAGCCACTGGAGAGAGTGAGTAGCTCAATGCTCACTTTCTGTCAGCTGTGACAGCTCCGAGGCGTGTTCCACACAGTCTCCCAGAGGCTCCCGGAGGGGCTGAGGCCTAGGTGCTCACATCAGAAAGCGTTTTGGCTTCCTTTCCTTCCCTGTGTTACTCCCCACGCTTTCTCCTGGGATCCCGTCCCATGTAAATGACCAAATTCCTTGTCTCAGTCTGATTCTGGGGAGCCCAGCCCCACCCATCTGCTCTTCATTAGGCCTGACCTTCAGGACTTCTTAGGCTCACGCCCCGCCCCCATTGGAGTTGGCCTCTTTCTTCCCGAGTGCACCCTGAGGGGGTGTGGAAGGATGGAGGAGTCACAGTTTCCGGGGACCTGTCAGCTGAGTTGAAAGGAACAAGGGAACATCGTGCTGTCAGAGAAAGCTGCCGCTTTACTCCTCAAAAGGCAGACGCTAGAAACGTCCCCTTCTTTACTGTCTCTTAGAAATACTGGTTCCCGTCTGATTGAGGCAGTCTGCTGAAGACGTGTAAAGATGAGGGTGTCAGATTCTACTCCGCCATTCGGCAATTTGGGAGCAGCGCACCGCCTTCTCCACTGCGCGCAATTTGACCGGGAGCTCTGAACGACAAAGCCCAGGGGAACTGCAGCCGGTTTTCCTCTTCTGATCTTAACGGGAGCTAGGGATAATAAAGAAGGACCTGTAGCTGCAGTCAGATTTGCTCAGTTACTCCGCGCCTCCGTTTTCTCATCTCGCACGTGGCAATAATGATCTGCCTGGAGCACTGTTGGTGCAGAAGCGAGAGCATGTGGCCCACAGTATGTGTGTTTGGTTGTTTTTGAGATGATCAGACAAGGCTTCCAGTTTATTGGGAGGTCACCGCGGGAGGCCAGGGTGAGCTGCGGGTGAACGGGCTTGAGGAGTGAGAGAGGAAGACTGTGAAATTGGGATCAGGGGTATTGAAATCTCCATGACTGCAGTCAAATTTCCCTGGAGTTAGTGATAGCAGGACACGTGGTCGGGTCACCTGTAGTTTTCTCATATTACAGCTGCTGGCAAGGTCAGACCAACAGGGCAGCATCAGTGCGTGAGTGTGAGTGTGTGCATGAGAGTGCATGTAGTGGGGGGGTGGGTAGGGCTGGAGCATGAGCTTGGCCATGAGCTCCTGCCAATGGATTGTCTGGTTCCTTAAACTCCTGTTAAATTTAAAAATAAAGTACCCAGGAGATACCACCTCACGCCAGTCAGAGTGGCTAAAATGAGCAAATCAGAGAACTCTAGATGCTGGCAAGGATGTGGAGAAACGGGCACCCTCCTACACTGTTGGTGGGAATGCAAACTGGTACAGCCCCTCTGGAAAACAGAGTGGAGGTTTCTCAGGAAACTAACACTAGAACTCCCCTAGGACCCACTGCTAGGAATTTACCCAAGGGATCCAGAAATGCTGAGGCACAGGAGCACATGTACCCCAATGTTCATAGCAGCACTCTCCACAATAGCTAAAACATGGGAAGAGCCTAAGTGTCCATCAGCAGATGAATGGATCAAGAAGATGTGGTTTATCTATACCATGGAATACTACATGGCAATGAGAAACAATGAAATCTGGCCATGTGTAGCAACATGGATGGACCTTGAGGGTGTTATGCTGAGCGAAATAAGTGAGGCAGAGGAGGACAAATATCATATGTGTGCACGTATAGGAGGATTAGGAGGAACTTAACTGAGGACCATGGGGGAGAAGAAGAGGGGAAATGGTGGGGGAAAGGGAGAGAGGCAAACCATGAGAGACTCTTGAATGCTGAGAAACAAACTGAGGACTGATGGATGTGGGGGGGAGGGGGAGATGGGCATGGAGGAGGGCACTTGTGGGGATGAGCACTGGGTGTTATATGGAAACCAACTTGACAATAAACTATTTGTAAGAAAAAAAATAAAGTACCCAGGTGTCTGACCAGCAAAAGATGGGTTTATTTGGGAATAGCACAGAATTACAGTTCTGGACAAGCAAGCTGAGGCAATACTGTAGGCAAGTCCAACAGACAAAGGAGAGGAACATTATTACTTCGTGGAGAAGAAGGAAGAAGTTGAGAGGATTTTTTTGAACAAAAGACCATGGGAAAAAAGCAAGAGTTCAGGATGTTGATGGTTTCTCACTAGCTGAATTACAGGGATAGTCAATTTCTTACTGGCGATAGTGTATAGCTTTCCCTGTTGGGCTTGTATTTGATGATTCTTTCCTGTTGAGATTCCTCTGTCAGGGTTGGTAACGGACAGTTTTTCCTGTAATTGACATTCAGTGGTAGGACTCTCCCTTCCAGCCTCCCCCCTCAGCCTCCTCAGTTCACTTTAGTGAGGTTTCCTTTTACTGAACTGAACACTCCCATATCCCTCCTGTCCCCCCAGAAAGTCTCTGGGGCCCATACATTCTCCTTACTGGCTATAGAGACTCTTTCCACCACAGCCTTTGGGTTTAAGTGATAGTAGGCCCGTCACGACCCCAGTCATCAGGCTCCTGTGCATCCTCTCTAACTGCTATATGAATGCCCATCTAACCCTAAGCACTTAAGGTGCGAGTGCCCCTTATGTTCTAACATTTCTACTGGACTTGAACTCATAGGCCCGATTGGTCCTTTGTTTTGAAGAATTCGGGGAAATTTTATGCAGGGCTGGTTTGGGGGACTCTGTTGGGTACCATACCAGATCCAAAGTACCCTCTCCAAATTTAGCCAGAAATAGCCACATTTTAAATACAGTAAAACCTTGGTTTGTGAGCATAATTTGTTCTGGAAACATGCTTGTAATCCAAAATACTTGTATATCAAAGTGCATTTTCCCATAAGAAATAATAGAAACTGAGACGATTCATTCCACAACCCAAAAATATTCATATAAAAATGATTACAGTACTGTAATATAACACAAAATAGTAAGGAAAATACAAAATATAATAAACAAATTAACTTGCATTTATCTTTGAAAACCTTTATGGCTGGTGTGAGGGAGACAAGAGAGGAGGGTTATTGTGTAGGACCACTTTCACTCTCACTAATGGAATCATTGCTATCTATTGGCCCAGTGGAGTCTTCTTCTGCATGGGGGTCATTTATATGCTGACACGGATGTTGACTACAGTATAGCATTAATAAACTCTTGTCATCTACTGTATTTAATGTAACTGGCAATAAAGCAGCAAAGGAAAGGGTCTATATCTGCAGGCAACTTGACCTAGAATGAAGCAAGTGCATTCCTAAGCTTAGTCTGGAATGGAAAAGCAAAGGACTGTCCATAGGGGCTTTGAAGTGACAAAAAATACACTAGTGTCAGGTGTGGGCACCTTCCAACATTCTGTAAAATCAGTGATTTCTGCCGAATACCATGGCCTGAGACCAAGCATCTGAGCGTGAGAGACAATCACCCACAATCAGAGAGAGAGAGAGAGAGGGAGAGAGAAGCATTGGTTCAGTTGTGATCACGTGACGTTTGGCATCATGTACTACTTGTATTGCAAGACATTGCTCATTTGTCAAGTTAACATTTATCAGAAATGTTTACTTGTCTGAAGAACACTTGCAGAACAAGATACTCTCAATTCGAGGTTTTACTGTAACATATCCATTTGCAGCTATGTACTTCTAGGTCTAGTTAATATCTGACCCCTTGAACTCTTATACAAATCAAAGTTCCAAAGAATGAAGATACTCTGCCCCAAGATTCCCAGCTCTGTGGCCTGTGTATTGGCCCGGAGGGTTTTTTCTTCTGATTTTCAGCTGGGTTTGGCCAATGGGGAACACCAGCAGGAAATCCCAGGGAAGGAAGAAAATAAGGGAGAGTACTATTTTCCCCTGCTTCTCTCCTTGTGGGGTCACCACGAGCTAGCTGCCACCATGAAAGAAAACCACAGCTTTCTGCCTCCAGATTCCTGTACATGTTCCCCTCCCCTCATTCCTTCAGGGCTGGGGTCCTGCACCATCTTTTATGGCGTCTCTGCACCCTACCCACCCCTTTGTAAACTCCCTTCACTTATCCAAGCTCAGTGTGCCACCTAATTTTCTGCTGGGACCCTGACTGGTACCTAGAACTCAGGCATTTTGACTAGTTCAGAATCTTAGTCACAGGATACAACCTGTCCCAATAAGGACACTTTTCTCCCCGCAGAGGATTTTCTACAAAGAGGTCACAACTCCTGTTTCCCAGCACCCGAGACAGTGCGAAAGTGAGACCCTGGCTGTATAGTTAATGAGATTATGTCTCCGTCATTCCGTGATCACTCAGGGCCTTCAAAAAAAATGGCGTTCATCATTTTTATCTTTATTTGTATTTTCTTCCTTACAGATGTCAGTTTTCAGAAAAGGGAACATCCTAAGCCCTAGAGCCTGGGAAGAGGATGCACTTTTGGCATTTTTATAACACTTAACAAAATGAATGGCTCTCTGTTAGTATTTTCAATCGATTTTATTTACTTTCTTGTATGTCTGTATGAAAAGCCCTTTTTTCAAGATTTTTTTTTTCTCTCTGTCTCTCTTTTTTTTAAACCAGAATTGCTTTGAGCTATCCCAAAGGGCCAGGAATCTGGCTCGAGGTTGCTTGTGAAATTGGCATTTTTCTTTTTAAAATGTAACTTTTCTTTTAAAAAAAATCAATAAACCCATTGTGATACCTTTACTAGAGATTAGATCAGCTTTTCTTTAATAAATATTAGTTTTTACCTCGGGACACCTCGGAGTGATATTTCGACGTTGTGAGGAACTTGGGCCTTGAGGTATTGTGTTCTGAAGGTCCTGAAAAGATCCATCACGTGTCTTGCTTTTTGTTCGTGGATGGTGATTTAGGGCCGTGGGACCCAGGTGCCATCTGTACGTTTTTGTCAGGCTGGGATGAAGTCATCTGCTGGTGGCATGCTTCCCTGATACATTCTTGACTCTTCTGGGTTGGCTGGTCTGTATTACAGGATACACTGTGCTGGGTGTGACTTGGGAGGTCCCCTTCCTTCAGCCCTCGTGAGGTCACACACAGGCAGCCTCCCTCAGGGAGAAGGCAGGAGCCTCAGTTTCCCCATCTGGATATTGAGGCCAATCTTTCCACCTCAGAGGCTGTATCTTAATGAGGTAAGCCTTGAAGATTACTGAGCATCTATCACTATCACTTTGCTGCACTCAAAGAAAAAAATGTAAAGCCCAACCTTTGGGGAAGATACGTTAATCTAAGTTTCCTGGCTGTTTGTTCTTAGAAAGGACTGTCGTTTATTCTGATAATATGTCCTCTCGTTTTGCTGTTAAAATGTCCATGAAATGATGGCAATCGTAGATTTTTTAAAAATACTCTTTGTTTGCCAAAACAAAAAAAAAATTGTAAGTCACGCTTTTTAAAAAACTCTGATGTAGAGGGTGGAGGACTTGGGGCTTCTGCAGTGTCATGTAGAGAGTTAAAGTGAGAGAAAGGAAATGAGGTGACCACAGACTTCTGCCTGAGTGGCTGTTCCTGGTCGTGTGTGGAAAACGCCACAAAGCCTTGGGCCAAGTCCCTTGTGTCTTGGGCATAAGTCATGTTCCAAACCATTGTAGAATATGTCTAGTCACAGCGGGGAGAAGCATGGAAGGTAACCAGCATCACGGAATTCACTCATGCCTCCAGTGTTTACTGAGCGCCTCCTATGTGCCAGCACTGACCTAGAGCTAGAGCCGTGAACTAAGCAGGCACATTCTTTGCCGTCGTGCAGCTCATATTGCTGTGGGCCTGTCTGCCTGAAAGTTTACAGCATGATCCTCCAATAGTCCTGGGGGGATGCGTGTAAGGCCTCCCTCCTCAGGGTGAGAAAACCGAAGTCCAGAGAGGTTGGGCCAGCAGCAGCAGCAGCAGCAGCTGTGGTTTAGGGCCTTGGTCTGTCCCTCCTCATGGTCACCACTAGGGGCGCACTCTGTCAGCTGGACGCCTGGTTCCCAGGTGAGTGTGGACAGTTCAGCCTCAGGAGCTGAGCTGCATGATGGACACTTTTCACTCAGGAGCTGTTGTGCCAGCTGAAGCCATGGCCCTAATGAGAAGTACGGACTCCATCTTGTAAATCAGTCTGGGTAGCAACGAAACTATGGAAAAGTTTCCAGCTCCAACCACAGCTCTGCCACTGACAGCTGGGTGACCTTGAGGCCATCATTTATCCCCCTCTTTACTGTGGCCATAATATTACTCCCTTGCAGAGCTTTTATAACTGTTCATAAAACAGCATATGTAGAAGCACTGAGCTCATCACTTGGCAAATATAGTTGCTCAATAAATGTTAGTTAAATTGGAATCTGAAAAATCGAGGCAGAGGCACTGAGCCTAATTCCTGAGCTTGGAGACCTCATCTGGCTCATTGATTTGCCTTTAAGCGACTGATTTTATATGTCAGGGCACACATCAGGATGATGCAGGGAACCCAATTTAGCAAGCTGGTTTTATCTGGTGTGGATGTGATCTGTGACTGAAATCAGAGCGTTTCCACACAGGGCATCTGCGAGCTCTGTAGACAGGTGGTCCGCACACACACCTGTGGCCTGTGAGGATGTCGGTGCCAACCTCACTGGCCCTTCAGTGCCAGGTGGGTCCCCCCACCCCTCCTCAAGGAGCCAAGTGCCTTCCCATCTCTACTGCCTCCACCACACTTAAGAAGAGAGCCTAATGCCGTCAGTGAATGAGGAGCTCAGTACCCTTGAAAAGCATTCCTCTTTGTGTCAAGGAGCAAGCAGTCAGGAGCGCCCCCCTGATCATTTCTTCAGATGTCAGTGAGGATAGTGGTGCTGGTGCTGGTGAGACTCCCAGCCAAGGCAGTGGACTTCATCATCTTGATGCAAAAAATAGGCGGCACTGCCACTGGGTCAACCAGGAGTTAGTGAAAGGACAGTTTCTTTGGAGAAAAGATCATGTCTTCTTTTTAAATGGGGAAGTAGACAGAAAATAGGCCCAGCCAGTAAGTCCTTTGGGCAGACTGGAAAAGAGCGGTGCCTCTTGTGCACAGTTTTGGAGCCTGGGAGCAAGAGCCAGAATGGTGTCCCTGGGACAGAGGGCCAAGGCCAGAGACAGGTGTCCAAATGAGTCATCATGTAAATGTGATGGAAGTGAGTGTCAGGTGCAAGGGTCAGAGGGGCTCTGCAATTAGACCTGAGGAGTGCCCATTGCCAGTTCCTGTCTACCCTAGGCATTAGGTGGGGCAAAGCTCTGGCCACGGACCTGGCCACGGGTCAGAGTGGGCATGGTGGCCACACAGGCATAGGGGGAGGTCCCTGGACTCCTCCTGGTGGAGATCAGGATGCAGCCGGGAGGTCAGGCTGCTCGGAGGGCTCTGCAAGGGGACAGCAGTGAGGTGAAGACCTGACAGATCAACATGCACAGTGTAGGCCGAGGTGCTGTGAGTCCCAGGCCCTGGTGAAGACCTGGTGGCCTAAGGACGCTCAGGCCACTCTGGGTCTGGGGGGCCACGGGTATGCTCCAGCTCTTGGGTGGCCTCATACTCAGCACATGTCTCACCTTCTGGTCTCAGGCTGCCAACTCCTGAACCCAAATGACTGATGTGTCACACCAGCTGGTGGCCAGGCACTGTGTTTCCATAGACCCTGACACCCACACAGCTGGTGGTTTGGGGGAAATCTATGGCAAGAGATGTGTAAGGGGGTAGCTGTTGGTAGACTCATCATTTGTTGACTGACTGTAGTTCTGACAAGAGAAGATTCCTTACCTTCCTTTGGTCCTTTGAAGACCCAGCAGGAGGCCCCCTCCTCAGCCAGCCTGAGCCAGCAAAGCAGGGAACTGAAGCAATCAGCCAGATTATTCAGGCAGAAGTCCCACAATGCAGCTATTGAGATGGAGAAAATGCTAGTGGCACCTTCCCTTTAAAAACCCTACCCTCTCTATTTTAGTTGTTTTTTGAAAAAACAAAAACCCAACATATTGTGTTAAAGTTACTTTGGAGGTTGACTCAGCTGGGTTCTCATTGTGCTCCCCCCAGGATTCCACATCAGCCCCAGCCTTCCCGCCCCTCCCAGGATGACTGCAGGATTGAGTTAAAATTGAACAGATTAGTAAATAGATTTCCATCCTCATGCTATACAATAAACAGCATTGGAGGGAACACAGGTAAGGATTACTGGATAAAAGAACCCAGTCAATCCAATCAGAGGGTAAGGAGTCTCTGCTGGGACTGTAAAGGAGTGTCAGCAAACATCTGGAGGGGAGGGGTGGCCACAGTCACTGAAGTCCCCACTGGGAACCACAGCTCATCCCTTCTACGAGCAGAGGTCCTTGTTTGTCCCTGCTCCTCCCTTTTCTGATGAGCAACAAACTGACCTGTCCACAGCAATATCCACACCGCCCCTGAGCCCACGCTGACCCCTCCTGGTCCTGGGTGGGTTCCACCAGCCAGAGAGGCCCAAGCTCAGGCTGTGTTCCTGGGCCTCCTGTGTTCGTGGAGCCACACACTGCTCCTTCTCAGCCTGTGTGCCTGGCTGGCACATTGGCTTCTGCCTTGGGTCTCAGCAGTGTCCTTTGCATGCCCCAGTACCTCTAGACCTATGCCCAACATGGAGTGATTTTGTTTTTTAGATGATGGAGGGGCATGCATTAACAAGGCACTTCTCTGTGTCTAGGTCAAGCCCCAGTATGGGGGGAATCGTCACATTCCTGGCATGTAGCAGGCGCAATGGGCTTCAAAATCCATCCTAGGCATATGGGATCCGAGGGGCATATGGGTTGACAGCAGTATGGCTAAGCCTAGATCTGCCTGCTTGTGGGATTCTCACTCGGGCTGGCTTGGGTTGCAATGGGCTCAGGGCCTGAGGGGGCCACACTGTGCAGGGATATATCTGAGTCTAAAGAGAAATAGGAAAGCCATGGCATGAGGGCACAGACAGCAGGCTGCCGGCTGACTGTATACAAGTGTGACCCTGTGGCTGATAGTGGGGACTTTAGCCAGTGTCAGCAACTTTCCCATGCCAGCGTTTGCCAACACTGACTTCATGTCATACCCTCCTGACACACAAAAGTCATCCCAGATTCCCTCCTGCTTATAACTCGACAGACTGCGTTGGTTGAATTTATTTCCAGTCATTTTTTTGTTTGCTAATTCTGGAGGTGTCCATTTGCTGGTACAAAAATACAAATCCTTTTACTAGCGTGGTCAAATTTAACTCAATCTGACAACCCCCAGCCTGATGCAAGCATTTCATCTTTCTAATCCACAAGGTCTCATAAGGAATGAATTTAGAAGCATGTCGTGTCTTGGGAGTCAGGTGCTGAGCCTGAGTGCACGTGACCTCCACACCAGGATTGGCCAGTGGTGTGCAAACAGGGGGGAGGGCGCTGTGTTGGCCTAGCAACGAGGGGACATGGCTATGAACTGGACATTGGGCTGGCTGGATTCATCTCCCTCGTGCTTTCAGCCTTTTGATCTCAGAGCCTGGTCCCTGGCCAGAGGCACACCACCTGCTCCCTGCAATTGGTGGCTCTTCCCATTCCTTTCTGTGTTTTAGAATTTAGCTTTGGCTTTGTTCTCAGCTTCATATACTCTTTCAGTCTTGATGTTCTCTGGGGTCTCAGGTAAGGTACTCCATTCTCCTCTTTCATTAACCACAAGGTAGGAAATGCTCAGAGCCTCTGTCTGTGGATCTTCTGGATCACTGGAATAGCAGAAAGCATGCAGACTTGGGAGTTGAATGAACATGACTCTGAAGTAAGGCTGTGCCTCCTTATTGCCCTGGGAATTGGGCCCAGTTTGCTGCTCCTAATTAAGGAGTGCTGTGCCTAAACAGATGACCCCATTGTTCTGCTGTCAGGGGGTTCACCCTGGTGGGTGATGGGACTGGGAAGAGTTCTTGGTTTTCTTTACCAGAAGTAATGGACACCTACTGTTTTTGTCTACTTAAGTGTTCCTTTCCCCCTTATAACCACATCATCATTTCACTCACCAGTTGCTGTATAACAAATCCTTCTAAAACTTTGCATCTTAAAACAACCATGATTTGTTGTCTCTCATGATTCTGTGGGTTGACTGGGCTCAGCTGGGTGGCTCCTCTCTTCTTGGTATTGGCCGGGCTTTAGTCCCCTGAAGCCTGATTGGGTGGGGAGGTCTAAAGTGTTCACTCACATGCTTGTAGCTGGTTCTGGCTGGGAGTTGGGTGCTCACAGGGGCTGGGGGCCGAGCACCTTACTCTCTTCCACACAGTCTCTCTATGTGATGTAGGATTCTCATAGCACTGTTGCTGGGCTCTGGGTGGGAGCATCCAGGTGCATGAAAGCAGAAGTTGTAGGTGTCTCAAGCCCAGCCTGGTAGTAAAGTAGCACCATGTCTGCTACATCTTATTAGTCAAAACAAGTAACAGTCTGGATTATGGGGCTCCTGTGTGGCTCAGTTGGTTAAACGTTGACTCTTGACCTCAGGAGATGAGGTCTTGATCTCAGGATCTTGAGTTCAAACCCCATGGGGGCTCCACCCTGGGTGTGAAGACTGCTAAAAATAGTCCAAATTCAAGGGAAGGAGAAATAATCTCCACCTCTCAATGGTAGGCATGCCAAAGAATATTTTGACCCTTTTAGTTTACCATGCCTTCCTTTGTTTAAAAAAAATTTTTTTAATGTTTTATCCATTTCTGAGAGAGAGACAGCATGAGCAGCAGAGCGTCAGCAAGAGAGGGAGACACAGAATCTGAAGCAGGCTCCAGGCTCTGAGCTGTCAGCACACAGCCCGACGTGGAGCTCGAACCCACAAACCGCGAGATCATGACCTGAGCTGAAGTTGGACACTTAACCGACTGAGCTACCCAGGTGCCCCACCATGCCTTCCTTTGGAAAACTGCCTGGTGGGGATGATAGTCAGAGCTCTAGCTCTCTAGCCACAAGAATGGACAATTGGTCCAGGCCTGGATGGTCAAATTTCCCTGTTTGTGCTTCCATCCCCACAAGTCCCGCCATGACATTTGGCCCAAGAATGGGCATGTAACCCAAGCTGAGTCACCCAGACTTCTTCCTTGGGATCTAACATATGGGCAACAGAAGAGATATGTTTCCCTCTTTACTGTGGGGTTGGGTAGCTGGGATGATGTAAGCCTGAAGCTGCCCACAGTCTGAGTGCAGCTCCAAGCCATTCGTCATGGAAGCTCATTTGCCTAAGGCAACAATAAAGCAAATGTTCAGAAAATAGTAGGAGAGAAAGAGCAAAGGGAAAACTATGGAGAGAATGGAGAAGATAAAGAAGAAAATGGCAAGGATGATGACAATGTCATTTGTCAAGACCTGGACTCCTCAGACTTCCAGTTACATAAAACCAACAAATTCTCAATTTTGCTAAAGCTAGTTTGAGTTAGTTTCTATCACCTATGATCAAAAGGGTTCTGGTTAGGAGGAAGTCACTCATTAAGGTTGATTTCTCATCTAGAAAACAGTAACAATTGTAGTTAGAATGTCCTGAGCTTCTACACAGGGCTAGGAACTGTGCCGGGTGTGTTACGTACTTTTCCTAAATTAAGGTTCAGTAGAGCCCCAGAAAGCATGAGTCCAATAGTACCCATTTTACAGATAAGGAAACTGAAGCTCAGAGAGTTTTAGACCCTACTCAAAGAGTAAGTGGCAGAGTCATACTTCCAACTTTTTGAGCAACCAAACACCTATATTCTGCCCACTATTCCATAGAGCCCTGGGTTGGAAAGACCAATTGGACAAGGCCTGCTCAAAGTTGGCATGACTTTGTGAACAAGTGTGCCAACAGCACAAGACCATTGTGAAAAAAGGTGGATCTCTCGGTCCCTCTAAATCCTCCTTCTTAGGGGCACCTTTCAGAATCACTAATTCATGGAAAGAGTACACAGTCTAGCCATAGATAAATCTCACATTTTAGGGAAGGAGCTTCTCTTTATATTGCCCATCCTAATAAACTCCAATTGTTGAAGAAGAGGAGAGGGAATCAGTAGTGTGTGAGCTGCACTCCCAGCTCCAGGGAGGAACTCATCAGGTTCTGCCCAAGCTCCTGAGTCTCCTGCTCCACATTCTTAGCTCTCCTGTGGGAATCACTTCCCATCTGTTGTTTGCAAGTCACTCTGACAATTGTCAACCAGATGGGTGTCTAACAACAAGTAGGCATAGCAGAGCAGATTAGGGCAGTTTTGGGATTGGACTATTTTCCAAATGCAAAAACCACTTCTCTACCCTCATCCTAAACATCTATTCCAATACCCATTCCCCACACGGGTCAGCTCAAGGCTGAGAAACTAGAGTTGGCAAATGTCTATGAAAGAAGAGAGTCATGCATTTCAGTACAATTTACTGGGCACCTACACTACCTGAGACTTGACCAATAGCGAACCTTTAATGCAGCTTCTTTTATCAGGGACCTATTATCCAAAATCTCGTCCCTAGGCTGCCTGCCCTCTGCCTCCAGGCAAAGAATTCTGCAGAATTCAATTTGGTTCCTGATGGAAATGGACTTGAGGCCCTAGTGAAATATATAAATAATTACACGCCTGATGCATGTAACATACCTTTTCCTGTCATTCTTAACTCTGCCTGGCCCTTGCTTAGTCTGCACAGATGGAGGTAGCTTTTAAAATGACACATGCCAGGGGTGCCTGGGTGGCTCAGTTGGTTAAGCGTCCAACTTCAGCTCAGGTCAGATCTCATGGTTAATGGGTTCGAGCCCCGCATCAGGCTCTTTGCTGACAGCTCAGAGCCTGGAGCCTGTTTCAGATTCTGTGTCTTCCTCTCTCTCTGCCCCTCCCCCGCTCATGCTCTGTCTCTGTCTCAAAAATAAACTATAAAAAAAATTTTTTTTAAATGACACATGCCAGACCCAAGATCCTAGAGATGCAGTGGCTGCCCTAAAACCTCACTGGCAGGGCAGGCCCCCTGGCGTTGGAGATGATGGTCTTGCCATATTTGTCCTACCTTCTCCCATTTTATAGCTTGGCTTTGGGTGTCTTCTCCTTCACTCTAGATTCTCTCACTGCCCCTCAGAATAACCCTTCATGGCTCCAAGAACCTGGAGAAACTCTAACTTGCCAAGAGATGTTAAAAATGTAGGCATGTGCGCACACACACATAAGTAGCTCACAAAAGACATCCATAATGGACCATGGGAGAGGACACTCTCCATTTGGGTGCCAGGAGTAGGGATGGTTTTCTCTTAGGAGGAAGGGGCCCTTTCCTGGCAATCTGGGGAAGTAGCTTTCAGACCTCCTGGGATGCTGGCTCTTTTCCAGATCCTGGTGACCCCTCCGTTGGAGCTGGACCCTGTTTTCAGATCTTTCCTGTATCTTCCAGTACATGTAATGCACCCAAACACTGCCTAGAATTCTGGAGACCACCCCTCATCCTTCCTCATTCCATCCCCTTTGATCAGAATCCTTAAAAACCAAGGCTGAACTTGAACTTGCCCTATATCCCCAGACATGTGAGCAGAAGGATCACAGCCATGTCTACTTAACCAGGATGACTCTCTCCTCCTGCCTCAGAAGATTGCTTTGAGCTGTTCAGGGACCCACTCAGTTCCTCTGTCCTACCGCACCGGCCCCCACTAACCCCCACCTGCTCACAGCTAGGGCTGGGTCACACATGCCATTTAGGAAGATGTGTCAAATGTCAAAAGTCTCCTTCTCTGTGCCAAACTGTCCTTTTGTACTTGCACTTAAAAGCCTCTGTATCAGCAGGGGGTTGGGGGGTAGTGCAAGCCAAGAGAGAGGACATGCAGATCAGGGGAAGGGTGTGGATCTGCGAGAGGGAGTGTGCCAAATGAACTCTCATTGTGGGTTTGTTGAGCACCCACCCTGTGGGTCGATGCACCAAAGAGGAAAGAAGGTCAAGTGGATGCTGGGAGCAGCCTCAGATGGGCTGAGCCAGAAACTGGAGCAGTTTCGTATAGGCAGTGCAGCAGACACAGAGAAGAGAGGTGGTGGGGACTAAGCGGCTTGTTTTGTCCCCCCTAGAGCAGGGCTCGCTGTGGTCTGGATGTGGGGGAGCTTCTCCAGCAAGCAGAGAGGCTAGGACCCAAGGAGTGAGGCTGGGCCCAGCTGTCACAGCTCAGCTCCTTCATTCCAAGAACCTTGGCTGTCTGTTCCCCTCTTTAGAATCCCTGTCCTGCTGCCAGCTCCCTTGGCCTGAGCTTCAGAGGTACCAGAGGAGACACCTCCACAGGCCCACAGGATGGCCTTTTTCTCCCACACCAAGAACCGCACCATTGGTCTGGTGTGAGCTGGCCTGGAATGCCCCAGATGCGGTCCAGCCTCCTGTCTGCACGAAGCACAGAGACTCTGCTGCCTCCTGTAGGCCCCATATGGGTCCAGCACTCCCTGGGGATGCAGGAAGACTTCCTGACCTGCCCGCCGGCGCCCACGCCCACCATGTCCATGTTTTTGTGGCTCCAGCCATTTCGCCCTCCTGCAGTTCATGCATTATCCACCAGCTCAGCAAAGGTAGTACATACACCTTCACTGTGTGGTGGGGCTACAATGAGCAAGTCGAACAAGGTCCCTGTCCTCACGGAGCTTGCTGACTAATTTGAGGCAGGCAAGCGATCACATAAAAGCATAAAGGGCATATCCTCTGGTGAGAGGGTGCAGTGGCTCTGGGAGCACCTAGTTGGAGTCTGCGATAGTTTCCTAGGACTGCTGTCACAAAGTGCCACAATTTGGGAGTTTAAAACAGCAGACATGTATCTTCTCATAGTTGAAAATCAAGGTGTTGGCCGGGTCATGCTCCCTGCAAAGGCTCTAGGGGAGGATCCTTTTGTTCTTGGTGGTTGCTGGTAACCCCTGACGTCATTGGCTCCCAGCTGCGTCTCTGCCTCCACCTCCACATGGCATCTCCTTCTGTGTCCATGTCCTCTTTCCTTCTTCTTCCAAGGACACCACTCATTGGATTAGGGGCTCATCTCACAGTCCTGTGACCTCATCTTAACTTGATTACGTCTACAAAAGACTCTTTCCAACTAAGATCACATTCATAGGTGCTGGGGATTTTAGGATTTGGATATATTTTAGGGGACACAATTCAACTCACAACAGGACCTTTAGTATGGAGTTGGATCATCAGGGCAGTCTTCCTGGAGGAAGTGAAATTAGCCTTTAAAGGCAAGTAGGAGTTAGCCAGGTAAAGAATGAGGTGGGACAACCATGTGTGAAGTCCAGGGGCAGGAGAGGCTTTGGAATGCTAAGGCTGTAAAGGGCATGCAGTCTGGCTGAGGCAGCCATAGGAAGTTGGAGTGACATGGATAGACCTTGACAGGGGGGTGGTTGGTGCAGAGCCCTGTGTCACATGTTAAGGGGTTTGGACCCTGTCCTCAGGTTATGGGAAGACACTGAAAACTTTTATGCGAGGGACTGACATGGTCATATTTACATTATAGAGATATCATTCTTGGAGCCGCATGGGGAATGGATGGGAGAAGATAGCCTGAGGATGGGGATGGGGAGGGGTGGGGAAACCTTTGTCATGGTCCAAGGTAAAGAAGGCGATGGCTTACCCTGTGGTCAAGGCACAGGGAATGGAGAGAAGCAGATGAGTAGGGAAGTATTTACAACAAGACTGTATGGTTGAGGGCATATGGCGGAATGAAAGAAAAAGCCAAACAGGATTTCAGGCAGGCCTCCAGCCCAGGAGATTTCCAGAGAGGCTGGATCATACTTCCCTGGGGAGCTTATGTCAAGAAGGAGGGGGACCCGCACATAAGGAATGCACATAGATGTCTGAGGCTTTGATGTCAAATGCATACAGCATTTACACAGTGTGGAGTGAAATGCCCAGAGGACAAGGGTCCTGTCTTCCTTCAAAGAAAACTGTAGTCTTGTTTCCACCAACATGGGGAAAGCACAAATTGTGACCTTATTTGGAGGAACAAAGCTTCAAAGGGGAACAGTTCAGTGCAGGGCACTGCCTTTAAGACTGGGGCTGCGAAGGGGACTTTGCATGGGCAGGAAGGGGCTTTTGGGTCTCCATTCCACCTGACCTTTCTCTCTCTTGAGGTCACAACATCCTCCCCTTCCCTCTGCCCTCCCCCCACCCCATGTTCTGGGCTGCTGCTGATTTTCATGCCCTACCCCCCCAGCTGGCCTGACCTGTGTGCTCCTGGACACAGCCTGCAGGTTTGCCCAGCTCCCGGGAAGATGCCAGCAGACCCGCAACCTGGCCTCAGGCACTTGCTGGTGTCCCAGTACGTGGCCTCAGCATCTGCTGATCCAGGCCCTCTCCCATCAGAAAGCAGCTGACTGAGAAAGATGGAAGTGAAGTTATATTTTTGATTCTGAGAATTAGTGGGGTTTGGGGACACTGGGTGAAAGGGACACCTGGGTGCCTCAGTCAGTTAGGTGTCCGACTCCTGATTTTGGTTCAGGTCAAGATCTCACAGTTTGTAGCTTCAAGCCCTGTCTTAGGGTTTGTGCTGACAATGCAGAGCCTGCTTGGGATTCTTTCTTTCCCTCTCTCTCTGCCCATCCTCTGCTCATGCATGTGTGCACTCTCTCTCTCTCTCTCTCTCTCTCTCTCTCAAAATAAATAAATAAACTTAAAAAGAAAAAAAAAAACCCAGGAGAATAGGATCCACTGTTCATGAAGCCAAGCACTGTGCTGAGTGCTTTGCAGACATCATCTCGCTTGCCCTCCACACCCAAGTTTGTTATTTCCATTTTATAGATGGGGAGATGGAGGTTTGCAGAATGAAGTAACCTTCCAATGGTCACACATTGTCTGAGGTCACACGGCTGGTATGTGGCAAAGGCAAGGCTAAAACCCAAGACTGTGTGATTCCAAAGCCTGTGTAGACAGCCGTTCCCCCCGCCCCCATTCCCTGCCTTCCTGCGCCTGGTTGTGGAGCCCCCGCCACGGATCTTTGTGGCACCTCATCCCCCCTGCCCAGTATCTCAACAGCCAGTGTTAAGATGATCCCAGACCCAAACCAGCCCCATGATAGATTTACTTGAGATTAAAAACAAACAAACTACAGATCTCAGATATGGAAATGATGTTTATGATACTCATTGTCATAAAAAGTCTGTGCATGGCCTCTTGTTTTATGGGCTTTTCCCTACTTTACCCTCAGTCCTCACGCCTTTCCCTTCTCCTCCCCTCAGTTTTCACTCCAGTGTGTCTGATATATGGCCTAACATCCTCGTGGATCCTTGTTAAAATATGACGTTGTTTTGTGGGGTGTATGTGTTTTTAATTTACACTAATGGTATTGTGCCATAAATCTTATTCTGTTTCTTACTTTTTTTTTTTTCCACTTTGAGCTCCGTTTTAAAGATCTATTCCTGTTGCTCTTTTTTTTTTCTTTTTTTTTTTTTAATGTTTTATTTATTTATAGGAGAGAGAGAGAGAGAGACAGTGTGAGCAGGGAGGGTCAGAGAGAGGAGTCACAGACTGAAACAGGCTCCAGGCTCTGAGCTGGCAGTCAGCACAGAGCCCGACGCGGGGCTCGAACCCACGAACCGTGAGATCATGACCTAAGCGAAAGTCGGACGCTTAACCGACTAAGCCACCCAGGCACCCCAACCTGTTGCTCTTTACATAGCTAGCTCATTGCTTCGGGTGCACCCACTGCCTTTCTCTTGCCCATTCTGCCAGGCTTCAGCTAACCCGAAGCAGCAACAGGATGATCGTGTGGTGCACATGTCTCAGGAATCTGGGCAGGAACCTCTCAGGCTCTACACCCAGGAGAGGATTGCTGGGTTATGGGCTTTGTGCCAGGTTCGCTTCAGTAAATATGCCCACAGCACTTTCCAGAATGTATCTCCCACTGTATGTGGTCACAAACAGGGTTTCCATCTCTGTTTTTTTTTCTCTTACACTTGGTTCCATCCACCTTTCTACATGTGTAACTTCCTTGAGATTGGCTGGCACCCAAGCAAGGGGATTATGAGACCACGGAGCTGAGCCAGTCTCCTACCTCAGAATAGCAGCTCCTCCTTGGCTGCTGGCCTCCAGAAGTGTCCATGCACTGGCCTTGCCACAGCCTGCTCTGTGGTGTCTGTGAACCCCTCTTTGCTCTTTGCCTGACTTGACTTACCCAGCCCTGCTTAATCAGAGTCACCCATCAGCATGGGTAGAACTCAGAATTAGTTGTGCTGTCTGGTGTCCTTGTGTCTGGGGATGTGGCCACCATACCCATCTTCCTCTTGGCCCTCACTAAGTTTGCTCCAAACGTAACGGGGTTCCTGCCTCATTTCTAGTGCTGGTCCTTCAGGGCCAGACTTATTTCTGCTCGTTTCCCTGGTTTTCTTAATCTCAGCTTAATCCACCCGCCCAACCTACCTAGGGAGCAATCCCAGCATGCTTTCCTCCCTAGGACAGATGATTATTTGCGTAAGTAACAGAGTGACCTGCTAAGGAGCTTGTTTTTGGCTTTTCACTACTGTAGCAAGACATTGCCCTGGGGGGTACTCACAGAAAGGAACAGTGCTCCTTCCACTGCATCCCCTGAAAAGCATGGACACTCCTTTGTATTTCTTCCTGATTGGCCATCAAGTTCCACTTAGGAGTGGAGAGGTGGGTAAGTCCTCTGTGCCTCAGATTTGACAAAGGACATAGTCTGAGGCTGAGAGATAGTTGAGGGCTGATGGTAGATTCCTGAGAACCAGCTCAGAAATCTATGAGGAAATCACATGTAAGAGGAAGAGAAACCAAAGAAGCTGACCTTTAGGAAAAGAATAGATGAAGCAGAAGAACAGAGAAAAGCAGAGACAAAAAACGATAAGGAATCTGAGAGCAGAAAGAGAAATGGGGAGAATCCTGCCGGACACCTATGTTGGTTAACAATTGCCCCCAAATGCTGTGTAACAAGCGACCATGAAACCTCAGTGTCATGGGCCTTGTGTTCATGTAGCCTATGCTTCTGTTGGTCAGCTGGGATGGGTGGGTCCAGGGTGGGCTCAGCTGATACTCTCATTTTCCCCTGGGACTAATGGGCTGGGCCAGGCATGCTGTTCTCATGGCAGTGGCAAAGTGCAAGACAGGGGCACTTGGGTGGCTCAGTTGGTTAAGCATCCAACTCTTGATTTCGGCTCAGGTCATGATCTTGGGGTTTGCGGGTTTGAGCCCTGCTCTGTACTGATAGTGTGGAGCCTACTTCAGATTCTCTCTCTCCCTCTCTCTCTCTGCCCCTTCCCTGCTCTTTCTCAAAATAAATAAATAAACATTAAAAATAAAAGCACAAGACAGCAAGTCCAATCATGCACATGCTTTGGGCACATGATGCTTGTCCTGATCTCATTGACCAAAGCAAATCACATAGCAAAGGGCAAGGAAATGAGATGAAAGTTTGGGGCCATGAGTGTACTCTACCATGCAAACTTTCAGTTCCTGTGAGGGCTAGTTGTGTTCCCTGTAGTTTAGTTTATGAGTGGGACCTTTCTCCCTTATAGCCAAACAATTCCCAGTCGAGGTGGGTGTCAGGATATAGCTTAGGAGATCTGCTTGACTTCTCTTTGCATCGTTCTTATGGCAGAGGGTGTGAGGCCAGAAGACACATTGGACACTTGATAAGGAGAGACTGATGGGCTTGACCCACCAGGGGGAAATGATTAAGAAAGAAGTGTTGTCTATGGCAGCATGCCTGGGTCACCACAACCAGAGGACCCTGGTAGACTCTACTTCTCTTGGCAGGGCTGCTTTCAGTGAGATTGTTTGTAGTGGTGTGTAGTGTGGGCACAGTGGCTGGGCTTCTGGACATGGTGATTCTCAACATCAGGTGGAGTGTCAGATAGGGAGGCCTCTCTGGGCCAATGTGAGGGCTTCCAGAAGGATATTTGTCTCAAGAAAGGAGGAGGAGCTGGTGTGAAAGTAGACCCGTGGGTCAGAATCCAGCTGGTCAGGCTGCAAGTCAGCTTGGGGTCCAAGCCCAACAGAGAGCTGGGGTGGAAACCAGGCACCAAGCCCATGACAGGGGGCAGTCCCACCAAAGGGAGAAGCAGTGAGAAAGGCTCTGGCTCCATTTTTGCATGAGAAGTGTGGAAATGCGGCATTTTATGATTCCCAACCTGGAGAAGTTCCTGACTGCCTCCAGACCCAACTCTCACTGGCCCAGGGCCAGGAGGTAAAGGATTCGTGTGTGTGTGTGTGTGTGTGTGTGTGTGTGTGTGTGGTCTTATCACCCTACTTCAGTGGGCCTAGGGTAGGTAAGTACTACAGAAACAAGACCTGGAAGCCTGCAAATTTAGATGAGAGCTTCCTTTCCCTTCCTCCACCTTCCAGGAGGATGGGAGCAGCCTCAGCTGCCTCAGCTGCCTGCTAATGCTGCTTCAGAGTTATTGGTGGTCTCAGGGGCCCTATCCCTCACTTACAACAACTGCTCAGGAGCCAGATCTTTGGGACGTTTATGGGAGATGAGGATGTATGACCCAGAACAAGTTTGACTCTGACCCCCCACTGAACTGGCAACAGGAGAAGTGAAATCAATTCTGGTAACCTGAGCAGCAGGAGAAAGCCAGCAAGAGTAACGGGAAACTGTCAAGGTCATTTTCTCACCTGCACAACAGGGAAGAGGAGAAAAAACGAGCCAATAACAACACAATGATTGTGTATTGATGCCCGCTACGTGGCAGATCTTGCACTGAATAATGAGATATGAAAGTGCATGAGAAATGGTCCCTGAACTGGTCCTGGACTAGCTGACATTGAAGGAGCGCACATAAACACCTAAATAAAACATGCAACCATGGGAGAAAAGGCAGAGTGCTGTTTGAGCCTAGAGGAGGCAACACCAGCCAGCTTGGTCAGGGAGTATGTGTCTGTCAGCACAAGCTAGGTTATACTGCAGTAACAAACAACCTCTGTACTTTGGAGGTTTTGAGCAAAGGTCTCTTTCTCCATTATGGGTTGGGAAGGCTCTCTGCTCCACATGATCAGGGATCCAGCTTATCAGAGCAGCTGCTATCTGGAATGTTACTATTTGCCATATCAACAGGAAGAGAAAGACCCTAGAGAGTGTCACATGACAAGCAGGTACTCGGGCGCAGAAGGGACATGTGTCATTCTACTCAGGACCCATTGGCCAGAACTAGTCACAGGGCTTCATACACAAGAGGCCCAGAAATGTGATCCTATCAGGTGGCCAGCATGTAGGAAAAATGAAATATCTGATGAGCAGCACTGATGATGGCCGCAGAATGTTTGAAATTACTCCATAGAGGAGTAGAATCTTGAGACAGGGCTTAGAGAAGTAGACAATGAGGCAGAGAATAGGCAAGGATGTTCCAGGCCCATAGGCTCCATGGAGACATAAAAATGGGAGATGTACACCAGGAACCCTTGGGACACAGCGAAGTTGGAGCCCGGGGGTGGTGGGTGGTAAGAGGGAGAAGAGGGTGAGGGGGCCTCACTATGACGTTTCCTGTGAGTCTTGCTTGGGAGTTAGTTTATCCTCCAGCAATGTGCAGACAGCAGGCGTGGTTCGGCAGCCCAGCACTGGGGATGCTTAAAAGGGAAATACCCCGGAGGATTTGGGGAGAGCTATATTGGGCACTGAGCTTCCCATGCAAGGGCCTGCAGTCAGCTGGCCTCAGCCTTCATTGTCTTTGTTTCCCTGGATAATGCTTTTTATAACTCTGTAATATCCAGCACTCGCTTTTAGTATAAGATTTTTAAAACCCGCTGTTTTGACTAGGGTGCAGTTAGACCGTCTGAGCTGGGATTCTTAGGGTGAATGGAATCGTGTTTTTTGTTGTACTTTGGAGTCAATACATACAAGGGATCGCACTGATGTCAACAGCTGGGCAGCTCCTGGAAGTGCCAGAGGCCATTCTCAGTTAGGGCTGTGGATCGCTCGTCGCCATGAGACAAGAGCAGGCAGGAGGCTTCTATGGTCAGACTCCTGAGGACAAACGTCTCTGGAAAGGATATACAGTTGCGGTTTCAAGTTGCCTGCCACCTCCCTTCTCTCTAGAGAATTCTCCTGCCAACATAAAGGGAAGAGGCTGGATGGGAGGGAACTTTGAAAGAAACTGCAATGTGGGAAGGGCTTAGTCTAAAATACCTTTGTTAAAGTTGAGTTCTTGGAGCCACGACTGAACACTGTGGGGAGAGGAAGATGTGTTCACATGTGGTGCCCCCTGTGGGGGGGCCCTTAGCACCCTCCTTGTTCCCTGCTTGCACAGGGTAGAGAGGACTTCGTTCCTCGTCCCCAAGAGGGGAAAGTGTTGGAGAAAGCTCTCTTGGTTTCTCTATTCTTTGCATCATTGTGCTCCCTCTCATAACTGAGGTGAAGCTGCTGCTTCCCCAGGTAGACTTTCTTCTTCCTCAGAGAAGACCCAACTGCTCTGAAGGACTTTCAACTGATTAAGTCAGGCCCACCCAGGTTCTCTGGGGGTGCTCTCTCTTACTTCTAGTCAACTGATTATGAACTTGAATCACATCCACAAAATACCTCCACAGCAACACCTAAATTACGGTTTGCATGGATAACTGGGGACTGTAGGCTGGCCAAGGGGACACATAAAACTGACTATCCCAAAGGGCTTTGTCTATTTTCCTCATACCAGAGACTGATATTTCAGAAGATTCACTAGAAAGGCACGCACAATCTTTGGTTTTGCTTTTTGGCGCCCACAACAGCGTAACAAGCTCCAGAACTAGCTTTTTATCAAGTGCCACCCGAGGTAAGGAGGAGCCTGGCTACGGGATCATGCGAATCTACCCAGAGGTCCAAAAGAAGGATTTATATAGCCTCCAGGCAGAAATCCCAAAGAACTGAGCTCCCACATTGCCTCCGGTGTAACATGGGAATCCTGATACTTACTTCAGAGGGTGTTTCTGAGGATTAAATAAGCCAGCAATAACTTGTAAGCGGTGATGCACTGCTCAGATGAATCAGCTTCGTTCTCACAGAGATGATAAAATAATTTCTAAGTACCAGCCTCCAGTTCTAAATGTCTTCTCCGGTAAGACTGGTGTTCCTCATCTATTACCAGTCATCTGTAGTTGTATGATATGCTAGATTTCGGCAACATAATAAGAAAGCTTAGCTTTAAAAAGCATGGACCAGTATTCTAGAAAGTTATGTGAAGCTATTTCAAGAAGTGTGGCAGAAATGACATTTATGTGACTCGTTTTGTACATAATCTTGGAAAACGCCCACTTCTCATGTCTAACTGAAATGTCACCTCCATGGGGAGGGCTGTCCTCGTCTTCCCAGGCCTGGTTCTGTGCTTTAACCGAGGGTGACCACTGGTGATGGTGGCCTGAATGCAGACTCCATGCTCACTGCCTGCCTCGGCCGCCCTGACCTCCGGCTCACCTCCAGCCCTAACATGCATCCGACACATGCGCTCCTTCCTGCCGGTGCATTGGAGCCCCACTCCCTTTGATGAAGGCGGGATGGCAAGCTGTTCCCACCATGCCTGACGTTCGCTGGCCCTGAGGAACTGACCCCTGGTACCCATGGTCATGTTAGCAGCTGTGGGTGGTCCACCATGTTTCAGGTGCTGTGCCGAGTGCTTCATGTCTGTTATTTCACTTATTCTAGAACACAATACTAAGAGCATCTGACATTTATATGTGGATCTACAGCCTTCTGCATTTCAGGTTCTTTCCTAAAAACTGGTCACATATTAATTTATGGAACTCTCATAAACATGAGAGTTCAAATCATTCCATTGTACAGATGGTAAAATTGAGCTTAAAGGTCTTGCCCAAAGTCATACAGACTGATGAGTGACTGTCAAATTCACCTAACTCCACAGCCGGTGTCCTCAACCACTACCTTATGCTGCCTCCATTAAAACAGTCTGTGGGACACCTGGGTGGCTCAGTTGGTTGAATGTCCGACTCTTGATTTCAGTTCAGGTCATGATCTCACAGTTCATGGGTTCGAGCCCAGCATTGTGTCCTGAGCCGTCAGTGCCGAGTCTGCTTGCGATTCTTTCTTTCTCCCTCTCTCTCTACCCCTCCCCTGCTTGTGTGTGTATGTGCTCTCTCTCTCAAAAATAAACTTTAAAAAAAGCAAAAAGCTCCCAAAAAGCTGTCTAGAAGTTTCTGTTTCTGTTTCAGTTGTTGCCATCCCCACCCCCACATGCACACACGCACATGCACACCATTCAAGCCCCTAAGATATTACTTTTAGTTTGGGGTTTGTGGCAGCCCAGACTTCGTGATCTGGGCTTCTCTCGCTCTCCTGACTTAGCTGCACCTGCCTCCCCTGCCAGCTCTCCAGGAGCCACAGAAGCCCAGCGACTCCTCACGTGTCCCATGACACTGGCCCACGCTTCTATTCTCTCCCTCACTGCACTGACTTTATCTGATGTGTCTCCATCTCTTCACTGGCCTGTGGATTCCTTTAGGGCAGAGATTGCATTTCCATCTTCCTGTCTTCCGATCCTGACTCAAAGGAAGAAATGATGGGGTGAGTTGACCTGTAGCATTAGTTGGAAAACCCCTTCTTTGGCACAAGTGGAAATAAAACCAATGGAAAAGGTTAAGGGAACCAGAGAGGGTTGGATGTGCCCATAGCTGCTGCCTAACAGGACTGGAGAGCAGAGTCCACTGTCCCACGGAGAGCAGGAGGCACCTGAGGGGCTGGAAAATTCACACCAGGACCCTGGCTCTGCCAGTTAGAGGCACAATGAAATGTGGCTGACAGCTCCCCCCACTTCTGCTCAAGCATCACTATCTGATTTCTCTGCCATTCACATTTATTAAAATTCAGTGCTATTTCCCAGAGAATGACAAAAGTACAAACAGACCCACCTTAAATAGCTTAAAGGAAAAAAATAAGGGAAGGAGAATAAGAGGGAAGAAGGAGATGGCACAGGAGGGAAGGAGAGAAGGGAGGGAGGAGATGGGGGGGAATAAAAACAGGGGAGGAGAGGAAGAGAATATTTCAAAACAGACCTCAGGAGGTTGCATGGCTTGGCTGTTCAAATCAACAATCACGTTGGTGGGTTCTTATCTCATCTCCACCATCTGTCTCCAGGGTCTCAGTCTTGCCTCCTGTAAAATGAGAAGTAACACATCTTCCCCTACTCTAGACTCTGCTGTGAAGAAGGACTTACATATGATCTCAAGGATGTGGTGATTTCTCAGGACCTCACTCTCTTCCCAAGAAGATCACAAAACTTGTCAAGTCTTCTGCTGGATTTGAGAAAGCATTGCACAGAGGTGGAGAAAGTTACTCACCAGACTTCCAGGGAGCTGTGGAAGGTCAATCAGCCTCACGCTGCTCTTGGTTTAGGAGCAACTGGCACAGGGCTAGTTGGATCCCACCTCCCAGGGGGGGTGCATGTAAGGGTCAGGGTCTCTCTGCAGAAGGAGCAGCTTTGAGAAACAACAGGGCTTGAGGGGAAGGACTGGAGCTGTTTGGTGTCTTAAAAATTACTGAGGATCCCAAAGGGCTTTTGTTATGTACATTGTATTTATTATATTAGCATATTAGAAATTAAAGTTGAGAGCATTTTAGGACAGCAGAATACACAGTCACATACTCCCTCAGCTCTCTGAGCAGTGACATCATCAAACATCAGATGGGTGCTAGAGAACTCCACTGTATGCTTTGGAGGGAAAGGCAAATAGCATATTAGTGTAGTTATGAGGAATTTCGATATCACAGACACCTTGGGAAGGTTTCAGGTCCTCTCTGTGTCCCTGGATTCCACTTTGAGAACCTCTGATCTACACACAGAATGTTGTACTTGATGGAATTCCTCAAGCCCCCGGCAAGACTCTAAGATACTGAGCAGTGGAATCACAACCATGACTGGATTTCTTGAGCTATGGGTATCCTTTGATGTGCAGACAAGTCAGGATGGCTCACCCAGCCAGAGGAGCAAAACGAGAGGGACAGAGGAAAAAGCATGGGCACAGATTTGCAGAAAGCACGGAAAGGGCTCTGGATCCATGCAAGCTGTGAAATTTGGGGGTTTTGACCATATTTGTATAAATCTGCCAAAAGCAGAAAGACTCCAAGTATGACTGAGGTCCAAGCTTGTTGTGGTGACTCCACTCAAAGGCCTTGGACCCTCCAGCAGCATCTGTACCCAGGCCGTGAGGTCAGTGTCTGCCCTCAATCCCCTGCTGCCCTCCCCTTCTTGGTGCCGGAGGAAACAAGAAGCTGCCGCAATCAAAATGAAATGTCAAATTTTTTAAAACCAGAGGAATAGCTGTAATTTGCAAGGAGACAGAATGCAATTAGCATACACTTGTCAGAACGGGAGCCGGTTTTGTGAGCCCCAAGTAAGACTGGGCTGATTCCTGCAATTCCATTTGCATTTTGTCCCATTAATGGCCAAACCAGTACGATAAACAGAAGTCAGTTGGGAGCACTCGTGAGCCTGACCCTTAAGGTTTTTCATGGAGGAAGAGAGGAAGTAAGTGCCTGCCTGTGCCTTTCTGCTTGGGGCAAGGGGAACTGAAGACCCCAGCCCGGGATCCATCAGCCCCCTGCTTTAGCGCTTTGTGTAACCTTTGCTTTCCGGGTCACAGCTTTGGGGGTAAAGGCAAGAAAATCAGGTCAGATGGTAAGTAATAGCAGCGTTAGCCTGGCCATCTAGATGAGGACCTCGGGGTGGGGGTGGGGGAGGGAAATCACAGTTCCATGGCAAGTTCCAGGCTGGAAGCTTCTGTTGGGGCCTCTGTTCTCCGCTATACACTTGTCTGCCCCTACCTGACCTTGAGGTTGCTACTGGGGCTTACCATCCAACCCATTGCTTCTCTCAGTGCTGCTGCAGCCTCGTTCCCTAGGTTCTGTAGATCTTCGAGTCTGAACAAATTCCCTGGTGGGGTCGGGGGATGGGGATTACCTGCCTCCGGGACCCTCAGGCCCTCTGTGTGTGTCTCCGGTCCTGGGGAGCCTCTTCCCTGGGCTCCATTGAAGGAGCAGCTGTATGTTGAGCCAGCACAGCCCACGGATACAGCTGAAGTGCGGTTTTATTTTTGCTCCCATTCTCCCTTTAAAATGTATGCAGTGAGGACCATTTCTTGCCTGAGGATGAGATCTCTGTCTCAGGCAGGGCCCATAATTTTCTCCTGGCTTTTCGGTAATAAAAAGATCTCTGGTCACTTTAAACCACAAATACAGCCTCAGTTCAGTAATTAAAATGGTCTAGTTCGAGATAATAAAAATTCCGAACTCGTTTTAATGCCAGCTCCCCCTCGCCCCTCCCAGCTTGGCTCATGCCGGAGGTTCTTTGCCATGGAGAAGGGGAAGGCTCTTTGTCCAGCTTCGAGCCGAGTGTTTCTCCTCTCCCAGCTGAACTGGGGGTTGCTGAGGTTTCTGACCCTTTCAGAGTCTGGCTCGGAGCAGGCAGGATGCAGAAAGGGCATGGTTTTTCAGGTGGGAGCAGTTTTGTTTTCTCATGCAGACCCCTCAGCCTCTGGTTTTGCAGTGTCTCTGCCACACAGCATCAACTCACTGGAGCCCCTTTGCCTGGGTCTAAATGGACCCTTGGTAAAATGTGGACAGTCCCAGGCCTGAATGGTCTGCTTGGGAAATGGTGCATAGACATTTGTGGGGAGCCATCCTACTTTCCTCCTTAGCTATGTTATCTTGATGGGGATTGACATCATCCCAACCCCAGCAGTGGGTCCTGTGGCTTAAGCCAATCAGCTTACTCTGTCCCTCTCACCACGGAGACTGGCTAAGCTATGGGCGCCTTGCCAATCAGAGCAGAGAAGGGCTGGAGACACAAGCTGGGATTTGCATGTGGTCTCTGTTCTGTAGAAGTGACCAAAATCAACAACCTTTCTCTGCCTGGACAACGGGGTATGAAGCAGTGAGGTCTGGAATTGTGACAGCCTTTTTGCTACCACAAGATAGCAAGATACACAAGATAGTGTGGAGCTGCCAGAGGACTACCACGTGGACCCTAGGATGAAGCCAAGACTGCAGAAAGCATGTGCCTTGACTGTAGGAAGCAGGTCCTGGTGACACCATTTAGCATTCCTTAATGTTGGGTCCTCAATAAGGGGATATGGGTGAGAGTTGCCCCCCAAAGGACATCCAGCAATGTCTGGAGGTATTTTTGGTTGCCACAATGTGGCGGTTACTCCTAGCATCTAGGGGTAGTGGCCAGTGATGTTGCTAATCATCCTGCAATGCACAGGACAGGACAGGCCCCCACGATGAAGAATTATCTGTCCCCAAATGTCACCAGTGCCTGTCCATTGAGAAAGCCTGGTCTACAGCCAGAACTATATCTGGACTTTTCCATTATGTGAGCCAATGTGTTTCCTTTATTTTTTTATTCAGTCTGAGTTGGTTTTCTTGTGATTTAAAATAGAATCTTAACTGATAGTTTTCAAAAACAATGCCATCTCTTCTTTCCTCCCCAAACCTCTCCTCTCTGCCTCTCCTTGCCTTGTGGATTTCCTCTTGGGCACATTGACAAAATGACTCCTTCTGCCTCTTTGTTAGGCACTTTCCAGAAATAGAGTCCTACCTACCCCTGCGCCCCTGTCAAAAATCCCATCTCCTCAAGTCTTAAAGGTACTTGGGTGAAAGTATTTACAATTTTGCTTAAAAGTTTCAAGGTTGATACAGAAAATTTTTATTGTGGAATATATCAGATGTACAAAATGAGTGATATAATAAGCACTTTCATATACTCATTTTCCAGCTTCATATTCCTTTTCCTCAATAACACTTTCCTTTCCTTCCCCAAGAGAAACTAATATCTGAAATTTGATACTTACCTTCTCATGCATAGTTTTTGTGTTATATCATCCATTTATGTATTCTTAAGTAATACTTAACATTTCTTTGTATCTTTTATATACACTTATATAACATGCTATTATATTGTCTGTTCTCTTGTGGCTTGTTTTCTTTGTTATGTTTCTCAGAATCCTTTAGGCTTTTAGATAGCTTTGGGTCTTCCAGGTCTGCATGGTGCTCCATCGTAGGAATTTCTAAATCCATTTGCATGGAGAATCATCTTCTAATTTTTCATAAGTAGAAAGGATGCTGCTTGGAAGATTCATGAGCCTGTGTTCTAGAATACATGTATAAGAGCTTCTAGTGGATCCATCTAGGAGTGGAATTATTGAGTTATAGGGTATGTGCCACCTCCATCTCCACTCGCTGTTAGTATCAAAGGTCACTTTGATTTTACTTATGATGTATGCATGGTATAGATGTGTTGGAGGACACAGATACTGTTCTTGGTCTTCATCTGTCTTGACAATTCCTGAGATTCATGGGGTCTTTGTGTACTAAGACTATATGAATAAGTGTGGTAGAAAGAATAATGGCCTCTCAAAGATGTAACATTCTAATTTCTGGAATTTGTGAATATGTTACATGGCAAGAGGAACTTCACAGGTGTGATTAAGTTAAGGATCTTGAGGTAGGAACATTATCCTGGATTATCCAGGTGGGTCTGATGTAATTACAAGGATCCTTATAAGAGAGAGCAGAGGGGTCAGAGTCAGAGAAGGGGGTTGGAGTGGTTCAAGGAGGGGCCATTAGCCAAAGAAGGTGGATGGCCTCCAGAGGTTGGAAAAGGCTAAGCTCCTTCTGGAGCTTTCAGAAGGAACGCAGCCCTGCTGACCTATTTTATACCTCTAATCTCCACAACTGTAAGATAATATATTTGTGTTGTTTCAAGCCACCGAGTCAGTAGTGATTTGTTACAGCAGCCGTAGGAAACTAATAAGCAAAGCCAACTCAGAATAAAATCGAGAAGGCAAAGCTGGTCTCTAGTGATTCCACACACTCACTATTATACCTGACTTATAGTAGATGTTTAACTGATGTCTTCCCCTTCCTCTTCTCCCCATTTTCAATCTGTCCCCACTGCCAACATTTTAGGCTTACTTTTAGGTTCTATCAAAGGGGCAATCGACTGATAACAGGTTCCAATGTGAGGATGCCTAGGAGAGCGTTAGGAGCTCTAACCCAAGAAAATCACAATTATTACATGTCAGGCGCTGCCCAATGTGCTTTCACACAGTATCTTATTTAAGTCTTATAACAGCCCAAAATGTAATAATAATAATAATAATAATAATAATAATATAACTACTTACTACTGAGATCTTATTATTGGTTCCAGGATCCATTCAAAGACTCAGTTTAACTATCCACCTAGGCATGGTTGTCTCTTTTTTGCTGAGGAGGAATTTAACCCTGACAATGGTTTGTAACCTAGATTTACATGATCTCAGAATCTGTTTCTTTTATGGCCACTTCCTGAGAAAACAGCTGTGAAGGTTTCCCTCCATAGCACTCAGCTCCAGGCTTCCTCCTGTGCCGGAGGCCGCGCCGGCTCCGACAGGTCCAGGGGTCCCTGAAGGATGGACGGTGTTGGCGAAAGAGAATGAGAGAGCCCCGAGATTCTTTCTGATCACCAGGCAGGCATCTCTGTCCTGTCGGTTTTGGTGTCTTTATTTAAAGGTTCAACAACCATATGAGGTCAGAGAAAAGGAATTTCTTACAATGAGAGGTCTTTTGTGATATCAATTAACAGAATGTTCATAGAGAAGAACAGCATAACATACAAGTTAAATTGTATATAGATAAGCTAGGAGTCATTCTGTCTGGCCCTCAAGAAGATAAATGTTCCTGAATTGGTTTATTTGTGGAAACCATCATGGGGGCCCTAAATGTGCCTGTCTTTGCATCTGGGTTTATGTTTTAGCTACTCTTATCTGTCCTCATCCCAGCTGCCAGTGTAAGGGAGGGTGTTTGTGGAATGTAGGCCTTGAGGAAGGGACTGACGTGCTTCACCAATTATCAAAGATACATGTAGTAACTTATGTTCTGCCCTGAAATAGGCTCTTTGTCTCAGGGCCAGGCTCAGTTGTAACTCTTGTGTTCTTAACCCCTTAAGTCTTGGATCTGCAAGGCCCATAGGAAGAGCCTTTTGACAATTGCCCATAGAGCTTTCATCTAAAGTCTCTTTTGTAAAGGCAGGAATATGCTTTTCCTTATGAGGTATATGTATTCAGAATATGGGTCTGATATGGAATATTGGGAGGCCTGGTCAATACCAGCAGGCTTATATCCAACATGAGCTAATGGTAGCGGAAGGAGATACCAGTTTTCATTCCTCATGGGAGGAGCTGCAAACATTGTCACTTCCTTGCCGTGATTGCCATCCAGAGAGGCCGGTGCGGCTCCCGGCACTCCTGTACATGCCACATGGCCATCAGGAATCTCTACCCCTCAAATCCAAGAGATACCTCTGTTATGTGGCCACTGGTTATGTTTGCTGCAAGAAGAATATCTTCCTGCCGCTCCTAAGGCATGTTGACCGGACACTCCCAGACAAATACAGTAGTGACTTTAGAAGGTGGAATGACTTACCCAGTTCCAATGCCCCTGTAAACATTTCTCCTTCCATCTGCTGATGATAACCTTCGGTTTGCCTCCTCTACAATCAGAAGCAAAGCACAGGGTATCTGTAAGCAAACTCTGATGGGTTGCTGTCAACATATGCCTGTGTGTGTGTGTGTGTGTGTGTGTGTGTGTGTGTGTGCGTGTGCACGCGTGCTTGCGCTTCACACATGTAAGTGCTTGACTCTTGTGTGAGCCCCTGTATGATGGCTGGGCTTGACCAAAGGTTTGAAGCATGGAGATCACTGCAGTCTTTGATCTGTTGATGAAGCTTGGAGACAGGAGTGCGGTGCAAATGAATGAGGAAGCTCCAATGGCCATTACACTTTCTTAGCAATGGCAGTACTATGCACCAGGAAAATATCTCATCTCTGAACAGGCAGAAAATGGGTTTAAATGACAACTCAGTTTCCCCAAATGAGGCAGATTTAGTTATGTCCTCCAAATCCACTGTCCTCCCCTCCTAAGCTCCACTGCTCCCTCCCTGAAATTTATTCTCTCCTTCCTGAGTACACATGTGCTCAGAGACTATTTCCCCAACTTCTCTTGCAGTGGTTGTGATCATATGACTAAGTACAAGGCAGTATGAGCAGAAGTGATATGTCTAACTTCTGGGTCACCTCCAACAAAGACAAGCTGTCTTTCCTGGATGTGGCTCTGTTCTTCCCTTCTTGAGGTCTGAATGCTGATGTGCCAGTGAATCCAGCTTCCACACTGCAAATCAGGGGAAGGTCCTACAGGAAGAGCAACAGGATGGAAGGGGTCTGGGATCCTGACTGAATTCATGGAGCACAGCTGTCCATCAGCCTAGACTGTCTGGACTGTTATATAAATGGAAAATAAACTTCTCCTCCATTTAAGCTGTCTTGTCTTGGGGCATTTTTGTTACAGAAGCTGAGTAATTCTACCTTAACATTTACACTATACACAGCACCAAAAGAATGATTTACCAGGTTTTATACTTGCAGAAAGGATTAAAATTATTGCAGGGAATAAGCCTTGATTTTTTTGACTGCATGGATTGCAAACTGGATCATTCCTTCATCTTTATTCTTAACAATATAGTTCAATTGCATCTTAAGTTGGGTTTCTGAAGTTAGGGTATTAGATAAAAATGATTAATATTCAAAATATACTATAATACTCTCAATGCATTCAATGTAGCAGTGCTTTCTACAAACTTTGAAATGTGGTTATCTTTGCTTAAACGCAATGAAGACTGACATTTAAGGACCTTATTATATAAAAAATAGATTTTTTAATATGCTTAATGTTTTCCTTTCTCTCCAACTTTTTCTTTCTTTCTAGTGGATAGAACTGAATGCACCTAAGTTTAATGTGTGTATGAAGCAATTCAGCATAAACACTGGTGGCCAACAGCTTGGCTGCCAGGAATGAAGCCGACTCTGAATGCTGGAGGCCAGAGAGCTCCCAATCCATCTGGTTTGCTTCAGGTGCAGTCCTGCCTTGGGTTAGGGAGCTGGACACAGTGATTTAATGAGATTGCTTTGAGCAAAGACAGGCAGCTTCCGGAGTGGCAGAGGAAGCAGTTGCTTGTATAGGTAATTATTTTTCTCTTTTCCCATCCTCTCCAATATCTATCTTAACTACGGTCTGATTTACACTTAAAATTTTAGAATTAGAAATCTCTTTACTCTGACTCAATGCATTAATAGATGTTTCAACATAACTCATCACGGCATTTTATTTTTCCTCATTTACATTATCATTTTTGCAGCCTCAGCTTGTTTATTCAATGTTCACTATGGACATTTGGTAAAGAAAAAATTATCACTCGTACTCCTGTTACCCTGCCCCAACAACTACCTTTATTTCAGTTCAATCACTCTCAGTCTTTGTCCAAATGGATATATTTTTTCCTTACTTGTAATTAAATCAAACATACTGTTTGATATCTGACCTTTTTATTTCAAAATTTATTACCAAAATCTTTCTTTGTAGCTACCTCTTTGTAATTATAGTTTTAAGAGTTTTACAAAAGTCTGTTGAATTTATGTGCTGTGTTTTACTACACAGCTGTCACAGCCTATAATGGAGAGAATAATATCCACTTCTCAGAGTTGTTGAGAGGTTTACGTGTGGTACTTAGTCCAGCACCTGGTACATCACAGGATTAGTGGAGGGCATAGTTTCTGGACCCAGACTTCCTGGCTCAGAATCCCAGCTTCACCTCTACTTGGCTGAATAGCCCTTCAGAATTTATTTAATCTCTCTGTGCCAGTTTCCAGGTGTAAGATGGGAATGATAGTATTCTAGATCATAGGTTTGTCATGGGAATTCAGTAAGGGCTCTGTGTTAGTTCCTGTTGTTTTTGTCATTGCGAGTTTTATTTCAATCCAATATACTTGGTCTTTGCCAAAGTCTGAGAACCAGTTCTTTCAAGGAATTCAGTTTCATGTCTTATTGCTTTATCTAAAACTCCAACAATAATAATAAACTATTATAAAGTTATTTGGCATATGTGTTCTGTTGCTTAAAGTTGATACATTTTTACAGTTATCATTAAGCATAAAGTGGAGGTTTTGTATACAGTGAATATCAATTTTTATATACAAAGGGGACAATTTTGTTCCTTTTGTTAGAATTCTGAACATAAGAAATAGCTGCTATACTGTATCAAATGGTTTGTATCACCTACTGAAATGGTTGTGTTGTTTTTTGCTTAACTATTGAAGTGACGTGTATTCTTAAATGTACGAGGTTTCGTTTCTTTATCAAACTGTTTATTTATTATTTTCTTTGTTTTGATGCCTTTTGGGTTTTGCTCTGTTCTTTTCCTGCCTCTGTCTACAGCCTCTATACATATGTTAAGTGGTGAAAAAGTTTACAAAGGCCAAGTGAGCTGACATGAAAGTTCTAATGGTCAAGTGAGATCACATGAAAATCACTTCTATTAACTTTTAAGAATTGACGTTCACAGATGACTAGCAACTAGGTGACTAGTTAAAAGAATTTAATGCATTTTGAGTGCTTATTTACTTAATATTTGAAAATAAACCTTAGCATTTCTATAATATGTAATGTTAAATATTTCATTTATTTTAAACTTAAGAGGATTTGTTCTATGTAGTTCTGTGACTGTTACATGAATGGACTTTTGGCAGAATTTGCTTATACCCTTGGATATCTGTATCTAGTCACAGACAATACTGTGTGACTCTCTCAAGAATTTTTTCCAGGATTCATTAAGTGTTATATCTGACAGGAATGTAATTATTAATTGTGTTTACAATTGAATATGTGCATAAATAATAAAATAGGAAATTTTAATAACTATTAAGATCTTCCCAAACAGCATATGTTATGCCAAGTATGGCTGATAGGAATAGATTTCCTCATTATAAACCACCTTTATTTGCTGCATTAAATTATATATGTTCCTGAAATATTATTCGTTTATAGGGCTGATTTTACTTATTGATATTTTACTTCAATATTTTTATTTGCATTCAGATATTGTGTTGGCATAGATTTGTTATAGTATTAGTATCTTTATCAGATTTCAGGCCTTCTATCATACTGACCTCATAGTCTAATATGGGAACCCTGAAATTCTTTTCCTTGTTTTGGAACAGTTTATAGCATACAGAAATTATTTGTATTAGGAAGAATTAGCAGCACATCTCTATGACCTTTGTCATATAATAGATAATCTTCTATTAAAGCCTAACAATGTCTTCTCATTTTTCTTGCATCAAGTTTGTAATCCCATGCTTATTCCTCCCCCCATTTTATTGCAGTTATGTTTATCTGACAATTTGGCATAATGTGCTCTTATAATTAAAAAATATTTTATATTGGCTGTTACATCAGATTTCTGATTTTAATATTGTTAATCTGAATTTGGTTTTGATTAGCTTTACTAGTTTAGGCTTCTTTATTTTGTCATTTACTTAGTTTTTCCTTTCTTTCTTCCTTTGGGGTTCAGTTGCTGTTATCCTTGCCAATAGTGCCCTTGCCATTTGACCTTACTTCCTTTCCTTAGCCACAGGTGTTTGGGTGATACAAGCACTGGTCTTCCAAAAGGCAGGACTAACCATTATATCCTTGCTCACTAGCAATGCAATTAAGAGGCCCAAAGACTGTGCTTGCTAACCGTAGGGATTTGAGCTACAACATCAGAGTATGTATGAACCAATATTGTCACCAGCAAAGCCACATGCTAATTAAAATTAAGGGACAAAAGCATACCAGTCTGAGCTATGGAAGCTGGTAGGGAAAAAGGCAGAGGCATGCAGAAGTAAGCATAGGTTAGGGACCATGTAGCCCCAAGGAGAGGAAGAAGAGAATCTAGCTGCCTTTTGTTCTTCCAGACCATTGGGACCTGACTTTATTCCTCACCATGAATTTCCATGAGGATCTCCCCCTATTTTTATATAATTCCATTTTGTCCTTAAGCTGAAATTTCTGTTTCATGAAACTAAACACATCTTAAGATTTTCTTATGCTTTTAAGCTTAATGCTTATTTGACTTATTTTTTTAATAATAGAAGAATTTTCAAGAGTCTCTTGAATGCTGAGAACTGAGGGCTTATGGGGGTGGGGGGGACGGGAAGGAGGGTGATGGGCATGAAGGAGGGCACTTGTGGGGATGAGTGCGGGGTGTTATATGGAAACCAACTTGACAATAAACTGTTTAAAAAATATTAGAAGAATTTTAAAATGAAAAGGCTAAAGTAATACTAATCCATCATTTCTCACACTAATTATTCAGAAGCATTCCTACCCCATGATTCTTTGATAATCTTTGCTTTGCCCATTTTCCCATATGCCTACCAGCCAAGAGCAAGACACAGTTTTTTTCTCATAATGATTGTCTTAAGTTTTTCACAAATAGGTAAGGTACCAGATTCTCATCTCATTCTCTCTCTTTCTCTTTGAATTACAAATCAAATGAAGCAAAAAATCTTACAGCATCTCTGTGAATATATATCTAAATCTACACAAGAAAAAAAGAAAGAAAATATACCAAAATGTTATCAGTGGTTATCCGCAGTTCTTATTTTGTTTGTTCTTTCCTGTTTTCTGCAAACAATAAGAGCACATTATTTTATAATCAGATAAATGTAATTATATGATACTAAAAAATGAACAGTTACTTTTCTCTGAGTCTGAATTTGCTGTACTACAGAGGTTTTATATATAGTGTTGTTATTTTCATTGATTTCCACATTTGCAATTATTTGACCTTAATGCAATTTTGCAGAGAGTTTCTACTCTTACAAGCTTTAAAAATGTTCTGTCTGTTCTAACTTATATTACTAATAGAGCATTATTTACCTGACCACCAGACTTGGAAGAAATAGTCACAACACTTGTTACTGTTGACCCCGCATCTGCTCTCTTAATTGGTTCTGACTCGTCTTTCCCAGGCACTGGTAGATCAAAATGACGGATGCTGGTGCCTTTGTTCATTTATTCATTGTTTCCAGTAATTATTTGTGTGATGCTTACAGTGTGCCTATCACTCTTCTGGTGTCTGAGGCTACATGCTAACAATACTGAGTCTTCCTATCCATGGAGGTGGAGTATCTCTCCGTTTATTTAGATCTTTTTAATTCCTTTTATTAGAGTTCTGTAGTTTTCTTCAAATAGTTCTTGTACCCATTTTGTTAATTTCAGTATTTCATTTGTGGGGGGTGCTAATGTAAATGGTATTGTATTTTAAATATCAAATTCCAATTGTTTATTGCTTACATGTATGAAAGCAATTAGCTTAGGTATGTTAACCTTGTATCTTGCACATTTTCCGTAATTGCTTATTTGTTTCAGTGTTTGTTACATCTTTGTAATTTTCTACATAGAAAATCATGTCGACTGTGAACAATGACAATTTTATTTCTTCCTTCACAATCTTCATACATTTTATTTCCTTTTACTGTTTTACTTCATTAGCTAGCACCTCCAGTATGATGTTGAATACATTAGTGGGAGTGGAAATCTTTGCCTTGTTTCTGATCTTGGGGGCATCACCTACATCATCTATATTCTCACCATTAAGTATGATGTTAGCTGTAGATTTCTTGTTGATGTTATTTATCAAGTGAGAAAATTCCATTTATTCCTAGTTTTTAAAGAACTTGATCATGAACGAGCACTGGATTTTGTCAAATGTTTTTTCTACATCTATCCATGTGATCAAATGATATTTTTTTAGACTGTTGTTCATGTGACAGATTACATTAATTGATTTTCAAATGCTGAAACAGCCTTACATACCTGGAAATAAATCTCAGTTTGTCATGGTGTGTAATTCTTTATATACATTGTTGGCCTTAATTTGCTAGTGGTTTGTTGAGGATTTTTGCATTGATGTTCATGAATTATACTGGTCTGTAGTTTCTTTTATCTGATTTTAGTTTTAGGATGATGCTGGCTCATAGAATGAGTTAGGGATTTTACCTTCTGCTTGTGTTTTCTAGAAGAGACTGCTGAAGATTGGTATCATTTCTTCCTTAAATGTTTCGCTTAAATGTTTGGTAGAATTCACCAGTGAAACTATCCAGGACTGATGCTTTATATTTTAAAGACTATTAACTATTCATTCAATTTCTTTAATACATGTTGACATATTAAAATTATCTATTTCTTCTTGTGTGAGTATTAGTAGATTGTGTCTTCAAGGAACTGGTCCATTTTATTTAAGTTAGCAAATTTGTGGGCATGGACTTTTCATAATATCCCTTTATTATTCTTGTAATATTCATGGGATCACTACTGATGGCTCTTCTTCTACTTCTAATATTAGTAATTTGTGCCTTTTTTTTTTCTTAGTTAGCTTGGCTAGAGGTTTATCAGTATTATTAATCTTTTCAAAGAAACAGCTTTCGGTTTTGTTGATTTTTCCCCATTGTTTTCTTGTTACTCTTTCACTGATATCTTTTCAAATTTTTATTATTTATTTTTTATGCTTGCTTTAGATTTATTTTGCTCTTCTTTCTTCCTCGAATTTCCTAGGGTGGAAGTTTAAATGATTGATTTTAGGTATCTATTTTTGTCTAACATATACATACATTGCTAGAAATTACCTGCTAAGTATGGCTTTTGCTGCATTCCACAAATTTTGGTGTTATATTTTCAGTTTCATTTAGTTCATATTTAAAATTTCTTTCTGTTGAGATGCTTTTTTTGACCCATATTTAAAAGCATGTTGTTGGGGCATCTGGCTGGCTCAGTCTGAAGAGCATGCAACGCTTGCTTTTGGGGTCATGAGTTTGAGCCCCATGTTGGGTTTAGAGATTAAATAAATAAACTTGTGTTTACTTACCCTTCAGCAGACTGAAGGAGTACCAGGGGAAGCAGGGACATAAGTTAGAAAATATTACAGTCACCTATTCCAGAGTGGATGGCTGCTTGGCCAGCCTGGCAGCCATGGGTAGTGAGTATGATCAAATATGGGATATATTTAGAAAGTTAGGCCAGCTGGAAAAATACAAAAGAAGAAAATTTAAAAATATTTCTAATATCTTCTTTCACAGTGAAAGCTCTTATTATCAGTTGCCTATCTTTTTTTACATATATCAGATATTTTATTTGCTACTTTCTCAACTATGAAAAAACATTTTTCGACATAAATGCATAAGATTTGATTATGAGATGCACCAAACTTTACTCCGCTCATCCTCTATTGCTGGACATTCGGGTTACTTCCAATTTTTCACTGACTTATAAACACCTGACACATATGTTTATTCTATTAGCTAAGTGCATGCGTTCTTACTTATTTCTTTAGGATACTTTCCTAGATGCAGACAAATGGTTTGCAAGTTAATCTGCATTTATTAATTACCCTCCAAATTATCCTCCTATCAGCAGTTTATGAATAATACCCTTTCTGTAGCACCCTTATTAAGCATTATCTATCTACTTACCACAGAATATTATCATTGCATTTAATCTTTGCCAGGTTGCTAGGCAAACAATGTTATCTCATTGCTTTAATTGGCTATTCTTTGATTTTAAGTGAGGTTGAACATTTCCTTGACTGCATCGATTGACTCTTCCCTAGTCATTACTCCGGTCACAGTTCACCTGTGTTGGCATGAAGGATAGACTAGGTGAGGGGGCGGGGCATTTATACTGCAAGTGACAAACAATCCAACTAACATAATCGAAAAGTCCAAGGGTAGAAAAGCCATATTCAGGTCTAATTGGATTCAGGACTCAAAGGATGTTTTCTGGGCTTCATTTGTCACTGTCGTTTTTAGTTCTGGTTTCTACAGTGTTGTTTTTTGGTCTCAGGCTCATTATGGTACCTCTGTGGTGGTGGCCAAGGCAGAGCTTACTCCTCTCAGCATCAAGCAGAGCTGGCAAAAAACACCTGCCTCTGCCTGGAAACTGCATCCAAAGCCTCAGGCATCCCACTGGGCCTGAGGGCCGAGCTGCCAATCCTGATCCAAGCCTGGAGAGGGTGGGGCTTTCATTACTTTGGATCTGGGGCATTTGTTCTGCCCCTGGGACTAGGGGTAGAGGCAGCCTCATCTGAAATGGACAGAGGGACGCCTGCGTGGCTCAGTCAGTTAAGCATCCGCCTTCGGCTCAGGTCATGATTTCACGGTTCGTGGGTTCGAGCCCCGTGTCGGGCTCTGGGCTGACAGCTAGCTCAGAGCCTGGAGCCTGTTTCAGATTCTGTGTCTCCCTCTCTCTCTCAACCTCCCCTACTCACGCTATCTGTCTCTCTCTCTCTCTCAGAAATAAATAAAACATTTAAAAAATTTTGAAATGGATAGAGAGAAGGAGAATGGGGAGTCTCAACTGGACATTGAGGTACTATTATCACTTTGGAGCAAAAATAGGAAACTTCTACCACAAAGGAAGTAAATAGCCCTTCTCCCTCTCTACCCCCTTAGGTTACCTGAAGTCATGAAGGACTCTTTTTCTCATATGTATGGCTCTTGGCTGGGCATGAACAGAGAGGGGCTAAACAGGCTTGTCTTCAGTGTAATGCCATGTAGTATATATTTATTGATTACATACAATAGGCAAAGAAATAACCATGGTGCTGGAAAGGAAGGAGAAAGATATCAGGGTGTCTTAGACATGGTCTCACCCCTCAGTGAGTTTTCATTGAAAGAGGCAGACACAAACAGCCATAATTCAAAGTGAAATTGAAGTAAGGTCTAAATGCAGGTGAAGTGACCCAGGGAGACTAGATTAAACCAGCAGAGGTGGGGAACAATCTAGGAAGGCTCTGAAGGTGCAGTACTTCTGCTGAGCCTTCAAGCCTGAGCTGGTTTTCCATAGGTGGAGAGAATGGCGATGACACCCCAGAGCCCACAGCATTCGATATATGGCTTCCAAACCCTTTCTCGCAGAGCTCTGTGTAAATGACGACTTGTAAATTACAGGGAATTAATTGCATCATTTATATTCCCTACAGATCCAAGCCAGATCTGGTCTCAGCCTCTTTAAAGCAAACAGCACGGCCACTTTCCTACCCTATGGCATATGCTGCCTTCTTTCGATAATTTAGACTCATTTGGACCCGATGTTGAGGCTCAGCCACCCAGATAGGCACTCTGGCCGATGCCGCAGGTCACCAGGAGTGCCAGGAAGGCAGGTGAGGCAGCACCAGACTGCCCCCAGCTGTGTTCGGTCTGATTCTGACTGGGAAAGACCTGCTAGTCAACAACCTTCCTAATAGTTACCGTTTTAAATTTCTCCTGAAATATCGGCAGGAGAAGGCTGCAGGAGAAAAATGAACCTTGAGAGATTATTCACAGACACAAGGTGCAGCCATGCTCACAGCCATGCCAGGCTGCCCCATCAAAGGCTGCTCTGTCCATTCCCTCTTCCCACTTCCCATCAATAACCCACTAACAATGACAAATTGCTACATGACATCCTCACTGTGCAGTTGAGGCTAAGCACCTGATGAGGTGTTTGCAGGAAACCTGACTCCTCTCCTTTCCTTTCCTGTTCGTATTTCATAGAGTCCACAAATATTTATGCAGTGCCCACCTCAGGTCAGGCACATAGCAACCAAGGCTGGGAAGGACTCTTTCCCTGTGATACTTACGTTCTATCATTCTATCAAGGGACACAGGCCCAGGTGAAGGAAAACAAACTTGCCACTCTGCAGCAAGAAAGGGTGTAAAGGAAACAGAATGAGCTGGTGTGAGACAGGTGACTGGGGAGTGAGGGAGGGAGACTATGTCCTATTGAATGGTCAAGGGTGAGCCAGGGGAAGCACAGTCCAGAAAGAAGAGATGAACCAGGAATGTGGGGGATGAGGTGAGAGGGCTGGGGGCTGGGCTGTCGTGGGCTGAGGGAGGGGTGAAGACATAGAGCACATGATACCTTCCTCTCGGGCCTCTTCATCCTCCTCCCTGTAACCACCACCCACTTTGTCCCCATTCCCTCCCTTGCCTACAGAATTCCTCTCTGTCACCCCTTGTTCTGTATCCTCCACACTCATAGACTTGGACTCATAGTCCAAGATATTGTGTGTGTGTGTGTGTGTGTGTGTGTGTGTGTGTGTGTGTGTGTTTAAAGTTTGGCTCCTGGCGAAGAGCCAGCACTATTTCCATCTTGTGTGGAAAATATAGAATTACCGTGAATTATATTGAAAAATTAGATTCATTCACTGCTGTGATAATTTATCTCCCAATCTGTCTCAGAGAGTTAGCAGCTGGTGAGAAAATAAAATGTAATTTAGGCAAAAAAAAAAATCACTTTTAATCTATGTCTGGCGGGGAGAGAGCCTATTAAGTGAGTTTACTCTTTGCCAATCAGGTGGTTTTCTTTTGCACCCCCCTCAAATGAAATGTGACGGAGACTAACGGGTGGCTTGCTTCCTTGGATGGGCCCTGCTGACCGTGGGTTGAGAAGTGAGACCCCGCTTAAAATTCAGAGCTTCCTAATGAGGCGCTCCTCCAGGGGCTCATCTCCCCAGATCCTAGGGGACTTGCCCTGCTAAGAGAAGGATACACTTTATAGCACTGGGGTTTTCCATGACAGTCTCTGCCATAGGAAGGAGGAGAAACAGCCCCCAACTTTAAACCTTATTGATTTAAGGTGTTTGAAATATTCCTCTCCAATTGGTAATGACGGTCATTTTTCTTCTCCGGAGTGCCTGATTATGTGCCCTGGAATTATCCTGACATCACTGCATGAGTCAGAACACTGAGCTAATCGTGCTCTGCCCAGAGTCGAGTCCAGAGCTCCCCGTCTCTGTGAGTCAGCCCTCCCATTAGGAGGCCAGGCGAGGCCACTCGGGAACGGTGAGCTCTAGGCCGCACCTTTTGAGACACTGACCAACGCCCCTCCCCACTGCATCCTGCAGCATCTGAGCAGCCTTCTTCCCTTCCTTGCAAGGGTCCTGCCCTCCCTGAGCGGAGCAGGGCAAGGTTAGTGCAGCCCACCTGCTTCCTGGAGAATGAATTCCCTGGATGGCAAGGCTGGAGGGTCTGGGTAGCAGGCACTTGCTGCTTCCCTTTCTTCCTAGCCTAGAATACTGCATCCTTGGGGGAAACTGAGGCACTACCGAGCAGAAATGTTCTGAACTGGAATCAAGAGACTGGGGATAAAGTGGAGGTTTTGCCATTTGCATATCATATGACCTTGATGGGGAGTCTTCCCTTCACTTGGCTGGAGCTGCCTCTTATATGAAGTGAGGAGCCTGAACACAGTGGGCACATTCCCTTCAGCTCAGAGTTTATTAATCTGTGCATTTGGAATTCAGGCTACACAGATATGTGCCCAGCTCCACTCTTCCCGCACTGGGCAGAGCAGAGATCTTGCATCTGCATGCAAGCCTACCTGGGGTCCTTGCTCAAAAGACAGTGTCTCGGGTGACTTCAGGGAATTGGGGGGGGGGGGCTTCCATTTGGGGAGGGTACCAAGTAGAGGGGCACATTAACTCAGTGGTTGCTTGCACTCTGGGTGCATCTGACAGGATAACCCACTGTGTTGACAGTTGGTTTTCTTTAGATGACCTAGGGACTCCCCTGCAGCAGCCAGTGTGAGCCTCCTGATTGGCAACAGTGACAGGGAGCTGTGGAGGGGACTCCTAGAAGTCACCTGACCTAGCAGGTGTCACTCCAGACAGAACTGTGCCTCATCCAGTTCCCTAAAGATCTCGACAACTTCTTGAACGTGACCTTTGAGGTCAGGCAAAGAGAGAAAGGGTTTGATTTAGATTCAGTTTGAACTTGCAAGAAAGCCAGAGCTGTCATTAGAGATTCCACTTGCCCTCCCTCCCTCCCTCCAGCCCTGGTCAGGTTAAAATTACCAGTGGAATATAAAAACAGGGGAAAACATACACTGGTGCTGTAAAGTAGGCAAAGCTGATGGAAATGTAGGGAGACTTTTGAAAAATAGAAGGCAGGCTGGCCAGATGGAAGGAGGGCTGACAGTGTCTGCAAAGCAATGGGCTACATCTATTCACGCATTCAACAAGCACTTACTATGTGCCAAGCACCGCTCTAGGCATTGGGGATGCAAGTGAGAACAGGAAAGACACATTCTCTGTTGTCATGAAGGTTCTGTTCCAGTTTGGGGAGACAGACAGAAAACTAATACATAAAGATGTAAACAGGGTATTTCAGAGGAAGAAGCTCTGTGAGACCTAACAGAAAGAGTGTGTGGGCAGGAAGGGGCAGCAGGTCATCTCTACAGGGGGGTTAGGAAAGCCTTTCAGGGGAGGTGAGCTTTGGGCTAAGACTTGACAGATAAGAAGAAGCCAGTCATGCAGACGACAAGGGAAAAGATATTCCCAGTGGTTTCTGAGATGGAAGCAGCCTGCGTGCTGGAGGAACAGGAGGAAGGGCAGAGTGGCTGGGGTGTGCGGAGGTAGGTGAGGAATAGCACAGAAGAGGGCCAAGAATGTAAACAGGCCAACCATGTAGGGCCCTGCAGGCTGTGGTGAGAAATTTGGGTTTTATGTTAAGAGTGATGGGAAGACATTGAAGGGTTTAAACAGAATAAATAAGCTGGTTTATATTTTTTACCAAGCACCTAGTCTATGGAGGATAGATATGGTGCCTCCGAAGGTAAAGCAAGAGATCCTGGCAGAAGTCCAATATTATCAGCCCCTTCCCCTTCTCAAAGGGAAGAGCTGAAGGGAAAGGTGGGCTGTGGGCATGTCAGGGGCTCCTACGGATCCAGCCAGGGCTCCGGAAGCATGCCAGAGTCATGGGGGCCTCACTGTGCTGGGAGTCACAAGTGACAGATTTCTGGCTGGGTCTGAGGAAATAAGAGCCACTGCCCCATTACTTTGGGACACCTCGCCAGAAACAGCCAGACCACCTTTTGAAGCAAAGAGTCTCAAAGCACTGGAGTCTCTCCTTCCCTCCTCCTCCAAAATGCAGGGTCTCTGATCACCTAGGACATTTACAGTCAACCTGTTCTTTCCTCTTCTCCTTTCTGCCCGAACCTGACAGATTAGAACAGGGGCCAGTCTTGACCATCTCAGCCAGAACTGATCTCACGTCTCAATATTGAGCAAACCAGACTTGCCCATGGAAAGGCAAAGGGGCAGAAAATAACCAGACACAGAGAAAGAAAATAAAGTTCAAAAGAAGGTGTCTGTCTGGGACATTGGATAACAGGTCTTCCTAAATAGTAAAATTATGAGAAGAAGCGGGAGATAATTTTAGACAACTTTTAATATTCCTCTCAACGAGATTCAAAATGTCATTGCATCTATGAATCTAAAGCAGAAGTTCGGCCGTGAAAGTATGAAGAGAGGACAAATTAGGACAAACTGGGCTAGAAGACCGTGCTGGGTGAGGATGAGGAGCCTCAGCTGAGAACAGTTCCATGCTTTCTGGGTCTCTGGTCCCAGACAAATTCTAGAGCTCATCAACTTCCATGAACTGGGGATTTAAAATAAAGCATTGCACAGCTTAAACCAGATACCAACATAGGATCCATTCTTAGCATGATGCCAGGTTATCGAGAAACACCCAACACACATTATTCCTCTTGAGAAAGTATGCAAAAACAGGATGTGACTGCCTGACGGATAGACCACACTGAGTACCAAGAACAGCAGGTTAGATTCCATAGAAAACCAACAGCATAGTAGAAACCAAGTTTAGGGACTCTTCTTTGATTTGAAAGAAAAGTAATAAGAAATGAAAATACTAAGGTGTTTTTAAAAAGACTCATAAGTCACAGGGGCAGTCAATACAATAGGGAGAGCAGTTGAGTAGGTGAAAATAGAGAAAATGCAGCTGGAATTTTTTTTTAATATAAAATAAGAGACCATTTTACACTATTTCTGCAAACTGAAAAACTGACTGAGCAACAGGAAAGGAAAACAGACCAACTAGAAACATCCTTGTGGAAATCTTGAATCGCAGAGCAAAGAAAAAAGATTTGCTGAAGGTAAGAGAAATATAAAAGAAGTTTATTACAAAGGAAGAAAATCAGGCTTGCTTTAGATCTCTCCACAAAACCAAATAGCGGACGAGAGGCAACACCAGAAGAAATGTATGACGGAAAGTTCTGATTGTCGTTCCAGATTATCAGTCCTGTGACGGGAGCAGAGAGGTTTTTTCATACAGGAAAAGACTCAGAAGTACACCTCCCATGGGACTGGGATAAAAAAAATCACTTGAAGATATGGCCTAATGCTTAAGAAATGAATTAAATACAGAATTTAAGACTGTGTAAGATGTAATTTAAAGAAGAGGAAAATGAACTATGAAATGGAGTTAAAGCTGATTATCTTTAATGGCATTTCACAATATGCAAATATAAGAAATAAACCTGAAAATAAGTAAATATTAACTAAGGTCTGAAATCCTGCATTTCTTTTGCATTTCTCTGATGACTGAGTCTTGATTGATCATGTTGAACATCTTTTCATGCGTCTGTTGGCCATCTGTATGTCTTCTTTGGAGACATGTCTGCTCATGTCTTCTGCCATTTTCTATATATATTTTTTTTAATGTTTATGTTTGAGAGAGAAAAAGAGAGAGAGAGAGAGAGAGAGAGAGAGAGAGGGAGAGGGAGAGTAGGGGCAGGGCAGAGAGAGTGGGAGACACAGAATCAGAAGCAGGATCCATGCTCTGAGCTGTCAGCACAGAGCCCAGTGCGGGGCTCAAACCCACAAACCGCGAGATCATGACCTGAAACAAAGTCAGACGCTTAATTGACTGGGCCACCCAGACACCCCCTTCCTCTGCCCATTTTTAAATTGGATTTTTTGTCTTTTGTTTTGCTTTTTTGTTTTGTTTTGTTTGGTGTTGAGTTGTGTAGTTTCTTTATATATTTTGGATATGAACTCTTACTGCATATGTCATTTGCAAATATCTTCTCCCATTCAGTAGGTCATCTTTTTGTTTTGTTGATTATTTCCTTTGTTGTGCAGAAGCTTTTTATTTTGATGTAGCCCCAGTAGTTTATTTTTGTTTTTGTTTCCCTTGGCTTCAGAGACATACTTATAATAGCCAAGATATGGAAGCAACCCAAGTGTCATTGATAGATGAATGGATAAAGAAGATGTAGTGTATATACACAATGGAATATTACTCAGCCATAAAAAAGAATGAAATCTTGGTATTTGCAGCAACATGGATGGAGCTAGAGAGTATTACGCTAAGTGAAATACATCAGTCAGAGAAAGGAAAATACCATGTGATCTCACTCATATGTGGAATTTAAGAAACAAAACAAACAAACAAAGAAAAAAAGAGACCAAAGAAACCCCACTCTTAAATATAGAGAAGAAACTGATGTTTACCAGAGGGAAGGTGGGGGGGGGGATGGGGGAGGGGGATTAAGAGTATACTTATGATGAGGACTGAGCAATATATAGAATTGTTGAATCTCTATATTGTACACTTGAAACTAACATAACACTGTATGCTAACTATATGGGAGTTAAAAATAATAAAAGCTTATTTCAATTAAAAAATGAAAAAACCTGCATTTCTTTTAAAAAGTTTTTATTAATGTATAATTGATGTATAACATTACATTAGTTTCAAGTGTACAACATAATGATCCAATATCTATATATATTGTGAAACAATCACTACAATAAGTCTAGTTAACATCCATCACCATGCATAGTTACAAAAATGTTTTTCTTGTGCTGAGAACTTTTAAGTCTATTCTCTTAGCAAATTTCGAATATGCAGTACGGTATTATTAACTACAGTCACTACGCTACAGCACATCCCCATGACTTATTTATTTTGTAATTGGAAGTTTATGCCTTTTGACCCTCTTTACCCATTTCACACACTCTCCATGGCCCTGCGTCTGGCAACCACTAGTCTGTTCTTTGTATCTATGAGTTTGGTTTGGTTTCAGATTCCACATGTAAGTGAGTACATATGATATTTGTACTTCCACTTAGCATAATGCCCTTAAGGACCACCCATCTTGTTGCAAATGGCAAGATTTCCTTCTTTTTATGGCTTAATTATATTCCGTTTATATACGTGTCACATCTTCTTTATCCATTTACCTATCGGTGGACACTTAAACTGCTTCCATGTCTTGCATGTTGTAAATAATGCTGCAGTGAACATGGGGGTGCACATGTCTTTTCAAGTTAGTGTTTTCATATTCTTTGGATAAATACCCAGAAGTGGAAGTACTGGGTCAAATGAGAGTTCTATTTCTAATTTTTTGAGGAACCTCCATACTGTTTTCCAGAGTGGCTATACCAGTTTGCCTTCCCATCAACAGGGCACAAGTGTTCCCTTTTCTTCACATCCTCACAAATACTTGTTACTTCTTGACTTTTTGATAATAACCAATCAGCCAAGTTCTTTTTCAAACTGAGGAATACGGGTGATAGGAAAGAAGCTAAACTTAGATTTTCCTCTTTTCACAAGGAAGTACTGATAAAGTGTTTCTTTTTTGACAAGAAGTAGGGAGAAGCTGGTCATTTTTACATTGGAAAACAACTTTTCAGGACAAAAAGAGGGTGGAAATTTCAAATTCAGCAGACAAGAACAAAAAAAAAATGCATTTCCAGGGAACAACAACAAAACAGAAAAAAGAAAATAATATATAACCATGAAAACAAAAGCTTAAAATAGAAATAAAACCACCTATTTTTTTCATTGTGAAAACAGCTATGAATGAGCTCAGCTCCTTTGTTAAAATTAAAAAGACTCTCAATGAAATAATGAATTGAAGTTCATCAAGTTTACATCACAGGAAAGTTAAAACACTGCTCTAGGATGTAAAAGATCGTGAATTAATGACAAAATATACCATGTTCCTGGATAAGCAATCTCAATATCTTAAAGATTCAATTTATTTCTAATTAGTTCATAAATAAAATATCATTCTAATAAACATGCAAATAGAATTTTTTGTAACTTAGCAAAATTGCTTCAAGTTACTCTACAAGAATAAACATGGGAGAAATCAAAGCAAGAATTTAAAAAAATGAAGCAGTGGACTAAAGGGAACACTTATATTTTTTATATTAAAACATATTTTAAAGGTGCATTAATTAAGAGAATGTGTATGGATATAAAAACAAAGATATCACTTCTATATACTAGAAACCCCAAAATAGATCCACATAAATAAGGCAGCATTTTATAGAGTTGGGTAAAGAATAAGTTATTCAGGTGTACCGGGGTGGCTTAGTCTATTTAGTGTCTGGCTTCAGCTCAGGTCATTCTCTCACAGTTCATGAGTTTGAGCCTCCAATGGGGCTCTGTGCTGACAGCTTAGAGCCTGGAGCCTGCTTCAGATTCTGTCTCTCTCTCTCTGTCCCTCCTCCGCTTGCATTCTGCATCCTGTCTCTCTCTCTCTAAAATAAATAAACATCAAAAAACTAAAAAAAAAGAATAAGTTATTTAGTACATCATAGTGAAATAAATTGCTAATTATTTGCAAATTAATAAAAAATTGCATCACTACCTCATAGCACATACGTAATTGAAAACCAGGTGGATTAAAAGATAAATGTAAAGGTAAAATCATAAAGCAACTAAAATAAAATAAATGTAAAACAAGGATAAATGTTTGCTTGATCTCTGGGAAAAGCAGGGATTTCTGGGCCCAAAAAACAAAGGAAGATAAAAAACACAATAGAAGAAAATGTAGGACCTCATTATACTATATAAATATAAATATAATAACTACTTCTCTTTTTAAAAAGCCCATAAATGAAGTCAAAGGAGTAAACTAGACTAAACTAATGTTTACACATTCACACCCATACCCATACACATTAATATCTTGGCTATATAGAAATTAATATTAATTAGAAAAAATATAAGCACCAAACAGGAAAAACTGGGCAAAATACACAACCTGATGAATTACAAATAGAGAAACACAAGTGGCCAGTCAATATGAAAATCAAACAATATCAACCTCATTAGTAAATAAAGATACTCAAATTCAAACAACATGCCCATCAAATTGGAAAAGATTAAAATAGATACAATTATTGAATGCTGGAGAAGCTCCAGGAAGCAAGCACTCTTATACCCAGGGGTGTGGAGGTTTTAGCAATATATATCCAAATCCTTAAAAACTTCAAAATTGTGGGTATCCCATTCCTAGGAATTTATCCTAGGTAAACATCCAAGGATTTGCACTAAGATTTACCCAAAAGGATGATCTTTACAGCCTTTTAAAGGCAGGTCAGGATTGATATAACAAATGTGACATCTATTTATTGAGCACATAAAATGCCCAGGCACTCTGCCAAGCCCTCCACATGCATTATCTCATTTTGTCCTGAAACAGCCATGTGACGTCCCTCCCATCCTTACCTCTTTTTTACAGATGAGGGGGTAGAGGATTAGAACGACTTCAATGCCATGACTTTGGGGAAAAACATATATAGAACATATGTATCTCCCTAGGAACAAGGAGAGAGGGTGAAAAGAAGTAAAGAGGGGGGATGATGGAGAGGGGACAGGAGGAAAGGGGGAAGGCAAGGGGGAAGAGGGAGACAGTGGGAGAGGGAAGCGGCGTGGGTGGAGAGAAAGCTGTTAACAGTGGTTTTTCTCTATCTAGGTTATAGAAGGATGATAATACTAATTTTCTTCTTTTTATTATTCTGTGTCTTCAAATTTTCTTCAATGCACATGCAATTTTCAAATAAAGTAGAATTTTATTCAAGGGGGGGCAGATAACTGATGTCATTTCAAAGGTCTTTTTAATAGAGAAACAGGATTGTTTTCAGATTTATGGCTGAGCCCTAATGGTTTATCCAAGGTTAGCCAGGCCACTAAAGTTCTCAGAGCTACCTGATCCTAGAAGAAGAATAGGGCTGATTTATTCACCCTGGAATAATTCAACCCTTCAGTCCAGAGAGACTCTGGCTTAAGAGACATTCCTTAGATCACTAAGTCCTCCCTCTGGCGAGGGTTTTGTTCTGAGGCTGAAGTCCTGTGCATTTTCCAGCTTAATATATATGTCTTGATGTTGCATAGTGATATGCTGAATGCTTCCAACCCCATGCTGGTCTGGATGGAGTGACAAATTCCACTGATAATCTCTTGAATTTCCACAAGCCAAGGTTTTCACTAACAGGGAAGAAAATCCTAAGATTTCCTGGTCTGGTCATTGTGACAATGTCATTGTGCAAAGATTGGGGCTTAAATGTAGAAGGGGGTGTTAGGTCAAGTCTGGCTGGCTTTGGGAATGTAGACACAATGATGACCACCTGTGGATGGGTCACAGTATGCCCAAGGCCAAAGCCCACAGCCTGAAGGACTCCTTCCAGAAGGATAGAGCTTCAGAAATCTTAGAGGGAATGATCATCAGGTCAGGGAAATAAAAGGCTGCCTCCCCCTCAAATAAGTCAGAAGAACACCAAAAAGTCTCCTGCTGGCAATGTGTGGTTCTATTTGGTCTTTTCATTCACCTACTCATTCATTCATTCATTCATTCATTCATATGTTAAAAAAACATCTATTGAACACTTGAAATGTACCAGACACTGGAGACATAGCGATGAACAAAAACAGGTAAAATTCCTGCCTTAATGGAAGTTTACAGCCTGATAGAATTAGATACCCAATAAACATGTACATACATAGACATAAGGGTCAACAAGCAAATAATGCAATAATTTCAGATAGGGGTAAGTGTTCAGAAGAAAATAAAACAAGATAGAGAGATGAAAGGGATTAGGGATTACGTTCTAGATGGCCATGGAAGGTTACGCCAGCTGACAGCCAAGCTGAGATGAATGAGCAGGAGAAACCAGCCATCCTAAACAGCACAATGCTTCCTATTTCCCCTAGCCTATGACTATCCACCAGGCCCATCTCCTCTGGGAAAACCTGGAAGACTTGGCCACATTGCTGTCTTCTTTCCAGAGCACCCAGACTGTGCCACACAAACCATCAGACTATTCTCTCATGGATATATGTGCGTGGCTATGCCCACACATAACACACACAATGCACATGCATGTTCTGCCTTTCCACTAAGCTACCTGGTTGGTGAGTAAGCTCGGGGTGCATCCTGCTGGTCAGTCTACAGCTAAGGGGTCTGAGTTCTTCCCAAGCACTGGCCCAGATTCCCTTACGCAGTCGCTCACTGTGTGGATTTACCTTAATCACCCAATGCCTTGTGCTCTGTACGTCTAGAACTGAATTCATTACTTTCCCACTTCCCAAGCCTGTTCCTCCTCCTATGTGTCCTGCTTCACTGACATCTTAGCATTTATTTCTTTAAGGGTCTGTCTCTGGCAGGATCAATGTTGTGACTGAGCAGTTTGTGCACGGCGCAAAGGCCAAGAAGATGAGTGGAAGCTGAAACCTAAACTGTACTCTTAGTAATCCACTCGATCCGGCATGGATCCTTTTGATTCCCCCAAAGGAAGGAGTGCCTTTCTTTTGCCCAACCCTGCACCACAGGTTGCCTTTGCCAGAGAAGGTAACTTTTTCTAATTTGTACAAAGATGCCAGCTTTCTGGGCCCCAGCTCTCCCCTATAGTGTGACCTTTCCAGCACATCTTTGACCCCAAGTCAGTCAATACATATATTATTAACATTAGAATCCACTGGGACTTTTAAAATTTATTTGTTTATTTATTTTGAGAGAAAGAGAGAAGAGGGAGAGAGAGCAAGGGAAGGGCAGACCGAGTGGAGAGAGAGAATCCTAAGCACCCTCTGCACCATCCACATGGAGCTAAACAAGGGGCTCAAACTCACAAACTAAGAGATCATGACCTGAGCCAAAACCAAGAGTCAGATGCTTAACTGACTGAGCCACCCAGGTGTCCCAGTCAATATTTCTTCAGCTATCTATACCTTCTCCAATCTTCAAGATCATTCTAGCAGTGCGATCACTGAGTCATAGGGGAGTTCTACTGTTAATTTTTTTGATACTCCACACTGGGAGAAGAAGGGAAAAAATAGTGGGGAGAGAGAGGGAGGCAAACCATGAGAGACTCTTGAATGCTGAGAACAAACTGAGGGCTAATGGGTGTGGGGGGGGGCGGGTAGTGATGGGCATGGAGAAGGGCACTTGTTGGGATGAGCGCTGGGTGTTATATGGAAACCAACTTGACAATAAACTATTTAAGAAAAAGATCATTCTAAAAATTTTTTTTTGGTTTATTTATTTTTGAGACAGAGAGGGACAGAGCATGAGTGGGGGAGGGGCGCAGAGAGAGAGGGAGACACAGAATCTGAAACAGGCTCCAGGCTCCAAACTACCAGCACAGAACCCAATGCGGGGCTTGAACCCACGAACTGCGAGATCATGACCTGAGCTGAAGTTGGACACTTAACCGACTGAGCTACCCAGGCGCCCCAATCTTCAAGATCATTCTAAAATCCTCTTTCTTCCAGGAAGTTCTCCTGCTACCTGAGCCCACAGTAACCTCTCCCCAGAAGCCATAGCATAGGCTGCCTGCACTGCTCTCCTGTCCTTCCCTGTACCTTCCATAAGTGAGTCTTGCCAACTAGCCTGGGAGTTTGCAAAGCCTGGGTCTGTGTTGGGCCTCGGAGCAGTGCAACAAGTAATGCATGGATCCTGGGAGCCTCAAACGTGCTCCCTCTACCTGCACATGGAATTCTCCACATGGCACTGTTTTCTGCAAATTGTCTGCAGCAGTGTCACCTATGTGTTCCTTGGCCCACATCAGAATCTCTAGGGAGTGGGTCCCTGGAATCCGAATAATCAAGAACCTCTCAGGTGGTTCCTCCATACACTGAAGGGTGAGAACCACTGTCTCAGTCACATTAAATCTCCAGAGAAAAGAGCACCATGAAATGAAAGGGCCAGGCTAAGAGGGACCCTGCAGGTCACCAGGTGGTGGGTCTCTACTCCTTGTGTCCTCCCTACATGTTTCCAGCCCTTGGAAGGAATGACAGACACCTCTGAGTGCTGACTACTGGAGCCTGTTTGTTTGTTTGTTTGTTTGTTTAGAGAGAGAGAGAGAGAGAGAGAGAGAACAAGTGGTAGAGGGAGAGAGAGAGGATGTGATATCACACTCCACATCCAGCGTGGAACTCAACGTGGGCCTCGATTTCACAGATCATGAGATCATGACCTAGGCTGAAATCAAGAGTCAGACGCTTAACTGACTGAGCCACTCAGGTGCCCCTGGAGCACTTTTTGAGTTGTATCTTTAGTTTAATAAAAGCAAATCCCAGACATCAGAAGAGTATGTAGAATGCTATAATTTGGTAAAAATAGTTAGATGATAGATAGATAGATAAATAGATAGATAGATAGATAGATAGATAGATAGATAGATAGATAGATAGACAGACAGACACATGGGCAGGTAGATAGAGATATATATGCACGTTTGTAGGCGTATACAGTATCTCTGGAAGGATACATAAGAAATTAGTAATGGAGGCTGCCTCTAAGGAAAAGAACTTATAGGTTAGGGTAGTTGAGAAAAAAGTTTTCCTCATATACATTTTACAGCCTTTAAATAACAATTGTGCAATATAAAATTTCTCCCATACTGTTATAGCAAACCATTATATAATAAGTACCATGTGGCAGGCACTGGCTTATGTGGCTTTTTCCAATTTAACAATTCTAAGAAATAGATACTATGATTCTTTTGCCCAAGTTCACACTGGTAATGACAGAATAAGCACTGAAATGCAGGTATTCTGACTTCAGAGGTCCTGTCCTTGACCACTCGGCCGCACTGCTTCTTGGGCCTCCAACACTGGATTGGTCACTGGGAGAAATTCATCTGTACTTTGGCTCTAGGAGGATCCATAAAATTCCTGACCCAAGTATTTTCTTCTCTCTCCCCAGCTGATGGGCCAATTATAATTCCATGCACAGAGCTCCAACTCATGTGTAGAATATCTAAAAGTGAACGAATGAATGAATGAATGAATGAATGAAGTCAATCAGTGAAGCAGGAGACCAGTCAGTCAATGGAGCAAGTTCTTTAAAAAGGCCATTCAAAGGGAGACCTCTCTGACAGATGAGGTTGGCCAGGAGAGGGTGAGGGGGTTACACTCCATGTGGAGGTGGAGGAAGTATAGAAACACAAGGCATGAAGAGAGGTCAGTGTGTCTGGAGTGCAGTGAAGTGGAGCAGATGACCAGAGAGAATGGTTGGAGAAGTAAACAGGGGCAAGCTCATGCAGGGCTTTACAGAGGATTTTGAAATGTGTCCCAAGAACCCCTGGTGGTCATGGAGGGACTTTAGCAACACAACTGACTTCCCCAGTCAGGCAATGGAGTGAGGTGTCAACAGCTGGGCACTGCCCTTCGTGAAGGCTGCTTGCAGTTAAGAGGCTTGTGGAAGAAATGAATGGGGATGGGGAGGGATTCTGTCCCTAGCACACAAGTGAGGAGCCCAAGATAATGCCCACGAGTGCCTGGAGGGGGTCTTAGAAAAGAACATGCTAGAATTCCCTACCACTAACTCATGTTCTGGCTCTAGCCTCTGTCCATCCCACCCCCCCTAGTCAGCCTGGACTTGGGCTTTTCTCCAGTTGGAATCTTAGCCAAAAGGTGGCCTTCCAGATGGTGGCCTGATTCCCTAGGATTCTGAGTCCTGGGCCAGTGCTGGGAGAGGTGGAGAGACCAGGCACAGACATGTCAGTGCCTAACAGTGCCTGAGCCTGAGACCAGCCAAGCTTCTGCTGGGGTCATGAGGACACAGCAAACTGAAGCACATAGTCGCCCAGGGAGGAGACAGAAGTGGAGCCATCCAGGTCCACTCAGCCCTTCAGCCAGAAACACTGGCCTGGCTTTGGTGCTTGACTCACACTTGAACTCTTCTCAAGGCCCCCGCTGCATTAAAGAGCCCCAGAGCCCACCTCTTTGCAATCACCTTGCCCGAATCAGGGAGCTGGGACACAACCAGAGGCATGAGACTCAGGGAGAAGTCAATTCAGCTCATCGCCAGTTCCTGCAGCTACATAGTCTTCACTTCTGGGACCCACAATCTGTGTGAGAAAATAGGCCTCAGAGAAACAATCCTCTGAAAGAGTGTTAACAAGTGCAATAACAGGCCAGATGGGCAGGGGTCTTCCTGCTGGGGGTGGGGGATCAGGGGAGATTTGAGACTAGGAAACATTTGAGCTGGACCTTGAAGACTGAATCTAACTCTAAGGGAACAGGAAGGGTAAAAGCATCAGAGGCACGGGCAGGGAAAGGATAAGCAAAGTCAAGGAGGCATGAATGTCCTCACTGTGTTTCAGAAACAAGCAAAATGATGAAGTCAGAGGACTCTGAAACCAGACTGCTAAGGTTGGACGCTGATGGCCACTTATCAGCTGTGTGACTCTGGGCATGTGACTTAACCTCTCTGTGCCTCTGTTTCTTCATTATTTAAAAATAAAAAGCAGTAATAATAGTATTGACTTCATAGGATTGGAGTGGGAATTTTGAAAGTTACTACACTTGAAGTTCTTAGAAGAGTGTCTGGCATGTTAAGCACTACTAAGTAGTGGCTGTTACTATTGTTGCTATCGTTGTTATTGCCGTATCTTTGAAGGGCTGCCCAGGGTGGATTTAAGTGAGGCTACAGGTAGACAAGTGGTCAGAAACCAGAACCAGAGAGGGAATGGGAGACCAGCAAGCATTTCAACCCTCCTCGTCCACAGTGACTCTCCGGAGCAGGCCAGAGGCGCAGATGAGGGGAGGCTTACACATACCAGTGCGCTGGAGCCATGGAACAGAAGCTCCCGCAGAGCCGAAGTGCCACGTTCAACCCCTGCTCTGGCCATCTGGCAGGCTGTGTGTGCTCCAAAAATGATCAAATCAACCACAAATGCCCCCATTGGGTCACAGGGGCCTGAAGAAGAAAGTGCAGGCGGCTTTGTCCAAACCAGATGACCTCAGGTGAGTCTGAAGGGCAGCCCGGAGGCCTGGACGTGAAAGGGGAGAGCCTGGCTGGGGTTAGGACCTGCCTGCTTCACACACAGAGTTGGCCCCTGAAGCAGATCTGAGAATCCAAGGGCAGGATGGATGTGGGACCCAGCTAAGGCCAAACAGAGGGTGAAGACTGAAGCAGCAGTGCCTGCACCATGGGTCTGAGCCCAGAGGGAGGCTCTAGTGAGAAGTGGCCTGGACACCAGGGCCCCAGCCAGGTGAGAAGCTCTGCATGGGCCTCCATCTCACTGGGGAGGTTAAACAGGTAAGATGATGCCTCAAACGACCAGGATGCCAGGGTGAAAACAGAAAACAACCTTCATTTCTCTCACACCTGTCCTTTTAATCTCTGCCTTCCTACCTCTGGGGTGATCTTGTAATCTGGGCTGCTCACTCCTTTACCATCAAGGCCTCTGGGCACCCAAATTATCTGGTTTGTAGTAACTGAAGTGCCTAGCTCAGTATAATAGTTAAAACCCAAAGCTTTAGTTAGGTGGCCTTCCTGCCTGCCTGCCTGCCTTCCTTCCCCCCCTGCCCCCCCAGCTTGGGCCCCCTTCAGTACAGCAGAGGGAAGAGGAGGGGGTTGTTGGGCTGTCTCCTCTCTTACCCCACTCACACCCACCCTCTGCCTCACCCACGCCCAGCAAGCTGCCTCTGACTCCTCCAGGGATAAAGCAGGAAACAGGAGAGAAAGTTAGGGGAGCAAAGCCTTACTACTCTTGCTGCAATCAGTATGGATTCTCTCTAGAATTGGCTGATGTCAGTCCCGGCTCAAGGAACCTTCCTGGGTAAATACCTTTTTGTTGCTGTTGTTGTTTTAGTTTTTATTTATTTATTTTGAGAGAGACAGAATCCCAAGCAGGCTCTGTGCTGTCAGCACAGAGCCCATCACAGAGCTCAAGCTCATGAAACTGTGAGATCATGACCTGAGCCAAAACCAAGAGTTGGATGCTTAACTGAGCCACCCAAGTGCCTTACGTAAATTCCTTTTGAATACTGGTTCAGTCCAGTGCTCTCTCCGTCCTTGTGACCATGGGGAACCTGGCCTCCTCTTCACTGGTGGAAGTGTAGCTGGTCTCCAGTGCAACCTGGCCTCTCTCTTTCTCCTTTACCCCACCAGCCAAGATTTGACCTCTTGCTCTTAGACTTCTCAGATGAGTGTCAGATACCAGGTCATCATCTCCCCCTTATTTCCAAGAAGCACATTTTTTTTTTTAATGTTTTTATTTATTCCTGAGAGAAAGAGAGACAGCATGAGCAGGGGAGGGTCAGAGAGAAGGAGATACAGAATCTGAAGCAGGCTCCAGGCTCCGAGCTAGCTGTCAGCACAGAGCACGATGCGGGGCTCGAATCCACGAACTGTGAGATCATGACCTGAGCTGAAGTCGGATGCTTAACCAACTGAGCCACCCAGGTGCCCTCAAGCTTTCTAAGAGGTCCCCTCAAAGTCCTCTTCCCTACTTGGCTTAAGGTGAGGAGGATATCCCTCCTGTTCACATAGGGTGATGGTGGTGGATGCATGGTGCATAGACTCTCTCCAGTAAATCCTTCTGGCCCTTCTCCTGTAACATTTCAAACTGGACCCTGAGTAACCTTGACTGGATGATGAGCTAAAGTTCTTAAAACTGGTTTGGGCTACTCCTTCCCACTGGCAAGTACTGCATGGGCAGTCATCTGCCTCCTTTCTAGATGGAGGGTTGCCAAGGACAAGGATTGTGTCTACCCACAGCTATCTGCTCAGCTCTCCAAACTGCACTGGACACTCTGTTGATGTAGTAGGCAGAATAATGGTTCCCCCGAAATGTACACGTCCCAACCCACAAACCCATGAATATGGTAGGGTGCACGGAAAAAGGGACTGAGGTTGCTGATCAGACCTTAAGAAACGAAGATTACTGGACTTTGCACATGGACACAATGTAATCATGAGAGTTCCTGGAGGTGGAAGAAGGATGCAGAAGATCAGAGTCTGAGAGAGATCTGAAGATGCAACTCTGCTGGCTTTGGAGATGGAGAGAGCCCCAAACCAAGAAATGAGGGCAACTTGTAGGAGTTGGAAAAGGCAAGAAAACGGATTCTCCCCTAGAGCTTCTTAAAAGAAACACAGCCCTACTGACACCTCAGTTTTAGCCCCATGGAAGCTGGTTGGGATTTCTGATCTTTTCTAACTTCTGTAAGATAATATATTTGTATGGTTTTAAGCTGCTAAATTTGTGGTCGTTTGTTATGGCAGCCATAGAAAGCTAATGCAATTGGTACTCAATGAATACCGGTCGAATCATGATATTACACCGGATCAGAAAGTTGTCTGAAGAACGGGGAAGGAAGGAAACACATCTGGAGGGCTGTTTCTTCCAGGCCACAGGGAGTCTATCGAACCATCCCTGGATGCTCCACCTGCCTGCATCTGTAGTGACAGGTGTTTGGGTCCCCATGCTCACTGGTGCTCTCTCACCGACAGTGCTGGTTCCTGGTTTGCGAGCTTCTCCCTTTACAGCCTGCCTGCAGACCACTCTTTTTTGCAGTGTTGTTGCTGTTTTTTCAAAATTATAAATTAATGTATGCACCTGCTGAATGTTTCCCCTGCAATTCAGAGATATTTATAACATGAAAATAGAAGTCTCCCTGCACCCAACCCTCATTCTTGATCTTCGGAGATAAATGACTGTTATTTCTGAGGATTCTTTTGACATTTTTCCACACAAATACCAACATGCATTTACATATTTCTGTGTGTATGGACATACGTGCACACAAGCACACTCACAAAGTATTTTGATGCAAAATGACTCATGCTGTAAATATTGTTCTTCAATACAGCTTTGTTCATGTTAAATCTTGGAGGCCTTCTCCTATTGGTACATATAAACACACTTCATTCTTTGGAATGGTTGTGTAGTAGCCCACTGTACTATAATTTCTAGAACTTTCGCCACAATGGCATTAAGGCAGATTGGTGTTCAATATAACAGATTCTTTAATATTTAATTACATTCTCCCAAGACCACACATTCACAGGCATTTTGTGACTCTTACAGACCCTGAGTACTCATTGAAGTACACCCACATTCCACATCAGATATAAATTTTTGTTGTAAAAACTGAAAGGATTTTTATGATTTTTGCTTTTGAAATAATTTGGCTCTGAATAACTTAATTTAATTTATGGTTGACTACAATTTCTCAGCAATCATCATGCAGACTCAGGAATTCTCACAAAGTGAGACACTCTAACCTGCAAATAGTTTGTTAAATGTGATGACATTTTTATGGATATTGGAATTAATAATCAATGAATGTGACCTAATACTACTCTTCACAGACATTTAAATAAACACTTATTAATTTTTGTTTTGCTGCTTTCTTTCTGTGTTTTAAAGCCAATTGTAGTCTTTGTCAGACCTCATTTTTGTCTTAGGGCTTTGGGAAGATTGCATTTCCTAGAGATGATGAGTAGAGTATCCAAGGGGAAAATAGTCTTATTCCCAGTATCCCTTGGTTACTGCCTGGGCTCATTAGTGAAAGGGCAGGAGACTTTAGGTGTGTCTGGGCAGAGAGCTCACAGGGGCCCCCCAAATTGGTATTTCTCAAGGTCTGAGGCAGCAGAGCAGTGTATGAACTGGAATGGGTCATAAGGAGGAACCAGAGTCACAGCTTAAGACTCAAGGGAAATAACCCAGGGTTGGCCTTTTATGAAGGGAGAGAGACAGGTCAGGACCTAAGGGGCCCCCAAATTCCTCATCCACATATTCCAATATTGTCTCTGAGAGGCTTATTTTATTCATTGTTATGGGGAGGGTCTCCCTCATTTCCCTCCCAAGGGATGGCCAATCTTCAAGGCCTGGAGGTCTCTAATGTTATGCTCTGCCTACTGTAAAACCAGAGCAGGCAATGGATGGGCAAATGAGGAGTCTCCATCAGGAGGTAAATGCCCCCATCTGCATTGCTACATGTGAAAATGTCATACTGATCAGAGCAATAAGCGCTCAGGAGGGAAGGGCAACATAATGACAGAGACAATTTGGCATCTCATTTGATTTCCTCACACAAAAAAATTAACATTTTTGAAAAGATTGACTTTCTCCATGGAAATTCCTCTCCAATGTAAGCACTTGCTCGATGATGGGCTATTATAAATGCTTATGATCATGAGGATGAGATTTCTATAGCATCAGATGCTGTTATTACTTTGAATGAAATCACTGTGAGGACAATTTCAGGTCCTACAAGCAGCTCTTAGATTTAAGAAGTCCCTGTGGATCGGAATACAATTTTCGTAGCTCAGTAACACAGGCAGCCAAGGAGCTGGGCACAGACATGGGGAGGGGAAGGAGGCCAAGGGCATGGGATGCTACGTGACCAAGAAAAGAATCAATGAGACAAGACAAAGATGCGTAATCCTGTCTCTTGGGTTGTCCCACCTGGGATAGGGAAGAGATCACAATTTCAGGCACACATAGTATTTACCTACTTTGGTCTTTATAGACTCTGTGGGACTCCCTGGAAGCTTTTTGCCAGGGTCTGTATGTACTGTGTGTGTGTGTGTGTGTGTGTGTGTGTGTGTGTGTGCGCGCGCGCGCACATGCTCTCTCTCTCTATACATACATACATACACATATATATGTACACACACATATACGTACACACATATATACATATAGGTACATATACACATATATGCACATATATGTACATATACACATATATTTTGGCCATCATCTTCCTCCTGTCCACTCTAGGTCACTGGAAATGACTTCTGCCACCAACAATAGCAAATGCATCCTCCCTTATAGTGATGTTTAACATTGCAACTGCTATCCAGACTAGCCACCAATTCTAGATCAAGATTGATGTCACCCAGTTATCAAGGTTGTCTACCCTGGTGTTTTCTTCTTGTGGAAGAGAATGACTGTGGTACCCCAATACCTATATATATCTTTTTTCTTAGTAAAATAACTCAAACTTATAGCTAGAGATATTGTCATCCAGCAAGAAGATTGTGGCTTCCTTGTGGCTACATGTAACTATGAAAGTAAGTTTTGACCAGTAAGATTTAAGCAGAAATGCTGTGAGAGACCAGAGACTTTTCAAAATGCTGAGGGTATGAAGGTAACCCTGCCACTTCCCTTTCCTTTCCTCCTTATTTTGCCCAGAATGCAGCAGATGTGATGGTTGGAGCTCTAGCAGCCATTAAAGGCCCTAATATGACCTTAAGAATGGAAGCCACATTCTGAGGATCATAGCATCTTGCTCCCTAATGACACCATGAAGCCATCACAACAGCTTGTGTAAGCCACTTTCATTTTGGGTATTTGTTCATTCATTCATTTAAAAGCCAAACTAATTTCTTTTATGTTTATTAAATACGTTCTTAGAAAACACAAATAGGTATTATCTATCATAATTTGCAGAATCGTCTTCATTGTTTTTTAATTAGTATGGAACTGACATATAACATTGTATTAGTTTCAGGTGTACAGCATAATGATTTGATATTTGTATATACTGTGAGATGAACCCCACAATAAGTCTAGTTAACATTCATCACCACACATAGTGACCATTTTTTCCCCTTGTGATGAGAACTTTTAAGATCTACTGCCTTACCAACTTTCATATATACAACATAGCACTGTTAACTAGAGTCACCATGCTGTATATTGCATTTCCAGGACTTATTTATCTTATAAGTGGAATTTATTACCTTTTGACCTCCTTCATTCATCTCATCCACCCTCCCATCCCCTGCCTCTGGCAACCACCAGTCTGTTCTCTGTATCTATGAGCTCAGGTTTTTCTCTTTTTCTTTCTTTTTTTCTTTCCTTTTTCTTTCCTCTTCTCTCTCTCTCTTTTTCTCTCTCTTTCTCCCTTCCTCCCTCCCTCCCTCTCTCTCTCCCCCTTCCCTGCTTCCTACCTCCCACCCACCCTCATCTCAGCTGGCTTTAGAACATCTTAATGATCATGTCAGCCTCATGCTTATAACCCTTCAGCAACTCTCTATAAATATTTAGTAAAAGTTCCCATTTTTTAGCTGAAAGGACAAGGCCCTTCATGATCTGGCTCCTTACTGCTTGGTCTGCCACTCCACGCCAACCCCACCCCTCTAACTCTAGAGAGGACCAGTAGATCCCAAAGGCATCCTGCCAGCCGATGCCAATGCACATGTTTTCCATGGCTTGCATGTCCTTCCCTCATTCCCTGGGGTGTGACCATCTCAAGGTGACAGTGATATGATTGATAGAAAGATGCCAGCAGACACAGGAAGGGAAAATAAGTTTTTTAAAAAATATATAAGTTAAAGGATACAGCTAACTACACAGAACAGGGGATGCAGTAGTGGGTCCCATCCAAAAGCATAGTAGTTACGATGTAATTTAACTGCTGTCACAGAGACACCCAAATTCCCAATGGATCCTTCAGACCAAACTCAAAGCTTACCTCCTCAGCCATCCTTGGTCTTATCTGTCACCTACTGCCTAAACTCTGGGCTCCCAAGATAACTGCCACACTATTGCACCACTGGTCTGTGCAGGTCAAAGAACCAGTCTGGGAGCTTGGGGAGGGCAGGTGATCTGTTATGTGCTTTTTTTTTTTTAATTCCCCAGACATTTCCTGGCATACTGCAGGTGCTCAGTACCTATTTGATGAGCAACTGGGCTGCTTTGGTTGGGGATTGGGAAAGGCAGCAGCCCAACGGGTTAATATGTGACACCTGGATGACAGGGGCCTGCCGTGGACTTGGGGGTGTGTCCTTGTAGCTGCCTCCCTGCCTCTGGGCTTATCTCCAAAATGCAGCCAAAGCAATTTTATATAGCACATAACTGGCCATGTTACTCTCCTTCTTAAAAATCTTCCAAAAGTCCCCATTACTCTGAGGTTAAAGCCTGAACCCTTCCAAGTGGTCTCCATGGAAGGGTTGCTATATTTAGCAAATCAAATAGGGCACCCAGTTAAACTTGAATTTCAGGTAAATGGTAAGTAATTTTGGTATAATTATGTCCCATGCAATATTCGGGACATATAATAAGAATAAACTTGTTGTTTATCTGAAATTCAAACTGAGTATCTTGAATTTCACCAAGCAACCCTATTTGCAAAGCCTCTGGCTCTGCTGTCCTTTGCATTTTCCACCCTCAATAAGCCTCTGCCTCAGCTCTATGAAACCCCTTCAGTCCCTTCCTTTCTTCCTCTCTACTTGCTCCTGTGAAGATCAAATGAATTAAGACCCCATAAAGTACTTAGAACAGTCCCTGTGCTGTCTGGTCCATGGGAAGAGATACTGAAGTTTTGCTGTTAGTATTCATTCTGTTGGGCACTTCCATCCCACCCCATTGCCCTATGTTGCCAGGCCAGCTCTTACCCATCCTAGAGCATGATGGTGATCTCAGATCATCAAGTCTCTACCTTAAGAAGCTTTCTCCAACCATACTTTGGACAAGACTGGGAGTATATGCCCTCAAGCACCCTGCACTTAGTCTATTACAGCTCTTATCCCCATGGGTTATAATTTCTTAGTAGTTATAAGTAGTTTCAGTAGAATAGGTAGTTTCTGTTTCTGTACCAGACTGTAACTTCCAGAAAGGAAGTGATTGTGTCTGTCTTATTCACATTTTTGCCCTTGGTGTCAAGCATAGCACTTAGAGTAGGAGTCATCACCCAGTACATCCTGAATGAAGAAATGGCACTTTTCAGCCCCTGAATTATTCAGGAGACAGTTTCCTAGATAATGCAATCTCTATGTGGTCAAGGTCAAGAGAGAGTCTCATGCTGCCCAGTTGGGGTGCCCATTCCACTTGGGGTGCTCATTCCCAGGCCTTGTAGAAAGGAGGCAGAACAACAGAGTTTCTGGTGGTTCTGTGTCACCACCGGCAAACCATGTTTGACATCAGGAAAGTTACTTCTGCACTCTGAATGCAGTGTCCTCACCTGAGATGTGAGGCCATTAAATCCACATGGACAGACTTGGGAGGGGGCAGCAATTAACTCTGGTCATCCTGGTGATAGGGCCTGGCACATAGCAGGTACTTAGCAAAATGCTGTTCCTCTCTTGCAGTAGGCTGACCAGAGCCTCTTTCCTTCAGAGGAAATACAAAGTTTGGAAGTAGGTGACTGACACCTGGTAATGTATTTAAAGCAATGTATTTTGGTTTCAGATCAGAACCAAGAAACCCCACACTTTAAAGATGAGAGAGGGAAAATGTGGACATGTGTGTATGTGTGTGTGTGTGAGAGAGAGAGGGAGAGAGAGGGAGGGAGAGAGAGAGAGAGATGCCACGTGTAGGGACTTGAGAGAAAGAAAAAAGAGTCTGGCAGCAGCGGTTCAATCATCAAGGTGAAGACTTAAAAGATGATTGATTTTCCTCCTTGATGTCCACGTTTCAAGGGCCTTGTGGGATTCCTCCTGGGAAATCAGCTTTGAGGCTCATCTGCTACACAAAGTCATTTCCTCTGAGCTCTGTCTCCAGTGGCTCCCAGACTCTGGGCAGGGAAGAAACATCAGTCCCTGGAGATCAGTAGCCTGACCTTGGGGCCATCCCTTGCTCTTGCCCTCGAGCCCGGTGGTGTCCAGAGCACTGAGTTTGGAGTACCTGGGTTCAACCCAGCTGCCTGGCTTTGTGGTCTTTGGTGAGCAGATTCACCTGTTTGACTGGCAATTGCAGGATAACCTCCAGGGGGAAACAGTGTGGGGTCTTGAAGAGCAAAGATAAGCAGACAGGATAGGAATGAGCCAGATGATAGGGACATGTGTCCTCGGGACACTCAAAGTCAGCACAAGACAGCAATGTTTCCCAAGGTAGAGTGCAAGGATCAAGAAAAATAAGGGGGTGGAGATGAGTACAGAGTGAAGGGAGTGATAAAAGTCAAAAGGTCCATGCTTGCTGGGAGATGGGAAGGTACATGGCAGAGGGTCTGGAATGCTCAAGGCCCAAGTTTATCTGTTCCTGGTTGAGGTGGGCAAATCTGGCTTAAAAGTCTAGGGTCAATGTCGATCAGTGAGACTCTGACCCTATAAGGATGGCAGGAAGATTACATGAGGAAGTGAATGGGAAGTCCTGCCACATAGGGCTTGAAAATGGGCCGAATTAAAAGAAAAATATGAGTCAAAGGACCAAAGAATAGAATTGAAATTTATCTCCCCTGCCTCAGAGACTTGAATTCTCTGCTGGACTCCTGGACACCTCAGAGCTCCTATGACAAGTGTGGCCAGAGCTGACCTGCCCCAGGCAGCAACCAAAGCTAAGCCTTCTCTACCAGCAGCCCCTGCAGCAGTATTGGGCTCTTTATCTGATTTCCTAAGGCAACCAGGACCCATGGACCAAATCTGATCCAATGTCTATTTCTGCAATTAAAATTTTATTGAAACACAGTCATGCCCAGTCTTTAACATACTGTCTTTGGCTGTTTTCATGCTCTAACAGTAGATCTGAGTCATTACAAAGAAGATCACATGGCCTGCAAAGCCAAAAGTATTTATTATCTGGCCCTTTACAGAAAATGTTTGCCAGTCTCCAGATTTGGTACATAAATGTTTGTGGGAGAGGCCAGACTCAAGACTTCCTGTCCTGCTCAGGCAATGCTGTCTTTTCCCAAAAGGCTTTGGGAGACTGCAGTTTGGATTTTGTTGTTCAAATCAGAGGAAAAGAGAAAAGGAGAATTTCAGGGCTGGAAAGAAAGAACTATATAAGAGACAGAAGGATGTATACTGCTCTGACAAAAATTTTCTCTCCTCTCAAAGTGAGGGGCATCTGGGAAAAGAGGCAAATAGGATATAAAAGTTAAGAGCAAGCTAATTCAAGGTCAGTACCGTTCTTTCTTCTCCTTTCTGTGTGACCCTAGGCTGTTACTTAACCTCTCTGAGCTTCAATTTCATTTTCTATAAAACAATAATACTAGAGAATGAGAATAATAATTCTCATAGAGTGGGGAATGATGTCATCAATGTGGCTACATAGACTTTTCCTGACTTTACTTCCCTTCACAAGAAGAACGACTAATACCTATTCAAGAACAAGACACCATTGAGGGAATCCTAGAACATGGGAATGAGGCTGAAGCACTCCCTGCACCCACAGAGCCCAAGACAGACTGCAATAAAAGGGTAAGAGAAGTGGCTATACCATGACTGCACTGCACCTCCCCCATGCCAGCACAGTCTCATGTCAAGAGGTTTCCCCTGGGCCTCTGGCTGCTCCAATGTGAGACCTGGGGTGAGGAGGACAATCAACACCCTCCCCAGTACCATGGGTCTCTGTGTAGGAGCCCTTACTCTGATCTCACACCACTGGCACTGAAGGGGAATCTGTGGGGCTCAACCACTGGGAATCTGACTGTGAGTGGGCTTGCAACAACCAGCAAGTGGATCGTGGCAGACCAGGTTCATACCCGCAGTGTCCAAGAAGTAATCCCAACCATAGGCCTTGCTCATCTGCACAACCAAGTCAGAGATGTACTCTCACTAGGGAACATGATGGAGAGCAGATCTGCCTGATTCAGGTCCTCAAATGAGGAGTTTTGTAGGCCCCAGAGCCTGCTATACTCATGTCAAGCAAGTGCTAACTCACAGCCCCAGCCACTGAGGAGAGTACCTTCTGGCCCCATCTGACCAGCAGGGCTGATGACAAGTCCTGGAAGCAGTGTGGCCCAGCAGTGTTCAAGTGGGGAGGCAGGCAGGCAGAGCCAATTGCCTCCAGTACAAATTTGAAAGAGAGTCTGTTTGGGAAATTGAACATAGCCTGGAACAGCCCCTTCTCCTCCCACCCAGCCAGGGGAACCTTGATATAACCTCTCCCACTGTGAAGAATATCTTCTGGCCCCTTCTGACCAAAAGGGCTGGCAACAACCTCTGGAAGCTGTGTGGCCCAGTGCACCTGAGTGAAGGGCTGGGCAGGCAGAGATGACAGTTTGCAGAGCAAAGCCTGTGGCCCTGTTCAATCAGGGAACTTGAGGTGTAGGTCAACCTGAGTTAAGACAGTCAACTAAGAGCTTTACCAGCTTTACAGCTGCTTCTCCCACTGTGCCCAGTCAGGGAATGTGATGCATAGCCCTACTCATTGCTGAACATAGCCTTCAGACTATTCTACCAGAGCACCTAACCACAGCACACAGGAAGCTCCACAGCCCATTCAATGACCCTATATACAGTGGCATCTGAACAGAGAGCATAGGCCATGGCTTGCTCCATCTGCAGAGCAAAATTGGTGGCTTCACCTGACCAGGAAATTCATTGTACACTCTGGCCTGATTCAGGTCCCCAAACAATCGCCCTGAGTTCCATCCTGCTGCCCTTCCAAGGCAGGAAAGATAACTCATAGCCCCAACTAGTACTGAATATAGTACCCAGACCTGACCATCTAGTAAGCCTGACTGGAGAATCCAGACAACCTTGGAGCCTGTCCTACAACCTTGTTTGGGCAGGGACTCAAGCCAGCAGTCGTATCCAACTGTTCTCAGCCACATACCCATCCCTGTCCTCAGAGCTTCAATCTTAAACTAAAGATGGTAAAAAGAGACAAAGAAGGTCATTATGTAAAATAAAGGGGCAATATATCATAAATATAGAGCAATTATAAATATTTATGTGCCTAAGAGTGGAACACCTAAATATATAAAGCAAACACTAACAGAGCTAAAAGGGGAAATAAACAGTAATACAATAATAGTTGGGGACTTTAATACCCTACTCTCAACAATGGATAGATCACCCAGACAGAGAATCAATAAGAAAACAGCAGATGTGAACACTATAAACCAAATGGATCTAACAGACATATATGGAATACTCTTTCCAAGAACAGCAGAATACACATTCTTCTCAAGCAAATATGGAACATTTTCTAGGATAGACTGCATATTAGGTGACAAAAAGCCTTAGTAAATTAAAAAAGATTGAAATCATGCCAATCTTCTCTAACCACAATGGCATGGAACTAGACATTAATACCAAGGGGAAAACTGGAAAATTTATCAACACATATAAACTAAAAAAAAAAAAAAAAAAAACCTCTCCCGAACAACCAGTGGACCAAAGAAGAAATTAAAAGTGAAATAGGGATTCCTTGAAACAGACAAAATTGTAAATGTAACATCCTAGAATTTGCAGGATATAGCAAAAGCAGTTCTAAGAGGGAAGTTCATAGCAATAAAAGCCTATATTGCTATAAAAGAATCAAGAAAGATCTCAAAAAAAAAAAACAAAAAAAACAAAAAAAACAACCTAAACCCTAAACCTGAATGGAATAGAAAAAAAACAACCTGAGCACAAAGTTAGCAGAAGAAAGGAAATAATAAAGATTAGAGTAGAAATAAATAAAGACAGAAAAACAATAAAAAAATTAACCAAATAAAGAATTGGGTCCTTGAAAAGATAAACAGAAATGAAAACCCCCTAGCTAGAGTAACCTAGGAAAAAACATAAAGGACCCAAATCAACAAAATTATAAATTAAAAAAAGCATTACAACAGATAGCACAGAAATTAAAAGAATCATAAGAATATACTATGAACAACTATATGCCAACAAACTGAACAACCTAGAAGAAAAGGAAAAAATCTTAGAAACATGCAACTTACCAAGACTGAATTAGGAAAATCTGAGTAGACCAATTACTAGTAAGAAGATTGAATCTGTAATCAAATATCTTGCACTGAAGAAAAGCTCAGGAAAAGATGGCTTCACTAGTGAATTTTAGCAAACAGTTAAAGAAGAACTAACACCAATTTTTCATAAACTCCTCCAAAAAATTGAAGAAAAGGGAACACTCCCAAATTCATTTTATAAGTCCACTATTGTCCTGATACTAAAACCAGAAAATGGTGATACTAGAAAAGAAAACTACAAGCTCATGTCTCTGATGAATATAGTTGCAAAATTTCTCAATAAAATACTAGCAACCTGAATTCAGCAGCATATTAAAAATATTGACCGGATCAAGTAAGATTTATCCCTTGGATGCAAGGATGGTTCAATATATGCAGATCAACCAATGAAATACATTACATCAGAATGAAAGAAAAGAATCATGATCATTTCAATAGATACAGTAAAAGCACTTGAGAAAATTCAACATCCATTCATGATAAAAACTCTTAACAAATCAGGCATAGAAGGAACATATTCCAATAGAGTAGAGACCATATATGACGAACCCACAGCTAACATGGTACTTAATGGTGGAAAGTCAAAACTATTTCCTCTAAGATCCAGATCAAGGGTGCGCTTTTCTGCCATTCCTATTCAACATAGTACTGGAAGCCCTAGCTATAACAATCAGACAAGAAAAAAAAAAATATAGGGGCGCCTGGGTGGCGTAGTCGGTTGGGCGTCTGACTTTCGCTCGGGTCATGATCTCGCGGTTCGTGGGTTCGAGCCCCGTGTCGGGCTCTGTGCTGACTGCCAGCTCGGAGCCTGGAGCCTGTTTCAGTCTGTGACTCCCTCTCTCTCTGACCCTCCCCTGCTCACGCTGTCTCTCTCTCTCTCCTAGAAATAAATAAAACATTAAAAAAAAAAAATATATATATATATGTATATATCAGAAATAGAAAGGAAGAAATAAATTGTCTCTATTTGCAGAAGACATGATTTCATATAGAGAAAAATCTTAAAGACCCAACCAAAAAAGACCCAACCAAAAAACTGTTAAGTTTAATCAATGAATTCAGTAAAATTGTAGGATACAAATCATAAAAAATCAGTAGCATTTCTCTACACTAACAATGAATTTTATGAAAAAGACACAAATTGATTCCATTTACAATAGCATCAAAACCAATAAAATACTTAAGAATAAATTTAATGAAGGAGGTGAAAGATCTCTACTCTGAAAAGTACAAGACTTTGATGAAGGAAAAAAATTGAAGAAGATACAAATAGAAAATTTTTTTATGGTTATAAATTGGAAGAACTCATCAAAAGGAAAAAAATTTTTCCCTTTTTTCTTTTTTATTGTATCTACATGAGAAGATGCATGCTAGCTAAACCCACTGTAGTCATCATTTCACAATATGTATAAATCAAGCCATGTAGCATAGGTCTTAAACTCATACAATGATAAATGTCGATTATTTCTCAATAAAACTATGGGGGAGAATATAGAAAAAACAAAAGCAGCCTTACTTTCACTACCTAGATATAACTACTGTTAATATTTTGAGGTATTTTCATCTTGTTTGAATATTGTACCTAATTATCATGTTATGGTATATTAAAATTAAAGATAGTTTTAAAAAATAGTAATTTTCACAGGGCAAAATGCATGTGAAGTATTCAGCATGATGCCTGGTACATGGGAAGCATTTATAAGATGCCATTATTATCATTATCATTATAGACAATACTTGAGATGGAAAAAGGGGCCTATGCTCCTTTCACTCTCAAGTTCCCAAAAGGGAGCCATTTTTGAGTGTTCAAAAAATAAAAATTTCCCCGAGTACAGGAAAGGCTGTAGAAATTGCAAAGCAGAAGTCATGGTTCTACATATTCTGCAACAATGAAGTACTAATAACTGTCCATCACATGACCAAATAAAAGTTACATCTATGTCCACTTGATTGGTGCCACCTCTCCTACCCCAATTTTTTAAGTTGGCCAATGGAAATTACTCAGATAAGTTCTCGAGTCTGGGACTTCCTGATGGGCATGAGGTTAGGTGCTTCAGCTTCTCCTCCAGCTGCCATTGCAGGTCCAGCAGGAAGGAGCTGTCTGTCCTGTCTTCCCTGTTTGTGCCAGTCTCACTGCCATGGAGAGCTCTTCTCAGGGCCTGTCCATCTCCCCAGGCTCTGGCCTCCACATGTGGGTGAAGGATGCTGGGGGAAAGAGTCAGTAGGGTGCTGGTTAACCAGCTTTCTGGGGAAAAGGAAAGAACTCTGACTCATAGCATTTGCTGGTTTCTGCTGTGTAGATACTTCCACCATGGCCAATTTCATTCTGTCAATGGCTTGCAAAATACCTGAGCCAATGTGAGCCAGGTGACCACATCAGTGTCCCTCCCAACCCCATGCTGTACTTAGCCACATTTCTCAGCTTCAGCTACCCTGTTTGAGGGCATCTCTTAGCACTGCCTCTGGGGAAGTCCTTCTTGGCTCTGGGGTTCCTATTGAGCTCTTCCAAAGAGTCTGGGCTATTGGGGTCTGCTCTTTATACCACCTCTGACCCTGATCCTGGATGGGACCATACTGTCTCTTATACCAGAGTCAGCCTCCCCTGTGACCCACCAGCTCACAAGCTCATCCCTTCCTCAAAGGCTCACCTGCACTTCCCCCTCTTCTACCCCACCCAGCCATGACCTTCATTCAAGTCTTACCATTTACCTCCAGACTTGGCTGGAGCCTCCTCACTGGTCTTGCCAACCCCAGACATTCTCTCCATGATCCACTGGGGAGAAAGCTCCCCAGAGCTACCTGAGAAGTCATTCTAAATCCCAAACAGAATTTTTTTCATCCCTTCCTGTTTAAAAAACCCAAAACATATGGGGCGCTTGGGTGGCTTAGTCGGTTAAGCGTCCGACTTTCGCTTAGGTCATGATCTCGCGGTTCGTGGGTTCGAGCCCCGCGTTGGGATCTGTGCTGACTGCCAGCTCAGAGCCTGGAGCCTCTTTCAGTCTGTGACTCCCTCTCTGACCCTCCCCTGCTCTCTCTCTCTCTCTCTCCTAGAAATAAATAAAACATTAAAAAAAAAAAAAACCCAAAACATAGAACAACAACAACAAAAAACCTTTTTGTTCCCTATCACCTACAGAATAAAGGAATACTTTTCATTATTATTAGAGTGGGATTTTTGTTGTTTTGCTTGGGGATCTTTTTTGGATCTCAGATACAAGAGGTCAAGTTATCACATACACTCCTTGCTCTGGGATGCTAATGTCATGATCCATATAAGACCACTCTGATTTCATTTATTTATGCGTGCTCCTCTCTCACTAATCCTCTCCTTATTAAAGACAACTGCATGAATACATTTTATGTGTATTCCTGAATTCCTATGTATCCTTGGAGAATAAGGATTTTTTTAATCTACAGAAGTAGTACTGTGCTAAAGATCTTATTATATTTCCTGTCTTTTCACTCAGCACTGTGTCAACTTTTGTCCACTGTCATGCATGCACCTGGTTTCACTGTTTCCCCTGCTTTTTAAGAACACTTAGCTCACCTCTTACTCCTATCCCACAAGCCATGCTGCCATGTGTATTCCTGTACATGTCCCCTGTGGCCTGATGTGAGAATTTCTCTGGGGAATCATGGAGTTATAGAGTATATGCCTTTTTAGTCGACATGGTCCCACCACATTGCTCTCCAGTATGGTTGCACAGTCCATATCCTAGCAGCCCAAACCCCATCACCATTTGACCTCTGGCCACTTGCTACTCCCATCCTAAGTGTTTGCCACCCAAGATACTCACTAATTCATTGAAGGTGAGTGTATTTGGAGACTGTTTAGCCCAACTCCCTTATTATACAGATTGGGACATTAAGTGTCAGGAGAGGGAACATCACTGGCTCAGGTTAACCTAGTACAGGATGGCTTAACTAAGAGAGCCTGGGTGTTCTGACAATTGAAAACTGTTTTCACTTTACTCCAGGGTCAATTTTCTTGCCCATTTTGCAAGCGTTGACAAGGGAGTTCCAGAATAATGAAGTCACAAACTTTGGGTTACATGAAAAATTATAAGAAGGAAAAGTCATGGCTCTCTTGACCCTGAAATTATCTTCTTTCCTGGCATAGAACAAGTAAGAGCTGGACATCCATGTCAAAGAAGCCTGGGGGTTGCGCTGGGCTCACTCCAAATCCTGCAACAGCAATAGCCAGGGCTCAGAGGGCCCACCTTACTGTGCTCACCTGTCACCCAGCACCAGGCTGAGGCCTGGATGACTGAGTGGGTCTTTTATCAGCCTGATCTTCCTGAGGCTTCAGCTAAGGGTAGTGCATTTGGAGTGAAGTCTGTTTCCATGTAATTGTCAATTACTCCAATGGATCAAAGTGGGTTTGTGAAACCCAAGGCTAAATTTAAAAGTCAGTTTAAGCTTATGAAGTTGTTTGGGAACAATAATAATGTAAACAAGCTGCCTCTTTAATATATTTTAAATGAATTTATTTCATTTTTCATGGGGTTTTCATCTCCTGTGTTCCCTGTACCTTCAAGGCATCATCATGTTTATAATGAAAAAAGGTTGGATGGAGAAAATGGAGTAGATAACAAAGTGATGTGTGGCTGGCTTCCCTGGGGTGTATTTTCAGGCAGGCCAGCCACAGGGTACCCTTAGGGAGGTGTTCCTGTACTAAATGAGGAAGGGAGCTCCCCATCTAGACCACTGGGTACCCACGGTCTGCATGCCCAGACTGTATCGTTTTCCAGCTTCTGCTGTGAGAGGCAGGAAAATGGTCCTCTTTGGTGACTGATCTTTATGCAAGAACAGCCACATCATGCCAGCAAACTTCTGCCTCTCCTTGGTTCCCCAAGTCCACCCACAAGTCACAGGCAATTTAACAGGGAGATCTAATCTTTTCAAGTCTATCCCATCAGTGCATTCTAACTCTGTTTTTCTCTGTCTGTTCTCAGCCTCCTTTTCCTCCTCCTCCTCCCAAACTGCACCACCACAGAGTCCTGTCAGAGGGATCAGAGGCTCTCTCCTTTTTGGCTTTGGCACTTTCCACTGGAATTCACAATGGAGGAATACAAAGACTTCACCCTTTCTGGTAAAATGTAGTGCAAAATGGCTGAAGGCATGGACCCTGGAGCCGGGAAGCCTAGTTTTTATACTTGCTCTCTGAACTTGAGCAAGTTACTTAACTTCTCTGTGCCTAGGCTCCCCAGTCAGAATGGAATCAAAATGGGAGTATTAACATGTACTTATCTATTAGCAGGACCTACCTCATAGGCTTGTTTGTGAGATTTAAATGTGTAACATGCTAAGAACCATGCCTGGTCAACATTAAGTGTTGTATCAGTGTTTGCCATTTCAAGCACAATTGATTGTGATAATAATGATGATGATGGTGATGAGCAGTTTCAAGAGGGGAAGAGAGGTGGGAGTTGGTAGAAGTGGTTATATCTGGATCATCTCTCTCCATTTTCCTTGGCACTCAGAGAATCTATGTATATACAAAGGAACCTCCAGGAAACAGGCTTAAGTTGGCTGGAGTGAGGTCAGTAGTAGGAAGAAGTCCTGAACTTGAAGGAGAGTGGAGCTCATCTGATACAAGACTTCTGCCCAAATGGTAGGGGTTTTATCTTCTTAGGACAGAGACTTAGCATCCTGCCACATGAGGTGTCCTAGTTTCTCACTACTCAAAGTGTGTCTAAAAGTAATGAACAGCATGAGCTTCCCTTGGAAGTTTCTCAGATATGCAGAATCTCAGGTCCATCCCAGATCTACTCAATCAAATGTACAATTTTAATAAGATGTATTTCAAAGTTTGAGAAGTACTCGTCTTGTCCAAATGCAAGGGAGTGGATTCAGTGGCCCTCCTATAAGGTCCCATTGGACTGTAAGTGCCATGCTGGCAGGGACTGTGTCTGTCTTATTCTATGTCTCTAGCACTGACATCATTCCTCTCACTTGGGGATCACACATAAATGTCCGGCAGAGGGATGGATGAGTGAGTAACTGAAGAGGGCAATAGATGAATGCATGACTGCTAGGCTCAGGGGCACTGTTGGGTTGTTTGGTGTTTTTAGTGCATAGTGCTGGGATATCCCAGCAGGAGGCAAATGCATGAAGCAGATAGACACTTCTGTAGCACCTAATTTACCACAGAGATTGAGCGACATTGGCTTGAGGGATTCAAGACTTTCTGTTTTGTGTAGGTGGGTAGAGCTGGGGCAGCCAGGGCCTGACCTCATGTCTACCACATGTCCCTGCTCTCATCCTCAAGTGTCTCTGACAAAGAACAAAATCAGGTCAGTATGACATGACTTGTTCTAAATGTGTTTGTGCAGCCTGACAGTGAGCCTTGAGTCCTCATCTGGGCACTCAGAATCCAGCCCCTACAGGCACTGGATATGCTTTCCTGGGTGCAGACAATGGCTTAGAGAACTCATCCTTTCCAAGGCTTTGAAAATATGAATGACATTTGCCTGTTTCCAGGCTTACATCAGCTACCAGACTTGCATGATTTCTCAAAGATCAACAAATCACGGTTGGGCAATCGCCTTTGCAAGTGTTTTTAAATGCCTTAGCATGTCATTTGTCTGGGCCAAGAGGAAAGGGACAAACACAGTAGCTCAGTGTTTGATTGTAGTGACCTCTTCCTCCTCTTTTGGGTGTCTTTTATCCCTACTAATATTTGCTCTAACCTTTACAGTCTAAAGATTATGCTAAAGATCTGTCCAAAGGATTGGGGCCTTGTGTGATAGCCTCAAGGCTTTTGAAGATCTGTGGGCAGCTCAGAGAGAGCTGTGCTGTTTAGGGCTCTCTTTATCTTGTTCCCCGCCAGCCCCTTCTTCTGTGATTGCTCAACTATAGGAGAATCTTTAAGAATGGAGACAGAGGGGAATGTGGTCAAGGTTTGGTGTCAAATAGACCAGGGCTTGGATGCCAGCTACTGAGGAGCAGACCAGTAGTGAGTGCTACTTGCTGGGCACAAGAGAATCTAGGTTCCCGCACACCTGTGGTGAGACTCATCCTTTCCTCTTACTTTCTTTCCTGCTCTGCACTTCTCCTATGCTCTGCCTCAATGCAAAACATTTTTGTTCCCACTTTGCCACATGAGGTGGTAAGTATGGAGGACATAGTGGTTACCTACCTCCAGTATCCATTACCACCATCCCTGCCTTACTCCTTCCCAATGGAACCCTTAGTTTGTTCTAAATCTACCTTCCCTGTGTTGCCCTGTCCCTCAGGAGGAGAAACCTTGGCTGTAAGTCCTAATGAGTCTAAACCAGTCTTGGATCTTCCCATTTCAACTGCCTGGGACTGGGAATCAGTTCTAGACAGTAATGTGTAAGGGAAGTCTGCAAAAGAGCTTCTGGGAAAGATTCATTTGCTCTTGAAAGCACATACATGGAAAAGAAAGTATTGTCTTTTTCTCAAAGTCAGCAGGTCTAGATAGGATGCCTGGAAATGGCTGCGGCTTTGGGGAGAACCAGACTTAGGACAAAGCAAAGATATTTTGGATAGCAGAGAGAAATTATAAAAGGAGCCTGGGTCCTTGATGACATCTATGGGCCACTGAGTTAATCAACCTGGGAGCTGCCCTACCTCTGGACTGGTTGTACTATAAGATAATAAATCTTCTTGTCTGGAGCTGTTGAGTTGAGTTTGCTATATCCAAAAGTGAAAAAAGCAAAATGTGTGATTAGATATAGACATCTCAGGAGGAGCTGCTGAACATCTGTCTCCTTTGCAGTGATTGATCTGAAGAGAAATCCAGTCCTCAGTGCCTTTATGCCTCCCATAAACACACACACACACACATACACTTCATAGACACTCACACAGATGTGCATGTCCAAAATCAGCCAAGTAATGGAAGCAATTATGTAAATATTACGAGAAGAAGCTAGTTATGCTTAAAGTCCAAAGTACAGGGCCCAATTTTGTTCAGATCAAGGAAATGAAGCACCACTAGGTGGGACTGGGTGAGAACAAGCCAATTAAATTGTGGCATTTATTAGTATCTTGTCCTTGAGCATGGGCCTAATTGGTGTAGGTTTGTCTAGGAGAGGAATCTGGAAAACATAATTCTGTTTCTAAAACTAAAACTCATCCTTTTGATACTAAAAGTCCTTCTCTTGCTCAGAGCTCATCATGTAATGTGAGAAATAGACACTGTCTGAATTATAAAGTTCTTGTGACAAAGGTAAAGAAGATGGCACCAAGACTGCCTCTGCACCTCATTCGTGCCAGCATGCTACAGTCCCGGGAGTCACCTTGCACCCATCCATTATCTTCAGCCAAGCAAAAGCCGGGACCTTATACCTGTTTTGCGAGACAGAGACTTGCACACAGGAAGTCATGGTTCTGGGAGGGTTTGAGCACTATTTGGGAAAAAAGTTAAAGTTATAGCAATTACTGCATAACATACAACAAAATAAAATTCAGTGGTTAAAGAGTTAAATATAAAAGAATTGAAGCCATGAAAAAGAGAAACATTCTAGAGGAATGTTTTTATAAACTTAGGGTGGTTGGGCCTTTCTAAGCATTACCAAGCATTCAAGCATTTCTAAACAAAAACAATAAAGGAAAAGATTGATGAATTTGATTACTTAAATACAAAAATCTTCACTGGGTCAAAAAACACCATAAGCAAAATTAAAAGGAAAAGACACACTGGGGAAAAATGTAATAAACATATATTATAGACAAAACGCTGATCTATAGGTTACACTCTCAGAACTCAAAATGGAAAAGACAAGCGCCCCCATAAAAATGGGTAATTGACACAAGCAGGCAATTCACTAAAGAAAAATTACAAATAGACAATAAACATAGGAGAAAACATTCAGCCTCAATGGGAACAAAAGATATGCAAATTAAATCCACAATGAGTATGGGAAATTTGGCATTCTTGTACACTGCTGGAGGGAGTGTAATTTGGTGCAAACTTTTCAGAGGGCAATTTGATAATACCTATCAAAACCCTTAAAAATGTGCATAAAGGTCTTAGACTTAGTAGCTGTCTTCCTATGAATTTATCTAAATTATTAAAGCAAACACATGTGTGACTATTTATGTGTAAGTATATTCGATAAAGAATTATTTATGTTAATGAAACCTGGAAATAATCTGCATATCCAGCCATAGGCAGTTGGTCAAATTATGGAATATTCAGATGATACGATACTATGGAGCTATTAAACTGAAGTTATAGAAGAATACTTACTGACATGTTTACAACATATGGATGAGTGAGAAATGCAGGCTATATTGTTCTATAGGTAACACCATAAACGTGCATGTGTGTGTGTGTGTACCTAGAAACATGTATTTTTCAAATATTTATGTTTCACTTGGTGGTTACTTACTGGTTTTTATTTCCCTTGTGTTTTGCTATGTGTTGTCTAAATCTCCTGAATTAACCAAGAACTACCTTTGTATTTAGACAATGAAATGTCATGAACAAAATAACTGGATTTGGTAGAATCAGCAAAAATCATATAGTTGTTAGTATTGACCATCAGTGATGGACCCCTAACTCCAAAGTGAGTCAGATTGCTACCTGTCTTATGTTTGAAGTTGAGGACTGATAGTCAGAGATGCTCACCTGAGCTTCACAGAAGATGCTCAGTGTGAAGTGCCTGGTGGTATAAGACCATTGGTGGTTTGAGGGCAGGGATGAGTCTCAAGTATCTCTGTGATCTGAATAGGACAGATAATGAGTTGATTAAAGGTATGAGTGAGTGGCATAATTATTAACCCCGTCTCTACTTCTCTCCTTTCACATGAAGTTTACTACATATAAAAAGGAGAGCCCTGTTTCTTGCTCCCACAGGAAGCAGCAGAATGCCCTTGTCACCAGGGCAACCTGACTGTGAACTGAGGTTGTGGCCCCATAGAAGCCACCTTCCACCTTGGTTCTCTTCCCCATTCCTGTCCCTCCCTCTCACTCTTGCCTGAATCTCTGTCAATCTCTTGCCTGAATAGGGACTCTCCTCAATCTCACTGTAGAGAGTTGGCTGCTCTACAGAAAGACATTTTGTGTTCATCTTGGACTGAAGGCACAGCCACGCGAACTCTTGAGGCCTCAAATACAGACTGTATGGACTCAGGTTTACTACTGGAACAGAGGGTGAAACTGTAGCTAAGCTTGGGTGGGTGGATGAGTGGATAGGTGGCTGGCTAGTTGGATGAGATGTTACATTAATTCTTATGCCAGCCAGTTTCTTGTAAGCTCACTTCACATATACCTGAATTGCACTTAGACTCAAGATGGGATCCTTGTTGGAGTTGATATGATTCTCCTCTATTTTACAGATTTAAAAAACCTTGAGGACCAGAGAAGTAAAGGCCCTTGTCCAAAGTCACACAGCTAACAAGTGGCAGAGCAGGGATTCAACCCAGGCCTAGTAGATGCTCAAGTCCTTTCCTCTTCTCACTCCACTACCTCCAAGGAAAGACATTGGAATTAGTGGTTAATAAGGTACATGACACCGCCTCATGCAGGAACTACATCACTGTCTGCCTCCTGTAGGGTAGGGCCTCCCAGACGATGTTGGCATTTCCTGCTTCTCCGTTGCCCCCCTAGATATAACAAATCCAAACTAAAGCTCCCCATGGATGGCCCAACCCAATAGCTGGTTTGCCTGCCTGTTGGGAGGAGGGTGGCAGCTTCATCTGGCCAAACCAGATTTTCCCTGCTCATCAGCCAACTGAATGGCTGTATCTGAGAGACCAACTCTGTGCTGTCAGTCCTCCTAACCCCACAGGCTGCCACATGCTTTCCCAACTATCTCTGGCTTAGAGGCAGCCCTGAGCAGCATCTCCATGGGCATCTGGAGAAGATGGGTCAGCCCTTTGGGGTCGGTTCCACTAGTTGGGCAGAAGCCCTTTGGGCTCAGAGACTCCTGAGAGGGTGTTGCATCTGCCACATGGGTTGGAGATAGCTGTCACAAGTCCCAAGCCACAGCTTCTTTGTCTTGGGTGTGTACTTGGTTCCTACTGACAGGCTTCTGACCCAGCCCCTGGTGTTTCCTTCTGCCTCTAACTCCTGAATCATGGAAGCGCTATTGGCTGGGGTCTTGCCTCCCCTCCACCAAGATGCCTCCATGCCTCTCTCCAGACTGGCCTAATTTCCCTGTGCTTTGAGCCACTATGTGGGTGCCACAGATCCACACAATGTATTCTCAGCCTGGCATGATCAGGGCCACCTACAGCTGTCTTATTCCTGCTTCTAGGACCAATGCTTTGGGTGTTGACCTTGACTCAGCTCAGACAAAGTCCACTGGGCTTCTGATCTTTGGGGTTGGACTGCTGGCCCCTCTCTCAAGCCTGAGTAGAATCTCTGCCATAAATTACTGCCAGACAAAGTTCTCATTGGGACTTTCAAGTGGACAGAGCTGAAAGCCATGGCTTTGATTTCCAGTGGGAGAGTTTGGAGGTTCCCTCTCGCAGAGGAGCAGGTGGGGCCTCCATAAACCCACAGTTCTGATTCTGTAGATGAGGGGCCAGGTGATGCACAGTAGTGGATGCCAGGCCAGAGTCTACCCTGAAAGAATCACTAAATAAGAATTGGGAATTGGTTTCACAAGAATACTCACACGTACAAGCTGTGCATGCTTGTGTGCATTTTACTAGAGAGGCTTCCATTGCTTTTATTAACAACAACACTTACTCAAACTTACTGTGTCCCAGGCACTCTTCGAAGTTCAGACATATTTACTGATTTAATCATTATCATGCCCTACAAGATGGGTACTATTGTTTTCCTTATTTTATTCATGAAGAAACTAAGGCACAGAGAAGGTATATAACATACTCAAGATCACACAGCCAGCAAGAAATGAAAGGGTACTTGAACCCAGATCTTCTGAGTCTCGAATCTTTGCCTTTAGCCTCTATGTGTTATTAAAGACTCCAAGATATGTCCAAGCAAAGACTAAGAGCCTCATATGAGGTGAAGAAGCAGAAAAGGTAGAAAAGTACCCTGACTGGGCCAAAATGCTGAGCAAGGGAGCATTACAGAAACCAGCATCTACTAAGCATCAGCAGCATTCTACTAGCAGGCCTTTGGGTACATTTTTTTGTTTACTCCTATGACAACTGTATGCAGCAGGGCTCACAAGGCCCATTTTACAGGTGAAGTGTGGCTCAGGGGGGCGCAGTAACCTACGCATGTACAACTTGCTAGTAGCACATGGTGGTCAGAAATTCAAACCTAGACATGCTTGAATCTCATAGCAGTGCAGTGTGAGAGGTTCAATTTGCTACCATTGGCTTGCACGCCATGGACAGGGGTGGTAGCAGGAAGAGAAGGGATCCCTGTTCCTCCCTCCTCGGTCCTGCTCACCTTCTCCCCTCCCCCGCACCTCCCACCTCCGCCCCATCCACCACACCTATCCCTCTTCACTTGCTGGGGATTAAGTTAGGAAAACAAAAATGAAATGAACACTGCTCCACCAACCCATCCCTGGAGAGGCCGACTTACATGCGTCTGATGCTCTTGATGATGTTCTATCGATTTCCCCTCTAATTGCTGCAGCTGGATCTATATTCATTTTCTGTCTCAAACTTCTCCTTTGTTGGTTCAATCAGCTAAATGAAGGGCCCGTTTCTCTCTGCTCCTGTCCTGAAAAGCCAAAGAAGTTTCAAATGAAGAGCTTTATTCAGAATTCAGAGAGGTCAGCAGACTTAAGGACAAAGAGGGTCAGTATTAGATGACCTCTGCAATGACCTGGCAAAGAGCAAGGCTGGAAAACAAATAAAGGCCCAGGAGACAGATCCAGGTGACAAGCAGCAAAGATATACTACCTTGATTTCACACATCAGCTGTTTACTCATTCATTCAACACTCTAAGGGAGCACCTACCATATGGACCAGACCCCATAGTAGGATCCAGAAATCTTCAGGACACAGACCTGCTCTCATGGGGTTAAATGTGAAATGGATGGCAGATATTAGTCAAATAATGTCATGAATAAATAATTTGTGCTATAGAAAATGTCTAGGGCAACCTCAAGAACCACAGGAAGGAAACTCAGGGAAATAAATCAGAAAGCAGAAAGCAAGACTCACTTTTCTCTTTGGTAACTCAGGAAGCTTTTGAATTCCATTCAACTCAAGATACACGATGAAGACAGCAAAGTGCTGAGGGGGCTCTCCAACCTGGACAAGAATTGGTACCTTTCTCCCAGGAGCTCACTATATTACAGGGAAGCCAAATGTTGGGGCAACTGCACCTTCCTGCACAGGACCTTGAGAAAGGGGTGCAGTGCATGCAAAACCAACCCTCTTCCTCTGTGATCTGTATCTGGCTTTGGCCCTTTGGGTGAAAGTGGCATTTGCTTTTTGTGCTCATTCCTGACTGCTCATTCTTTGCTCAAGAGGATTTGATACTCAGCCCCTATGCTTGAAATTAGACTGCACCTTATCTTTCCCACTCAATCCACTGCCAGTTCCTGGCCTTCACCTGGCCATTCTTCTCTCAACCCTTTAATCATCAGGCCAAGTGAGTATATGAGTTATACAGTAGTATTAATCAGGATAAATTAGGTTATGCTGCAGTGACAAATAATCTTAAAATATCAGTGGCTTAACACAACAAAGATTTGATCTCGACTTATGCAAAGTCTGCAGCAGGTTTAGGGGTTCTCCAGGGCTGTTCCTTCCAAGCAGTCGTTCAGGGTCTATTGCTTTCCATCTTGTGACTCTGGTATCTTAACACGTTTGCCATGGCGGGGGGAGGGCTAGAGAGTCTTTAATTGCACTGCCCCCAAAGTGGCATACATTATTTCTGTTTACAATCTCTACCAAAATTAGTCACATGGCACCACCTATCTTCAAAGCTTCCCAGGAAGAAGAAAAGAATCAGATCTGTAGAAGTTCTAGTAATGTTTATTACAATTTGTCCAGCCTCTGAACAGAGGACTTACTTGCAGACATTCTTATCTGGGGATCCAAACTTTCAGCTCATCATAGCCCGGTTTCTTATATCTCATCCTTATTTCTTTGATGTAACCCTAATTCACAGTCCATATCTGTCTTTTCTAGACATATTTCTTAGCCAGGAACTAGTAAGCTGTGTTTCAAGTTCATGACTATCTTCAAAAGGAAAATGCACACCTTTTCCTCTACCTTAGACTACCTCCATGGGGAAAGCTCATGTTCTCGAAGAAATTCTGTTCTTGTCGGGACAGCAATCTTGAGTATATGAAAGGTTGGATAACTCACACGTAGGGTACAGTGTTTAGTTATGAAGTGAGGCACACTTAAGCTCAAATGTTAACTCTTCCATTTATTATTTGGGTGACTTTTGATGAAATGATTTAACCTTCCATTTGCACATCTGTAAAATGGGAATCATAATAGTACTAACTCAGAGTGGCTATGATGCCAAATGAGCTAATATAGTTAGTAAGGACTCAATAAGCGCTACTGCTATTAGTATTATTATTATAGATTTCTAGATGTCAATATCTAATTAAGTGTTTGATAGCGTGTTTCAGATTCAGTGCTAGAGATTCTGGGAAAGGAGGGGGAGGGAGGCAGAAGCAATTGGAGATCTGAGTTTTCTGCAGGCTCCAAATAAGTTGTTGGGCAATTAAGCTGCCAAGAAAGCAGGATGGTGAAGATATTTCTGGCATGTACCTCAAGAGTAATGGGGCCTAGAGATAGGGGTCGATAAATTTCTGAGTATAAGGAAGAGGTTAGGGGTATGCAGATGTAACTTCTTTTCTCTATTCTGCAACCTTGAATGTGGGCTGGCTCCAACACTGCTTGAATTAAATATCACCATGCTTGTAAAATGCACGGCACAGCCCCAGGCTTATAGTTGATGCTCAATAAATAATAATAATTATCATGATGATAATTAGGATTCTCATTCTATCCCAATAATTTGGCACATTAAGCTGGGAGACCATAATAAGGAAGTTATCTCGAAAGAGACTTATTCTACGAATTGCTGGTCTCCACCCACAGCTTTTTAGGGGACCCTATTCAAAAGCAAAACTTCCCTTAAATAAAGTGAGTTTAAAACTAAGAAATGCACTGTTCCAGAGGAGCTTATGGTCTAGAAAGAGAGTTGGATATGGTGCAAAGACAAAGTGTGTGGAGCACTTTGTCTTATATTGTGCACAGCACTAATATTATCTCCAAGCCTCACAGCAATCAAACAAAGTAGGTCTTATATTTCCCATTTTACAGATGAAGAGAATTAAGCCTCTATTCCTTTAGTCTTAAAACAAGAAACTTCACTGAATTGCTATAAAGATTAGGCACAGCACCTATACAAGGCATGGAATAATTCCAGACACAGTGATATTACAGAAGATGATGGGGGAATCTCCAGTCACCAGAATGCTTCTAATTAGTTGCTGCCTGTACTAGGAAGGCATTGGGAGGGGTGGCTTGTGACTCAGGAGTCAGACAGCTGTAGTAGCAGATAGGAGAGGTATGTTCAGTGAAGTCACAGGCACTGGGGAAGGATGGGGAAATGAAGGAGGGAATGGGTGAGTGAATGGGTGTCAGGGAGGTGAAATACAGCATGACAGCTCATTCCTAGGGAGACAAATCTCAGACCTACAGAGCTAGCCAATTGAGCTATTGCAGGGCTATGACCTGATATGAGTATGGGACAGCTTTCTCCCTGTCCCATCCCTCCACCCCATCACCCAACCAGGATCAGGATAATCCAATGGTCACATCCAGCTCCTAGCCTGAGATCTAAAGACTGCCTACAACTTTGGCTTCTTGTATTTTTCCCTGTCTCCTTTGTAACCAGCCAGGTACAGAAATCAACGGGTAGAGCAACTCCAAGTTTCCCTACAACCTAATACTCCCTCCATCTGTATCATTTCAGGGTGTAAGGCTAGGATCCTGCCTCTTATTCCCATTAGCTGCATTCTGGAATGTGATCTGATACCATCAGCTTCTCTGCACAGGCTCTGCTATATGTGCATATCTCCTTCCTCTCTGCTCCTGAATATATGACTCAAGGTGACATATTTACAGGACCACAAGGAAGGTCTTTGCAATAATAACAGGGACACATGTTTCTCAGGGTTATCTGGAAACAGCCACCTACAAGTGGCTGTAGGATGCACTTTTTGGAAGCCCCCTCAGTCCAAAATACCCCATTTTGTCTGTAAAAGGTCTATAAATTCCACCATCAGAGATATTTTATATTAACTTGGATTAAGCATCCCTTAAAGTGAAAATATTTCTAATAAGGGTAACACATTATCAGAGTTCAGACAAAGTCTTAAAAAGGGAAGCATCTTGATGAGGTTGCCTGTGGCAAAGCCAATAATCAGAGCGTTGGAAGTTGGAGACAGCAGTCAGAGTGGACAGTATAAAACCAGGACCATGGAGAGTTCCTTCCTGGCTTGTAGCAATTTCAGGGAGTGTTCCAGATCTGCACCATCTCCTGTAGCCCCACTGCCTGCAGGCCATCAGCTTTTCTGAAGAAGAGTTCTCTAGCACAAACATTAGATAACTAGGACTTGATTCCTGGGGAAAGGGAAAGGTCTTTCATCTAAACAGAGTAACAGCTTGGCTTGGAGTCTGTGCCCAAGAGATCAACTTGGGACCTAGGGACACAGACCCCTTTCCTGGACTTATCTTGATGATGATCATGATGGTGATGGTGGTGATGGAGATGTTAATAGTAATAATAGTCAATATTCACTGTATATCTACAATGTTCAGTACCACCCGTTTTATGCACTTCACATAGGTTATTCACCAAATACCCAGAATAAGCCTAGAAGGTTGGTACTGTCATTATTCTCACTTCACAGATGAGGAAGTCAATACACAGAGAGGCAGGACTTTCCTGTGCCACTGCATCACACCCATCCAAGTGCCATTCTCCTTGTGGTCTATTTGAATGGTGCCCCCTGGAGTTGTGCAGGGTACAAACTATGCAGTCTGCAGTAAGTTACCTGAAATCACATTGCTACTAAGAGGTGGACTTAGAACCCAGTAAAACAAAGTTCTTGAATTCCTGCTCTACACTTGATGATAACCTCTACATCACTACACTTGATGATAACCTCTTCATCAGGGCTTCAGGTAAATATACCGTGGGTAGAATGGGTCAAGCAGTTTTTTTTTTTTTCATTTATTTTTAATCTGTATTTATTGTTACAAAGATAATACATACTCTGGCAGCAAATTCAAACATTACAAAAGCAATCGATGCAAAGTAAAAATCTCCCCCTTGGCCCCCTAAATTCACATTCTCCTCATGGGTGTCTACCCCACATACTTCCACCAGTGCCCCACTGACAAGAAATAGGAAGGGAGGAGATGATGCTATACTGATTTGATTCATACTTGGGAAGGGGGTGTTGATACAGGAAGAGAAGGAAATGATGCTTGAATTTCATGACGTTTTGGCACTCAGGGTAGATGTCCCACATGGATCTCCCCTGTCTGGAGTGGTGAGACAGGGATTCCATCATATATGCAACTTTGAGGAATATTTTTTAAAAAAGCTTTATGAATGAGGTGTTCAGAGCCACTGAATCTCACCACCACCTATTAGACCCCAGCTGGGAGATCGAAGCGAGTGTCAGTATATCATACCAAGAGCTGCATGTCTTCTGCTCTCACTTTATGACTCCAGAGATTGTGTGGCTCTTCTGAGCACTTCCTTGGCCATAACTATGCCAACAGCTGCTGGGACATTGCTAATCAAGGGTCATTCACCCCAAGATAATCCTTCTAATCTTAAAAACATATGCATAATTTTTCCTTTATCAAAATGAGATTGTACTATGTTTGCTACAGTTTTTCTGTTCGATGTACTGTTACATGTCATACATGTCTCCCCACATCAGGACAAAAATCCTATGCTTCTTTCTAATAGGGGTGTGGTGGCCCTCGGTGCAACAGCACTACAATTTTTTTGTCAGCTTCCTTTGATGGGTATTTAGATTATTTCCAATTCCTTTTTTTTTTTTTTTAACAGTTTCATGCAGTGCCATTACAATTGTTCTTACATATATCCTTTCATCTTGCACTAATAGTTTTGTATGAAGGGGAATTGCTGTGTCAAAGGATATGCAATTGGCCAGTTTTAATGATATAGCCAGATGGTGTGAGAAACAAAGGAGACTTGGTCTAATAGGAGGCTGGAGGCGTAACGGCTTGGAAGTGGTCATGAGGAGCGAGGAGAATGCTGACCCGAGTTTTTGTACCTAAGCAGAATGAGCAGTCTCCACTTGAGAGGACTGCAAAGGCGGCAGTGGCCTCTGGGGAGATTTCATTCTGTGTTAAGGTGGGGGGTACAAGGACTGTTCTGGAAAAGGTCCAACTATGCAGGGAAGTCTGTTTGGGAATCAGACTGGGAAAGACTGGCAGGGTGGAAGCTGTGAGGCTGGATCAGGGGTGAAGGAGCAGAGAGCAGTGTGGGGATGTGAGGGCAGGAGGAGACAGAGCCTTGAGGGGAGAGAGGGTTCCATCTGTGAGGTGTGTAACCACAGATGATAATGCTGTGAGGCTAGGGGATTGTCTAGCCACAAGATTCAAATGGATCTCACATGCTAGTCCCTGACTGGCACCCAGGGCTTAATGACATTTGCAGAACATGGTCTTAGCACAGTGTCTGTGTTGGGTCTGATTCCTTAGAAATAGAGCCTGAGAGAATTAGATGCAAAATCTCTTATTTGTTGAGAGAAGGTTCTTTAGGAAATCCTATAAACAGAAGAGAGAAGCAGGATAGGGAAGGGGAAAGAGCCTAGAAGGTCTGTGGCCTTGGGTAAAGTTTAATCTTGCTTGACCCAAAGGGTGTTCTGGAGTGTCACATCACAGTGTGGTCGTTCAGTGAGACAAAGGGGCCAGGTATTTGTGCTCTTATGTCAGCCAACTAAGTCACTGGACAACTCTGGAGGAGGGAGTGTAACATCCCAGACTTCTCCAGGCCAGGTGGTTCCTATCAACCGCAGAAGCTAAATGCTCAGAGAAGGTCACAGTTATAAGCCATTAGCTATAGCACTTGCAGCAGTTTAGGGAGAGATACATGAACAGGTAAAGGGATCTAGGAGACCTGAAAGTACTACCAGCCAGGAAGGGAGTCTCCAGGGTTCTGGTCTTAGGAAGTCCAAACTGACTTTGCTCTTAGTTGGAGTAATCTAATAAAGATGCCCCCAGAGACATACAAGCCAGACACAGAAAGGGAGCAGGGTTCATGCATTCCCAGGAAGCTTGCCTAAGAATGCCAGTGGGTGGAAAGACTCAAAATTCCTCAGGTGAATGACTTGTCAAAGCCTGACTTGGGCACACTTTACAGGAACATTTGTTTTGTGAGGAGTGGCAGTTCTGAGAGTCAAGACTAAAGGCTGGTGCTGATGCGGAGCATCTGGATTGGTCATCATCAGAACTGGCCATCATTTCAGGGCTGTAGAAGGATGTCTAGTGGAGCCTGGATGATGTGCAGTGAAGTTCACACAGGTCAGGGTTGGATACCGCCTTTCCTATCCTCTGCCCACATTTGACCTCACTGAAGCATCTCACACCTGCTGATGCCCTGCTCCCATCATGGGCACTGCAGTCAGACAGGCAGGGCATGTCTTCAGACTTGGCCCCTTTCTTTAAAAAAAAAAAAAAAGCTTATTTATTTTGAGATGGAGAGAGGTGGGGGGAACAAGCAGTAGAGAGGCAAATAGAGAGGGAGAATGAATCCCAAGTAGGCTCCACACTGTCAGCACAGTGCCCAAAAAGAGGCTCGAACTCACAAACCATTAGATCATGATCTGAGCTAAAATCAAGAATTGGATGCTTAACTAACTGAGCCACTCAGGCACATCTGGACTTGGCTCCTTTCTAAATAAATAAGCTTAGGTGAGTTACCTTACCTCTCTGAGCCTCAGGATTCATCTGAAACATGGATGAGATAGTAATCACATCACCAAGTGGTTGTGCAAATGATATGGTGAGTATAAAACACCAAGTATATAGTGGATGCTCAATAAATGGCAGCTGGATTTATAGTTGTATCTTTAAATCAATATTATTGTCATAGTTCTGGAGTGTCTATGCAGGCTCTGTCTTTGCCTACAAGCCTAAAAATAAACACCACATAAAAGAATTTCTCCCTATCTGTTTCTCAGAGAATCTTGCCAAGCTCTGCTTCCTAACTCTGTTGGTCCATCTTGACTATTCCTCATTCATAACTGATTACAAGAGATTTGCATTTTTATGATTTACCCAGAACAGTAAGAAGACAGGGCCAGATGGGACCAGGACCGAGCAGGTGGCTGTGCTCTGGGACAGGCATCCCAGAGAGGTCACCATCTATCCTTTGTATAGCACCGATAGGGGCATGCAGAAGTCAGGCTGGACTCCCACAGTATCCTGTGCAGTCTCAGGAATGCATTCAGCTGCAGCAGAAAAATTGGTTAAAGGTGGTTCAAACAAATAGGAGTTTGTTTTTCTCACACCACAAGGAGCCTAGAGGTGGGAAACTTCTGGAAATGGCTTAACAGCTGGATGATGTAAGAAGTGCTTTCAGCCTTTGAAATGCTCTTGGTCTTTATCTTTGCATTTTGCTTTATGATTACAAGATGACCATTGCAGCTCTGGACATAGTAATGCTCAAGTTAAGAAGAAGGATGAAGGGGGGAAAGGGAGAAACTGCATAAACCTGCCTTTCCCCTATTACCAGGAAGTAGAAGTCTTTCCAGAACCACTCAACAGACTTCCATGTATGTCCAGTTGGCCTATGTACAAGAAAAACTCACTCCTATGTTTCTCCTATACTGTCACACTACCACTCTTTATTCCTGCTTCCCAATGTCCAGGGTCTCTCTACACATCAACAATTCCCCAACACTAGCAAGTGTCTATAATTTAACTCAATTCTGACATTATCTATATGGAGGTAACATCATATGCCACAGGTTAAGGGCTCAGTCCCACAAGACTCTTCCTCACCACTTCAGCTGCCAACTGTAAGTCCCAGGTTGGTATCTGTACTTCTGACCAACCAGTCATAAATCAGGGTCCCCATGACTCCCTCCTTCAGTTTGATAATTTGCTAGAATGGCTCATAGAATTTAAGGCCACACTTACTCACATTTACTGGTTTATTATAAAATGAAGGATACAACAAAAGTACAGGAGAACAGCCAGATGAAGAAATATAGAGGGCAAGGTCCAGAAGACTCCTGAGTATAGGAGCTTATGTTTCCATGAAGTTGAGGTACACTGCTCTCCCAGCATATGAATGTGTTCCCAACCTGGAAGATCTCCAAACCCCATATGTTAGGGGTTTTATGGAGGTTTCATAACTTAGGCACGATCAATCATCAACTTAATCTCTAACCCCTGTCTCTTTTCCAGAAGACCAGAAGATAGGGGTGGAGTTGTAAGTCTTTAGTTTCTAATCATGACTTGATCTTTCTGGTGACTGGCCCCCATACAGAGCCCACCAAGAGTCACCTCATTAGAACAAAAGAGGCTCCTATCCCCCAGGGCATTCCAAGGGCTTTAGGAGCTTCTGGGCCAGGAACCAGGGACAGAGACCACTATATACTTGCTTTTTATTATTTCACAACTCAAATAAGTCCATAGGCCAGTGCTAATTTCCAGGAAAGCTAAGACTAGCATTGTCACATTTGGATTAGAGACTGATTATGGCTCATCTCCAAGGACTGGGCACACTGCTGTTCCGAACAAAGTCATAGTTCAGTGGGCAAGGAAGAAGGAAGAAATGTGTATTGAGTAGGCAGTAAACAGAGTCTGGCCACCTTCATACCCAGGGAAGTCAATCATCGAGACTGTAGATTACAGCAGAGAATCTACAGCTAATGAGGGGTAACATTCACAGTGTGTGAGGCACACGCCCTCACAGCTCTGCTCCAGATCCCCAGATCCTTGAGCCATTTCAATATACCCAGACCAGGGTGTGTTTGCTCCCCTCCAGCTCCTCTGTCTTTGTTAAAGGGATATTGTGGGACACAGGGGCTCACTTACTTGTGCACACAGACACCCAGAAGGCTATAAACACCAGCTCCCTTGCCCCTGATTAGGGCAGCTCTGAGGTGTGACTTGGGCTGTCTTCAGAGTGCCCATACAGAATTAAGCCCAAGTTACCCTATATAGGATTTTGCTTGAGGTTACATCTTGCCTGGATTTTTCCTTCGTTTGTCCCACTTTCCCACTCCCCTGCTAAATTTTCCTGGAAATACTTCATAATAAATCACCTTCACATGGATCTTCAGGATCGACTTTTGGAGGACCCAACCACATATTCTGTGACACTGTATGATTCAAGAGTCTGTTCAGAGGAGCAGGTGAGAAAAGGGGGGCAGGACAGGGTCCTAGAAAGGCCTGAGCAGTGTGTTGGAGTTGAGATGAGTAGGCTGGGATTTAGGACAAGGCTCCCAGGTCAGTAGTGACTGTTGGGGAAAGAAGGAAATGGAGGCAGAAGCTTGAATAGAGGAATAGGGACAGCATCACAGGAACTAATCCCAGGCCATGCTTCCCAAGGGCTAAGGGGCCAGTTACTTGGTTGCTTGGGTCAGGATGTGCAGGGCTGGGGCATGCAGATACCAGCCCAGGTACCAGATACCAGGCCAGAGCTCATGCTGAGCACTGTATGCAAGAAGGAGAGTACTAACTCCTGCTACCCCAGCTCACCTCATTTAGGAGAGCATCGCAACCAGGGGAAGTTTTTACACTGCAACCCCCAGAGCCCCTGTGCTTTTAGCACTGAACTTCCATATATAATTGAACTTGAACAAAATGATCCACTGGTTAAGAATAAAGGTTGAAAATAATCATTGTAGTTCAGTCCCCTGGTTGAAAGATAGTTTCTCTAGTACTCGAAAATTCCACCTGCACCTGTGTTCCCTAAATTTGCCACCCTGATTAAGTGACAGTTAAGGTATAAATAACATTTCAAGCCATGGTTCAAAGAGTCATAAATTCAGAGTGAGGGCTGTTCTGCACAAGTGACTTATCTTGGGTAACTGAGGTAGGATAACCAAGTAGTGAAGAGTGTGGGTTCTGGGTTCAAAATCTGAGTCCAGCACTCACTAGTCATACTACCAAGTGATATGGAACCAACCTCTCTGACCTCCCATTCCTCCATCTATGAAATGGCAGGGGGGGGGTAGGTGATAAATAAAATCCATAAAGTAAGGCTCATGCCTAACAAATATATGTTAAATGAAGTCTCTGAAGATCAGTGAAGCACCTGGCAGAGTGCTTTAGACATAGTAAATACAGGCGAGATCCAAAATATTTACCAGCTAACATGGCACTAGTGCCAGCTAATCAGAGTGCTGTACTGACCAATCAGAGTAGATGCCCTGTTCAATAAGAATGGATGCCTGACTGAACTGACCTCAAAACAACACCCATGGGTTCTCTCTATAACACTTACAGTAGTTTTGTAAATGGTGGCCAGTTGGCATGAACCCCTAAACAATTTTGTTTTGCTCCTTGCTACCAAAACTCCAAAATGTTCCAGTTAATTTCCTTATCATGGCCAATAAGGATAGGATACTGCTTTCCTGAGTGAGGGTGATTTTCCGCCTTCCTTTTCCCCTAATACAGGCTTCCAATGACTATGGAGGCGGGGGGGCGGGGGGATCTGATTCACTGCTCCTCAGTCTTAGGCATGTCCTTGTCTGAACCAGAGCAGTAGAGTAAGATCAGCCACAGGAGCATCCTCCTGGGACTCCTGCAGCTTCTGTGCTGGGAAGTCAACATCTGGATTAAAACTCTCACTAAGAACACTATGTTTCACCCTGTGCCCTTGCTCAGGATTCAAAGTTTAGGGAGACAGAGTCTGAAAAGATGAGCTTTATTCACTCGTTCATTTTTGACTATACCAAGACACTGAGCAAAAGGATCTGCCAAAAGGAGGTAATTCTCCAAAAAGAAACCAAGGTGTTAGAAAATGGGGATGCCCAGAACATTGGGCAGCAAAGAGAGGGAGACAGACAGACGTGTCAAATGTGCAGATGAGTCACTTTTTAATGTTTATCCTTTAAATTGTGACAAGATCTCAGCTCACCAACTCACTATAAACCTTATTTGATATACTACACTCCATTTGACTCCATTCATTCCAGTGGTGGTCACCAGAGGAAGGCAGAGAGATGTCTGCCACCAAGATTTCCTGGAGATGTCTGGGTCCTGCCACTTCCAAGTGTGATTTCTTCTTTACATACCTTTGAATTTGTGACCCTCATCACCCCTCATAGGTTTCTGACAAATGCCTTACTTAGGATACCCAACAAACCTTAACTAAAAGACTGTAAATAATAGGTTCCCTTCATGCATACAAAATATGACATGATTAATGGACACTTGTTGTGCATATAATAACGATTGCACAGACTGCACAAAGAAAGTCACCCCAAACTTGTTTCTTTACAATCACACCACAACCCTTTTGACTCCATGACTCAATGCATTTTTCAATGCATTGTCTTCCAACCAAATGTCCTGTCTCATTGCAGTAGCCATCTCCTGGGAGATGGTGGACATTAAGCCCATGGTGACGTCTCTTCTTATAGAACTGCCCTGGATTAGTGGATGGGTCTAAACTAGCTGAGCTTTATCTTCTGGTCCAGCTAAATATACCAGGAATGGATCTCTGACTCCAAGTGGGGTGACCAGATGCTTCTAGGAATCTGGAATTTTGTAATGAGACACCCATGGATAGAGATGTTGGTGGAGGAGGGTTTTGTCCATGTATGCTCTCTAGAAAAGAAACTCATAGATTCCCGCCACCAGGGTCTCCCAAACTTCTGGGGTCTTGTCATTTTTGTTCTTGAGATTTACTTGTTTATATCTCCTTTGGATTCCTTGAAACAGCCAGGGCCCTTACAATAACTGTCTTTTGTTAAAACCAATCAGTCCATTTTTGTTACTTGCAACCAAAATAATCTTATTAACATACTCCCAACTCTCTGTTTCTTCAAGACTGCTCTGTCCCTTTTTCTGTGAAGCCATCTCTGGCTCACCATCCCCTGGCAAGCAAAATTGGGCCCCATCCTCTTCTGCGTTCTCATAGTACTTGATGCTCACTTGTGCTGCAGCATTTTGTATACTATTATGTAATCTGGGTGTATTTAGACACATGGGTTTCTCAAGGAAAGAGGCAGCTTTATTTATACTGGTGTCCCTAATGCTATCTTGGTACCTGCAACCTAACAGTGTTTATTAAATTTTTCTTGATTAACTGATTAAATGAATGAATAATTAGCGCTAAATTGGAGATGGGCTCCATGAAGAGTTAAACCTTATTCCCTTTTTGTGTGTAGGTGAATGCTGCAGTGAGATGTCAGCAGCAAACCTGCTCCATTGAGCTCACATCTCTGCCACAATGAACTCTACAAGCTGTCAGCATCCCTTTGTCCTGTTGGAGTGTCTGTTTATTGCATGTTTCTTGGAATGAAAGGCCATCAGATAGGGGACTAGAAATTCCCTTGGCTATACAGAGATTTCTTGTTTCCAGAGGGCCTGATCTGGTGGACCTTCTGGCCATCATAGTGACCTCTGGCTGTCTGGAGCAGGTCCCAAAGGAGTAATGAAGGATGTCTCTCTGCCTGGGAAAGGAGGGCTGACAGGGAGCAACAGAGAGTCTAGCCAACTTCTTGTTCACAAGAATTTGATTCTGAAAGGCTCCTGAGAGATTCCTGGGTGTGACTCTGAGCTGAGATTTAAAGACCATTGCATCATGGGTGAACATGAGGCTCCTGGCAAAGTAAGGATTCCAGAACAATTGCTCCAATGAATATAACTCTGACCCAAGCTGCACAGAGCAAGTGCAATTACGAAAAATCAGGGCAAGAGTGGAGAGATGAATCTGATGCTGATCAAAGTTCAAGCACTCAGAACACATGCTAACTAAAACGTTGGGCCACAAGGCCACAAGTTGGGCTTCAATTGAGCTGCCCCATCTATAAGAAAAATTCAATCAGCCCCAGGGGGCTGTATTTTTGCCATCTGGGCACTGGATTAGAAAGGTAGAAACAGCCTGGAAGGATAAGTTCTCTGAACCACAGACCTAGACAAAGAATGATTAATAATTATGATAAAATAGTGGTGATATAGTAACAATAATAACAGTGAACATGCCAAACACAGTTCTGAGTGCTCTAGATGGGTTATCACATTCAGTCCTCACAACATCCTTATGAGACCAATGCCTCTATCATACAAAAATTAAAACAACCCTGGGCATTATGTGACTTGTCAAAGCCTACATACAGGTCAGCGGTGGACTTGAGAGTTTGACCCAGGCAGCCTGAAACCAGAGCCCTCACAAGGAGCCTCCAGGCCACAGATACTCTTAGCTACGCTGGGCTCTCTTGCTTCAAGACCCTTGGATATGCTGTTGCCTTTGTCCAAGACCCTCCCAATGACCTATAATAATAGTGTAGCATGATGGACATTTCCTCTAAGCCTCTCAGCAGTATTTCTCAAGTATTAGCATGGGTTGTGAGATAGGCCAGTCAGTAAAATTCAGTAGAAAAATGAAAGACCATGCAAGTATGGGCAAATAAATAAACTCTCACCTTTTTGAAGGGTATAACAGGATTGATTAAAAAAGGCAATTGGGAGAGAGAATATTTTAGAGAGTGAAAACTAAGGTGTAGTGATTTTAATTTATCCAAGGTTACCCAAAGAATTTGGCCTCACTTTTTCCTTTGTGGTAGCTACTAAATTGTTATTCATCAAAACTATTTCCTTTTGGGAACCGTTGTGCACTGCTGGTGGAAATGTAAATTGGTGCAACCACTGTGGAAAACAGTATGGAGGGTCCTAAAAAAATAAGAAACAGAAATATCATATGATCCAGTAATTCTACTCCTGGGTATTTACCCAAAGAATATAAAAATATGAATTCAAAAATATATACTCACCCTTATTTATTGCAGCATTATTTATAAAGGCCAAGATATGGGAGCAGTCCAAATATCCATCAAAAGATGAATGCATAAAGAAGATGTAGTGCATATATATATTTGATGGAATATTACTCAGCCATTAAGAATGGCAAATGGTAAGAATGAGATCTTACCATTTGCAACAATATGGATGGACCTAGAGGATATTATGCTAAGCTAAGTAAGTCAGAGAAAAACAAATACCATATAATTTTACTTATATATGAAATCTAGAAAACAAAGCAAAACAAACAGAAACCGAACAGATTCAAATACAGAGAACAAACTGGTTGCCCGAAGGGAGGGGGGAATAGATGGAATAGATAAAGGGGATTAAGAGGTACAGACTTCCAGTTGTAAACTAAATGAGTCACTGAGATGAAAAGTACAGCATAGGGAATATAGTCAATAAGATTGCAATAATGTTGTATGGTTAACAGATGATGACTACGTTTATTGTGGTGATCACTGAGTAATGCACAGAATTGTCCAATCAACATTTAGCACCTGAAATTAATATTGTATGTTAATTACACTTCAATAATTAATTTTTAAAATGTGGTCTTAGTTTGGGCTGCTATATATATATATATATATATATATATATATAAAAGTAGCACAAACTGGATGTCTTATCCACAACAAAAATTTCTTTCTTACAGTTCCAAAGGCTGGAAAGTCCAAAGTCAAGGCACCAGAAGACTGGATGACTGGTGAGGGCCCACTTTCTGGTTCATAGATAGCTATTTTCTTGCTGTTTCTTTACCTAGTGGAAGGGGGAAGGAAGCTCCCTCTTATAAGGACACTAATTCCATTCATGAAGACTCCACCCTCATGACCTCATCACCTCCCAGAGAGTCCACCTCCTACTATCAACACACTGGGGATTACTTTTCAGCACATGTAATTTTCAGGGACACAAACTACAGAAATAATCCAGGTCTAGGAGATGATAATGTCTTTGGCCAGGTTGGTAGCATCAGTGGTGGTGTGAAATAGTCTTATTCCGGCTTGACTTTGAAATGAGAGCCACCAGGATTTGCTGACAAACTGGATAGGAGGGATAGACAGAGGAGTTGAGATCATTTCAAGATGTGGGACTTGAACAGCTGGAAGAATCAAGTTGCCATTTTCTGAAATAGGAAAGACTTTAAGAGGAGCTAGTGTAGGGGAGGGCTATCAGGAGTTCAATCTTGCATACTTTTAGGTTATAGACATCCATTAGATGTTCAATAGTAGTGTCTGGGTTGGAGATACACATCTGGGAGTCTAGCCTAGACATGGTATTTCAAGCCACAAGACAAGATAAAACAACCTAGTTCAGATGGAGGAGAGAAGAAGTTTGAGGCTGCCCTTCCTTCAGTGTTGAAAGGCAAGAGAGGTAAGAAGGAGCCAGCAGAGCAGGCTGGGAAGACTTCTTGTCTAATACAGCAAGAGGAGGATCTGAAACTAAGAGAAGAAAGAGCTTCAGGAAGGATGGACTGATCAGCTGAGAGACTGAGAAGCGGGAGGCCTGAGAGCCCCACCTCGGATTGGGCAGCATGAAGTCGCTGGTGACCATGACAAGAGCTGTTTAGTGGAGGCGCAGGAGTGGAAGCTGGTCAAGAGGAAGTAGAAAGAGCAAATGCAGGCAACTCTTCTGGAAAGGTTCACTGTAAGGGGGAGTGGAGAAATGGGGCAGTATCTAGGGTGAAAGAGATATAATAGAAATGGTTGGTTGTTTTTTTTTTCTTTTTCTAATCAATCATTGAATGCTTTTGAGCATGGTCAAAAGATAAAGGAAATTGATGAGGGAAACAGAAGGTATTTTCATGTTGACAGCTATTCTCTTGGGGCCAGAAGGGACAAGGGCCAGTGCCCAAGTGGTGGGAGCTGGCCTAAGATAGAAACAGGTGCAGGTCAACAGGAGGGCAGGAAGCACTTACTGGCAAAGATTCAGAAATTAATCAGGACATTAACCAAGACATTGGGAGCCTGTGAAAGCTATCGTCTGAGTGTCTCCATTTTCTCAAGGAACTAGGAAGCAAGGTTATAGCTAAGGGTGAGGAGGAGAAGGAAGGAGGTGTGAAAAAGTTTTCTAGGAGACTGGAGACAACACAAGCCGGGAGCATGGAGGATAATTCCCAGATCGCATTAAGGGGCTCTTTGAGTCTGAGGACATAAACAGAGGGAGAGCAATCAGCACAATTTGTAGTTTTCCTCCAGCCATGTCCAGCTCTAAGGGTGCGGGAATGATGCTGGGCAGGGAGTCAGGTGTAACCCAGGCTAGGTTAAGATGGACATCTGTGGCAGGGAGACTACCTTGTCTGAGAGAGAGCTCACCAATGCCACATTTGCGTGGTGTTGCTCCAAAAGGGCCCTTGTACTAGGATGACTTCATGCTCTTGGAAGTTTACGAACTTCAGTCATAGTAGTCGGGGATGTTAATGCTTGCGGAGCCTCTCTCTGCCAGCTGGCATTCTAAGAACTTTACACAGATGATCTCATTAAACCTCTTGACAACCTTATGAGGCAGGTGCTCTTATTGCTCCCATTTTGCTGATGAAAATACTGAGACACATGGAGAGACAAGAAGACTTGTCCAAGGCCAAGTAATAAACAACGGAGTTATAAGTGATATCTCAGCAGTTACAGCAAAGCACAAAGGCTCCACCACCACCACACACCTCCCAAGCACCTGTAAAAACCACAGAACCCTGGGCTTTGCTGTATATCTTGGTGGCTCATGTAAAATCACAGATTTCCTAAATTTGGATACCAGGTGGGGAAACATGTTCTGATTTATTGCCTAATTTATAAAGGGCTGTAATTTAGCACAAGTTCTGGAGGCATGCTTGTTTAACAGAGGCATTCTACCCCAATTACAAGAGTTGGAAAAGAAAAGAATGATGGTTGGTAATTCACAGGCAGCCTGACTTAATTGTCATCAAATGCGGGTGAGAGAAAGTTTGCCTTGATTCCTAAATTTCCTTATGATTAACAATATTGTGACTTAAAAGCACATCCACACACACCCACAAACATTTGCATTTTGGCTTTTCAAGGGTGGATGCCATATCCACCATGCTTCTCTTTGAGTAGCCAGGGAAATTACCTTCTTCATGCATCCAGAGATATCAAGGAAAAATCTCACCTAAATATTTTGAAAATCAGAATATTATTCCCCTAATTCCTATTTCCTTCAATGATCTTAATTCTCTGGTTCTCGTACCCCTTGAGCTTCTGGTCATCTTGCCATTTTAGCAGCTACTTCCAAATCTTTTCCATTTGCTGGGATCCAGCCATCGTTGCTTCATGAAGGTAACCCACCTTCTCCCATGCGTGTCTGTTCCTGATGTGACAAATATCTTTTTGGTAAAAAGCATCAAATCTCCTCATGCACAAGTGGCTGGAATTGTTAATTTTGCTTTCAGCACTCTTAAGAGGATAAACTGACCCACAAGACTCCTATAGGAAGAAGTAGCTCAGTTAGGAAGGGAAGGACATAATGGAGGTGCTTCAGGGCCCAGAAGAGAGCATAGAACCCCAGAACAAAGTCCTCTGGAGATTTAAGTGAGATGGCGAGAGACAGGGCTGCCCAGAGTGAACCATTTGTTTCTGCTAAGGCCCCAGGGGTCTGCCCATCTAAATAGGGTATTGAGTGCTGTCTCCTTCCCTTTCAGGTTTCTGTCTTGCTAATGGTGATGGCATTGACTGGCATCCTCCCTTGGGCCCAGGCACTAAAGGCAGGACCTCCTTATGTCTAGCCCTCCAGCCCCCATCCCCTGCCATTGCCTGGGCTGCCAGTGTGGACACCAACCCTTCTCCTTCTATTTCCCAGCCTGTTTGGTTGGAGATGGGGCAACTTCTGAGGACAGCCACCCCATCTCTCCCTCCAACACCTACTTTATAGGAACTGCAGTAGTCTTGTGAGCAACACAGAGAAGAGAGACAAACAGATGCAGCTCTGGGTGCCCCCAGGGGAAAGAAGCTACACAGTGGGGTCAGCAGTGAACTCAGGAGCCTCTGAAGAGCCCCAGGGAGCACAGCTGAGAGCCTCCTGGAGGAGCCTCATAGCAACAGGCTCCAAAATTCTGAATGGCAAGTTCAAGGCCCAACACATAGCCATGTCTCTGAAGCTTGCCTTCATGGTGACCTAGAGTGGCTCTCCTGTTGCAATTTTTTAAAAATTTAGTGAAGTAGTACATTTCATTGTACAGAAATTAGAAAAGCTGGGATAAAAGGCAAAAAATCCCATAATCTCAACACATACAGACACATTCATATTTTTATATCTTTCCACCAAGATGTCAATGTGTCTATCTACACATAAATATGTTGTAAACAGATGGCTTTGTACTGTATGTACTATTTTGAACCTTCTTTTACACTTGACGATACGTCATGTTCAGGTTTCAAAGTTAACACACCTAGCCCTACATCATTTTTAATGACTGCACTGCAATCCTTTGGGTAGGTATACTATAATTCATTTAACCAACCCCTTATTGTTGGATGCTTATGATGCTTTCAGTTTTTTTCCTATTATAAACAAATCTGTAGTGAATATTTTTGGACATATAGTCTATGCCCTTGAGGAACTCACAGTATAAGAATTTGGGAGGGGGATTCCATCACTTGAGTTTATAGCAGGTGAAACAGTGAGTGTTGTTTTTAATGATAACACTAATAATATAAGCCACCTTCACTGAGCGCTTACTTTGTGCCAGACACTATACTAGGGGTGTTTGCACCCATACCTCTGCCATTTGATCCTTACAGCAACTTGTGAGATTGGAATTATTAACATCCCTATTTTGCAGAAGAGGAAAGGAATGCTCAAAGGAGCAACTGACTTGCCCAAGGTTTACACGAAGAGTTTGTGGTGGAGACAGGATCCAAGTCTAGGTCTGTAGGCTCCAAAGCATAAACTGTAGACTAAACACTAGACTTTCTCTTGACATTTACTTGGAACCCGTGTTCCCAGATTTTAGCCCCAGACCCACTATCAGGTTCACGTTGGAATAATGGAACAGCAATGACAGAATGCTTGTTAGATGGCTTGTTCCCTTTGTATATGCATCCCTTCTGCCATGCGAAGAGCTTCTCCCTTTGAGTGGAACCTGTTTCTCTAACTCCGGAATCTGCACCAACCTTTGTGGTTTGCTTTAACCAGTTGAATGGGGTAGATGGGATGTTGTGCCTGTTCCAGGCTTTGGCTTCAAGAAGCCCTGCAGCTCCTGCCCTCGTCTGGGAACCTGCCTCTGTCATGTGAACACACTCAGGCTAACCTGCTGCAGGATGAAAGCTTTGTGGCTCAGTGGCTCTGCGTCCACACACTGACAGAAACTAGCTGGCTGACAGGTGACTGAAGTTGTAGGAAGAACCGCAACCAAGCCCAGCACAGCCACCCACCCAATTGTGAGCTCACAATGCTTGTTGTTTTGAGCTCACAAGCTGTGGGGTGATTGTCAGGAAGCAAAAGCTGATGGGTACTGAGTTCAGTTAGTGTGGGTGACGCAGTCCAGGAGAGGGGGGCTCTAGTGGGGGTTGTGAGCCACGTGGCTGGCAAAGCTTCAGAGAAGAGGTGACAGCTCGTGCGTTGCGGGGTGTGCAATAAATAGCAAAGCCTCCTGAAGCAGAACAGGGAGGTGGGCCTGCATGCACAATCAGATAAACCTCACCGCTGAGGCTGCAGGTTGCCTGAGAGAACTGTCTCCAGAGCCTGAATTAGCAGAAACCTCCCTCTGGCCGGAAAGGCAGCTAGACGTCATTTACACACCAATGTGAAAAATAAAACACCTGGCAGGTTCCTTGGCAGCCTCTCAGGTGTGCCCTGAGGGCTGGAGCAGAGATAAGTCAGATGATGGGCTCCCTTTCAAGTGGAGAATTGGAATTCCAGTCTCGGGCCAAAGGAAAATGTTGCTCCTTTTCCGGCATCTTCTCCTGCTGATTGAGGCTTGGCCCTGAGGCATCCTGTGCCCTGGGAAGTCCTGAAGGAACAACTTTCCTGCACCCCAGACAGGGTATGTAGTGCAGTGTTTTCAGGAACCCTAACTCACCTGACCTAGCAGGGCTGCTCTTAGCTTTGTCTTGATGGAAGAACGGAGTCCAAAAATCTCCCAGAAGGAATGACTCAACAAGTCATTCATTCCTTCATTCATTCATTCACTCACTCACTCAAACCACAAACACTTCCAAGGGGTCTACGATGCCCTGGAGAAGCTCAGAGCCTAGTGTTAAAAGCATACCTTGAAAATTCTGTGCCTTATCTTAACTAAATCTAGGTGGAAAAGCAGGTGGTCCAGAAGGGGGACCAAGAATGGACCCTGCCTATTCTGGGGTGGTATTAGAAGCAGTGAGCTCTCTTCTGCAGTGTCTGAAGGAGCCTGGGAGCCTGGGAGAGTGAGAAAGGAAAGATGAATGGTGAGGGGGGTGTCCAGATGCTGACTAAGCACTTCTATGTTTAGGTGTCAATGGAGAGGACAGCAGGGACAAGGGTGGAGCTGCTGAGGCGCTGTTCTTGGAGGAAGCCAAGGTGACAGGCTGGAGTCTTGAGGGCACTGTCATCTGGGATTGTGCCACCACAGTACGAGCAACAGTTTTTCACACCTGGAGATATTTTCAGCCCTCATTTGTTAATGCTGTACTGTATGGGCCTGGTGAGGGGTGTTGGAGAGCTGAAGGGGGTCCTGCCTTCAGGAATTCATGGCCTGTTGGGACATATAGGTCTGCAGACAAGTTATTGCATTCCAAGGTGACAGACACTGTAACGCAAACAAGTCCAAGGTGCTCAGGAAGCAGAGATGAAGGACCAGGGCAGGCTTCATATCTGAGTTGGGTGAGCAGGAGTTTTTCAGTGATGAGGGACATGTCAGGAAGAATAAGGAACTGAACACACCAACATGCAGTGGAATGAAATGGCACAGAACACATAGTGTCCCTGAGTATAAGATGAACAGGGTTCAGTGGGAAAAAGGCTGAAGCATGGCAAGCAGGAGCCAAGCCACCCAGAGATTTATGGGCCAGTTGGAGGAGCCTGGACTTCAACCTGTGGAAAAATGGGGAGCCCTTGAAAGGTTTTGAGTAGAGAGTGATATGGTCAGAGTTGTCTTTTGGAAAAAGTTCTCTGGTAGCTGTGTGGGGGATGGTTTAGAGAAGGGTAAGACCAGGGCAGTTTTACCACCTGAGAGATGCTGAAGAAATCTCAGCAAGAGAGGATGGTGGCAGACACACTGGGAGAGCATCACTGCACTGATTTTGCACAAAAGCTCTAGAGCCAACCTCAGGGACTCAAAGCTTACCTGGATCCCTTACCAGCTCTGTGATCTTGGACAAGTTACTTAACCTCTCTGTACCTGACTTTCTTCATCTGTAAACTGAAAATAATAAAAGCAACTACCTCATAGTAGTTGTTCTATGAATGGAATGAAATGGTCCATGTGAAGCATTTGAACCGCCCCTGATATATGGCAAATGCTCATAATGACTGATTATTCTCATTTAATGCATTAGACCTGATGACTGCCCAGGGACAGTGAGCAGAGGGTGAGTCTAGATGTGCTTCTACAGAGCTGGTTAGGATGTTGCCATTCCCAGAGGTGAGAAATGATGAGAATATTTCAAAAAGTTTACTTCTTCCAGGAGAACAGAAATGCCCAATGCACAGAACTAAGCTTATGCCCTCTGCTTCTCTCTGAACACCTCCAACAGTGTCTGGCTTTTGTGTAAGTAGACTAGGTCCCTGCCTGAGACCAGCAGCAATAATGAACAACAGCAGAAGCTGTCATGCCTACTTATCTTCTTCAAGCCTCACAATAAGCTTGTAATACGAATGAGACAGGTACTGTTGTTCCCTTTTCACAGATGAAGAAACTGATGCTCAATACCACTGCCAAGAAAGATCTAGGTGTCTGATGCTCACGTCCTCTAACTCCCAAATCCAGTACTTTTCCCATGACCCCAAGTTGCTCCCATCCTTTTGCTTACTTGTGAGCTTGCCAAAGTCCATGTGACAGCACAGAGCCCAACTGAAGCTCCAAACTGTGATCTTCGTATCTTTCAGGGAATGGGGGTGGGGGGAGAGGGACTTCTAAGTACCAAAGAAAAGGTGGAACAGGAGGGAGTCCCCAGCTTTGCTTGAGCTTCTATAGAAAGAAATCAATCCCTTGAAAGCCCTTACTACATACCTGAATGTCTCTGGCAACTGGTAGAGAAGGGAGAGATGGGACACTTAACCACCGTTTAGAAAGCAGGCCAAAGAAGAGCAGAGAGAGAAAAGAACCGTGATTCTTCTCTGAGCCCTGTGTTCCAGGTGCCAGTCATTCATCATCTCATCGACTGCTCACATCCACCATGAGGTAATCGATATCATTTCCATTTTTCGTACAGGGAGACTGAGAGCCAGTGAAGTAAGGTGCCTAAATTCTCAATCATTCCCCTACAGCAATCCTGCCTTCAGTTGGAGAAATAAGGACATGAACCCTGTGTTAGGGCAGTGTCCTCATACTGTGGGCATGTTTTCTTACCAACTCTGGAAGGCATTCCACCTCTAATCACTGCTTTTGTGAGGACAACCCAGTATATTAAGTACTGTTAAAGGAGCTTTGTGGAGTGGTGGGAGTGGGTAAAGCAGTTTGTTTTTGCCCAGGCTCAATGTGTATCTATCTCTAGCTTGAGGGAACATTTAACTGGAACATATTAACTGCCAATAATGTGGTAAGTGCTTTATATACATGATTTCATTTATTACCCCCAAACAACCTTATGAACCAAATTCTTTTATTGTCATCCTATTTTTTAGCTGAGACACCTGAGACTCAGAGAAGACAAGTCTAGGAGGGAAAAAGAGCCGACTGGATCTGCCTGGGGCTCTAAAATGCAGTCTGAAGCTTCCCAGCTCAGTCCATGGAGACTGGTTTTGCATCTGGGCTGGCCCCTGATGACAAGGAAGTTGGCCAGTAAATATGTTTACCTTGGAAGACAGGAGGATGAACAGGAGGTGTTTGCCTCTTGGTTTCCTTAAGCATTTCCTAACCTGGAAACTCTCAACAGAGGGTGAAAGTGGCTGTATCTGAATTTCCTGAGAATTCAAGAAAACATTTCACTGTTTTATTATTGCTTTCACAATAAAGTTCAAACTCTGTAGGATAGCCCACAAGAATCATTTGGCCTCTTCTAGTTCTATGCTTGCATCTTGAACACCTCTCTTCTACTTACTAGATTTTAGTTCCATTCAGCTTCTTTCAGTTTCAGCTCTAAACTTCTTCTTGCCTAAGGACCTTTGCACCTGCTATTGTCTCTACATAGAATGGCCCTTCCTCCTTGCCTTTACATGGCCGGCCCCTTTTCATCTTCTAGATCTCAGATGGAATGTCACCTTTTTAGGCAGGTCTGTCCTAATCACTCAATGTAAACTGGCTGCCCCTTCTTATTCTCTTTTAACTTTAATCTTTATTTATTTTTGAGAGATAAAGAGAGAGAGACAGAGTGAGAGTGGGGGAGGAACAGAGAGAGAAGGAGGCACAGAATCCAAAGCAGGCTCCAGACTCTGAGCTGTCAGCTTGACGTGGGGCTCAAACTCATAAACCTCAAGATCATGACCTGGGCTGAAGTCAGATGCTTAACTGACTGAGCCACCCAGGTGTACCCCTTTTATTCTCTTTTAAAAACATGATATTGTTTCCCTTCATATCATGTATCACAATTTTGTGTATTTATGTACTGAACTATTGTTTAGTGCCTCCTTTACTGCCAGACTGTGACCTCTATGAGGGCAGAGCAATGGCTTACTTTCACTCTATATCCCTAGCACCCAGCCAAGAGCCCGGTACTCAGCAGCTATTTAGTAACTATCAGTTGTGAGAAAATATGTAATCCCAGTGTGGCTGAGCTAAGGGGTATGGGCTTGGTTCACTCTGCAGCCATAAAGCTTAGGTTAGGATACAATGTTGGAAGTGGTGATGGCTGTGACCCTTCATGTAAGAACCTGTGGGGCTGGGGGGCTGAAGTATTTTTTGCTCCTGAGGGTCAAGCCCTTCTGAAGGTGGCTGTATATGAAACCAAACTCCCTCTGCTAGTGTGTTTCTTTTGTGATGATTTTCCACAAGACACTTTTCCTGTGCAGACAAATTAGAGCATTTGCTGAGGTCAGAAAATGAAAACTGTGTTACCCAATGTGATACTGCTACCAGGAACAGTCTCATTTAAACTGACATCAGTAGAACATGCAGGTTAGGCTGCTCTCCTTGGTTCTGAAATGTACTGTCTTAATACTGTGTCCTCATAGAAGCCCGAATCTCAAAATACCTGGAAGAAGACAAATCTACATATGCGTGTGTGTGTGTGTGTGTGTGTACGTATGTGCACGTGTGCGCACGCACACACACACACACAAATGTCCCTACAGCCACAAATACATCACACACTCATCCACACGTGCTCTCCTGAATAGTGAGATAGCAAGACTCATTTGATATGTAGGCATTCCACTTCTGCTGTAGTCATGCTAAGATATAGGATAGTTTAGGCTCTTTTTAAAAAACAAAGGGCCACCATATTTCCTGAGATAAGTTGTTTGCAAATCCACAGTTATTTCCCTCCCTCTATGCTGGTTGCAAGGTCAGTTTACACATTTTACCATCTAGAAGTACAGTCTATTTCCTCACCCTCTGAGTCTAAGCTGATCTTATGAATTGGCTTTAGCCAACAGGAAATGATAGAAGTGAGCCTGTACCAGTTCCAAGCCTATATCTCAAGAGGCTTTGAACACTCCCATTCCCCCTTTTGGTAACTTGCCCAACTGCCACATGAACAAGCTGAGACATTCCTGCTAGAGGATGAAAAACCACACAGGGCAGAGATGAGCCATCCTAACTGAGCCCCTTCTGGATGAGTCAGTCCCCATCAGACAACAGGCACATGAGTAAATACTGCTGCAAGTGGCCTGGCCCAGCTCGGACCAGAAGAGTTATCTAGCCAATCAGCAGGTATATGAGTAATAAGTGTTTGTTATTTAAAGTCATAATGTTTGGGGTGGTTTGTTACTTTAAAACAGCTAACAGATACACTTCCTTACATGAAGGACAGAATCAGACCTATTCCTGAAAGTGATATGTCCTTACAAGTCAGATGTCTATATAAGACCCTGAAGCAATTCTACTGCTTATTACAAAGTCCCCAGTAGAATGTGGTCAAAGAGCACTGCTTTGGAAGCAAGGAGATTTAAATCTGCATCCTGGACTCTGCCACCAACTATGTGATCTTGGGCAAGTCACTTGACATCTCTGGATCTTGAGTCTTTTATAAATTGAAAGAGCAAGTTTAGCCTACTCTAGGCCTCCAGTCTCTGACATACATTCTGTGGTCCCATGACTCTCAGTCTCTGCTATTTCATCTGTAAAGCAAGAAAAAGATAATTCACAATTCTTTCTGTCTTGCAGGATAATCCAAAAGGATGAAGTGTTATTTCCTTGGTGGCACCTCTGCTTCCAGACACTTTCAAGAATTTGAGTGTCTATGTAGCAAGAACAGACACCCTGAAATGCTGGCTTTGTGATAACTCACTAGGTTTATCAACATATGTGAACACACAGATTTTTAGTTAATATTAGAGGCTGAGATGGAACGATGAATGTGATACCCAGGCAGTCTCCACCACATCTCCTGAACGAAGTGCAAGCATCCTACTGAAAGATGCATCCTGCCCCTCACCTTCTTTTCTCTTGGGTTCCCACTATAGGTTAATAAAACTATTTGTGAAATTGGTTTTCCAGGCCCAAAGAGATCCTGGGCAGGCAAAAACATGTCACACCATGATTGTAAGGGAAGGATGCTTCTGACCACACATAGATCAGAATAAATGTTGAGTGGGGTACAATTATTCCTGTGGATAGTTCCAAATGAGCTCTAATAATTGGACTGAAATGGGTTCCAGATATGGCATTTAGGGAGTGCCATAGACACCAAAAGCTAGAGTCTGGCTCAAGACAGTGTTGGTGACTCAGAAGGACTGCTGGGTTGTAGGACAGGATCAGGCATTCCTTGTGAGAACACCAAATTCAAGCCCAGCAAAGAGCCACCAGTCAGTCAAGGATTATACCCCATGGTCGGTACCAATACCAAAACACAACAGAGGATAAAGCAAGTAGGGAATCTTGTGTTGGCAGTGTTTGAAGACAAGATGAATAGTGCATTGTTCACATTTTTTTTTTTTTGGCTGTGAATCACACAAAATCCAACCTAAATGACTTAATCTGAAAGAATTTAGTGGATCACAAAACTGAAAAGGTCAAGGAAAAGGACTATTTTCAGGCATGGCTTCATGCAGGGGTTGAAACAATGTTACCAGGACCCCATTTTCTCTGCCCTGCTCTCCCCAGTGTGTTGTCATTGACAGGGTCCTATTTTGTGAGCACAATGAGGCTACAAACCACACTATTCATTCTCTACAATATACACTGGGTAGAAAGGGAGAGGCTTGCACTCTCACGCTCGCGCTCGCTTGCTCTCTCTCTCTCTCCACAGAATGCACCAAATTCTGGGTCTGACCCTTTTTGGTCCGGTTAGGTCACATGATCATACTTGTACCAATCCCAGTGCTTAAAAATGCCATACACTGATTGCCTTAGGCTGATCAGGGCTTACCCTGGGACCTGGCAGGGGCCAGCCCCATCCAAGCCACAGGAACTTAGACAGGAGAAAGAGTGCCTCCCCACAGGAAATTCAGGCCCACAGGCATCCACTGCAGGCAGCTATGAATAGAAATGTGAAACAGAATAAAAAACCTTCCAGCCTGAAAGTCAAAGATTTTCTGAAAATAAAGAGTGAAAAGTAGTTGCAGACAGGCAAGGGTCTGGATGAAGAATATTCATAATATAAGTCAAATCATGGCTAGCAATGAGGGAAACAGGCTTCCTGGAGAGCACCTTCTAGATTGGAGGGCTCTGGGTTCTAAGAGTTCAGATCTCCTGGACATGGTATCGAGAAGAGGGATCTCGCAGCCCAGGTTGGATAGTGTTAGGCAATACATCTGAAACTGTGAAACTAGTTAAATGGAACTGATGTTTCTAGGGACTAGGGCTCAGAGTAAAGATTAGGTGCCACCAAAGAGAACAGGTTTGATTTTTTTAAAAAATCTAGACATATTTTAAGGCATATCAAACAGAGCTCTGATTCTTTTCTTCATTGTGTATAACCCAAATGCAGCCCGCAGATGCAAAGGAGGTCACATTTAATACTCACAGTACCATAGCTCCAAGCTCCCACCTGCTGGATTACAACATTTATAAAACCGGATCATAGTCTATACTACAACTCCCTCACACTCTGTCACCGAAACTGAAAGCAGTTCTGCTTATCCCCTGAGACCACAGTATCTCTCAACAAAACAACTCAATCAGCTGTTGGCTTTAGCCTTCTAGCCAGTGATGTTTAAACCTGGCATCTGGAAAAACTAGGGAGGAACAAATATCATGGCATCTCTTTCCTTGGTTTCTTCCATTTCTATTCTGTACCTGGACTCCAATAAAATGCTGTCTTTCTCCCATAGCTTCTCAGTAGATACAAATAAATATAAATGGGTGATGGTTCATTCATTCAACTAATATTTATTGAGTATATAATACAGTAGGTACTTGAGTTTATAATTTAGTGGGAATGACAGATAATGAAAAAGTAAATGTGTGTGTGTGCGCGTGCATGCATAACTAGTGCTGAGTGCTTTTAAAAATTGCCTGGATAATAATTAATGTAATCCATCACATCAGTAAGCTAAAGAAGAAAAATCATATGATCATATTGACAGATGCAGAAAAAGCATCTGACAAAATCCAACACTGGTTCATAATAAATATTCTTAGCAAAATAGGGATAGAGGGGAATCTCCTCAGCTTGATACAGAATACCCACAAAACCCTACAGCTAATATCACACTTAATGATAAGAAACTAGATGATTTTTGCTAAGATCAGGAACAAGGCAAGGATGTCCCCTCTCACCACTCATTTTCAATTTCATGCTGGAAGTCATATCTAATGCAATAAGGCAAAAGGAAAAAAGTGTATACAGAGTGGGAAGGAAGATATACAACTGTATTTGTAGATGACATTATTGTGTAGAATATCTCAGAGAACCATTAACAAAAAACTGGAACTAATAGATTACATCAAGGTTTCAGGATACAAGGTTAACATATAAAAGTCAATTACTTTTATATAGGCAAGCAATGAACAATTGGAATTTGAAATTAAAACACAGTATCATTTACATTAGCATAAAAATTAAATAGTTTGAAAAATGTAACAGGATATATATAAGATTTGTATGTAGCAAAATAAAAAAATTCTGGGAAAAGAAACAAAAGTTCTAAATAAATGGAAAGACATTTCATGCACATGGATGGGAAGACTCAATATTGTCAAGATGTCAATTTCTTACAATCTGATACATAGATTCAATGCAATGCCAATCAAAATACCAGCAAGTTATTCTGTACATATAGACAGATTAGTTCTAAAGTTTATATGGAGAAGCAAATGACCTAGAACAGCTAACACAATATTGAGGGAGAAGAACAAACTTAGAGAACTGATAGCACCTGACTTTAAGACTTACTATAAAGTTATAAAAAACAAGACAGCGTTGAGTGAAGAACAGGCAAATAGACCAAAGGAACAGATAGAGATCAGAAACAGACCCATACAAATATAATGTGGTAATCTTTGATAAAGGAGCAATGGCAATAATATGGAGAAGGGATAGTTTTTTCAACAAATGGTGTTGGAACGACTGGACATCCAGATGCAAAAAAAAAAATGTATCTAGACATATACCTTCTGTCTCATAGCTGATTAATATCCCATTATATATAATATATATTATATGTATATAACATATATATATATATACATATAATATATATATAGAACCAACAAAGGAAAAACTCATTCTTCAAAAAAATCAGCAAAATTTATAAACTTCTAGCAAGACCTAGAAAAATAAAAACAGAAAAGATGCACCAATCACCAATAGTAGAAATAAAATAGAAGCTATCACTACAGATCCTGCAGACACATTAAAAAGATAATAGAAGAATATTATAATTTGGTACTCATAAATTTGACAACATAGAAGAAATTAATCAATTCCCCACAAATGCCACAAATCACCAAAACTCAGCCAAAATGAATAGACAATCTGAATAAGTCCTGAAACCAACAAAGAAATTGAATTCCTAATTACAAAGCTCCTGAAAAACAAATATCCAGGCCTTGATGATTTCACTGGAGAATTCTAGCAAACATTTAAAGAAGAATTAGCATCAATTTTACATCGCCCCTTCAGAAACTAGAAGAGGAGTTTGGTAAGCAGAATAAGGATGCTGAAACCTGTGTATGTTACTTTACAGGGCTAAAAGGACTCTATTAAGAATTCTGGGATGGTGAGATGATCTTGGATTATCCAGGTAGGCCCAATGTACCCACAGGGCACCTTACAAGTGAAAGAGGGTGGCAACAGGGTCAGATTCAGAGAGAGATTTGAGGATGCTATGCTGTTGGCTTTGAAGACGAAGGAAGAGGCCAGGAGCCAACATCTTCAGTTAGCCCAGTGAATCTCCCTTCAGACCTCTGACCTTCAAAACTGTAAGATAATAAATTTCTTACATTATTTGAGTTAATGTGTTACAGCAGCATAGGAGACTAATATGAATAGAAAACTAACACAGGGAGGAACCATTTCTCAGCTCATTTTATGAGGCCTGTATTGACACCAAAACCAAACAAACACAGTACAAATAGAGAAAACAGGCCAATATTTCTTATTAATTTAGACACTCAAATATGAAAGAATTAATAAACTGAATCCCACAATGTATAAAAATAATTACATGTAAATATATATGCTGCATATTACCAATTTATGCCATGACCAAATGAGATTTATCCCAGGTATTCCAGGCTGGTTCAATATTCAAAACTCTGTGTAACCATACAAACTAAAAAAATCATATGATCATATGAACTGATGCAGAAGAAAACATTTAATATGATTCAACACTTATTTATGACAAAAACTCTCAACAAAAATGGGACTAGAGGGAAATTATTTTGACTTGATACAAAACATCTTCAGAAAACCTACAGTTAACATTACACTATTGGTGAAAATTTGAATCTTTTCTCCCTAGAATTGGGAGCAAGATATTGAGATGTCCAATCTCAATACTTTTATTAAACAAAGCTGGAAGCTCTGGCTACTGCAAAAAGGCAAGAAAAAGGAAATAAAAGGAATATGGGTTTGGAAGGGAAGACATAAAATACTTACAGATGAGATGACTAAATACAAAGCAAACCCCCAAAAATCTTCATACAAAAAAACAACAACAAACTCTCCTAAAGTTAACTAGTGAGTTTAAGAGGTTGCAAGATATGAGATCAGGACTCAAAAAGAAATTGTATTTTTACATACTATCATACACACCTATGAACAAGCAGACACCAAAACTAAAAGGGCAATACCTTTAAAAGAAAAAAGAGGGAAAAAATACAATAGCTTTGCTCCAAAAAAAATTAATAGGTATAAAATCAATAAGGTATAGTATTTGTCTTTCTCTAACTGATTTATTTCACTTAGCATAATACATTCTAGTTCCATCCATGCCATTGCAAATGGCAAGATTTCACAAGATTTCATTCTTTTTTTTTTTTTTTAATTTTTTAATGTTTTATTTATTTCTAGGAAAGAGAGAGAGAGACAGAGTGAGCAGGGGAGGGTCAGAGAGAGAGGGAGACAGAGACTCTGAAACAGGCTCCAGGCTCTGAGCTGGCAGTCAGCACAGAGCCTGATGCGGGGCTCGAACCCACGAACCGTGAGATCATGACCTAAGCGAAAGTCGGACGCTTAATCAACTAAGCCACCCAGGCGCCCCAAGATTTCAGTCTTTTTGATGGCTGATTAATATATGTGTGTGTATACTATATATATATACTTGTGTATATGTATTAATATATGTGTGTATACTATATATGTGTATATATATATATATTCTTGACACATCTTGTGTCTCCATTCATTGGTCAATGGACATTTGGGTTTTCTCCATGGTTTGGCTATTGTTAATAATGCTGCTATAAACACTGGGGTGCATGTACCCCTTCAAATCTGTATTTTGTATCCTTTGGGTAAAATAATAGTGTAATTTCTGGATTCTAGGGTAGTACTATTTTTATTTTTTTGAGGAAACTCCAAGAGGAGGGCAGGAAGAGAAGAGAGGAGAGCAAACCACAAGAGACTCTTAAGGACAGAGAACAAACTGAGGGTTGGTGATGAGAGGGGGTGGGAGAATGGGCTAGATGGGTGATGGGTATTAAAAAGGGCACTTGGTGTGATGAGCACTGGGTGTGGTAGGTAATGATGAATCACTGAATTCTACTCCTGAAACCAATATTGCACTGTATTCTTAACTAAAATTTAAATTCAAAAATTAAGAAGGCATATACAGAATCTGCATACTCAAAATTACAAAATGCTGATGAAAGAAATAAAAATCCTAAATATATGCAGAGATGCACCATGTTCATGGATTGGGGTTCAACATAATAAAGATGTGAATTGTCCCCAAATTGACCTATAGGTTTAGTGTAATTTTTCTAAACATTCTTGCAAATATTTTTATAAATATAAACAAGATTATTCTAAAATTTAAATGGAAAGTCATCAGTCTTAGACTAGCTAAACACCCTTGACAAAAAAAGAATAAAGTAGAAGAAATTACCCAATATTAAGTCTTACTATATAGCTACAGTAACCAAAACAGTTGTGGTATTAATGAACAGACAGATAAATCAATGGAAAATAATAGAGAATCAAGAAATAAACCCATACAAATATAGCCAACTGATTTTTGACAGAAGTGCAGAAGCAATTGAATCGAGGAAAATAGTCTTTTCAAAAAATGATGCTGGAATGACTGGACATGCTTAGGCAAGAAAATGAACTTCAACCTAAATCTCATACTTTAAACAAAAATTAACTTAAGATGGATAACTTACATGGGGTAAGTAAAGCTATAAAATATGAGGATGTAAATCAAACCATCATCCTGTATGCCTTAAACTTATACAGTGATACATGTCAATTACTTCTCAGTAAAGCTGAGAAAAAAATCTTGTTTCAACTTTAACCTATCAATTTTATATCTAGGAATTTGTTCAAATGAAATAAAGAAAATATTCCTGCATTTATATTTAGCTATTAATAGTAACAAATTACTTTAAAGCAACCTAAATACACAGTAGGTAAGTTGCCAAATAAAATTTATTGCATCATATATAGGAAAAAATGTGAGGATATTTTCAGGATCTAGAGCTAGGCAAAGAGTTTTTAAATTTGACACCAACAGCATGATTCCTAAAATGAAAAGCTTGATGAATTGAATCTCGTCAAAATTTTGCTCTGTGAAGGACCATGTGAAAAAGACAAAAATATAAAACTGGGAGAAAACATTTGCAAAACACATATCTAGGAAAGGACCAGTATCTGGAATATATAAAGAACTCTCAAAACTCAACATTTTTTAAAAAATAGTTTATGGGGCGCCTGGGTGGCTTAGTCGGTTAAGCATCTGACTTTTGCTTAGGTCATGATCTCGCGGTTTGTGGGTTCGAGCCCCGCGTCGGGCTCTGTGCTGATTGCCAGCACAGAGCCTGGAGCCTGTTTCAGAGTCTGTGTCTCCCTCTCTCTCTGACCCTCCCCTGCTCACGCTGTCTCTCTCTCTCTCTCCTAGAAATAAAAATACTTAAAAAAAATAGTTTATTGTCAAGTTGGTTTCCATATAACACCCAGTGCTCATCCCAACAAGTGCCCTCCTCCATGCCCATCACCACCCTTCCCCTCTCCCCCATCCCCATCAGCCCGCAGTTTGTTCTCAGCATTCAAGAGTCTCTCATGGTTTGCCTCCCTCTCTCTCCCCACTATTTTTCCCCTCTCCTCCCCCATGGTCCTCCGTTAAGTTCCTCCTAATCCACCTATATGTGCAAACACATGGTATCTGTCCTTCTCTGCCTGACTTATTTCACACAGCATTAACACCCTCAAGTTCCATCCATGTTGTTACAAATGGCCAGATTTCCTTCTTTCTCATTGCCATGTAGTATTCCATCGTATAGATAAACCACATCTTCCTTATCCATTTGTCAGTTGATGGACACTTAGGCTCTTTCCATGATTCGGCTATTGTTGAAAATGCTGCCATGAACATTGGGGTACATGTGCCCTTATGCATCAGCACTCTTGTATCCCTTGGGTAAATTCCTAGCAGTCGTATTGCTGGGTTATAGGGGAGTTCTATTGTTAATTTTTTGAGGACCCTCCATACTGTTTTCCAGAGGGGCTGCACCAGTTTACATTCCCACGAACAGTGTAGGAGGGTGCCCATTTCTCCACATCCTCACCAGCATCTATAGTCTCCTGATTTGTTCATTTTAGCCACTCTGACCAGCGTGAGGTGGTATCTCAGTGTGGTTTTGATTTGTATTTCCCTGATGAGGAGGGATGCTGAACATTGTTTCATGTGTCTGTTGCCATCTGGATGTCCTCTTTGGAGAAGTGTCTGTTCATGTCTTCTGCCCATTTCTTCACTGGATTATTTGTTTTTCGGGTGTGGAGTTTGATGAGTTCCTTATAGATTTTGGATACTAGCCCTTTATCTGATACGTCATTTGCAACTATCTTTTCCCATTCCGTTGGTTGCCTATTAGTTTCATGGATTGTTTCCTTTGCCATGCAGAAGCTTTTAATCTTGATGAGGTCCCAAGAGTTCATTTTTGCTCTTGATTCCCTTGCCTTTGGGGATGTGTCAAATAAGAAATTGCTGCAGTTGAGGTCAAGGAAGTTGTTTCCTGTTTTCTCCTCTAGGGTTTTGATGATTTCCTGTCTCACATTCAGGTCTTTTATCCATTTTGAGTTTATTTTTGTGTTTGGTGTGAGAAAATGATCTAGTTTCATTTTTCTGCATGTTGCTGTCCAGTTCTCCCAGCACCATCTGTTAAAGAGGCTGTCTTTTATATACCAACAATGATGCAACAGAAAGAGAAATCAAGAAACTGATCCCATTCACAATTGCACAAAAAAACCAGAAAATACCTAGGGCTAAACCTAACCAAAGATATAAGAGATCTTTACGATGAAAACTATAGAAACCTTATGAAGGAAATTGAAAAAGACACAAAGAAATGGAATAACATTCTATGCTCATGGATCAGAAGAATAAATATTGTTAAAATGTCATTACTGCCCAAAGTAATCTACACATTCAATGCAATTGCAATTAAAATTGCACCAGCATTCTTCTCAAAGCTAGAACAAACTATCCTAAAATTTGTATGGAACCACAAAAGACCCCGAATAGCCAAAGTAATATTGAAGAAGAAAACCAAAATGGGAGGCATCACAAACCCAGACTTTAGCCTCTATTACAAAGCTGTAATCATCAAGACAGTATGGTATTGGCACAAAAACAGACACATAGACCAATGGAATAGAATAGAGAACTCAGAATTGGACTCACAAATATATAGCCAACTAATCTTTGACAAAGTAGAAAGAGTATCCAATCAAAACTCAACATTTTAAAAATATTAGAAAATTAGCAAAAGACATGTACAGATATTCCACCATAGAGGAAATGCAGATGGAAAATAATGTGAAAAGATGGTGAACATCACCAGCCATCAGGAAAATACAAATTCAAACTACATTGATCAGAAAGGTTAAAATTAAAAGTAGTGGCAACACCAAATGCTGGCAAGGAAGCAGAGAAACAATCACTCATGCATTTCTAGGGGAATGTACAATGGTACAGCCTTTCTGGAAAACATTCTGGCAGTTTCTTTAAAAAATAAAAATGCAATTACCATAAAACGTAGCAATCACAATCTTGGGCATTTATCCCTGGGAAGTGGAATTTTACGTTCACACAAAAATGTACACATGAATGTTTATAGCACCTTTCTTTGTAATAGTCAGAAACTAGATTCAGCCCAGAACTTCTTCAACACGTGAATGTGTTGAACACAGAACAACTGTGCTACATACATACCATGCAATACTACTCAGCAATAAAAAGGAACAAACTAGGAATACATAATGCAACATAGATGAATCTCTAGGGAATTATGGTGAATGAATGAAGAAAGCCAATCACAAAATGTTGCATACTATATGATTCCAATCATATAGCATTTTTGAAATGACCAAAGCTTAGAAATAGAAAACAAATTTGTGGTGGCCAGGGGTTAGGAAGGAGAAGTGAGTAGGATGGGAGGGAGGTGGGGGTGGTTATAAACAGGCAGCATGAGAGACTTTGTGATGTGGGAATTGTTTAGTGTCTTGACCATGGCGCTGGATACAGGAATGTGTGTGTATGTGTATATGTATATACATACAGCATACACAAAGAGACAAACAAAACTAGGGAAATCTGAATAAGATTGATGGATTGTATCAATGTCCCTATCCTGGTTGAGATATTATGCTATTGTTTTGCCAATTATTACTAGTGGAGAAAACTTGGTAAAAAGTGCAAGGGATCTTTATTATTTCTAACAATTCCAAGTGAATCTACATTGATCTCAATATAAATTTATATTAGAAAATCAATTAGCAAACAGTAGACCTAAATGCAAATGTATCAGTAATTATGTTAAATATACATGGATTAAATATTTCAGTTAAAAGGCAGATATTTTCAAGATGGATTATGAGAATCATGGCCTACCTATATGCTGTCTATAAAATATACACTTTAAATACAAGGACATGAATAATTTAAGAGTTCTTTTTAATGTTTATTTATTTATTTATTTATTTTTAAATGTTTTATTTATTTCTAGGAGAGAGAGAGAGAGACAGCGTGAGCAGGGGAGGGTCAGAGAGAGAGGGAGTCACAGACTCTGAAACAGGCTCCAGGCTCTGAGCTGGCAGTCAGCACAGAGCTCGACGTGGGGCTCGAACCCACGAACCACAAGATCATGACCTAAGTGAAAGTTGGACGCTTAACCGACTAAGCCACCCAGGCGCCCCTATTTATTTATTTTGATAGGGAAAGAGAGCACAAATGGGGAGGGGCAGAGAGACAGGAAGCCAGAGAGAATCCCAAGTAGGTTCCACAATGTCAATGCAAAGCCAGATGTGGGACTTGAGCTCATGAACCGTGAAATCATGACCTGTGCTGAAAACAAGAGTCAGACACTAAACCAACTCAGCCACCCAGGCACCCCAAGGTTTTTTTTTTTTAAGGAAAAGAATTTTTACAAATAAAATGAAATAAATAAATAAAAAGGAAGACAAATTTCTAAGCACAAACAGATATTTAAAAGGCACCTGGGTGGCTCAGTTGGCTAAGTGTCAGACTTCAGCTTAGGTCATGATCTCGCTGTTTGCAAGTCTGAGCCCCACATGTGGCAGAACCTGCTTCAGATCATCTGTGCCTCTCTCTATCCCTCCCTGGCTTGCTCTCTGTCTCTCTCAAAAATAAACATTAAAAAATAAATAATAAGGGGCGCCTGGGTGGCTTAGTCGGTTAAGCGTCCGACTTTCGCTTAGGTCATGATCTCGCGGTTCGTGGGTTCGAGCCCCGCGTCGGGCTCTGTGCTGACTGCCAGCTCAGAGCCTGGAGCCTGTTTCAGAGTCTGTGTCTCCCTCTCTCTCTGACCCTCCCCTGTTCACGCTGTCTCTCTCTATCCTAGAAATAAAAAAATAAAAAAATAAATAAGTTAAAAAAATATTAAAAAAAAATAAATAAAATAAAAGTGAATAGGTTTCCTCAAAAAATAATAGAAGGTGAAATGACATTATAAATATCAGACAAAATAGACTTTAAGACAAGGAATATTACTAGAAATATACCTCATAGGATTAAAGCATCACTATTTTAGGAAGATATAAGAAGCATAAATATACATGCACCTAACAATAAGGTTTCAAAATATAGGAAGCAAAAATTGATAGAATTAGGGGAAGAAATGAGAAAATACACAATCATAGTTCTTTCTTAGGAATTGATAGTATAACCATAGGTATGTGGTTAATATATACAAATTTTTATTTATAGCATATTATAAAGTATATGAAGATAGTGTAGTATATAGTAGTATATACTAGCTACATATACTTTATGTGTGTATATATATATGTATACATATATATATAAAGTTTTAAAGGAACTACAGGATACAGCCAAACACTTTGATCTAATATGACAGAAAACCTATGATTTCAGTATTCACCAAGACAGATAATATGTTGGGCCATAAAACAAGTTTAAAGTTTTAAAATATTGAAATCTTATCAAGAATATTCTGTAACTTAGAGATAACTAATAATTAGACATAACTAATAATAAGATATCTAGAAACCATAAATATTTCCAAATTAAATAATCCATTTCAAAATTACCCATATGACCAAGAATAAATCACAGAGAAGAATAAAAAACTAGTTCACAATGAATGATAATGAAAACACAACATATCAAAATTTGTAGAATGCACCTAAGAGCAGGTGCTTAGAGGGAAATCTATAGCTTTAACTGGCCAAAAATCAATTATCTAAACTTACACCTTAAAAAGCTCTTTAAAAAGGTGCCAGTTTGGATTAAGATGGACTTGGCACCTCCACCCTGCTTATCCTACTGAATGTGGCTATAAAACCAGAAAGGATATGTGGAACTGCTATCTGAAGACTCTGGAAAGAAAACAGTAGTGAGAAGATTGGGGAAGAAGACAAGAATGCAAAGCACAACTGAAATGGAGGCGAGTTTACCAGAATATTTTCTCTTCCAGTATCCCCTGACTTAATCTCAACACAGTCTCAAAACTCTGAAGTGAGCACTAGGTTGCAGGAAAAGAGAGGTCCAAGAGAATCACTCTAGCTCTGGCTCAAAGAGTAGAGAAAGAAACTTCTAATACTCATGAGTGAGCACAGAAAATTCTGGTTTAGTCTCAGAATGGTGGGGACAAAATCTCATCACTTTCTCTTCCTTCCTTCCTTCCTTCCTTCCTTCCTTCCTTCCTTCCTTCCTATCATCTATCTATCTATCTATCTATCATCTATCTAATCTTCATGTAGCTTGGCCTTGAATATTGGTGCAGCTACAGAAGCATGTGGCAGAGTCAGGTAACTAAAGCTCCAACTGGTTGCCCAGAGAACCAAAGAGTGTGCCAAATCACAAAGAAGGAGGAATTCAAGAAAGAAATCCCATAAAATTGTTTGGAACTCTTAGGCTCACCCTCCAGCTACACATGTGTGAATCCAATCCAAATCAGTATATCAAAGACTTTGAGGACTACACTAACACAGACTAACATCCAGGTCCAAGACTAGCCTTGAGGTGGTACATGGGGCAGGGGGCGGGGGGGGGGGGAGTGAGGGGAGACCAGAACAGCATTCACTGTGAGGGCTTCGAAAGCTGAACTGACATTGAAACCATAGTCCACAGAAAGCCTAAACTTGAAGCCTGATGCTAACCAGGTTGATTTGCCCGCTAAAACAGTAATATCAACATCTGCACTGGATTTAAATAAGACTCAAACTCTCACATCTAATACTCAAAATGTCCAGAATACTATCAAAAACTTACGGGGCGCCTGGGTGGCTTAGTCGGTTAAGTGTCCGACTTTCGCTTGGGTCATGATCTCACGGTTCGTAGGTTCGAGCCCTGCGTCGGGCTCTGTGCTGACTGCCAGCTCAGAGCCTGGAGGCTGTTTCAGAGTCTGTGATTCCCTCTCTCTCTGACCCTCCACTGCTCATGCTGTCTCTATCTCTCTCCTAGAAATAAATAAAACATTAAAAAAAATTAAAAAACAAACAAACAAACAAAAACCACACACACAAAAAAACTTACTCACTGTACAAAGAAACAGGAAAATCTCAACCTTTGTGGTAAAAGACAATTAACAGATGCCAATCAAGATGGCATAAATGTTGGAATAATCCGATGGACTAAAAGTAGCTCTTATACTCTGGTTTCTCTTCAGATTGCATAAATCTTTCGCCTTTTAAAAGTAGCTCTTACAAAAATTCTTCAACAAGGAATGTAAACATTCTTGAAACAAATGGAAAAATTAAAATTTTCAGCAAAGAAATTTTGACCTGAAAACACAAATGCCTGAAATGAAAAAAACTCAGTGGCTGGGCTCAAAAGCAGAATGGAAATGAAGAGGAAAGAAGGAATTTGAGAATGTACCAATAGAAATGATCTAACCCAAAAACAGGAAGAAAGAAGCTTTTAAAAAAGTGAAGAACAGAGGCTCAGGGACCTGTAGGACAAAAACAAATGTCTAACGTCTGACGCATGCTGCGACACACTCATTAGAAGAGCAAAAATTCAAAAGATTGACAACAAAATATTATGAGGGAGGTGGAGCCACCAGAACTCTCCTATGTTGCTAGTGGGGATATAAAATAGTACATCTACTTTGGAAGTAGTTCTGGAAATTTCTTATAAAGTAAACAAAACAAAACAAAACAAAACCTACCTAGAACTACTCTGTGAGCCAATAATTCCAGTTCTGGGTATTTATCCAAGAGAAATAAAAGCAAATGTCCAATCAAAGAGTTGTCATTGGCAACTTTATTCCTAAAGTTATTCCAAAAACCAAAAATAACCCAAATGTACAACAGTATGAGAATGGGCTTTTAAAATTGTGGTTTATTATAAGAGAACATTAATCAGCAATATAAGAGTATGCCACTGACAACATGGATAATAATCATAGGTACTATAGTGAGCAAAAGAAGCCAGACACAAAACTTTTCATGTTAATTCAGCCCATGCATATGAAGTGCTAAAATAGACAAAACCAATGATGAAAAAAATCAGAACAGGTGTTTGCCTCTGGGTTGAGAGTGGGAATTAACTGCGAGAAGATATGAGGGAACTTTCTTGATAGAGATGTGGGTAACACAGATGTATCCATTTGTCAAAACTACACAGCTTGTACCTGTTTATTTCAATATAGGTTACATTTTATTTCAAAAAAATAAGAACCATTTTTTAAGTTACTAAATAAGATATGAAATAAGAAGGAGCCAGTCATGCATGGTGGGGTGGAAGTATATCCAGGGTAGATAGAGCAGCATCTGTAACAAAATGCTTGTTCTGTTTGAGAAGGTGAAAGGTCCTTGGGGGCTGGAATAGCGCTGATGGGAAAAGAATGGAATGAGAACATCACTGAGGTAGACAAGTGCAATCACCTAGGCCTGGTTAAGCCAGGATAAGTGGTGTTCATTTTTCCTAAAGCATAGTGGAAAGCTACTGGAGGTTTTAGCAGAGAAACACCATGGTCCAATTTGTATTTTTTAAGACTACCCTCGCTGCTGAGTGGAGAATAAATCAAAGAAGCCAAGAGTCAGTCCAGAGTAACCAGAAGAGTTCTGTGCAGTTATCTGGGTAAGAAATTTGAAAGTCCCTGGACTAAATGTCAGCTGCAGCAGAGAAGGGAGAGTCTATTGTTACCAGCTATGTTTAGGAGATGGAAAGAACTGGACTTGATAAAGGACTGGATGTGAGGAAAGGGATGGAAAGAGAGGGAGGAATGAGGTTGGCATCCAGGTTTCCAACTGAAGAGGTTGAGTGGAAGGTGGCACCGTTTGCCGAGGTGTGGGAAACTGGGGGGTGGGGGGCTTGGATGTGGAAAGGAGGAGGAGCCTGAGGACTTTGGGACATGTTAAATCCAAGGTTGTCAGCTATGCATGCATGAGGGTTTGCTGTGGAGGTGTGAATTAGGGAGTTTCCAGCCTGGGATGCCACTGAAAGCTCTAGAAATGGATGAGAGTGTGAGGAGAGAGCAAAGGTCCCAGAGTGAGTCCTGGGGAAAACAGACAAGATCATACAGAAGTCTGACACACAGCAATCGGGCAGAGAAGAGGAAACCTTAGAAATAGCCACAGGAGAAAGGGAGAAAACAGAAGAAAGTGAGGTCATGGAGAGTGTAGTGAGAAGAAGGGAATAATCAACTGTGTTAAATGAAGCCAAGAGTTCAAGAGTAAAATGAAGCATTAAATGCAGCATTTAGTAACAAGGAGGTTGCTGGTAACCCTGCCAAAATCAATTAACTTGGAACAGTGGTAGCTGAATCCAGACTGCACTGAGTAAAAGAATAACTAGGAATTGAACAAATATAAAGTATATGTGGTCATCTCTTTCTATAAAGTTTGCGATGAAGAAGCCGAAAGAACAGGCACAAAAGGTTTGCAAGAGGAAAACCATGAAGTAGGTTTCTTAGTGGGACCTGAGGTACCAGGAGAACCATAGAATTGCTGGTTACTGGTGAAGTTCCTCCTTAAGGCAGGCTGATTTTCATGTGGGATCATTAGGATATTTCTTATTGTGAGTCTCAGTGAAGAAAATGGCAAATTAAAAAACGAAACAAAGAGAAGCTGGTCAGCATGGATGTGTGAGGTATTTAACCTTTTTGGATGCACACATGGAGAACACAAATGGCTGAGTTCACCTGTAGCTGGAGTTTTTCAGAAGAGTATGAAAAATGAAGAGAAGAGAAAGGAAGTGAGGCTCTTTACAAGGAGGTGGTTATAGCAATGGACCACAAGCAGTGATAAAAGAAAGGAGGTGATGACTGAGGGGAATTGATGGATGGAGGGAAAGCATACGTGTTGGAAGAGGTGACAGTCAATCATTGGGTTTTAGAATGATCAGTGGGAGCACTTGAGAAAATAAATATGGGGATAGGGTACAGTTAGAGGGCAGGGTGCCGGAATTATGGAGGTAGCAGTACCATTTGGCGTAGATATTTTAGCACCCAGAAGGAAGCTCTGGGCATCAGTTGTAGAATAGAAGCAAGTGTCATTGGAGGGGAAGTACCCAAACCCAAAAGATGAGTGTATTAGTTTGTTAGGGCAGCCATCACACAACACTACAGACTGGGAGGCTGGAATTTATTTTCTTGGCTGGAATTTATTTTCTCAGCATTCTAGAGGCTAGAAGTCCCAGATCAAGGTTTGGCTTCTTCTAACCTCTCTCCTTAGCTTGCAGATGGCTGTTTCCTCACTGTGCCCTCATACCATTGTCCCCTAATCTTTGTATTTATGTGTACCCTAATCTCTTTTCATAAGGACACCAGACATATTGAACCAGGGTTCACCCATATGACATTATTTTACCTTAGTTACCCTGTTCAAGGCCCTATCTTGACAAAGATTCTTTCCTTTGACCAAACTACTCTTCTGAACTCCTTCTCAAAAAGGTCCTTACTTTTAGGCTTCTATGCTCATCTCTACATTGTCCAATTTTAGCAATAATCCTACTAAGTCACTTAAACCATCATGCCCCACCTTCAATGTCTGATCACCCTTGATAACTAAACCAATTGTTCATCCTCCAGAACTTCCAAGTGATGTCTGATTCTCACTGTTTCCATTGAGAATCCCTTTAGGTTATTTAGCCAGAATCCCACCCCGCTTACCCCTATGGCTTCACCTTAGTGACCTTCCATCCACTTCTATCCTTCCCCCCTGACAACTTCTCAGATATAAAATCTCTACTTTTCCTTATTGTATTAGGAGTTGCGCCCGATCTCTCTCCCTTACTGCAAAACCCCAATATGCCAATCCCTACACCTGGTAAAATAGTCCCCTTGAAGACAGTCTGCCTTAGCATTCTTCAACAAGTGTCAAAAATATATTTTTTCTTAAAAATCTCCAAATACCGTCACATTCTGAGTTACTGACACTTAGGACTTTGACATAGGAACTTGGGGGTGGGGCACAATTTAGCCCCTAACAAGAAGGTATTAGATGAATCATTTACATGGACCTTAGGGTACTCAGCAACTAGTACACAGAGGAAGATGAAGAATCAGGAGCTAGGTCTTCAGTGAATGGGGACTGGGAGTGGCCACGCCAGCAGTGGCAGCAAGGCAGGTGTGTGTTTGAGCAGAGCAGGATATATCCTTAGGCATGAGTCTCAAAGGAGGGGTGGCTTTTGAAAAGAGGGACGGAAGTGGTTTGGAAGCAGCCAAGGAGTTAGGGAAAGCAATTAGGCCTCATCCCTGGTCATGAGGCATTTGGAAATAAAAACCTAAAAGTACAGTTTCCACCTCAGAGGGCTACATGAGCAGTGATATCCTCAGGCATCAGCCATAATTTACAAAGGCATAAGGTAGACAGGATGCTGGGAGAAGAGGCTAAGGATACAGGTGAGTTAGCCAATCAGAGCAGAAATCAACATTAGTGGCATCTGGGTCCCAGCCCTATAGCGTCTGTGTATGTGGATACACATTGTGTGTGTGGGCGGAGTGTGTGTGTGTGTGTGTGTGTGTGTGTGCGCGCGCACACGCGCACACATTCCATCTTTTTCATGACCACCACTCAGCCTTTCCCATTTCCAAAGCAGTAACTCCCATTTTCTACAGCCTATGTGGGACATTTTCATCACTTCAGATTGGTGGCTGAAAGAACCACACTTACTCAATAGTAACATTGGGCCACCTGTGAAATGGCAGCTGACTCTCCAACTGAACTTTGAAATCTATTTGTCAATTTATTCCTAGTCAGTAGTGTCCCCAAGAGCTCACACAGTCAGCTTTCTTTCCATTATTCCAAGGACAGCTTGAAGTTAAAGAATTGTATCCTGGGATTTGGTGTCTCCACTGGCCTCTCCCATCAAAAGGATCCAACTAAAGTGCCAAGGAATGAAATGCTTTTTTATTTCATTGATGTAAAGCCAGGTGATTCCTCCCTTCAGATTTGTACATTAATGTTCAAAATAAGAAGTCAGCTGCATGCAGTGGCTTAAACTAATCCTACAAGATACATTTAGCCGAATAAACATGTGCAAATGCAGAAATTTGAGTTTTGAGCTGGAACATCTGAAGGACAGGATGTGCCTGCACGTTTAGTACATTTTACTCTGTGGAATGAGCCAGGCACTTTACTAAGATGATGCATTGCTGAAGACTGTCTAGAAACAGAAAAATGAACCTGAGCCAGGGCAGGCTCAGCTTAAATAGACAGGAATCCAAAATGAGGACCTAAAGGAAATGGGCTGAATTTGAATTATCTTAATCACTAGGAGAAAAAAAAATCAGTTTTTCCCCCCCAAGAAATTGAATATGTGAGACTATCTGGGCATCTCTTTTTAAATAATATCATCATGTATATAATTCTATTTTCATTCATTCAACTGGAATTTTTAAAAACCATTTTGTTCCATGTCCTATGGTAGGTGCTGGGAATATTGAAAGGCACAACTTCTCTGCCTGAGAATCTCTTAATCTAGAAGGAAGACAGACAGTTACAGATGGCATGAATTGCCATTTGTCAATGGTCTAGACTAGATCCTGACAGGATCCTCTAGACAGGATTCTGGGGGCAGAGAGCATCCTGATTTGCAAAGTTTTACTGCATGAGGCATTTTCTAGGAAAACAATTATTTCACACATATATTTGCTACTTTAAAGGAGAGTGGATAAAGCTGTGATTAACAAAAAGAAAATTAATTTAAGAGTTTTTCTGAACTCATGGAGTCTCTTGCCATTATGTATTTTTCTTTTTTCTTTTAATATAATTTATTGTCAAGTAAGCTAATATGCAGTGGATACAGTGTGCTCTTGGGTTTGGGGGTAAATCAATGGATATTAAAAGTATAGCTACATCTGGCAGATTAGGAAATATTTTGAAGTTCAAAGAGGGGCTTCCAATGAGGAAGAGCTGGGAACCAGGGGTCTAGCCACCAGCACGGAACTTCTGTTTCCAGGATAATCCTAGCCCAGCTGAATGCAAGACTAGATGTTTCCTCAGATTCAAGGCTGAACCCTCCACCTGGGTTCCAGATTCCATGCCCCTCTCCATTTTATGAATCTCACTGTTGATTACCTCTTCAATTTGTTACCTTCACTCTCTCCTTACCAGAGCTTTGCTCTTATCCATATTCATGCTCTCTTTATCTTTATAAGAATATTTTCTATCGTGTCAGTTCCTCAGACATTTATTGGGCTTGTGTATAACCTCATCTGGAATATCAGGGAAAGACTCCCTGAGAAGGTGGAAGTTGACCTCAGAATAATGAGCAAGGATTAGCCAGCAAGTAGAGGAGCAGGAGGTAGAATGGGTGTTCCAAGCCTTTCATTTTATCTCCTAAAGGGCCGCTCAAAGCCATTTGCTTTTCTCCATCTCCAATACCAGCTTGTGCAAACTGCCATCAACTCCTGCCTGGATGTTATAAAGTCCTCGTAACCAGTCTAACTAAAGTCCCTCTTGCTTCCTGTCTGGTCTCCACTCTGCAGCCAGAGTGGTCTTTTCAAAATGTGACTCTTCCCAACTTCTTGCCACCAGCACCTCCAGGGCCCAAGGACTCCAGCCTCTGACTGCGCCTTCTGCTTCACTGAACAGCCCTCGTCCCCCCACGCCTTCCTCCCTAACCCACACTGGCATTCTGGTGCTCCTGTGTTTGCTCCACTCACTCCCATTCCAGGAACTTTTCACACGATTCCTCAGCCTCAACTCAATGGTAAGGAATTTTATTTAATTTTAAGAGTGATAGGAAGCCTTGAAAGGAGAGGAATGACTACATATGATCTGACTTACATTCCTAAAAGACCAGCCTGGCTACTGTGTGAAGAGTGAGTTTGAGGGAGCAGAGGATGATGCAGAGACCAGTGGAGAGGTGATTTCTGAGGAGAAATCATGTGGCTTGGAGCCAGGTGCTGGCAGTGTAAATGGAGAAAAGTAAACAGACTTGAGATTTTTTGGTTACTGGAACCAATAGGACTTAGAGATGGATTTGGTGACAGAGAGTGAGAGAAATGGGGTACTCAAAGATGACTTCTAAGATTCTGTCTTGAGCAACTGAATGGGTGCTGGTTTCATTTACTGAGAGCCTATAGAAGGGACAGATATGGAGGCCCAATATACCACCTCTTCTGAGCACATGCCCTTTCCAGCTCTTCTCAGTTTTTGAGTTGTTAAGGTAATTGGGATATGGAGTGCTTGATTAGTAAACTGAAAGGCATTGTGAAGTTCACTCCTTAAAGATGAACTTGAGATGCTACCCTGCTGGCCCATGACATCAGCATTCATTTCTCTCCGTATATCAGCCCCCTCCTCTCTTTCCTTCCTTTCCTATCCAGTCTAGATCCCATTTCTTGTCACTTCAGCCTCTTTCTTACCAAATACCCTTGTCCCACTGTTCCCCCAACTCAACTTCTGGCAAAACACCAACCTGGATGAATCTAATTATTGCCTATCTCTGGTTGCTAAGCACTGCTAGAAATTCACACAGATTGGTGTCACTGTAAATCAGTGGGTGCCACTCTGAATTTATGGTCTCCAACTTCAAATGGACCCTCAGTACTGCTTGGCAATCCTTGTCTATTTCCCTTGTCATCTCTCTCTCATTCTCCATGGTGGCTATTTCATATTTTAACCATTTCTTAAACTCTACTTCCCCTTCTTTCTGAGCAGATGAAGTAACATCTACTCTTCACAGAGAATACATAAGGGATCAGAATGGAGAACTGCCTCAGCCTTCTCCCATCAACCTATACTGAGTCTAAAACTAGCCTTTCTGATCCCTCTCCAGTTATGTCTCTTCTTGCATCTAAAAGTAATTCTTCAGCTGGCTCTTGTTCCTGTTTACTTTTCAGGAGTCTTCTTTTAACAAAATTTTTTTCAATGTGCCAAGATTTATTGTTGCTTTTATTTTAAGAAATTGTTACAGCCACCCCAACATTCAGCAACCACCACCCTGATCAGTCATCAGCTATCAATATCAAGGTCAGATCTTCCACTAGCAAAAAGATTACAACTGACTGAAAGCTCAGGTAATGGTTAGCATATTTTAGCAATATTTTTAATTAAGTTATATATATATATTATATTTTCAGACATAAAGCTATTGCACATTTAATAGAGTGCATATAAAAGTTATGTTTACATTTAAAAATTTTTTTAAATGTTTATTTTTTGAGAGAGAGAGTGAGAGACAGAATGAGAGGTCAGAGAGAGAGGGAGACATAGGATCCAAAGTAGGCTCTAGGCTCTGAGCTGTCAGCACAGAGCCTGACCCAGGACTCGAACTTGGGAGCGGTGAGATCATGACCTGAGTCGAAGTTGGATGCTCAGCTGACTGAGCCACCCAGGTACCCCAGGAATCTTCTTTATTTATCCCTACTCTTCCCTATATTGTTCAACCATTCTTTTACCTCTCCTTCACAATGGTATTGAAACTTGCTCAGAGCTCCCCCATCTTAAATTTTTTAGAGAATCTATTCTTCTCTCTATTCTTAACTAGTTATTACCAGATTTCTCTTCTTCCTTCTCATTAAAACTTTCTGAAAATATTGATGGGGCACCTGGGTAGCTTAGTCGGTTAAGCGTCCGACTTTCGCTTGGGTCATGATCTCGCGGTTCGTGGGTTCAAGCCCCGTATCGGGCTCTGTGCTGACTGCCAGCTCAGAGCCTGGAACCTGTTTCAGTCTGTGACTCCCTCTCTCTCTGACCCTCCCCTGCTCACGCTGTCTCTCTCTCTTTTCTAGAAATAAATAAAACATTAAAAAAGAAAAAAGAAAATATTGACAACACTGGTTTTGCCTCCAATTCTTGATGCCCACTCTCTTCATAAACCCTGGAAGTCTTACTTCCATCACCTTTCAGTCACTATGTTTCTTGGATTCTCAGAAGCCTTGATGCTGTCCACCACATCTTCCATCTAGAGCTCTCCCTGCTTGGCTTCTGTGAACCACACTCTCCTGGTTTTCCCATGACCTCTTAGGCTACCGTCTTGTCCGTCCAGTCTTCCTCTTCTTGACCTTGAATAACAGAGTTATGTACTGGGCTTTCTTTTCTTTTTCTTCTATACCTTAATCTTGGATGCATTCTGTGATAGATTATTTGGCGAAAAAAATGGTACCAATGATCTATCCCTCCTTATATCTACACTCTTTGTTATGTAACTTTGCAATTCTTCCTATGAAGAGATACAGTCGATTTCTCTGTTTCTTGACTCTAGACAGGCCTTGACTTATTTGACCAAAATACTATGGTAAAACAATATTGTTCCAGTTCCAAGCATGGGTCTCATTTGTCATGTGAGCAGACGTGCACTATCCTCCTGGACAATCAGAGTCCTATGGCCCAGTCACCTCAGCCAATAACCAACCAAACAACTGGTGAGTGAGGCCATCTGACACCAGCCAACCTCAGGCAATTTCCCGGCTGATCACAGACACATGAACAAGCCCATCTGAGATAGCTGAGCCTGGCCCAGATCACAGAACTTGCAAACTCTTGAACTGTTACAAATGGTTGTTTTAAGCTACCAAGTTTTGGGGTGATTTGCTATGCAGCAAGAGCTAATTGACAGTTTCACTCCCTTTTATGCCTCAGTGGCCATCTTTATGTTAATAATTTCCTAGACTACCTCTCCTAACATAGATCCACCTCCTAAGGCCAAATTCACATTTATACTTACCTACTAAACAATAGCATTTATGCAGCTTTTTATATGGTCCATTTTCAATGCCACACACATTTCTTTTCACTTCTTAATTCCCCTATGTGGTGGAATTTGTTCGTTACTCTATCATACAGATGAAAAAATGGAAGCAAAGAAAATTTAATAACACGTGCATGATCCTACAGCATAAATTGGTAGATTTAGGATTTGCACACAGGTATGTTGGATTCCAAAGTTGACTATTGCCACCATTATATTGCCTTCCCCCACTACTTGCATTCCAAGGACATACCACATTCTCTTACTTCTCACTTTACTCATGTACTCATGTTGACTTTTCTTCCTTAGATGTTTTACCCTTCTGCTCTTCCTGGCTACCTCCTACTCAGTTTCTCTGGCTTCCCCTCAGAATGAATTAGGTGATCCACTCCACCTCCACCTCCAGCCACCACCATAGCAACCCCTGCATACTTCTACTTACTTTCACTGCACGGTGTCATATTGAAGTTGTGTTTCTCTGCCTAGGTTGTGAACCTCTTGAGGACAGCGATCCTGACCCCAGGAAGGGGTCCAGTGGGTGCCAGATTCACTTCACTTGGCCAGGCACCATGATCCAATATATTCCAAAAGAATAACCGCTCACATATCACCCTGGCACAGCCCAAAGTCAGATAAGTAGAACTAGAATACCTAAAACTGCTCCAAATGCCAGCTATTCATATAAAAATGGAAATTTCAGTCCATCTGGCAATTTCTAAGACAGTGGATCTTAGAATGAACTTTTTACAGAGAGAGAATTTGCAGAGCCACTCATCTCAAACTCTAATATGTGGCTTTAAGAGAAACTGCAAGATATTACAGAGTTCCTGCTCTTTCTGCTTTCTTTCATCAATAGATACTTTCCCATGAAAACACACTCTAGAAGGTATTGGAAATTAATGATTTAAGGAATTGAATGAATCACACTGGCCATATCTCAGGCAATGCAAGATTCAAATGGCTCCAAAAGGGTACTTTGCTTTTGGCGATAAGAACAAACCCTGTCTAGGGTGACCAGGGCTTCCTCAGAGACCCCTGTCTCAGAAGCTGCTGTCATCAAGCTGGGAAGAGAAGATGCCATATAGTATAGGGCCATCAATTCCACTTCAGGCATCTTTGATGTGATGAGACAGGGATGAAAAAAAGCTGCCTTCAGGAAAGGAAAGGCTTCAGAGAACAGAATCCTGGGTTCTAGCAAATGTCTCAAGCAATTAAAAAAAATTTCAAAGTATGCAGGGCACGAAAACTGATAGGGTGATATAACATTTCTAGAATACATTTTGCAAAGTTTCTCAGAGGAGCAACTACCTTTTTAAACCTTGTACCTTTTTAGAGCTTTCTCTTAAAAGTCCTAGATTCTAAAATTAAGCGCACACCCATAAGGAACTATGGAGCCAGTATAATCGTGTGGAGCTTTGGGTTAGTTTGTCCTTGAGTTGGTGATGTTGGCATAATAATAATGGCTTGGCATTATTTTGGCATGTAGGTGTGTTGTAAATAAGTGGGGAATGACTAGTGATGGTTGCACAATGATGTGAATGTATTTAATACCACTGAACTGTACACTGAAAATGGTTAGCATGGTAAAGTTTATGTTATGTATATTTTACCACAATTGTTAAACATTTTTAGTAAGTTTTTAAAAATTCCCATACATGCCCAATCAAACTCTTATTCCCTTCCAACTGGCTGAAATGGAGACAATGTCAAGACAATCTTGGAGGCCACTGAAAATGACAGTTTCTATAAGCATGGTTACAAATACTAGAAGTAAGTTTCTATTATATTTGAACCACTAAACATATCAGGGTCTGTATTAATCACCTATTGCTGTGTAACAAATTACTCCAAATTATAATGGCTCAAAACAACACCACTGATTAACTCACAGTTTCTGTGGGTCAGAAATCTAGATACAGCTTAGCTGTGTCCTCTACTTCGAAGTCTATCGCAGGCTGAAATCAAGATGTTAGCCAGGGCTCTAGTCATCACAACCTCAACTGGGGAAGAAAGTACCTGCTTCTAAGTTCACTCATGTGATTGTTGGAAAGATTTATTCCTCATGGACTGTTGGCCAGAGACAGTTATCAGTTCCTGGCTATGTGGACCTCTCAGTGGGGCAGCTCACAACATGGCAGCTTGCTTCATCACAGCTAGCAAGCCCGAAGAGTCAGAGAGAACAAGACAGATATCACCATCGTTTATAACCTAACCTCAGAAATGACATCTCATCTTTTTTCCTGCATTTTGTTCATTAGAAGCAAGTCCCTAGGTCTGGCCCACACTCAAAGGGAGGAAATGACACAAGAGTGTGAAAGCCAGGATGCAGGGATCACTGGATGTTGTTTCAGAGGCTTCCTACTACAGGGTCTATTTGTTCCAGCAGCTATCCTATGCTAATTGCTACAAGAAGCCTAATGTAGCAGTTTGTAGCTTTGGTATTAGTGAAAGTTTTGAAGGTTCTTTGAACATTTTATCCCATGCATCCTGCATATTCCTGGGATCAGAAGTAGAAGTACTCAATTTCAGGTTATTCATAACTGAAGAGATGGTGATGACGTTTTAAAGAGGACTGAGTTTTCCTGGCATGATTCACAGCAGCATCATGACCACAGCTGACCAAATCCAAGACCAAGTGGAGAATTGGTTTCTTCTTGCTACCAGATGCTCCATCTTCCCTACACCCAGTGACTAAAAAGCATGACAACAGGATTTTCCCCACAATGGTGGCTTTGTCACCAAGCTTTCCGAAGGGTGTGGCCAGTTCCCAATACTTTGAAAGGTGGAGAAGAGCACATTGGTTTGGCTTTCACAAACCCTGGATCGGAGAGGAGCTGGCCAGACAGCTGTCAGATGCAAGGATCCTCCCTATGTGTATAGTTCAACTTAATTGCTCATCTGGCTAAGCCCCATTCCTCTCCAGATGTTGTATCATGGCACTGCTGGAATTGCTGCTTTCAGCTTCCTCTCATCACCCTAATTAAGCCAAAATAATAAGGCAACATGTTAGACACGATGATCAAGTTTTAATTAGACTTTGATAAACCCAATGTGAATTTGGTCTCGTCAGGTGCAACATTTTTGACAAGCAGTGAGGCCAGTGAATCATGAGATGGTACAAATAGCAGCCATGCTTTCAATCTGATCTATGTGGAGGGAAGCCAGAGATTGGGTATGTGCATAACCCCTTCCATTAGAGGAACACTTTACAGTTTGCAAAGTTCTTTCAACCCATTGCTACGTGATTGTGTGGGTTAAGACTCATTTGGCAGCAAGACATACAGGTCCAGATGGGGAGAAGGAAGAAGCTAACATTTAGTCAGTTCCTAAGACCTGCCAGCAACTGTGCTGGGAATGTCATATATGGAATAGAAGTCAAATGTCTCACCCCAAGTTTTGGGACTTACAAAGTGTCAAGGTGAGAATGCCCACCCAGGTCTGTTCATTTCCTTTGTAGGACTGACTCTCTTCTCCACTTCAGGCAAACAGTCTTCCAAAGTCCCCGTGAAAGGCAACCATCACAGAGGAAGAGCCACAGAATTAGAGCTGAAAGTGCCCTTAGAGATAGATCCAGCCTCTTCATTGTACAGATGGGGAAACTGAGGCACAGAATGGCAAAGGCATGCACCTTGGTCACACAATAATTCGGTGGCAGAGCCAGACAAGTCTGTGCTATCACTCTCTCTAATTTATTTGACTCAGTTTGATTCAATTGAGCATTTACTACATGCCAACCACTATTTTGGAGATGTATCAACGGATTCAGAGATAATCATTCTGGGGAGTGGGTAACTGAGAGTAAACAATAGATAAGTAAATAATAAATATTTTAAGATAGACGGAATGCTATGGTCAAAATAAAAAGGTGGGGCAGGATAAAGGGGACCGAGAACAAAAGAGGGGGGGGGTAAGCTTAAATTTAAAATAGGATTGGTTAGAGTAGGTCTTATTATGAGAGAGGAAGCTTCCTAAAGGAAGTTTTTTTTCTTCCTTCCTTCCTTCCTTCCTTCCTTCCTTCCTTCCTTCCTTCCTTCCTTCTCTCTCTCTCTCTCTCTCTCTCTCTCTTCATTTGCTTATTCATTCTCTGAGAATTTACTGAACACTTACTTGTATCCAGTCTTGTGACAGAGGTAGGCAGTGATATCAGTAGAACCCAGGCAGTCATCTCTCTCAAGGGCCTCTGTTAAATTCCCAGGAACACCACTGTGGTCTGAGGCACTTTTTGCTAACAAATGGCATTCTCCCAGCTCATGAGAAGCCAAGTGGCTTCAGTGCTACTAACCACTTCTACATGGTGCAGAACATCTGCACACAATATGAAAAGCTTGATAGCCAAGCTGTGGTTGAGCATGGAAGGGACAAGGCCTTCCCAGTCCCAGTTGTGAACAGGCAGACTGTTTGTCTGCAGGAGCCTTCCTCTCCTCCCTAATGCACCACACATTGCACCCTACAGGTCTCTCTGGAAAATGCCCTACCAAACCTTTACCTGCCTTTCTCCTTCAAAAATTTCCTAGACTGAACAGAAGCCCTGTTTGAAACCCTCAGATGGCAGCAAATTACCCCTGTAGCCTAAATGAATTTGGATTTGTGGATTCCTGTGTCTCTTCCAGTCTGCTAATTGGAGTCTACTGACCCCAGAGCATTCATTTTTCCCTCCTTCTAATTTGTTGAAGTGGCATTCTAGAGATAAGTGGTCTCTGTCAGAGGCCTTCGTGTTGTACTATGTGGGAGCAATAATCTTTTGCATTTGGACAGAATTTTACAATTGACAAGGCACTTTCATATCCATCATGTTATTTGAGCCTCACAAAAGTGCTGGATCATTATGCCTTTTCTTTTCCCTAGATGAGTAAGCCTACACTCTCAGGAACAAAAGAGTTTTCCAACATCACACAGCCACTGAAATACAACTAAATGTCCAGTGCTGTTTCGAAAACCTCCAAACTCCTGGCCCTGTAGACAACATTTGGTGGCAGGCCAGATGGACAAAGTAGAGGTAGCCCAGACTCAAGTCAGATGGAAAATAATAGAATAGCATGAAACCCATGTAGTATTTCCCAAACTTTGATGTGTACAAAAATCTGCTGGGGATCCTGTCAAAATGCAGATTCTGGCTCTGCAGGTCTGTGAAGAGCCTGCAATTCTATGCTTCTTTAAAATTCTCAGGTGATGCCAATATACAGCTGGTCCTCGGGCCACACTTTTGAGTAGCAAAAAAAGGATGCAAGCCCACATACTGACTCATCCTATTGGAAGGAGCTCAAATCCCACTTCTGCCCTTTAAGTGCCTGTGACTTTAGGCAAGTCTCTTCCCCAAGCTGGAACTCACAGTGGTTGTTATTTTTTCCCAAAAACTCAGCAACAGAGAAGCACTGTGGTGGGCACTCCTATTAGTCCTGAAGAAGACCATGCCTGACCAAAGTCCTGAGACTAGCAGGGAGGGTCAGGCAAGATGTGCCCTGCACCCATGGAAGGGTAGCTATCAGCTGAAATCCAGCCTACATTCTAATCGCCATGCAGCACCCTCTGCACAAGGCTTCATCTAGGGAATCACTGGAGGCCTTATATATCTTGCCACCATCCTTGACAACTGCTCATGGTATAACTGATCTGCTTTTATAAGGTTTTATCTAGTTGCCAGGCTTCTTGTTTACACTGTCTCCGCATTCCAATAATGGCCTCTGTGACTTCACTTCCAAGCCTCTGCTAAGTCCCACCCCATCAAATCCATCAATGGCTCTGTGGTGGGATCTGTGTTCACTCATTAGCATTCATTCATTCAATAGCAAGTACTTATGCAATGCCTTCTGTACACCAGACATGGTTCTAGGCACTGAGTAATATAGTAGTAAACAAAACCAGACCAAACCCCTGCCCTTCTGGAGCCACCATTCCTATAGGAAAGAGGCAATCAAATAATGTTTAAGATAATGGTAGGCAATCATATACTTAATGAAGACAATAGGCAGGAGGTGACATCTGAACCAAACCTGAAGGAGGTGAAGGATGAGCCTTGTGGGCTGGCGGTGGGGAAGTGCGGTTTGGGCAGAGGAACAGTCTCTGCAACAGGTCCTGAGCAGCAGTGTGCTTGGCATGGTCAACAGAACTGCAAGAAAGCCATTATGGCTAGAGAACTGTGCATCAAAGGGAGCACTTAGGTCATGGGGAGAACTTTGGGTTTTATTTTAAACACGATGGGATAAGAGCTTTATGCCACGGCCATTGCTGCTGTTACAGTTATCCCCACCCCTTTGTTCCCAGTTTAAATGTTTTAAGGGGACTGGAATGTGGCATAATTCATTCAACAAACTCAATGTATGCATTTTGAGTCCTTACCATGTGCCACGCATTTTTCCAGGTCCCAGTCTAGGTCCTGGGAATACTAGTAGTGAGCCAGATAGGCAAACTTCCCACCTTGATGGGGCTGACATTTTTTAAATTGAAGTATAATTAACATACAATGTTATATTAGTTTGTTATATTCATTTCAGGAATACAGCATACTGATTCAACAATTCTATACATTACTCAGTGCTCACCATGATAAATGCAGTCATCATGTGTCACTGTATGTTATTACTATGCTGTAATATCCCCTATGATGTACTTTTCATCTCTGTGACTTATTTTATAACCGGAAGTTAGTACCTCTTAATCGCCTTTATCTCTTTTACCCACCCTCCCAGCCATATCTCCCTAGCAACCACCAGTTTGTTCTCTGTATCTAAGAGTATTTTTTAGTTTATTTATTTCTTTGTTTGTTTATTTTGTATTTTAGATTCCGCATATAAGTAAAATTATATGATATTTATTTTTCTCTGACTTACTTGACTTAGCATAATACACTCTGGGTCTACCCATGGTGTTGTAAATGGCAAGATTTCATTCTATTTTATGGCTTTGTAATATTCTGTTGTATATTTACACCACTTCTTCTTTATCCATTCATCTACTGACAGACACTTGGGTTCTTTTCTATCTTGGCTATTATAAATAATGCTGCTATAAACATAGGAGTGCATTTATCTCTTCAAATTCATATTTTTGTTTTCTTTGGGTAAACACCCAGTAGTGGGATTCCTAAATTATATCAATGGGAAATGAATGTTCATACTGCTCTCTTCCTGCTGAGATCCACATGAGGATGAAGGTAAAAAGACTGTCTAACAGAGCCTACCTTTCCTTAGATCTACAAATTGGCTTGGAGGTGGGATAAGCCAGAAAAGGCTGAGGGACACACTACTACCTACACACAGATGCTCTATGTTGGTGACTCCCGTGGAAATCAAGAACAAGAGATGGATAATATGTTGAGGTCAAGGTGAGGCAGAGAAAAAGGATAGCCCCAGGAAAGAAAAGCCTGTGGGGCTGAGCTTCCTAAGGGACCTGGAATTGGACTAGGGAATGAACATAAACTTTGGGACTGCACATAAATTCTGGGAAGATTATTTGTTTTTTGGGTGTGGAGTTTGGTGAGTTCCTTACAGATTTTGAATATGAGCCCTTTATCTGATATGTCATTTGCAACTATCTTTTCCCATTCCATAGGTGCTGATGCATAGGGGCACATGTACCCCAATGTTTACAGTAGCACTCTCAACAATAGCCAAAACATGGAAAGAGCCTAAATGTCCATCCGCTGATGAATGGATCAAGAAGATGTGGTTTATCTATACAATGGAATATACATGGCAATGAGAAAGAATGAAATCTGGCCATTTGTAGCAACATGGATGGAACTTGAGGGTGTTATGCTGCATGAAATAAGTCAGGCAGAGAAGGACAGATACCGTATTTTTGCACGTATAGGTGGATTAGGAGGAACTTAACAGAGGATCATGGGGAAGGAGAAGGGGAAAAATAGTTGGGGAGAGACAGGGAGGCAAACCATGAGAGACTCTTGAATGCTGAGAACAAACTGAGGGCTGATGGGGGTGGGAGAGAGGGGAAGGGTGGTGATGGGCATGGAGGAGGGCACTTGTTGGGATGAGCACTGGGTGTTATATGGAAACCAACTTGACAATAAACTATTTAAGAAAAAAATTCTCAGAAAAAAAGGAACGGGGACAGGAAGCTCAACATTGCTTGTATTTGCACGTAGGCACACAAGCATTCTGCCAAATTGTGCTTGTCCTTCAAACTCCAGCTTTAAAATCATCTCCTTTACAGGACCATCCTTAAAAACCTTCATCATTTCTGCCTTCCAACAGATTTCTCACCTGGTATCAGTGCTTCCCATGCCTATCACAAATCCTGGCTCATAGCAAGCACTCAATTAATACTTGCTAAGTAATGGGTGGGTGGATGGATGGATGGATGGATGGACAGATAATATCATGCCCATAGTTTTATCTTAGACTAGCTTGGTGGTTCCAAGTATATGCCTGTGGGGTAAGGGAACCTGAAGGAAAGATCTGAGATTGATTAATCTCTTTCTTCTATAGCACCTAGACTGTGGCGCTATACATAATTAGAGTCCAATAAGTGTGTGCTGAATGAAAGAAGATAAGCTTTGACCAGAAATATGAGCCCAAGGGTTCAGTTTTTCCCATGAAGCTTTAATGCCAAAAAGGATTTCTGCATATGAAATTCACCCTTCTCTGCTCACCTTTACATAATTCAAGCAGTATGTGGTTCCTTGGGGACTTCTTGGACATTAAGTTCCCTCTCAGCAGTCCAAGGATTGAACAGCTGCACTTAAGCAATTACCATTGATTTGTCATCATGCAGGGGGTATGGAAGCAGTGGGAAAAAGGGCATGGAGATAAAAGCCAGGGGACAGAGGGACCCAGTGGCCGAGAAACACGGGGACTGCACTGGTAGAGGCAGGGATCTTGAAGAAGTCAGTGCCTCTGGAAGTACCAGAATGCTGGACAAGGCCATTAACACACCCCAGAGACATGAGAGCCTTTAAGCTGTTTCTTGGCATGCTTGTTTCTTTCCCTCTGATCAGTATCTACCTCATGCCCCTCAACATCTGCTTGACAAGCACATTTCAACAAGGCAAGACAGAAAAGGGAAGAGGTCAGAGAAGTCGTCTTTGTTTTGCAGTGCAAACCCAGGAGATGATGAGGAAAAGCACTGAGGCACTCTGAGGATGGATGGGAGTCCCATGGGAGCTGTCAGAGGAGCAGAAAATGGCTCAGGCAGGGTTTGCAGGCTCCCCCCACCTCCAGCTCCCAGAAAATCCAGCACTGATGACTGCGTAAGGAGGGAGCACTTGGTAAGTGTGGATGGCTGGATAAGAACAGATCCAGGATGGAGGTTATCAGGACTGCAGAGGAGCAGCTGGCTAGAACCTTCTAGGAGGAATAATAATAAATGACTCCTGCAGGGCCCCAGAACTCAGAAAGGGGAAGCCCTGAAAACAGAGAATTTCCTGTCCCTGACTCCTAGTTGAAAAGGAAAGCCCCTCCAGTGGCAGTAGGGTAAGAGAAGACATCCATCATCCCCTCCCACTTCATTGTGAATTGGTAGTGCTCACCCCTCTTGAGGACAGAAACACCTGAAGAAGAAGTGGGGAGAAAACCAACATATAACATCGATGCTGCTCTGAAACAAGCAGCTTCAGAGACCTGGTCATGTCAAACCCTTACAACAGTTCTCTGAAATAAGTCCGATGACACCCATCTATAGTTTGTTGAATTGTGCCCCTCCCCCAACAAAAAAGATAAGTCCTGGGACCGGTCATTGTGATGCTATTTGGAAAAAGGATCTTTGCAGATGGAATTAAGGGTCTTGAGATGAGATCAGCCTGGATGGTCAAGTGGGCTCTAAATCCAACGTCACGTGTCCCTATAAGAGACAGGACAGAAGGTGCCCACACAGTGGGGAAGGCCATATGAAGATGAAGGCAGAGGATGGAACAGTGTGTCCACAAACTAAGAAACTGGGGCCACCAGAAGCTGGCAGAGGCACAGAGGATCTTCTCCTAGAGGCTTCAAAGGGATTGTAGCCCTGCTCACACCTTGACTTCTTATTTCTGGCCTCCAGAACTATCAGAGAGTAATTATTTGTTGTTTTAAGCCCCAAATCTTGTGGCAATTTATATAGCAACCATATTACACCACTTCATAGATGAGAAAAATGAGGCTTAGAGAGGGTGAGCAACTTCTCTAAGGACACCTGGCTCCAAGGAGACAGTTCTGGATTACAGACCTGGGAGTGGAGCAAAAGATTACATTTTCCAAACAATACCTACAGAAAGGGTCCAGAAAGTCCAACTGAATACACCTCCATAGTCAAAAAGTTGGGGAACACTCTGTTTTGAAAGTTCTCTGTGCTAAGCGTGTATGGTAAAAGCTCTCAGAAACTGGCTTATACGTTCTTTCCTCAGCAAGACCTGCCCTCACACTACAGGAGGTAGGACCCCACTCTGGCTTTTCCTTCTCATAGCACCTTCCCTGGGCTTCCCTTCTTTGCACTTACAATCGCAAGCCTGTGAAAATGCATAGAGTTTGTTTCTGACTAATGTTTTCCTCCCCAAACAGACCATAAGTTCCGTGAGAAGCAGGACTGTGTCCAATTTCTTCCCCATAGTGTTCCTAGTTCTGGTACAGGGTGCCCATTAATATCTGTGAAATGGATGATCAAGAAAAAATTGTTAAACTTTATTTACTGTAAGGTTTTCCAAACTCCCGTAACCATTAAACAAATCCATTGTGCTATAGCACCTGAGAACATCAGATTTGGAGAAGAGTGGGGGTGCCTGCCAGCAAGTTGGTCTGATGACACTGTTTTCCCCTATGGGAAGCTTGAGTGCAGATCTCTCCATCCAAAGGGTCTATCAACCCAATGAGAATCCGCTGTCTCCTTGGGAAAGAAACATGCTCATGAGGCAATGAAATCCAATGATCAGGCACAAGGGATTTGGGGGGTGAGGAGGAACAGCCAAAGCAATTTACAATCTATAGGGAAAAACAAACTTAATATTAGCCAGGAACATTCTGAAATTCAAAGGAAATACTAAATAAAAATTACAAATCTTGCCAAGTATTAAGACATAATAGAAATCTATAATACTTAAAACTGTTGGTATTAAGACAAGCCAGTTGAGTAAAGGAAAACAGAATCCAGACAGAAATCCAAGAACACACGGGAATTTAGTATGTAATGAATATGGTGTTTCAAATCAGGCAAAAAGGATTCTTCACCTAGGAGTGTGAAGACAACCAACTTACCATCTGGAGAAAATTAAAGCTGGATCTTGTCTTCACTTTTCATGTCAAAGCAAATTCCAGATGGAGTGAGAATTCCAACATAAAAAATAAACCCATAAAAATACTAGAAAGGAACATGGAAAACTTTTTTTTATGACTATAGAGTGGAGACAGCCTTTCTAAGCAAGACACAACCTCTAAACTGAAAAAGAAAAGTATTCATTTGAGTAGGAAAATTAAACTTTCAGAACTTCAAAAAAATACCATAAGTCAATTAAGAAGTCAACAAACTGGAGGGAAAAGTATCTACAACTCATGTGACAAACAAAGGCCTGGTTTACTTAATATATCAAAAGCTCTTATAGATTGATAAGATAATGACAAATAGCCTGACAGGGAAAAAATGGATAGAAACCAAACCAAAACAAGAAGCAGACAACCCAGAGAAAAAGACCTGCAGATAGCTAATACTATAAAGATACTTAAAGCCCCTTTTACAGTTAAAGAAATGCATGCTTAAAATGAGCTGAGCAAACTTCAGAAATTTGACATGACATAGTGGCAGCATGGGGTAGGGAAATAGGTACTGTAATGCCTATTGGTAGAAATATAATTGCTGCAGGCTCTTTGCTGGGGAGTTTGGCAACATCTATCAAAATGAAAAAAAGTGAGCCAGATGCTCAACAGATAGAGATCCCTGCTGTAGCAGTGCTTGGCTGAACCCTAGCCAGCCACTCTGGTGTCCCAAGGCCACCTCTCTTAAGCCATCTAACAGCACCCACATCCCCCTTGAAATATAACCAGCACTAGAGATGTCCCTCTACCCCAGACCATCGTGGGGTTCTGTGCCTCCTGCATGTACTGTAGATGTCTCACTCAATGGGGGTGGAATGGCTTTGGAAAACTCTGCCCTATCTTTTCTTCTCAGATCCCATTAAGAGAGAGAAGACACTGAGAAATCAAAGGGACTGAAGAGCCTACAATGTGGCTGAGCTTTCTTCAGAGCACCAATAAAGGAGTCTATGGCCAATAGGAGGGGGATCAAATCCCGCAAAATGTGCATTTATGCTTGAACAAGTGTGTGAATTTGGTGTTAACAGAAATTGCACTACCTGGCTGCTGACCAAATGATCCCCACTTTGGGAATTCTCTGGGACCCATCACCTGCTGAATGAATAGATGTGATCTATCAAAGAATGGGGTGACCACTGACCAACTTCACCACAGAACTAACTTCCACAAGAGGTGACCTAGGAGTCTGTCATGGTACAGTATCTTTTTGGCAAGCACACTCTGAGAAGACAGTGACAGTGGGAGCTAAGCCCCAGGCTGGCTTCCTTATAGCCATGGGGTGGCTCCCCAATGCAGGGCATATGCATCATTGGGTCCCCTTTAACTCTCCTGTAAGCCATACCAAAACATCCACCATGTTTTTTGGGAACATTTCCACTATTCCTTCCATAAAGGAACCTCTGTCAGTACAAAAACTATACAAGAAAAAGGCCCCTCCTGTTTCACTGCAGGCCAACCTCACACTAACTCTAAGGGAAAGAAGATCTATTCCCCAAAAAGTGAAGATCTTCAGATATGGATCTTCTCTCAACCCAACAGTCTAGAGCATAAAATTGGGCTTTTGTTTAAGGTTCATCATCCAAAATCTGCTTCAGCATCTGGGCTTCCAGCAAGGATAGGATGGGGCTGCTCTGTTCTAGCCAGACTCCTAACTTACAACCTGGAGGCAGAAACCCATCCCTGGGATAAATGTCTCTGTCACCAGCTGATTCTCGACATGTGGAGTATAGTCTGTAGGGAATACCCAGCACCATCTCCTGGAGTCCTGAGTCATACCTCCTGCATGAATGCTGCCTCCTGGAGTATTTACAATGATACCTGGAGTATCAGGCACCACTTCCTAGAAAGCTGAGCTCTGCCCTCAGGAAAACCAGGTACTACCTGTTAGAGTCATCAGGCCAACAAACACTGCTTGCATTCCTCAGTGCTGTTCTCTGGGGTCCTGAGTGCTCTGCCTTGACTACTGATGGCTATCTTGCTGGAGCACAGAGCTCTGCCTGCTTAGAGGTCAGAACACTTCTGTCCTGAGCACTTGCTGCCGGGGACTTGAGCAGGTCCCCTGAGTACTGAGCACCACATGCATGGACCACGGGGTTGAGTGTGCTGAGGGTTTTGAGTGCTGTCTCTTAGAGATGGGATCATTGTGCCTGGCAGACTGGAAAGGATTTCTACCCCCTGCACCACCACCTTATCGTGAACCACCATTGTTCCAGACCAGGTTTTTTAAATTCCTGCCATCTGACCTGCTCTTCAACATCTTTCCTAGGATACCTCTAGCCCACAAAACAGTAACATGCTTATTGAACACCTACTGTGTGCTGGGCACATGACACATGGAAGTCTTATAGGATCGGTAGTAATATAAGAAGACTGGATCTGCTTCCTCGACCCAGGTCTTGCTCAGATGCATGCAGGGTGGTCTGGTAGTTTTCTCAGTTGCTCAGAGTGAGTTTAGCAGTCAGGATATAGATCTTGGCTGGCCAAGCTCCCAGAAAGCTGAGGACTAGAAAGATGGATTGACTTCATTTCAGGAGAGGCCAGAAGATCTCAGAGTGGTTGTGAATGTTGATAGATTGGAGCCCAAGATGTGCCAAGTTAGTCTCAATGTGGATCAGGGAAATCCGTACATGTCCTATGGGTCATAGGCTAGATTGGGGGCCTGAGGGGCATCCAGGCTATGCCAGAGTACCCAAGACCCTGTCTTTCTCCTGTCTTGGCCTCTGCAGTGTCCACTCCTTCCCCCAATAACAATTCAGGCTAGAGTTATAATTAAACCACTCCAAGTCATGATTGCAGATTTTACCAGGTGCTCCTTAGTAGGTGGCATCAGCAGCTGGCTTGCCTTTGGGCTGCAAACCTGGGCACATGGTCAATGGTTAATACGTGGTAAATTTAGTAGTCAGTCTCTGCTGGGGGTCACTTTCTCTCCCACTCCTTCCCCATGCTGATCTATATCCCCTGTGCTGACCCAGGCTTTCTGGAAAAAGATGCCTTCAGGCAGTCTCACACCTGCCTGAGACACTGCAAATTGTATTATCAACCAGAAAGCTGTGCAGCCATGAATACCATGTGTGACACCCTTCATGGTGTCCAGTCGTAACTGAGTGTTAAGAGTACCGAAGCCAGGGCACCTGGCTGCAAATCTTAGTCACAGAAAATTGCTTAACTTCCCCATGCCTTAGTTTTTTTCCACTGGCAAAAGAGGATAAAACTCGGATCTATTTCATAGGGTTGTTATGAAGATATAATGAATTCACATATCAAAAAGCACTTAAAACGATGCTGTCACAAACTGTGTGCTCAATAAATATTAGCTAATGTCGCTATTCACAGTGATATGCTGCATATCAAACATAGTCCTTCACATGCACCATTTTATTAGAGCCTCACAGTGCTCAGAGGCAGGTATTATCATTCCCCTTTGATTAGAAAATTGAGTCACAGAAAAGCATAGTAATTTGTCCAAGGCCTGATGTCTAGAAAGCAGTGGGGCTGAAATAGGAACCAAGGAAGTTGGTCCCAGAGCCCATTTTGCCTCTAACCACTGTACTATACTGCCCAGCAAAACTGCCTCCTCAGATGGGTTTGCTGGAAGCATCACTGGACACCAGACTTCTTCACAGCCAGGCAGTCCTGCAGGGTTCCCCTTCTGGCATGTCATTCCTTCTTGTGGCATGGAAGGTTACTTGGCTGAGTTCACTACAAGAGTAGTTCTTGGTGTCAGTAAACTGGCTCCAGTGAGTGCAGGGAAATCAAGACAGGAGTAGGCACTCATAACAGCTAGCATTTACCTAGCACTGAGTTATACACTGCCTCCTCATTTAACCTTCAAACTTCAAGTAGCCCTATGAATTAGATATATTTTTATCCCATTTTTTAGATGATGAAGCTGAGACACAGACAAGTAATCTACCAGATGACACAACCAGCAAGTGACAGAACCAGGACTAACTCCCAGAGAGTCTGGCTCCAGAGACCGTGTCTTAAACACTACCCTAAACTGTGTCTGAAGTTGGCAGCCCAGAGCATGTCCCCAGAGAGTTAAGTGTTACCCACCAGGACCTCCTACACTTCATCAACGCAAGATGACTGGAGCCTGAGTGATCAAGGGAAATCCAACAATCCCAACAGGAGCATATATATGGAGCCTGTCATGAGGTACAGGACTCCTTTGTGTTGCACTGAGATCTGCAGCAAGGAGACTACAGAGCACAGGGCTGGGGGCCTGGGGAACTGGGTTCTGGTTCCAGATGTGTGACCTGTGGAGCATCATTTCCCCTCTCTGGGAATGTAAATTATTAAGGTGGCCATTTTTCTTTTGTTCTGCCACTCTATGATGACAAGAGAATTATGGTCCATTCTGGGAACAGAGACTTGTCAAGAGCTGATCCATCTGAAGCTGACACCTCCCAGAGCATGCAGAGTACCTCTCTATTTGTCTTGGGAGGAGCCTCGCTGGGTACAGAAAACCTCATTAGCACTGGCAGAAGCTAAGAAAGTGATGCCTGTTCCTCTGATGCCAGTGGTCCTTCAAGGGACCCAAGAGGTGGGATGAATCCTGGGCAGCTCCGAGGTCAAGGCTTGGGCAGAATGTAGAAGCTGAAATAGGACAGAAGTTAGCTCTGTCCAGGAAATGCAGTGTAATGAGTTACCCTATGAAAGAGGGAGCTCCCTGTCACTGAAATTATCATGCAGAGACTCATTTTCATCTACAGAGGCCTTGGAGAGGAAGTTCTTCCCTTCCGCAGTGGGATTCTAGATGCACCATTTCTTAGTCCATTCACTTATTCAGCCAATGAATATTTAACGAGCATCTACAATGTGTCAGGCACTGGGCTAGGAAAAATTGATACAAATATGAGTAAGACACAGTCCTACCTCTGAACACAAAGGTGGACCATGGTATCAGGAGCATTAAAAAGGACTCTCTGAGTTATAACCTTTTGGTGAATCATGCACCCACTTGAAGAAAGCTTTGGACATGCACCGCCCCCACAATACTGTATATCCAAATCTGAAATCCACAGGGGAATGAGAGATGGTGTCCTACAGTCCACACTTTCAACCTATTAGCTCCCATGCTCACACAGCTGAGTAGAGACTATCTAGTGGCCAGAGGTGCTTGGAAGATGGTGGACACATCCAGGTACAAGAGGAAGGAGCTAGAAGGGATGAAAGGCAACTGTGGACTGAACTAGTGTCAAGGGATGTCAGCCATGGTGACAGAATCCAAGCTATAAGAAGGCATAAGACCTATTCCACTGGTTTAGGGTCCAAGACAAATTCATGTTTCTGGCAGGATAAGCAGGGAGAGATGTTTCAAAAGTGCAGGGTAGGGACTAGAGGAGAGACGCAAAACCAGAGACTTGAAACTTGGAATTTCAGGAGGAAAACCAAACTAGGCTTATTCTGTGGACAGTGGGAGTTGAAATCCAAGACAAAACCAGGCCCCTTCAGTCCCTTGAAGGATTAGATAGAGAAGTCTGGTCAGAGAAGAGCAGGCAGGTAGCCCAATCTCCCACAGGGATTTCTCTGCTTTTTCTCTGCAGAGAGCAATCAAAACTATTTCTATCCCATTGCTGTTTCCAGGACAAAATCTCTTTCCATTGGGCTCAGTGGGAGGATAGGTCTGGCCACAGACCAGGCATGCCCAGAGGGGTAGAACTTGAATGGGAAAAGATTGCCAAGAACCTGCAGAAATGCTTTCTAGACTCCAAGCCCAAGGTCAGTCCAGGTCATGTGGGGGGCAGGCTGGGGCCTCCAAGCAGCCATCTCAGGGGCAGTTCTGGAGAATGGAGGGCATGGGACTTCCCCTGAACAGGCCATAGAGATGGCAGAAAACTAGGTGAAAGTTGGGATTAGAGACCTGCCTCCCAGATGAAGCTGACCATTGATTCATCTTCCATCAAGAAGGGATTCAAAGAGCTTCTGTCAGGGTGACGTCATTCCCAGCACCAGTCTTTCATCATGAAAGCCTGGGGTAGCTGCTCTCCTCGGCAGGAAAGCCCATAGCATAGAGAAAGCCTGTCTCCATCCACCTCGCCGTCAACTTTAAAAAGACACAGCCCACAATTTCCCTCCTACTGTATGCCAGACACTTCCGGCCACTCTGCTCACACATCTACAATTCTCAGATACCATTGTTGTTTTTGTTAGCCAGGTGGGGGGGGGGGGGAGAAGGGGGAGGGAAGCTGATTTGTAGAGCTTCGATAATTGTCTAAGATCACAAGTTAGCAGAGTAGAGTTGGGACTCAGACCCAGTCAGTCTGGCAGCTGCCTGGGCAACCCAACCCCCTCATCACTTTTCCCGACCCACCTCCTCCAGTGATGCTGCAGGGGCACCTTATTTCATGCTTTTTCACACTTTGGCATTTTGATGACCACAGCGACCGCACTCTTCTTGGGAAGAATCTGAACTCAGCTTCTGGTTGGTCATCTCTCTGACTTTCTTGCTCAGATGGCAGCCACTCCAGGTGGCTGGCCCACCTACATTTCCACCCCTACTCTGGCTTTCTCCACATGGCTACTGACACCTCCATGCATGGGTCCTTAATGCCAGAGTTCCTTCTTTGGTGATATTTTCTCCAAACTTCACAACAGTGATACTGCTCTACCTAATCCTCACTTGAGTATCAGCCCACCTACAGCTCTGCCAGCTGGGACACTGGAGGCCGGCCGGCTGGACCTGATGCCATCCACTTTGTCTCCCCCTCACAGTAATCCCTCCCTAAATATCCTCTGATGATGTCACAGGCTCTAAGCCTGAGCCTCATCCACATTTAGTGGATCATCTTTTTCCAAAACTGGTTCTGCCAGCTGAGATTTTCTATCCTCAAATGGTCTGCCCAGGATGTCCAAAAATCTGTCTCTAAGTTAACTGAGGTCTGCTCTGTTGCATCTCAGCCCAGGGTAGATCTGGAAGTTCAGCATATTGGCCACCAGGATCCGTAGTAGGAGATGGACCTACTGTTCCATCTGGCACATTCTGAACAACCCCAGGCGTTTAGACCTTAAACAAAGGCCATTGTGAGTTATGACTTAACTGTTTCTTCTTCCCCACCTAGATTATAGTATCTTAAGGTTAGTCTCATACTACGTGTTCAAAATAACTAACTGAATCAAGGATTGGAGAGGAGGAGAGGGGAACTCTCATTTACTGGACACCTACTTTGAAAAAGGCACTAAGGGACTGCTATGGACTGAAGAGTGTCACCTTCCAGAGTCAAATATTGACGTCTTAAAGCCTGGTGTGACAGTATTTGGAATGAGGCCTTTGGGAGGTGATTAGAGTTAGATGAAGCCATGAGGGTGAGGCTCCTATGATGGGATTAGTGCCCTTGTTAGAAGAGATACCAGAGACCCCCCCCCACCCACCTACCCATCTCCTACCTCACCACTTCTCATTCTCTCTCTTCTGTCTCTCTCTCTCTCTCATGCACACAAAGGAGAGATCATGTGAGCACTCAGCAAAATGGTAGCTGTGCAGCACCCAGGAGAAGAGGCCTCAAAATGAAACCTACCTTGCTGGCACTTTGACCTTGGATCTCCCAGCCTCCAGAACTGTGAGAAAGAAATGTCTGTTGTGTAACCCTCCAAGTTGGTGGTATTTTATCATGGCAGCCCAGTCAGACTAGGATAGAGGCATTCCATCTTCTTTTTTTTTTTTACAAATAGTTTATTGTCAAATTAGTTTCCACATAACACTCAGTGCTCATCCCCACAAGTGTCCTCCTCCATGCCCATCCCCCCTCCCCCCACATCCATCAGTCCTCAGTTTTTGTCAGCATTCAAGAGTCTCTCATGGTTTGCCTCTCTCCCTTTCCCCCACCATTTCCACCCTTCTTCTCCCCCTTGGTCCTCTGTTAAGTTCCTCCTAATCCTCCTATACGTGCACACATATGATATTTGTCCTTCTCTGCCTGACTTATTTCGCTCAGCATAACACCCTCAAGGTCCATCCATGTTGCTACATGTGGCCAGATTTCATTGTTTCTCATTGCCATGTGGTATTCCATGGTATAGATAAACCACATCTTCTTGATCCATTCGTCTGTTGATGGACACTTAGGCTCTTTACATGTTTTAGCTATTGTGGAGAGTGCTGCTATGAACATTGGGGTCCATGTGTTCCTAGAGGCATTCCATCTTCTACCTAACAACTGTATAAGGTATTAGGGCAGACATCTCCAGTTTCTACCTCAAGTCAGTCTGCCTTCTTCCTTAGTTTATAGAACCCCAATTTGGCTTCTGTATTAGCCAAGTCTAATGCATTTGGGAAGATAGGTCTCTCCTCCAGCCCCAGCTTCTCAAATTTCACCAGAATCTAAGGCTGACCTAGTGAACATGGCCTATAGAGCTTGGGCTCTATAGACAAATTCCCTGAGTTGACATCTGATCTCTGACAAATATCTACTAAGTGGCTTTGGGCACATTAAAAAAATTTTTTTAATATACTTTATTGTCAAGTTGGTTTCCAGATAATACCTAATGCTTGTTCCTACCAGTGCCCTCCTCCGTGCTCATCACCCATTTTCCCCTCTCCCCCACCCACCATTAACCCTCAGTTTGTTCTCAGTATTAAAGAGTCTCTTAGGATTTGCCTCCCTTCCTCTCCCCAACTATTTTTTCTCCTTCACCTCCCCTATGGTCCTCTGTTAAGTTTCTCCTGTTCCACATATGAGTGAAAACATATGGTATCTGTCTTTCTCTGCCTGACTTATTTCACTTAGCATAATAATCTCAAGTTCCATCCACGTTGCTACAAATGGCCAGATTTTATTCTTTCTCCTTGCCATGTAGTATTATCATTGTATATATAAACCGCATCTTCTTGATCCATTCATCAGTTGACAGCCATTTAGGCTCTTTCCATGATTTGGCTATTGTTGAAAATGCTGTTATGAACACTGGGGTACATGTGCCCCTATGCATCAGCTCTCCTGTGTCCCTTGGGTAAATTCCTAGCAATGCTATTGCTGGGTCATAGGGGAGTTCTATTGTTAATTTTTTGGGGAAATTTCTGCACCTTAGAAATAGCACCTATTTACTGGGATTAAAAAAAATTTTTTTTAATGTTTATTTACTTTTGAAGAAGAGAAACAGAGCATGAGTGGGGGAGAGGCAGAGAGAGACAAGAAGACACAGAATCCGAAGCAGGTTCCAGGGCCTGAGCTGTCAGCACAGAACCTGATGTGGGGCTCAAACTCACAAGCTGTGAGATCATGACCTAAGCCGAAGTGGGATGCTTAACTGAATGAGTCACCCAGGTGCCCATATTGGGATTGTTTTGAGTATTTAGTTAGCCCATGTAGGTATTTGTAAGTTACCTGTCATGAACTAAGTACTCCATAAATGTCACTGTTATTATTATTGTTGTTGTTACCATGAGTGTTAATGGGGAAGTGTACCGGGTCCTTCTTTGCAAGATTATGCTTTCTGATAAAAAGGGAGATGACAAGAAAGACTGTCCCCTTCTTTATGCCTTGAATTTGATTGTGATATGATTTGATGCCTAGAGCTGCCATCTTGGGATATTGAAACAATAACTGAAGATCAAAGACGCAAACACATAGGTATGGTGAGATAGAAACTTGAAATAGCCTATTTCCAAACTTCTCTTTATTTGAGAGAACGATTTGCCATACTATGCCATTATATTTTTATTTTTGAGAGAGAGAGAGAGAATGAAGGAGAGAGACGGAATCCCAAACAGGCTCTGCACTATCACAGCAGAGACCAATGTGGGACTTGAACCCACAAACTGTGAGATCATGACCTGAGCCAAAATTAAGAGTTGGGCGCTTAACTGACTAAGCCACCCAGGTGCCCCACTATTTTTTATTTTGATGTTTTGAATACAGTTGACATACAATGTTACATTGATTTCAGATGCACAACATGGTGATTCAACAGGTTTACACTGTTAGGCTCACCACAATTGTGCTATTATCATCCCACTGTACTATTGAGGAAACTGAGACTGGGGGAGGGCTGGAGAAGGGTGAAGTAATTTGCTCAGGATCAACTAGATGGTGGATCTGGGATTTTAATGCAAAGCCCAGACTCTTCCCTTAGAACCTGGAGAGAAAAGTGCATGCCTTGGAGAGGAGGTGAGGGAGGGGTATGCTCTGCCTGACTCTGCTTCCTCTGGAAGAGGTGTATTGGAGCAGGTGCCTGCCTGCCTCCAGTGCCTTGGCTGTCAATAAAACCCCCAGCCTGGCTGTGGCAAGCTGCAGATTCATGCAAATTCAAGGCCTATATTTAGCAGTAATTTAGCTGTCATCAGTCAGAGGGAGAAGAAAAGCCCTCCCCAACGTAATGGTTATTCATATCGACTACCTACTCCTCCGGTGCCTTATAAATCCAACAGGATTTGACTCGAAGCAGTGGTGGTGCTCATGGGGGCTGGCTGGCTTGCATTATTTGACCCCCACCCCCACCCCCACCCTGGACAGAAATGATGGGGCAATGGCCGGAGTACAAAGGGAAGGAAGTTTCATTTTCATTGGAGGGTGATGATAAGGGAGAGAGATGGAGAAAGATGAGTCAATCGTAGAAATCTAATAAAAATCCTGAAACAAGAAGGATGCCAATGAGTCAGAGACTGTCGGAGCTGGGAGGGCCATGGGAAATAAAGCAGTCCAACCCCAAGGAAACTGAGGCCAGGGAGGAGAGTAATTACAATAAAAGCTATCATAATTACCATAATTGAAAGCTTGTTCTCTGTGCCAGGTGCAGTACTGACCACTTTATAGGCAAGTACTCACTCAGTCCTCCTGGTAACGTTACAAGATCAGAATTATTATCGCCATTGTACAGAACAAAGACTAGAGATGTGGAGAGATTTAGGCACTTGCCCCAGGCCCAAAAATAGCAGAGCCAGGATTTGAACCCAGGTCTGCCTGACGCCACAGTCACTGCACATAACACTAACAATACTGTGTAATTTGTCAATGGTTTCAGGGTTCAAGAAAGAACTGGACCAGCTCTTGGTTTGACCAACTCCTGGCCCATTTTTTTCCTCCAAATAGAAATGACTGCAGGATGGAAGAAGAAGAAAGTGAACATGATAGGTGGAAGGGAGAATGGGTTTGTGCTTGAGGTGGTTGGAAGTGTGGGGAAAAAAACGAATGTACTGTTTCCTCCCTCTGGTGATGCATCCACTGGATTTATTTGAGGGTGTTGTGGGGTGCCTGGAACTGAGAGGAGAGGCTGCTTTGGTAAGGACTGAGGTGGGCATGTCAGGGGAGGCAGGAACATGGGCATCCAGTGGGTGGAGGCACCGGACCCAGAAACGGAAGCCTATGAAGTTAACTCTGCTTACTCTTGCCAAAGTTCTGCTGCTCTCTTGCTAAGGCAGACTAGGCAGCATGTCTCATGAGGAACTTCAAGAGAAGAGGGAGTCCTAGGAGGGATTGAAATGCAGGCAACATATGTGATCGTATAATGGTTGGGCCAGGAGGGAGTCATGTCTCTGCTTGTAGCCCACAGACTACAAGTGAATTCAGAATGCACATCCTGAACTGGTGCCAGGAACCCTCCCCCCGCAACACAAGCAGCCCCTCCAGGACTAAGCACATGGACTCTGAGGCCAAAGTGACTGACTTCAAATCCTTCTTAGCTGGCTGACCTTGAGCAAGTCACTTGCCTTTGCCATGCCTCAGTTTCCTCAGCCTTGCAACAGGAAATAATAATAGACCCTGCCTGCTGGGGTTGATGAGAAGATGAAATGTGTGAATAAATGTGAGGCGCTTAGCACCATGCCTGGCATGGAGTCTGTGCTGTGTAAGTGTTAGCCATCACTCTTCACCCTGAGATGCTTTTGTCTGCCAAAGCAGAAGGTCTACGGGACTGAGCATGTTCCCTCTGTAAACTCAGGATGATTAAATTATTCCCAGCTATGTCAGAGAATATACACACCACTCAGATAATATGCAAAAAAATATTGTATTTCTATCCCTTCCCTTCTCTATCATTTCTCCCCACCGCACCCCACCCACAACCACATACACCACCTCCTTATCACTACATTTATCTGGATAATGACAGAGAAATAAATCTGCTGCTTTGCCCTCAAATTGCTCAGGTATATCAAGGCCAGTTCATTTGGGGATACTTCTGCCCAGAGTGACTCTGGCCACACTCCTCTTCTGGCTGTACCACCATTCCCGGCCCAGGCTGCTAATACATCATGTTCCCCCACACCTGCCTCATGCCACTCTGGTCTCGTGGGTCACAGACCATCACATCCCTCCTTTCTGCCCTGAAAGTTTCAGACATCAAGTGTTGCTTCAAAGTCAGCACTTTATATCCTGAGCAGCCAGGAAGAGGAATTGTCACAAATAACTGCGCTAATGGAGGTAATGGAAGTAGGGAGACTGAGGTCTCCAGCTCCCGGGAGGTCTGGTAGCACAGGCTCGCTGAAGCAAGCCTGGCCCGAACCCTCCAGCCAGCTCCTAGCATCTAAAAGAGGAATGCTACGGACCAGGTTGCTGATAGCAAATGCATTTCGGGAAGTAGTCCCGCAATGCTCAGGTCTCAGACATTCTGTACATTCTCCTACCTCCAAAATGCCTCCTCCAGACTTCCTTTTCAATGCTCCTCAAAGCAGAGAAGTGCACAGAGAGTAAATGGTAGCATCCATCAGGGGCTCTCAGTGTGCAACCTCGGGCCAGCAGCATCACCTGGGAACTTGTTAGAAATACAAATTCCCAGGTTCCACCCTACATCTGCTAACCACTGAATCAGAAACTCTGGAGGTGGATCCCTGAAATCTGGGTTTTAACAAGCCCTCCGGGGAATTCTGCAGCACGTTCAGGTTTGAGAACCACTGGTCTAGTCAATAATTCTCAAACTTTGCTGAATATTAGAATCACCTGGGGAGCTTTTAAAACTCCCAGCGGCCAGGCCACACTCCAGCCCAATTCAATCAGAGCCCCTCAGGATGGGATTCAGACATCACTGTTTTTTAGGCTCTTCCAGGTGATTCTGATATATGTTGAGGGCTATGAACCAGTGATCTAAATATTTAATAGACAAATCCACAAAACAACCTTTTAAAAAATATAACTGTGCTTAGTAAAAGCTGTAAAGACAGTTTGCCTTCATGCAAGGAAATCAAGTTTATGCTGCATCTATTGGGTCCCAAGATATTACTGTGTCTATTTTACCAAGGCATAAAGGAAAGCATGTATATGGTAGCTTGTCCAAAGTTAAAAGCAAAGCCCCCATAAGGGAAACTATACAAATCATAAGCCAGGGCCTCTGGCTAGATGCAGGTCTGGGGCAGACCATGCTGCATACTGAGTAAGAGGTGTGCACCACTGCTGTCTCAACAACATCAGTTCCTTAAACTGCCTCAGCTCTAGTGAAGAACATCACCAGCGACAAACCTCACATACGTGCAACCAGTGAGAACTCATCAAAGCCAAGACCACACACACAGAGTAGTTTGTCTACACTAACCACACAAGACAGAAATTAAACTGTAGATGTAAAGGGTGTGGCATACTCTACAAAACATGAAAAATTGCCACTACCCCTGGCAAGTACCTAAGAATATAAATTAGAAATCTTTAAGCACCACAAATGGAAGATAGGATGTTAAAGGCAAGAAACTGAAATCAGATTAGGAAACAAAACTGAAACAGTGGTTTAGTCCTGGCTGACTTCATACCCCTTCTGGCCTCAGCTCTTCGACTAGTAAGTTTCAGGGCCAGACTCTGAATCCTCCTCCACCTTATCTGAAGGCTCAGGCAACTCAATACTACTTTGGAGGATGAATCCTTAGGGAAAAATTCCACATAGGGAAAAAAAAAACACAAAAAACAAATTTCTGGATAAGGATATATTCATTGAAACACTGCCTGTAACTGAAAAAAAAAGCTGGAAAAAACACAGTAACAAAAAATTAATAACAGTACTGGTAGTGTCTATTCTTACTGAGTGCTCCCTATGTTCCTGGGACACTATGCTAACTACTTCACATATATCATTCCATTTTAATTATATGTTGTGGAAATTATCAAAAATTTCTAGTTCTCCCTGAGGTCCAGGTAAGATTGTACTTCTGGTCCCCATTGTTAGTGGATGGGGCCAGGTTATGCTGCCATGACAGCTGTAAACAGTTGACACGTGATTCTTCATCAGTCTAAGTCCCTAAGTAACTGCAGTGAATAGAACCACTGTACTATCAGTGCCTTCCCACACCAATTAATCCAAGATGCATATGTAATATGAAGAAAGGATAAGCCTTTGCCTTGTTTAACTGAGACTTGGGGGTTGCTTGTTACCACAACATAACAACCTATGTTGATTGATAAAAAATATAAATATAATATTATGCCATTTTAACAACATCCCTGATTAGTAGTGATTCCATTCTATAGATATAGACAATGAGGCTCCATGATGAAGACCATGATCTCAATCACTACACTAAGAAAATGGTATATCCACTCCAAAGGACTATTTTGAAATCATTAAGGTCAATAATTTTAAAGATAATGTGGAAATAGAGAAAAAAATATGTCTGATGAAATAAGCATATTACCAAATGGTAGAAATACTGTGTGACATATATGCACACACGTGTGCATACACACTCACACACACATTTGAGATGAACTAAACCAAGAAGGAAATATGCAAAAGTAGAAATAGTTGTTGTATTCAAACAATGGGATTATGTGTGACTTGTCAAAAGTTTCTCTAGTGTTATTTCATCACTGTTTCATTAATAAAACAAATCAATCTTTTTCAAATGCCTGCATCTGCACAATGTCAAACACGTGGGTGGAAGGTAAAAAGTGCCATCCGTCAGCAGCATGCATCTCTTGCCCAACATCAGACATCTGGAAAGTCTGAATGAGCCAAATGACTGAATTTTGCATGCTTCACTCAAGGTTTTGGGGAGTGGGGAGGACTGGTCTCTCTGAATAGCTGGTGAGCTTCATGGAGAAACTGACTGAGGTAGAAATGCTGTGGACAGCAATGGCCCACTGAAAAAAAGTATGGGATGGAGCAGAAAGTCTCTCAAGTAAATTGGATGAAAGAGGTTTCTCTGTTCAGCCACATCTACCTCAGATCCTGGCGAGAAACATGGTCATTAGGGAGTAAACATTTAGCCGGTGACAGTGTTTGGGTTTGTGGGTGCTGTCTAGCCAGGCCCTGTGGACCCCCACCTCTGAATATGGGAAGCTCCGAAGACTGTTTCAACCCACCTGAATATTAATCAAAACACAGTGCTGATGTAGCCTCCAAACAGGCATGCCCATCGCTCCCTTACAATGGAGCCTTCTTTTATAAAAGTTGTCATGCTGGTCCTATGTGACCACCTTCACCAACACCCCAGCTGGTGCTACTACAAGAGAGCACCTAAGACAAGGGGAAGACAAGCTGCAGGCTTGCCAGTGGCCTCCTGACTGGGTCTAGCCAGGAAGCTTTACTCAAAGGACAACGTCATCTCACAAGACCAAACCAACTCTCTCCAATGGGAGTATTAACGCCAGAAGGAGACTGAGCAGTTGATAATAGTAATGGAAGTGGGAAGAAACACAGGGAGAATCTGAGATGAGAATGTGTCCTAGTCACCATCATGGGGGAGCACTGGACACACTCTTGCTTCTGGGGCAGATGAGCAGTACTAAATGATCTGGTATCATTGATCAGTGTTGGATTCTGGAGGATCTTCCAGATCCATGCTATCTTCCATTCCCAAAGTTGTGAGTCTGTGCAGCTGGCTCTAGGATACCTTGTTTGGGAATGTTCCCTAGGTTTGTTCCTATAACCTGGGGTCTACTGGAAGGACAAGAATCTTTGCTCAGGGATCTGGTCTAGGACAGGGATGCCAAAGCAACAATGGAGGAAAGTGACCACCAAGTTCTGCAGGAACACTTCTCTGCATCTAATCTGTTGATCTAGGAGTCAGCAAATTTCTGAAAGGGCCACTGAGTAAATATTTTCAGCTTTGGGGGCCAAAGAGACTTTGTTACAATGACTCAACTCTGCTGTTGTGGCTTGAAGTGAGTCACAGACAATCTGTAAATGAACAAGTGCCAATAAAGCTTCACTTACAAAAATTGGCAGTGGGCTAGATTTGGCCTGTGTGCTGTGGTTTGCTGTCCCCTCCCTTGGTTGGACCGTCATGTCCCTCCACCTCGCAGTAACACATGCATCTCAAGGATACTGTGCCTAAAGCTCGCTGAATGCCTTTCCTACACACACGCAGCTGACAATGATAGTGGAAGGATTAGATCAGGGAAGCAACGACATTAGTCTCCAGCTAATGTCACCTTCTCCCACTTTGTGGCCTATAAGTCTTTTGCAGCTCCTGGATTGCAGGGACAGCCTGATAATGAGGAGATATAGGGATGACAGAGGGCCCTGCCTCTCCTAAAAACTCCTCTGCCTTTGAGGAAAAAAACAGCTTCTTAAGGTGTGTAGAGATGGTGACTGTTTCAGGAGGAGAAAATATCATCTGTGAAAATCCCCATCCTGTAACACTCTCCTAGCTGATGGTGCTCCTTCCACGTTGATCTCCTTTCTGTTCCTTGAATCCAGCAAGGCCTCTTTAGTCTCCAGACCTTCACACTTCCTTTCCCCTTGCCTGGAATGCTCTTGCTCTGGTTCTTTGTGTAATTGGCCTATTGTCACCATTCTGGTCTCAGTTCACATGCAACCAGCTCATGGAGGCTGATATGGAGGTTGTCAGATCTAAAACCCAGCCCCAAGTTATGGTCATATCCCCATCCATTTCCTTCACACCCTTTATCTTGGTCTGGAAGGATCATTTTGAATGTTTGTTTAGTTGTTTATTGTTGCCTTCTCTACTAAAATCTAAGCTCCAGAAAGACAAAAATCTTGTCCGTCTGCTCTGCTGTTGCCTCTGTGAGTACCTGGCACAGATTCTATGATCAGTAAATAATTTTGGTTGGTTGAATGAGTAACCTTACTCCACAACATATGCAGTGGGGTTTGGGGGAGAGCCAGCGGACCTCCTCTCCTCTTCCTTCTCCCTAATCATTCAGAATTCTTAGTCTTAATTACTTGGCTTGAATTTCCAGCTCATAGAAGGAAGGAAGGAGCGGTGTGTGTGTGTGTGTGTGTGTGTGTGTGTGTGTGTGTGTGTGTATGTGTGTGTGTGGTAGGAACAGTTAACAAGAGATCTACCTTTTTAATTTTTAAGTGTACAGTGCAGTGTTGCTAACTATAAACACAATGTTCTACAGGGGATCTCTAAAACTTATCTTGCATAACTGACTTTATACCTACTGAATAGCACTCCTTTCCCTATTTCTCCTTCCCCTCCAGCCCCTAACAACTTTCTATGTCTATGAGTTTCGCTATTTTATATACCTCAAGTAAGTGGAATTATGCAGTATTTGTTCTTCTGTAACTGGTTTATTTAACTTAGCTAAATGTTCTCAAGTTTACCACATTGTCACACACGGCAGGACTTAAGAAGGGTTTTTTTCTGAAATGTGCTGGGAGCCCACAAAGACTTTGCCTCATGGGTAAAAGCTGGAGGAACCAGACAAGTGAGGATGCGTGAAGCACAAGATCCCGGAACAGCAGTGGTCCCGCATTGGCCTTTTATATCCTTTACTCCAAGGAAACCCCTTGACTGTGAGTTTCACTGTCCTTGTCTGAAATCTATAGTAACTACCTCACAGGGTACTACTGGGATCAAGCGAGAGAACATACATGAAGCTAACCTGGTGGAGAGAAACTCCAGAAACTTGGGGCAGGGCTAGTGTTTTAGGGTGCTGCCTTGGTAGGCATGTTGACCAATGACATTTCAGAGGAGTCTTCACATTCAAAGGCACTCTAAAAGAATACAGTTTTCACAGAGCAGAAACTTTTGCTTTGTTGTTGTAGTAGTTGTTGTCTGCCTAGTGCCTATAGCAGTGCCTGCACATAGCAGGGACTCAAGATTCAAGGAGAATCTTAACAGTGGAAGCCAAGTGTTCTTACTTGTTGTTAGTCAAGAATGAGAGACTAGAGGGGCGCCTGGGTGGCTTAGTCGGTTAAGCGTCCGACTTTTGTCAGGTCATGATCTCACGGTTCGTGGGTTCGAGCCCCGCGTTGGGCTCTGTGCTCACAGCCAGCTCAGAGCCTGGAGCCTGTTTCAAAAAAATTCTGTCTTCTTCTCTCTCTCTGACCCTCCCCTGCTCACTCTGTCTCTCTTTCCTAGAAATAAATAAAACATTAAAAAATTAAAAAAAAAAAAAGAATGAGAGACTAGAATCAGAAAAATTAGTCTAGGGGTGCCTGGGTGGCTCAGTCAGTTAGGCATCTGACTCTTGGTTTTGTCTCAGATCATAATCTCACAGTTCATGGAATCAAGCCCCAAGCTGGGCTCTGCACTGACAGCACAGAGCCTGCTTGGGATTCTCTCTCTCCCTCTATCTCTGCCCCTCCTCCACTTGTGCCTTCTGTCTTTCAAAATAAAGAAAGAAAAAAAAAGAGGAAAAGAAAAATCAGTCTTGGTTAACACAGCTCAAACTCTCTGATCTTAGCTTTTTGTTTCCTTTTGTGAGCTATATACCCAATGTGGGGTTTGAACTCATGACCCTGAGATCAAGACTCACATGCTCTGCTGACTGAACCAGCCAGGCATCCCTGTCCCTAGTTTCAATTAAAAGGGAAAGGAAAGGAAAAGAAGGGGTGGGAAGGGAAGGGAGGAGCGGGGGAAGAGAGACAGAGAGAGAAGGAAGGAAGGAAGGAAGGAAGGAAGGGAGGAAGGGAGGAAGGAAAGGAGGGAGGGGAGGGAGGAAGGAAGGATGGAAGGATGGAAGGAAGGAGGGAAGGAAGGAAGGAAGGAAGGAAGGAAGGAAGGAAGGAAGGAAGGAAGGAAGGAAAGGAGGGAGGGGGGAGGGAGGAAGGAAGGATGGATGGAAGGAAGGAAGGAAGGAAGGAAGGAAGGAAGGAAGGAAGGAAGGGAGGGAGGGAGGGAGAGTGTAACTGAGCATAGTCAGGACTATAGTGAAATTTCTTGAACTTGTTCAGGAGTTAACTATAGGATTTAGCACTCTGGAGTCTTGTTCTGCTGGACTGTTACTTCACCCCTCCCTCATCTCTCTCCTGTTTGGCTTCAATGTATTTCCCAGCAGCAAGCCTTTCATATTACTTTTCTACCATGATTCACTTCCCCTAGACAGACTCTGGGATTAACGTGGGTAATCTGTTCTGTTCAGATGAGGGAACTCTTCATTTGGTCTGATCAATGTGGAAATGCAAGTAAATTATTCCCTCACAATCAGTCACTCTTTGTTGACCATGGTGAGAGCAGCACCCTGGGCTTGGGCCTCCCCACCTCCTGTTCTGGTGCCTGAGGCTGATGGTAGTGGGGTTCCTCCAGAGTCATTTGGTCCTGAAAGCTGCCACTTTTCTTCTTGGTCAATTCCCAAAGTGAAGCAATTCACGGTAGTCATTCAGGTGTCTAGATAACCTAAGGCACATACCAAGGACTACTACCAGCTTGGGACATGAGTCTGAACTTCCTTTGCAAGGTTCAGTATATGGATGAAATTGGGGAGGGAGGGAGGAAGATCCCAGAGGCCATCTGATCCCAGCCCCATCCTAACCAGTCCTCAGTTTGCAAATGTCATGAGCCTCTGCCTGGGGTGCTTCTTCTACAAGAAAGTTTCCCTCTCCTTTTTGGAGGGGGGTAGAACTTATTTGTCCCTCAAGATTTAGCATAGTTATTTCCAGGAAGTTTTCCATGACCTCGCTGAGTCAGGGGTGCTTCTCCAATCCTTGTACTGGCCTCTAACACAGCCTGTAACTCACTATCTCCTCCTGTACACTGAAAGCATTCCGACGGTGGAGCTTGTCTCATTCCTTTTTGAACATGAGTGCGTAAAACAGGAACTATTGCATATTGGCATCAGTGAATCCATTGGGTTTGAATAAATGAAGCAACTTTCTGAAGATCACACAGCCCAGAAGTAGCAAGGCCTGGTATATTAGTCAGCTCTGAAATATAACAGTTCCAAATCTGAAGTCTTCAAACAATACACATTTACTTTGTGCTTATGTTGCATGTTGGCAGCTGCAGGACAGCTGTGGTTCTACTCTGCTTTGCTCTGTGCATCTTCTTATTTGGGACCATAGTGGAAAAAGTATCCCTGTTTGGGATACACCCATTCTTAGGGCAGAGGGGAAGAGCAAGAAGCTGACATGAACCACACATTTAAAGCTTTTGCTCAGACATAGTATATGTAAAGTTCACTCACATTATACCGGCCAAGGCAAGTAACATAGCAAAGCCTAAAGTCAGTGGGGTGGGGAGATATCCTCCCTCCTTTGAAGAATATTTAAGTAGAATGAAATAGCCTGGCACACCAGAACAGTATTACTGCAAAGTGGCCCATCTTTCCTTTGTACCTACCTTCTAGGTAAGAAGCTCCCTCCCTAGACTTGATCCAGATGCAGAGAAAGAGGTTGGTGGTGAAGAATAAGTGGAATACCTTTCTGAAAAAGTTGTGTTTACTTTCCATCTTGATGAAAAATTCATGTTCAGCGTTCACACCATTGTTGCACAAGTAGAGCCATGACTTAAGTTTCACATCTCCCATAACTGATTTCATGCATTTTGGGCAGCCATATCATGTTTCAAGGAATCATGAATGTTTTTTCCCCTCCAAGGACCGTGTCCTCAAAATACAATGCTTATAGAAATAATAACAGGAAACACATACAACATAAGCTCAATTCTCTTCCCTCATCTACATTTCTGAGCCCCCAAAATAACAGGTGATGTGAGAAAGAACTGTCCAGAACTGGTATCTGCAATGCAAACTAACATCACAATACTCCCTGATGAGAGATGACATGTATCCTCAAGAACATGGGCCCGGGTTTCCTTTTCCTTAAGTGCACAGCATTCTTATGGCACATGTAGCATCTGGGTATCATTGTGACTCCTCAAGGAGTTGGGAATGAGAAGAAATTCAGGGAAGGACTAATGCCTATTTGCAAACAAGACTCCCAACTAGTGACAGGAAACGTGAAAACAAATCTGGAGATATTACTAAAATATCCAGGTTTCTGGACCCTAGAAAAATTGGAGAAGAAGGGCGAAAATGGTGGGGGAAAGGGAGAGACGCAAACCATGAGAGACTCTTGAATGCTGACAAAAACTGAGGACTGATGGATGTGGGGGGAGGAGGGATGGGCATGGAGGAGGACACTTGGGATGAGCACTGGGTGTTATGTGGAAACTAATTTGACAATAAACTATTTGTGAAAAAAAAATAAATAATAAAATGACACATTTATGATGAAATTAAAAAAAAAAAAAGAAAAATTGGAAAAGGAAGCAAGGTTAGCCTGCCTTCTCCCATGGCAAGAGTTGGCTAGAGATGAGTAATTGTGCTGTTGAGTGATGACTATCCCCTTTAACTGGGACAAGAGCGATTATCTCCAGATGGACATAACCACCCACCAATCTTGAATGTGTACCTACCTACACATGCTAGCCTGCTTCACTCCTATATAGTGCTTGTCTGGCCCCTGTGGTTACCTGTAGTTTTTAACTTCTTATTTATTAAGAGCCTACTGTGTAATGTTCTGGAAGCTGCCTATTTCTTTTTTCAGTGGCCTTCTCCAAGGTAATGGAAAAGACTGGTCCTTCCTTTCCAAACTTTAAATCCTATTAAAATTAGTATTCTGCTGAGGGAGTCATGTAATGACTTTAGGTCAAGGTGACTGGTATGCCTAAGGTTCAGTGAATGGTCTTGTTTAGACCCTTGATTCCATTCCTCTGGAACATTCCCTAATTATTCATCCATGTTAATCCTCATAGTTGAAAGAATATAGGTTTTTGGTCAAACTGACCTGAACTCAAATTCCAACTTCAAATCACATCAATTCTCTGAGCCTGAGTTTTTTTCATTTGTGAAACAGGCATATTAATTCAATCTTGGTGGGTTGCTATGAGGATGGAATAAATGAAATCATGTATGTAAAAAGTAGATCTTGCATTATAAAATATGCAGTAAATGTTAGCTTCCTTCAAAAATTCCATCCACTTACAGCCTCACAAAATATGAATACCTTTTACATGTAATAATTATGTAGAGAAAAAGTTAGCTAACAGATATTCTTTCAAAGGAATAATGAAAAACTAGGTGGGTCCCTCTGTTTTAGGAAATAATAATACATTATTACCCATAAACACTATGTCCTATGGTGTGGCCTCCTGTGGATGAGCTAGTTCTCTTTGGGGTTGTGAAGGTGTTTTCTTACTTATCATTTGTGTTTTATTTCTGACTTTTGCACTCTGCTTTATGAAGTTAGTTGGGCAGACATTGTCCTATCTTACAAATACAGAAAGTAAAGCTCAGGTGTTCTAGTCAAGACTGTTGGATGCAAAAGCCAAAAGCTACTCAGGCTTACTCTGGTTGGGTAATATAATGAACATGCAAGTATCAGCACCAGAATAAGAGCTGCAACTCACAGGGAGATAAACTGGCAAGTCAGGGAACCATGCTGTTTTTCTCTCTGGTGTCTCACATCAACTCTCATCTTTTTTTCTCTGATTATTCAGCTTGTAATTGGCCCAATATGACCAGGAGCCTACCTCTATCCCCATCCTTTTTAACTTATCAGCTTACTACAGCTCAAGGTTGAGCTTCTGTCCTGAAGCCTGAGTTTCTTGCTGTGCTGCTGGAAATAGGATGCCAGGTAGAGGACCTTACATTGGATACTACACCTGTATCTATGATCTTTTCCCCCTCCCTGGCCATTTTTCATAATAGAATGGAGTAGAGGGAATAATCAAAGTGACGGTAACTTGGAATTTTCCAGAATTGGTAAAGGAATATATTAATATGTGGGTACATCCAAATACATATTGACTGCATAAATCATAATTATAAGCATAATGTCTAATTTGGGACGTTAAAAATACTAAACGACAATAAACCTGAAGTAGAGAGTAATTTTAGTTAAAGGCCTTGAATTTGGTGGGGGAAGGGTGTGGAAAACACATATATTTTGCCTAATCTGTTAAATATGCATAATAAAATGTTTAAAGTAGCACTAAAAGAACAAATATATAAACATTAGAAAATGTTTTATAAATAAAAGAAGGTTTAAAAGTAGAACAGAAAAAATTAAAGAAAACGCAAAAAAATAGGCAGCACAAAATAAATGGTAGTAGAATAAAGTCCAACTCTGTAACTGATTTCAAAAATTATAAAGTGACTAAATTTTCCATTTAAAATAAAAACGTTACCAGAATAGAAACAACTTGCATCTATACTGTACACAAGACAGAAAGCAAACAGAAGTAAATAGAATTATTAAAGTATAAAGATGGGAAAAGATACATCATTTAAATACTAAACAAAAGAAAGTTGATATAGCTGTATTAGTATTATCTGATTAAATTTATTTTATTTTATTTTTTAAATGTTTATAAATTTATTTTTGAGAGAGGGAGAAAGTGCAAGCAGGAGAGGAACAGAGAGAGAGAGAGAGAGAGAGAGAGGGAGACACAGAATCTGAAGCAGGCTCCAGGCTCTGAGCTGTCAACACAGAGCCCAATGAGAAGCCTGAACTCACAAACTGTGAGATCCTGACCTCAACTGAAGTCAGATGCTCAACTGACTGAGCTATCCAGGTACTCCTGATCATATAGATTTTAAAGCAAAAAGCATTACTAGAGATAAGAAGAGTCATTTCATATCGATAAAAGTTCAATTCACTAGAAAGATTAAATAATTCTAACCTTGTATGCACATGGTATTGCTTCAAAATAAATAAAACAAGAACAGTCCAGGTTGGCAGTGTTTCTGTTGATATAAAATTCTCAAAACTCTGGTTGCCCTCCTGTGCAATTATTGGGAAAGCAAGCTATCAGACAAGCGATGCCTCCATATATTTTTCCTAAATAACACCATGTCTATTCTTGGATTATGTGGAGAAGGATGAATGGGTCCATCAGTCACATTCCTAGTCTCTTTGGCAAATGGCTGTCCAGCTACACCTTTGTCCCCATTTCCAGAGCGTGCTTATCTGGATAAGCTGAGATTCTTCCAATCAAGTGCTGTATTCTTTTTGCTTAATAGTTCCTTCCTCAATTTATTTCTGTCTTCTCACAGCAAGGAGACACCATGTTGAAACTTCAACACTTTGCTTGGAAGTCTCCTTAGCTAAATATCCAGATTCATCACTTATAAGTTCTGCTCTCCATCCAACACAACATAATTCATCCAAGTTCTTTGCCACTTTATAACAAAGATTGCCTTTCCTTCAGTTTCCAATAACATGTCCCTCATTTCTGTATGAGAACTCACCAAAAGCATCTTTAACATTCATATTTTTAGAAAAATTCTATTCACAATTATATATGTATTCTCTAAGACAACAGAATCTTTCCTTTTTGAGCTCTCACCAGAATCTTTTTTTGTATTTTTAACAAAAGTCTCTTCAAGGCAATGTAAGCTCTAATTCAACCCACAACAATGCTGAAAGTATAATACATTATAAAATTCTTAAATCAGACATAAAAAGTTAGAGAAGCATATTATAAATCCCAGGCTATTCACTAAAAATAAGTTTAAAACACTGAGGTATAGTTAATAAGCCAAAATATAAATGAAATGGAATACTAAAAAATAAGAGAGAACTCTATATAAAAGATGGTAGGAAAGAGAAAAAGAAATAAAGAGCAGATGGGACAAAAAGAAAAAAATTACAAGATGATAAATTTAAACCTAACCATATTGATAATTACATTAAGTATAAATAGTCTATGCACTCCAGTTATAAGACAGAGATTGTCAGACTGGATTTAAAAAGAAAAGATTGGAGTGACATCAGAAAGATGAAGGAATAAGAAATTCTAGTCCTTGTCTTCCCACAAAAACACCACTTTAATAGCTATCCATGGATAAAAAATATCTTATGAAAGCTCTGGAATTCAGTAGAGAGACTGCAGCACCCCAGTGGACCACAGAAACGATAAAAGATGTATCAATCCATGTAAGAATAGTTTTTATTCAACTACATCACCCTTCCCATAACCCAACATAAAGCACCAAGAGATATCTATCCCTTTGTCTCAAGTTACTCCACAGGGGAAAAAGAAAGTGAACCTGCCTGTGGACTCTGGCAAGGTTCTGTCCACCTGTGGACCCCAACACCAGGTCTGCACCCCCTCCACACCATGGGTTCTGCCACCTGGCCTTCAGAGTCTGGCTAGGCTGACTGGTGAAGCCTTCCCCGCTGAAGCCATTCTGTAAGGACTAGAAAAGATGACTACTTCTTCAAATGCTCAGACACCAACAAAAGACAATAAGATTCATTAAGATTCAGGGAAACATAACACCACCAAAGGGTCAATATAAAGCTTCAAAAACTTATCCTAAAGAAATGGCAACTGACATAGAATTCAAAATATTCATGACCTGTAAGAGAACACAGACAACTAAATGAAACCAGGAAAACAATACATGAGCAAAGTGAGAAGTTTAATAAAGAGATAGAGAACATTAAAAAGAGATAAAAAGGAACTTTGAAGTCAATACTATGACTGAACTAAAAACTTTAATAGAGAGCTTCAACAACAGACTCATCAAACCCAAAAAAAGAATCAGTAAATCCAAAGACAAGTGATCTGAAAAAAAAAAAAAAAAAAAAGAACAATTAAAGAGTGAAGAATGCCTACGGGCTATGGGACTCACAGTACACCATATACATACAAACATATACATAAACATATACATATACATATATATATGTGCATCATGGGAGTCCCAAAAAGAGAAGAGAAAGAGAAAGAAGCAGGAAGCTTATTTAAAGAAATAATAGCTGAAAACTTTTCAAATCTGGGGATGGGCATAGATATCAGACCCATGAAGCCCAAAAGACTCCAAATAGATTGAATGTAAAGAAATCTACACCAAGATACGCTATAATTGAGTTGTCAATAAACACAGAGAGAACTTTGAATGTGGCAAGACAAAAGCAACTTATCACATACAAAGAATCCTTATAAGACAATTAGAATATATCTTAGCAGAAACCTTGAAGCCAGGAAAGAAGTAGAATGATCTATTCAAAGTGCTGAAAGAACAAAAACCCTGCAAACCAAAAATATTACACCCAGCAAAACTGTCCTTCAAAAATGTAGGAAAGATAAAGACTTTTCAGACAAACAAAAACTGAGGGAATTTGTCACCAGTACCCCTGCCTTACAAGTGCTAAAGGGAATTTTTCAAGTTGAAATGAGGTAAAGCTAAACAAAACACAAAAATATAAATCCCACTAGTAAAGGAAAATGTAAAGACAAATATAGAATAATATAATACTACAATGTTGATTTATATATCATTTTAGACACAGGTATAAAAGTTAAAACAAAAAGTATAAGAATAACTACAGCCACAAAAATTTGTTAATGGATACACAATGTAAAAGTAATGTGGAGTTTTTGTGTATGATTGTTACCAGCTTAAAATAGATTAAAATAATAGTAAGTTTTATGCAATGCCCATGGTAACCACAAAGAAAAAGTCTATATTAGATTAGCATATTAGTAAAAAAAAAAAAAAAAAAGGCAAAGAACCCAAGTGTATCACTACAAAAAAATCAAATCACAAAGGAAGACAGCAAAAGAGAAACAAAAGAACTATAAAACAGACACAATGAACAGAATGGCAATGGCAAGTCTTTATCTATCAATAATGAATTTAAATGTAAATGAATTCAGCTCACCAATCAAGATACATAAAGTGGCTGGAATTAAAAAATCCACTTATATGTTATTTGTTAGAGACTCACTTTAGATTTAAAGACACATACAGCTGAAAGTGAAGGAGTGAAAAAAGATATTATATGCAAAAGAAAGCAGGGGTGGCTATACTTATATCAGACAAAATAGTGTACAATATGGTATACACATATACTTATAGCAGACAAAATGGGCTTTATGTCAGAAACTGTCACAAGAGACCAAGAAGGTCAATTGAATAAAAGAATCAGTTGAATAGGAAGACAGAATAATTATAAATATTTACGCATTCCACATCAGAAGGCCTAAATACATAAAGTAAACATTGACAGATTGAAGGGAGAAATAGACAGAGATACAACAGTAGTAGGAGATTTTGATACCACATTTTCAATAAAGGATAGGTCACCCAAACAGAAAATCAATAAGGAAAGAGCAGACTTGAACAACACTATTGACCAAATGGACCTAACAGACATAAACAGAACATTCAACCCAACAGCAGCAGAATAAACATTTTTCTCAAGTGCTCACAGATAATTCTCCAGGATAGATCACATGCTAAGTCACAAAAAATGTCTTGACAAATTTAGGAAGACTGAAAGCAATTTCAAGTATCTTTCCCAATCACAACAGAATAACAAAGGAAAATGGGAATCTCATAAATGCATGGAAATTAAACAACACATAAAAACAGAGCTTCAAAATACATGAAACAAAAAATGACAGAACAGAAAGGAGAAACAGACAAATCCACATAGCTGGAGATTTCAACAGTCATGTTTCAGTAATGAATAGAACAAAGAGAATATCAAGTATAGAATACTTGAATAATGCTATCAAAAAACTGGTATTTATAGAACCATATTTGCAACAGCCTCAGACCAAATATTCTTTTCAATTTTACAGTGAACATTCACCAAGATAAACCATAAATAACAAATTTAATAACAAATTCCAAAGAATTGAAATCATACAGTGTATATTCTCTGAAGACAAGCAAGTTAAATGAGATGTTACTAACAAAAATATACCTAGAAAATTCATGGATATTTGGAAATTAAAGTGAACTTTTCTAAATAACCCTAATCAAAGAGGAAAATCACGAGATAAATTAGAAAATATTTTGACTGGAATGAAAACAAAAACCAAACATATCAAAATCTGTGAGATGCAGCCAAAAGAGTGTTTCAAGAAAAATGTATAGCTTCATATGCTTGTTTTAGAAAAAAAGGTCTAAAATCAGTCACCTAAGCTTCCGTTCAAGAAAATATAAAAGAACATATTAAGAGCAAAGTAAGTAGAAGGAAAGAAATAATAAAGAGCAGAAATTAATGAAATAGCCCAAACATCCATCAACTGATGAATGGATAAAGATGTGGCATATATATATAATGGGATATTATTCAGCTATCAAACAGAATGAAATATTGCCATTTGCAATGACATGGATGGAGCTAGAATGTATTATGTTAAACAAAATACGTCAATCAGAGAAAGACAAATATCATATTATTTCATTTATATGTGGAATTTAAGAAACAAAACAGATGAACACATGGGGGGAGAAGAGAAGGAAACAAACCACAGAGACTCTTAATGATAGAGAACAAACTGAGGGTTGATGGAAGGAGATGGAGGGGAGATGGGTATTAGGGAGGATACTTGTTATGATGAGCACTGGGTGTTGTATGTAAGTGATCAATCACTGAATTCTATACCTGAAACCAATATTGTACTGTATGTTAACTAAAATTTAAATTAAAAAAAGAAATTAATGAAATAGAAAATAGTCTAAAAATTTAGAAAATTAATAAAATCAAAATACGGTTTTTGAAGAAAATTAATATAATTGTTTATAAAACTATAGTGAGCTTGATCAAAAAATAAAGAGAGAAGATATAAATTACCACTATCAGGAATAAAGAGGGATTATCAGTACATATCCTGTAGGAAATACTATTAACTTTATGCTAACAAAGTCAACACTTGAGATGAAACAGGCAAATTCCTTGATAGACAAAATATATTAAAATTCACTTAAAAAGAAACAAGAATCTGAATAGTCTTATGTCTATTAATGAAATTGATTTCTTAATTTAAAGCCTTCTCACAAAGAAAACAGATGGTTCAGATAGTTTTTCTGGTGAATGCTATAAAATATTTAAGGGGGAAAATAATACCAGCTTTATACAAGATCTTTCAGAAAATGAATAAGAAGAAACACTTTCCAAATTATTTGAGTCCAGAATTACCATGAACCAAACCAGACAAAGATATTACAAGAAAAGCAAACGATAGGCTAATCTCATTTGTGAGCATAGACACAAAATCCTTAACAAAACACCAGCAAATTCCATTCACCAATATATAGAAAAATAGTACATCTTGACTAATTGAGGTTTATTCCAGAAAGACAATATTGGTTAGCATTAAGAAAAAAAATCTATGTAATTCAGGATTTTAACAAAATAAAAGAGAAAAATCCTGTTATCACCTCTCTAGATAGAGAAAAAAACATTTGAAAACTTCAAGACCTAATCATGACCCAGTATCTCATCAAACCAGGAATAAAAAGGAACCTTCTCAACCTGATAAACATATCTACTAAAAAGTCTACAGCTAGCATCATACTTAGTAGTGAAAGACTAAATGGATTACCTCCTAAATCGGGAACAAGGCAAAGATGTCTTCTCTCGCTACTTCAATCCAATTTCGTACTCGTGGTCCTAAGCAATATAAAACATCCAAAAAAGGACAATAAAAGTTCTAAGTAGAAAATCCTCAGCAATGTATAAAAATAATCTGCCAATACTAATAAGTGAGTTTATCAAGATCAAGATACAAAATAGACTATACTTACATAACTGCCAAATCAATTAAAAATTGGAATAGAAAAACAATGCCACTTACAGTAAAATCACAAAACATGAAATTCTTAAGTATAAATGTAATATGTTCAGACCTATACCCTAAAAACTACAAAATAAAAACAAAGTGAAGGAGACTAAAACAAATTGAGAGATATTTCATGTTGGTGGATCAGGGCTCAATACTGTTTGGATGTTTGTCAATTTTCCCCAAACTGATCTACAGATTCATGCGATCCTGGTAACAATCCTAAGAGGATTTTATATAATCACTGAAAAGATTATTTTAAAATTTATATGGACTTGCAAAGGAACTAGAGCAACAAAGACTATCTTTTAAAAGAAGAACAAATAGAGGATTTACAAAATCTAATCTTAAGATTTACTATAAAGCTAAATATAGAGGTACAGTAAGCAAGGAAATGGGGCATTGCATAAGGGGTATAAGGTAAACATATAGATCAATGGAACAGTATGGAAATAGATCCACACGTATATGGTCAATTGATGGTGCCATATTAGTTTTCCATTGCAGCTATAACAAATTAGCACCAACTTAGTGGCTTAAAACAACACACATTTATTTTATAGATTTGTGAATTAGAAATCCAACACAACTCAGAGATGAAGTCAAGGCTATGTTCCTTCTACAGGTTCTAGTAAAAAATCTGTTTCCTTGTCTTTTCCAGCTTTTAGAGGATGCCCTCAATCCTTTGCTTATGGTACCCTTCTTCCACCTTCATATTCAGCAGTGCTGGGTTAAATACTTTTCACATTATATCACTCTAACTTCTATTCTGTTTCTTTTTTCCATTTTTAAGGATCTTTCTGATTACATCGAAAAATCCAGAACATCAGGAATAATCTCACTATTTTAAGGTCACTCTATTAGCAAAATTAATTTCACCTGTAATATTAATTACCCTTTTCATGTTACCTAATATTTACATGTTGGGTTAGAACATGGCTATCCTTGGGGGGTGGGGGGAGGCATTACTCTGCCTACCACATACAGATGTCATTGAAAAGTAGCTTTTTCAATATCTGGCATTGGTACAACCAGATATTGATGTGGAAAAAAGTGAATTTGGTCATTACCTCACCCACAAAATTACCTTTTAAAAGATCATACAGCTAATGTAAAAGTGAAAACTATAAAACTTCCAGAAGAGAGACTCTTGAATGCTGAGAACAAACTGAGGACTGATGGGGATGGGAGGGAGGGGAAGGTAGGAGATGTGCATGGAGGAGGGCACTTGTGGGGATGAGCACTGGGTGTTACATGGAAACCAACTTGACAATAAACTATTAAAAAATAAAAGTAAAAATAAAATGTCACAGCCTTAAAAAAATAACAAACTTCCAGAAGAAAATCTTTATGACCTAAAGGAAGGGAAAGATCTTAGGATACAAAGGACACAAGCCATAAAAGAAAAATTAGCCAATTGTTTTTGCATCAATATTAAAAATTTTTACCTTTAAAAGGTGATATTAAAAAGTCAAAAGCAAGCCTCAGACTAGGAGAAAATATTTGCATGTGTGTATCTGACAAAGAAATTCATATATGGCATATATAAAGAATCCTTACAACTCAATAGGAAGACAAAACAATACAATTTAAAACACAGACAAAGGTTGTAACAGACATGTTGCTAAAGAAGATATATAATAGAAAATAAGTACATGAAAATATGTTGGACATCATTAATATCCAAGAAAATTAAAATGAAAATCACAGTGACATGGATGCTTCTAGACATCCCTCAGAATAGCTAAAACTACAAAGACTGATATTGCTAATCGGAATTCTCAGATTCCAAGGTGGAAGTTTCTTGTGTTAAACGTACACTTTACATACAACCCAGCAACTCCACTTCTAGGTATTTACCTAAGAGACATGAATACATTTGTCCATACAAAGATTTGCTTCAAAGTTCATAGCCGCTTATTAAACCATCAATTAATTAGAAACAATCCAAAGATACACTTTCAGGAAAATTATAGTATATTCATACAATTGGATATAATATAGCAGTGAAAATGAGTTAATAACTATTAGGCACAATGCTGATTAACAAAAAAAAACCAAGTCACAGAAGAATATATACAGAATGGCATCCAGGTATAAGATGCATAAACATATATATCACTTCTGTGCTTATCTATATAGAAGAATTATTCTAAAAGCCAGGGAAAACTTAACATAAAATGAAAATGGTGGTTACCTCTCACAAGGTTAGGAAGGTGTATGGGCTTGCAGTGAGGCATGAAGAAAAAGTCAAAAGTCTTGGCAATGTTCTATCTCTTATGCTGAATGATGGTAACTCAGATTGTTATTCTTCTTTATAAGCATACATTATAATTATTCTTTTTGTATAAATATAATACTTATGTTTAAAATGTTAAAGGGAACCTGGATGGCTCAGTTGGCTTAGCATCCAACTTTGGCTCAGGTCATGATCTTGTGGTTCATGAGTTCAAGCCCTGCTTTGGGCTCTCTGCTGTCAGCACAGAGTCCAATTCGGGTCCTCTGATCAACCCCTCTCTGCCTCTTCCTCACTTGCTCTCTCTCTCTCAAAAACAAATTTAAAAAAAGAAAAAAAGAGGGGTGCCTGAGTAGTTTAGTCAGTTAAGCATCTGACTTTGGCTCAGGTCATGATCTCATGGTTCACAAGTTTGAGCCCTGCATCAGGCTCTGTGTTGACAGCTCGGAGCCTGGAGCCTGCTTCAGATTCTGTGTGTGTGTGTGTCTCTCAGCTGCTCCCCTGCTCATGCTCTCTCTTTCTTTCAAAAATAAACATTAAAAAAATTTTTTTAAAGAAAAAATAAAATTTTAATATCACATAGTATTTCTTTATTATTTAAATTCAAGTTAACATAGAGTGTAGCTTTGGTTTCAGGAGTAGAACCCAGTGATTCATCTCTTACATATGACACCCAGTGCTCATCCCAGAAAGTGCCCTCCTTGAAGAATCATCAACTATTTAACTCATCCCCCTCCCTCCCTCCCTCCAGCAACCCTCAGTTTGTTCTCCGTATTTAAGAGTCTCCTTATGGTTTGCCTACCTAAGTTCTTATCCTATTTTTCATTTCAATGACAGAACTGGGACTTCACTGCAAGCCTCTTGACCCCCAATCTCACTGAGTTTACGCACCCTGAGCAAGGGGGAGAGAAGCAGATCTTATCTCTCTGCTTCCAGGTTGAATTTGAATTTTGGGGGGAGGTAGGTAATGCAGCAGCTGGCTGGGAAGACAGTCTTTGCCCTGCTCTCTCCATCACCTATGGATATAGCTGATATTATCTGCCTCTTTGGGCAGCAAATTAGATCCTACACAGGTTAGATCCCTACCACAAGGGATTTTCTCCATCCTAATGAAAAATGATAGACTATGAGGGTGCTGGCTACCAGCAAATGTTCATTCTATCCTGAGCCAGTTGGGATCTCTGGGCCAAGCTCTCCATGAGATGAAGAACAGTCCACTGGGCTACCTTCCCTAACCACAGGCAGAATGGAAAACCACCTCTGGTAAGAAGAAAGGGCTCATGAGACTCTCTGGAAAAGACTGTATCCATGTGTCACGCATCCCTCCTGGTTTGCTCCCCCAGGACTGTATTAAAATGCACATTCTTTACCTAGGGCCCTCTCCCGTGAGCACGTCTACACTTCGAGGATCAAATCTCTTTATTTTTTAAATAGTTTATTGTCAAGTTGGTTTCCATATAATCTCTTTAAAAGCTGCTCCTTCATCCATTATTAGTCTAACATTTGTTAAGCACCTACCAATTGCAAGAGTGGCCTTAGTGGATGGGGCACAAAGATGTTACAGCAGACAAGGTATCTTTGCATAAGGAGCTTATAAAGGGAGAGCTCACGGTTCCTGGGTTCGAGCCCCACATCCGGCTCTGTGCTGACAGCTAGCTCAGAGCCTGGAGCCTGTTTCAGATTCTGTATCTCCTTCTCTCTCTCTCTGACCCTCCCCTGCTCTCTCTCTCTCTCAGAAATAAATAAAACATTAAAACAAAAATTAAAGGGAGAGAAAAATGTATCAACATATAATTACAACACATTAAACTTGGTGCTAGTTGAGTTTTACAGAAGAAAAGAGTAGCAAACTACTGGCCTTTTCAGAGGAGGTGACATTTGATACAAGGTTTGAAAAAGGAGTAAGCATTCACCAGAGGAAGGGGGAGGTGCAGAGACACTCTGAGAAGGTATGAGAGGTTCTGGCATGCTCTGGAGAAACAAGAGATCCCCGTGGCTGGAGCTTAGATGTATGTAGGAAGATAATGTGCACTTTAGGAGAGCCCTGGGAAGGAAAGGGAGAAAACGCGGCCTTTAAGGGAGCTGTGGGAGAGCTTTTCCCCAGAGCCAAGGACTTGAACCCAACGTGAAGAACCTCAGATTTTAGGACCTGCCCCTGCGAGACACCACCAAAAACATCTTGCTTTGAAAGCTAAAAGGGCTCCTATCCAGGAGAGCAAGCGCAAACCGAGAAATGGTTCCAAACGGCTCGCGCACCTGAACTCACTGGCCCCAGGGTCCAGCGCAGAAGCAGCAGGCTGAAAAGTGCCCGAACTTTCTGTAGGAGGTGTATTTGCTTGTCTCAAGATGGTAGTGGGCCAACACACAGCCGCGGAGGCCCGTTAAAATACTCTCTGGGACAGCCGCCGGTCGGCGCCGTCTTCCGGCTCTCCCCCTGGATCACGCGAGCTCCCAAGTATCGCGGTAACGGAGCTTCTATGGGCTTCTGAAGCTTGGATTTCTGCGGTTGCGCCAGGAGGCACCTGTAGATCAGGAACAGGTCTCCAGCAGGGCTTACACACTTGGGCTCTGAAGGAGTGTAACCAATGGAGATAGATTTCCTTCCTTCCTTCCTGCCTTCCTGCCTTCCTGCCTTCCTGCCTTCCTGCCTTCCTGTCTTCCTGCCTTCCTTCCTCTCCTTTGTTTTAGAGAGAGAGTAGGAGCAGGGGAAGGGGCAGAGAGAGAGAGGATCCCAAGCAGGCTCCATGCTGTCAGGTCCGTTCCCACCCACTGTAAGATCATGACCTCAGAGTCTGAGGCTTAACAGACTGAGCCACTCAGGCACCCCATGAAGAAAGAATTCTTAACCAGCTACTACCCCCAGGGCAAGAGGAGCCCAGTTTTACTATGAAAGAACTACAGCTGTGCATGCTCTGAAAAGTTTATCTGGAAATTAAGATGCAACACAAATAACCTGAAGCCTTTGGAACTGGCCACATGGGAGCAGTCTGTGGCCGCAGGGCCCTGTTCTGAAGAACAGGTTCTAATTCTCCAATCTTCTCAACCACCTTTCCCACCAGAAAAGGTTACATTTGCCGGAGTTCAGACTGAAGATTGAAGCCGGCTTATGCACATCTGTGACATAATTAACACTGCCCATGATGGGCCAAAAGATGCAGTAAAAGCTTTGAAGAAAAGGATTTCCAAAAATTACTATCATAAAGAAATTCAACTTACCTTGTCACTTATTGACATGTATATGCATATCTGTGGTCCAAGTTTCCAGTCTCTGATTGTGAAGAAGGAATTCATTAAAGATAGTCTAGTTAAGCTGCTGAATCTCACATAGACCTTACCTATAGAAATTCAGAATAGAATCTTGAATTTCATTAAGACTTGGTCACAAAGTTTCCCAGGAGGTGTGGATGTAAGTGAAGTGAAAGAAATGTACCTTGACCTTCTTAAGAAAGGTGTTTAGTTTCCTCCCTCAGATGCAGAGGTTCAAATAGCAAGACAAGAAACAGCTCAGATGTCCTTGAACCTGTCATCATCTGTTCCATCCGCACCAGTTCTTCCTTCTGTGATTGTTCCCTGAGTTTTACTATTACATTGGTTCTAGAACAGATTGGAAAGTTGCACAGTGAATTGGATATGGCGAAAATGAATGTGAGAGTGATGTCTGCCATACTGATGGAGAACATTCCTGGGTCTGAAGACCATGAAGACATAGAGCTTCTGCAGAAGCTTTATAAGATGTGTTGGGAGGTTCAGGGGAGGATCATGGATCTGCTTGTGGTGGTATAGAATGAAGACATAATGATTGAGCTAATTCAAGTGAATGAGGATTTGAATAGTGCCATCCTTGGATGTGAGAAATTTACTCAGAACCAACAAAGGATTTTGGAGCAAAACAGGAACCAGAGGGAAAATGTCAATACTATCAGCAGACCTTTTGCCCCATCCTGTGATCTCATTGACCCAAGGCTCAGCCCTCCAATGCCGAAGGCTACTCTGGGAGAACTCAACTCCATGAAAGCTCAACTTCAGACTTTAATCTCAGCTCCCTGAGTCCTGTTGTAATAAATAACTTGAAACCCAGTCTTCATCCACAGGTGGATTTGCTAGCCTTGGAAGATACAGAAACACCCCTGTTTGCCCAAAGGACTGGCCAGAACATCACTGCAAATCATACGTATGAGAGTTTCCCAGAATATTCAAATTCAGTACTATTACAGCCACTTAATGTGCAGAATGTTCCAGCAACACTGTCAAGCCAGAGACTGCCATCCTTGCCCGCCAGTCATCCAGCAATGACCGAGAATGATCTCCAACCACCCAATTACTACAAGGTAATAGAATTTGATCCCTTGGCTCCTGCTGTCACTACAGAAGCTGTTTATGAAGAAATTAATGTTCATCATCAGAAAGGAGCTCAAAGTCACAGTGACTGTTGAGGTTGTGAGTCTCTTGCTATCCAGGAATGAAGAAAGAGAAGGAAAGTCTTCTTCTTAGATTGGGTGGAAGTGGGTGACCAGCTCACTACCCGCATTTAGAGGTGCCACCTCTCTAAAAGGTAGACCGTGTGCAGCTTGGAGGCCCAGAAGACCAGAACCTACCAGCACATCAGAACATTTCTCCTCTGCAATTACAGAAGAGTAACAGTTCCAGAGTAACATTTATACTTCCTGACCACAGCTTAAGCTTTATTTTGGAACAACTTGGTTATAACATATACTCACCTGAAACTTCAGCAGAAAAAAAATTCATTGTACTGAGCCCAAAGGGTTTAATTGTAGCATCTTAGGCTTCACAGACCTTCCTACATTTAGAATAGAAATCCTCACACTACTGTGATAAGAGTGGTGAAGATTATTTTATTACAAAATAAAATATGAAATTTCAAAAATGAAAACTATTGAGTGCCTTCATTTAAGTAATGTTGAATGCAAAAGTCAATGTGTACTTTTTTATATATAAAGAATACTTGTTTGGAATCAGGAATTTTAAAAGACTTGATGATTGTAGTTTATATTTCAGGTATATGAAAAGGTCACTGAACTCTGTATCAAGTTGCTTTTAAATGTGATTCTTTATAATACTAAATGATCTTTTTCTCCCCTTTTTACTGCAATTCATATTTCTAATAGAAACAAACGCTACTACAAAACATTCAGAATAAATTGTGCATTTGTTTATGTCATAAATTACAATGACAAAAAATATTAAAGCAATTTAATACAAAAAAAAGAGAGAGAGCTGTAGGGAAGAAGAAGTTTGGAATTTAAGTTCTAAGCCAATCATCTTCAACCTGTGAGCCCTCAGAGACTTTTGGAGGGTCATGAAGTTATGTGGAAGAAGTCTTCAAATTCTTATGTGCACTGACTTTTGACTGTTCAATGAATAAATATTTTCAATATATATGCTACTATTTTAAAATAGAAATAAATTTTATAATGATTTTAAAAATTCAGATACATTTGAAAGTCATGGTATTTTCTGGCATTGTGCATTTTCCAAATGACAATTATGGCAAGTTCAACTGCTGTCATGGGCTGAAGTGCAAGGAGGTGTCTAGGAACATTTCCAATGTGAAAGGTAGGGAGTGATAATTCTCCTACCTGAAGTCTAGGAATTCTCTGAGACAATGAGAAGAAATAAGATGATTTTAAGTAGTGGAAGGACTTACCATATTTCTGTTTGGGAAAGGTTGTATAGGCTCCCCCAGGGTGCAGGCTGCATTACAGAAGGCAAGCCTCACTGGAGGCAGAGCCATCAGTTTAGAGATTCTTATAGTGATGAAATGAGAGGTACAGGTGACCTGAGCCAGACAGACGTGGTGAAGGCAGAAGAGAGAAGCATTAAAGAGTCAGAATTGTAGGGGAGGGTTGAGTAGGCAAAGCATAGAGGATTTTTAGGACAATAAAAATACTCTGTATGATATTATAATGATGGATGGATGTCATTATTCATTGATCCAAACCCATCGAATGTACAACACCAAAAGTGAGCCCTAATGTAAGCCATGGACTTTGGATAATTACTATGTGTCATTGCAGGTTCATCAATTAAAACCAACGTACCACTCAGGGAGAGGGGCTGTTGATAATGGGGAGGCTATTCATGTTGAGAGCAGAGAGGAAATGGCAAACCTTTGTACCTTTAACTCAGTTGTGCTGTGAATCTAAAATTGCTTTTAGGAAATTAAATCTTGAAAAAATAATAAGTAGAAAAAAGTCAGAATTGGTGAAATATAGTGGCCCACTAGACATCAGAGGTGAAGGGATGAAGGAGTCCAGGGTGGTTCCAGGTTTACAGCTCCAGTAGTAACTGAGGCCATTCATCAAGGCTATCTGCACTATCTCCTGTTATCCTATGATTAATCCCATTCTTGAGATGTCCTGCGCTTTGCATATTCTAATTTTATTCATTCATTCATTCATGCATGCATTCATTCATGCATGCATGCATTCCCAGATGAGAAAACTAAGACCCACGAAGGTTCAATAACTTATCCAAAATGGCATATGTGACAAATGAGGGAAGCTGGGAAGTAGATCTCAGCAACCTGGAACCAAAACTTGCTGTCTTGGCCACTACTCAATACGCTGAGTCTGTCTGTCCAACTTTGAGACTGCTTGCAACACTACTCTTTTTTTTTTTTCTGCAATAGAATTTTATTTTATTTTATTTTATTTTATTTTTTTTACAAATAGTTTATTGTCAAATTAGTTTCCACATAACACCCAGTGCTCATCCCCACAAGTGTCCTCCTCCATGCCCACCCCTCCTCCCCACATCCATCAGTCCTCAGTTTTTGTCAGCATTCAAGAGTCTCTCATGGTTTGCCTCTCTCCCTTTCCCCCACCATTTCCCCCCTTCTTCTCCCCTTGTTCCTCCGTCAAGTTCCTCCTAATCCTCCTATACGTGCACACATATGATATTTGTCCTTCTCTGCCTGACTTATTTCGCTCAGCATAACACCCTCAAGGTCCGTCCATGTTGCTACACATGGCCAGATTTCATTCTTTCTCATTGCCATGTAGTATTCCATGGTATAGATAAACCACATCTTCTTGATCCATTCATCTGTTGATGGACACTTAGGCTCTTTCCATGTTTTAGCTATTGTGGAGAGTGCTGCTATGAACATTGGGGTACATGTGCTCCTATGCATCAGCATTTCTGTATCCCTTGGGTAAATTCCTAGCAGTGCTATTGCTGGGTCATAGGGGAGTTCTAGTGTTAGTTTCCTGAGGAACCTCCACACTGTTTTCCAGAGGGGCTGTACCAGTTTACATTCCCACCAACAGTGTAGGAGGGTGCCCGTTTCTCCACATCCTCGCCAGCATCTAGAGTTCTCTGATTGGCTCATTTTAGCCACTCTGACTGGCGTGAGGTGGTATCTCAGTGTGGTTTTGATTTGTATTTCCCTGATGAGGAGGGATGCTGAGCATCGTTTCATGTGTCTGTTGGCCATCTGGATGTCCTCTTTGGAGAAGTGTCTGTTCATATCTTCTGCCCATTTCTTCACTGGGTTGTTTGTTTTTCGGGCGTGTAGTTTGGTGAGTTCCTTATAGATTCTGGATATTAACCCTTTATCTGATATGTCATTTGCAACTATCTTTTCCCATTCCGTTGGTTGCCTATTAGTTTTCTGGGTTGTTTCCTTTGCTGTGCAGAAGCTTTTAATCTTGATGAGGTCCCAATCACTTATTTTTGCTCTTGATTCCCTTGCTTTTGGGGATGATGACACTACTCTTAACTACAGACCCACATTGCCCTGACACAGGACAGAGACCAGGTGTAAGGGGAGATGGTAAAACCAGTCCAAGTTCAGGGCAGTGAGGCCTGGAGGAGTGGTGTAGCATCTGGAGGCATCTTTGCCCAGTAAGGTGGGCCTGTACGGGCCTCTGGATCAAGGGGACCAGACGCAGCAGGACTGACAGCTGCAGTTGGCTCTGGACAATGGCAGGTGAAGGACTGCGAGGTTGCACATTTCCGTCCAAGCTGGAGCAAAGTTGGGGGAGGGATTAGGAGATTGAGGGTGCAGAAGTATATTGAGAGTCTATGAGGGCACTTCACAAAAATCAGGCTTTCTGGGTCTCATGAAATTAATTTTATTTCTATCTTAAGTTTATGCCAGGATATTATTTCTCAGTTGAATTCCTTCGACTACTTCTGTCTCCAAATTATACTTTCATCTTCCTCTTGTATCCATGCGTTCATTCCACATGGAAACAGGGACTGGAAGCAAACAACCTTATTTCCTGCAGGCTAAGCATGTTGTCAGACTGTTGCCCTTGACCAACAAAAGGAGCACTTTCCTGAGTCTTGTAACCTGTATGAAGTCAGACCTTCTCCCTTAGCCATCAGTCACTGGGTTTGTTTTTCTTTCTTTTTTAAAATTTCTACTTGCTTCATCCTAATTTTGTTTTTAACTGTAGAAATTCAGTGACTATCCAAGTTTAAAAAGCACCAGGGAGCACTAACTTTTACTTCCTGCCTTTGACCTCACCTAACAGGCTCCATCCGAACTTCAGTGACCTTGGGCAAGGCTACTTCCTACTAAGACTCTACTTTCCCTGAAGCTCGATCTGATAGAAGCAGTCTCAGGAACAAGCAGAGGGGAGGTGGGTGGGGATGCATATTTACTGAGCCCCAATACTAGTCCTGCAAACACTAGGCATTCTCTAGTTGAATACTCACATTTACAAGGAACTGGATTTCATGCTAAATACTTTACAAAAACCACAGTGGCCTTTAAAAAAGATATATATATATAATTTATTGTCAAATTGGCTAACATACAGTGTGTAAAGTGTGCTTTTGGTTTTTGGGGTAGATTCCTGTGGTTCATCACTTACATACACACCCAGTACTCAGCCCAGCAAGTACATTCCTCAATGCCCATCACCCATTTTCCTCTCTCCCCAACCTCCCCCACCATGCACCCTCAGTTTGTTCTCTGTATTTAAGAGCCTCTTATGGTTTGCCTCCCTCCCTCTCTGTTTGTAACTATTTTTTCCCCTTCCCTTCCCCCATGGTCTTCTGTTAAGTTTCTCAAGATCACAGTGGTCTTTTAAAATACAAATCTAAGCCTATCATCTTCCTTCTAAAAACCATTCAAGGGTTTCCCACTGCTCTTAAGATGAAGTTCAAAGTGGAGTTCTTACTGTGGTCTACAAGAGCTCTCTGTGGTCTAGTTTCTGACTATATCTGTAGCCTCACTGCATCACCCCCTCCTCCTTCAACCACTATCTGAACTCTGCTACTCATCCTTGGATCTTGGCTCAGAAGCCATAATATATGGATGGAAGGAGAGTCCAGTGGTTTCAGGCATGGCCCTTCTAGCCAAGCTATCTGGGTTCAAATCCCAGCTCTGGGCCTGGCTGGCCTGGTTGGATCAGGTGCCCATCAGTAAGCCAAGCACTGGTCAAGGTGATGAAATACCCAGGGATGCCTCTGGGGTCCAAGAGTGAAATCAGTTTTATTGTGAGGATGTTGTTTAAAATCAGGGAGAGTGATTCACCAAGGCAAATCAGGAAATGTTGCCCAGGAAGGGAAAGCAGATGTAGGAATAACAAATGTCCACTTTGCTGGTTTTTCCAGACTGTGACCACTGTGCTCCTCTGTGATTCTTGCTTTATTTGTGTATCACATGCACTATTATTTAATTTTCTGCCACTTCCTTTTTGTACTTAAAGCCTTATTTTTAAATAAATGTATTTATATCAGTGCTGTAAATGAAAAACAAATATTACTTGCTATAAATAGGAGGCAATCTTACATATTTTTTACAGTGAAAACAAAACAACGTTATTAAATTCTAGCTAGGGATGGTGGCCTGCTAAAAATGCTCTGGGATTGTGGCCTTGTTCTCTCTTTGTTAAAAAGAGAGATTATCAGGTGTTAGAGAGGCGTAAAGACATACTAACACCAAACTGAGCCTTTCTCCCTGATGTAATCAGAAGGCCTAAGAAAGAATTGAAAAGGAAATTACTTTCTCACTATGTGATTCAATGTGATGTGATGCCATATCCATACAGCATTGAAAAGTCATTTTCCCATACCACTTACAATCATCTGGTATACCACCAGCGCTACCTGCTCCACACTTTAGGGAACACTGTTGTAGAGTGTTTGAACTTGGTCAAAATTGTTGAATGAATGGCCAAAAACAGTGAGCCTGAGGACTAGTTGGTTATCAGAGAGGGTGGGAAGCAAAACAGTCAGCACATTTTGACAATAGGAAATTACCTCTTTGTCTAATTAGAACTTTTTGATAAGATAGGAAAGGAATTAGTTTAAACCCTCTTGTTTCTCTCCCTGCTTCCCATCAGCTTCCCCTCTTCTAAGTCACATTCTAGTCATTCCAGAAGTCTGCATACTCTTCTCCATGAATGACCCTTCTGCCCAGCCATAAACCTGACCTCCATTCTTGACACCCCCTATTCCCTCATCTACCTCACCATGACAATTTGCCCCAGCATTTTCAGCCATTTCTACTGTAAATATTTTCTAAAATCTGTCTGTTTCTGTTCCTCTCCACTGCAACCATGGTAGTTCACACCACCATCATCTTCCCTCTGGACTACTACCAGTGTTTCCTATCATGCTGACTCTTCTTTACCATCATTCCCTGATCCACTTTCCACCTATCATGCAGAATGATCTTTTAAGAAAATGCATTGGAGCACTCACTGCCTTTCCTTATGATTTCAATGGTTTATTGAGATTGGAATAAAAGCAATAGTTGTCTACTTAACTGTGTCATCTGGACCTGCCTCAGTCTCACACCTCACTTCATCCCACCCACAAAGTCCATCCCTGCATTGGGGCCCCATCATTCTCCTTCCCAGGATCCTAAATCAGGTGTCTCCCAGTTCTTGGAGCCCACACTCTGCCCCAGCTTTTCTTCTGGCTCATTCCTTCTCATTTTTCAATAATGCCTTCCTTTGCCCTCAGTACAAAGTATATAAGGACCCTATTCCTTACCTTTATATAATTTTTCACTGTTTTAACCATACTTGTGTGTATGTGTGTTTACTTGATGTCATTCTCCTCCATCTGACTAAAAGCTCCATAGGAGGAGGGAAGAAGTCTGTTTTTCTTACTCACTTTCACATCCCCAACCATTAGCCCAGAGCCTGGCACTCATTCATGTTTGCCGAAAAGCATAAATAAATACTATCCATAGAGCAAATCATGTCCTTACTGTCTAAAATTGGCTAAGAGGGAAATGCATTGCACCAGAAGAGGATGCTTAACTTATAAGTTAAGCATTAAGTGTAACGAATGTATTTGGTAAGAGATTTGGTAATGGACAAGGTATAATTATGTGGCTATATATGTTTAGCAATGATTTGTATTTTACATTTAGTTGGTGGAAAATTTTAAAAATCTGTTACGTTGGGGAATTCAAGAAAACATGAAGAGTTCGTGAAGACATTAGACAAAATGGGCAAGACAACTCAGAGGATGCTACGTGTTCACCTCCTTGAAACCACAGGCGTGAAGTGAGTCATGGACATGGCTGGATTCCAAATAGGTAGAAAAAAGGATCTCACAAATATTAAACCAGTTAACTTGCCCTGTTCCTCCTGCTAATCACACCAGAAATGGACAATCCCCCGACAAATGGAGTAGTAAAACATGGGGTCAAGCTAGCTCCATCTCAGAGAGGAATTGGGTAGAAATAGATGAAGTTTGGGGAGATTGTGACATCATATGGGGATGACACAGATGGGTAATTAAAAAATATATATATTGAGATTTTGTATTTGGAAACATCATCAGCAAGTTACCCTACTGCATGTTTCTCCTGCAAGCATGTGATAGCCAGTGTTAATAAATTAATTCCCACCCCTCCGATTCTGCTCATCACTGATGCTCCTTGGGAGGGAACCCCATGGGGAGCAGGGCAAGGAAAAGTCAATAGTCTCGACGAGCTTTTATTTTTTTATTATTTTTTTATTTTTTTAATTATTTATTTCTAGGAGAGAAAGACAGCGTGAGCAGGGGAGGGTCAGAGAGAGAGTCACAGACTCTGAAACAGGCTCCAGGCTCTGGGCTGGCAGTCAGCACAGAGCCCGACGCGGGGCTCGAACCCACGAACCGCGAGATCATGACCTAAATGAAAGTCGGACACTTAACTGACTAAGCCACCCAGGCGCCCCTCGACGAGCTTTTAAAAGTCAAACATCTTCTTTCCATTGTGCTGATAAGGCCAATAGCGCCAGCAGACATGAAATGTAGACAGGATGGGTTCTGATGTGATCAGTACATTCACACTTGTGTGTGGGTCAGTGTATAATCCCCAGAACTTAGTAGTAAGATCACTCTTTGTGAGTGGATCTATTGAAAGCGTCATTGAGAATGAGTTTAACATTAGCACAAGGTCCTAACTAAGTAAACCAGAGCAAACTCTCAGAGGCCTGTTGGAACCAACTCTCAAAGGTCAATTGTTAAATTTTCTGGAATTCTGTGAACTGGTTGTTAAGCACAGACAGTATTAAAAATTAAATTATCTTAACCTACAATTAAATAAATTTTATTACAAACAAAGGTAACAAACACTAAGAACTCATACTTCCTAATTATTTTACATTTTACTACGATCTATGCTCTTGGGGTTATTTACTTCTATTATATCCATAGAGTAGAAACTACTTAACAGTATCCTTACTGTCTCTTCCCCACTCAGGGTTTAGTGACATCATGTTGGTGGCTTGAATTTGGCCAAAGTGGAAGTATTTTTACCATGGAAATCAGGAAATGTTACAAATCACCTCTTGATTTATTGTTTTGTTGATTGTCTAGACTTAAGACGGTGACAGAAGAAATGTTAATAATGAAGATTAAACTTGAAAGCCCGTTGCATCTACAAATGTCACATTGGGAACAGCACAAAAACTGAGGAAATATTCTTCCAGTATTTGACAACCATTATCTGGTTCAGCAAAGCAGTCACTCATATCACTGACGAACAAATGGAGTTCCAGTATGCTTTTCTTGTTTCACTTCCATCTTACTCATTAATGTAAAAGAAAGTATCAGCCAACATCCATGTCACCATTCACCAATTCTTTCCTTAGGTTGGCTATGGGTACAAGCATTCAGCAAAAACCAATGAAAGCATTCTATGAGAATCAATTGGCTATATGGAATTTACAAGAAATAGTGTTACATATTACATTATTTGCAAATTGCATGCAATACATCATTTACGTCAGCAGAATTTTAACAAATTTATGTATATAGCTACACCATGTACATATCTTTTTGAGGGCTGGTACTGAACACTGACCAGCATATCACTTTGTACCTCCCAAACCAAAGCAGAGGAATGAGCATAAGAGGTCACTGGGTTCTAATCAGTGACATTGATAGTACTGGAGAAAGAAATGCCAGTGGAAGAACTTTACAAACCACAAGAGGATCTGCAAAGGGGAATTTCACTCTTTACCCAATCTTGCCCATGTGGGAGGACATGCGGAGACTGGGAGCAATAATATTTAGAGAAATGTTTTCTGCTGGAAGAACAATGGCTTCCTCAGATCTCACCATTGTCTACACCATGCTTTCTCAAACTTGGTGCTATTTTTGGACCAGATAATTCATAGTTGTGAAGGGCTGTCCTGTGCATTGCAAGATATTTAACAACCAACCCCTAACTCTACCCACTGGATGCCAGTAGCACCTCTCCAGCTGTAGCAACCAAAAATGTCTGCAGACCTTGGCCCTGGGGGTAAAACTGCCCATGGTTGAAAATCACTGGCTTTGATGAAGTACGCTTTAATTCCATTCAACTCAACAAATAGTTTTTATCACCTGCTATGTGAGAGGCTCTGTTCTGGGCGATTGGGATACATAAATGAGCAAAACCAACAAAGGGGCACGCTCTTATAGAGCTGCCAGTCCACATGCCTTTGATGGCCCACTCAACTGGTTTTCTCCATCATACAGTGGGCTCCTTGAGAGCAGAAATTGTGTCTCAAGATCTTCAGCCTGTTACAGCACAAAACCTGACACCCAGGTTGTTGAATTGGAATGATCCCAATACCTCCTTTGGGTGACCACACTGCCTACCTCTACAACACCACTCCTTGGTGCATTGAGGAGCTCCAGCCGCTCTGAGTTGTTGCAGCTCCCTAGCTTCCCTTTTTCTCTTCAAGATCTTTCTTAATGTGGTACCCTGGCTGTGTTAGTTTTCTATTGGTATGTAACAACTTACTACAAACATGGCAACTTAAAACAACACCCATTTATTATCTCACAATTTCCACAGATCAGAAATCTAGGCATGCCGCAACTGGATTATCTGCCCAGATTCTCATGAGTCTAAAATCAACATGTCAGTTGACTGCATTCTCATCCAGACCTCAGGGCTCTTCTTCCAAATTCATTCAGGATGATAGCAAAATTCAGTCTCTTGCTGGATGACTGGGAGTGTGGGGGGTCATGCTCAGCACTAAGAGCCTGAGCAAGAATCTCTCCTGTCCTTGTCACCTGGGCCACTCCATCTCTGAAACCAGCAGTGGAGAACTTATCACATGTCAGATCCCCCTCATACTTCGAATCTCTCTGACTTTGATCTCTTTCTTCAGGAAGGACCTCAGTTGTTTTGAGGACTTCTATGAGGAGGTCAAGCTCACTGAGGATAGTCTCCCTTCCTTTGCTACATGTGTCTACAACATAGCCTAATTATGGAAGCAATGTCCCATCCTATTCACAGGTACTTCCCACCTTGAGATAGAGGGGGTTACACAAGGTGGGGTCCTGGGGATTGTCTTAGAATTCTATCTGCCACATGTGGGCTCCCCACTCTGCCTAACCCCTCTTCAACTTCACTACCCCAGCCCTCTTGTGTTTTAGGTCTCAGCTTAGGTGACACTATTTGACGACAATAGTTCCCTTTTAATGCTATTTAAATAGCATTAGTTCCTTTTTGATGCCATTTTAATGTTATTTCTAAAAGCTGTGTGCCACACTTTACATTCAATATTATATTTGCTTTTCACAACAGCCATATGAGATAGGTATTATTTTTATTCTTGGCACTTAGAGTTCCCTCTGCCTAATAATCTTCCAGATAATCTTCATGTTTATTCCTTCACTCCCTCCTGGTCTCCACTCAAATGTCACCTCCTCAGAGAAGCCTTCCCTGATGGCCCTGTCTAAAAACAGTTCATAGTAGAATACCAACTAATGAATGCAGAAGGGATGATGGGATGAGAAAATCACCACTTGGCAACAATCATATAAGTAATTGATACAGGCAGGGATCATCTGTGGATGCTAAAACTAGTGAGTAACAGCTTGATGAGGATCAGGATAATTACATAGGCTCAAAGTACTTATTAATTATAAAGGAAAAGATAGTGATTTTATGATGGAGAAAGCTGGCAGCCCTTACCTTGACTAAAGGATTAGAGTTAATAACACTAGTAATGGCACAAAGCTACCTCATGTACCTCCTAACATGATGTGCTGAGGAGGACACATTACTTCTGTGGTTTTCCTATTTACCAGATTTGCCAAAATTGAGGAATCACACTGCAAAATAACTAGGCTTTATTCTTCAAAGATGTCAAGGCAAAGAAAGCTGAGCAGCTATCCCTGATTAAAGGAGATTAAAGAGACATGGCAAGTAAGTGAGAGACATGAGATCTGGGATTGGGTCCTGGACCAGAAAAGAGAAGAGTTGTTTTGTTTTGTTTTATGTTGCTTAGTATAAGGGACAATATTGGTATAAATGTTAAAATTTTAATAAGGTCTACAGAATAGATAACAGTATTAAGTTATTTTCTTGATTTTGGTAATTGTACTGTGGCTGTATAAAAAATAATTCTTGCTCTTAGAAATTATGCATTGAAGTATTTAGGGGTAAAAGGGCATCATAGAGGCAACCTACTGTTCTGAATAGTTCTGAAAGTAAATTACAAAACAATGATGAAGCGAATGTGGGTAAAATGTTAACCGCTAGGGGACCTGAGTGAAAGGTATACTGGAGCTCCCTATGCTCTTCTTGTAACTTTTCTGTATATTTTAAATTGTTTCTAAATAAAATTTACCAAAAGAAAAGAAAATAGTCAGAATAGCTCACTGACCCGCCCTTCATGCCTTACTCTGCTTTACTCTTCTGTGTGGCCATTATGGCCCTTGGTTAGAGCATGTACTATATCTAACTTTGACAACATCATGTAAAGTAGGTACTGTTGTTATTCTTTGGCTTTATAACCTCCTCTGCCTGGAATGCCCTCTTTTCCCAGGTCTCTGTAGGTCACTCCCACCTCCTTCTGCCCTCCATTCAGATGTTATTGGTGACATCAACAATGTTAATCTCTTCCTTCACTAGAGTATAAATCCCGTGAGAGCAGGAACTTTGTTTTGTGGCTGATCCTCATTTCCTTCTACATAGTAGTATTCAATAAATATGTGTTCAATGGAACACTCGATTTTAAAATATTTTTAAATGTCTATTTATTTTTGAGAGGAGGGGTGGAGAGAGAGAGTGCATGGGAAGGGCAGAGGATCTGAAGCAGGCTCTGCACTGACAGCAGTGAGCCCGATTCTAGGTTAGAATCTATGATGATCTGAGCTGAAGTGAGACACTCAACTGACTGAGTCACCCAGGTGCCCTGAAATATTTCCATTTTAAAGAAGAGACTTAAAAAGATTGTAAGTTGGATCCAGGCTTTGGATTCAGGCAAAATGGTTCTAGAGTTACTATTAACCACTCTGCCTTAGTGGCTCCATTGTTCCAGGAAGCACCTTAGCCTCTGTTACTCCCTTACTCTTGAGTGGGGGCTGGACCTTGTAACTCGCTTCTAATGGATAAAATATGACTAAAGCGATGGTATACCTCTTCCGTAATTAGGTCTGTTGCAAAAAGTCTGTGACTTCTATCTTTCTGGTACTTTTCCTTGCTTTCTTGCTTATTTGCTGCCATAAATCATATTTGTTGTCAGATGATCTATAAAAAGGCCCATGTGGCTAGGAACCAAATAAAGACCTCTAACCAATAGGCAATCTTGCCAACAAACACATAAATATTCACTTTGGAAGTGGATCCTCCCCACTTGGGCCTTCTGATGCAGCAGTAGCCCCAGCAGATGCTTGAATTGCAGCCTGTGAGAGACCCTGAAGCAGAGGAACAGCTGAGCCAAGTTTCTGACCGACAGAAGCTGTGAGTCATTAAGTGTTTTTTTTTTTTAATTTTTAAATGTTTTATTTATTTCTAGGAGAGAGAGAGAGAGAGACAGCGTGAACAGGGGAGGGTCAGAGGGAGAGGGAGTCACAGACTGAAACAGGCTCCAGGCTCTGAGCTGGCAGTCAGCACAGAGCCCGATGCAGGGCTCGAACCCACGAACCATGAGATCATGACCTAAGCGAAAGTCGGACGCTTAACCGACTAAGCCACCCAGGCACCCCACATTAAGTGTTGTTTTAAGCCACTATGTTTTGGAGTAATTTGTTATACAGCAATAGAAAACTAATACTACAACCCTCTGTATCTCCACAGCTATGTTCTACTATTACAGAAACATCTTATGTGATATTTATCTGTATTTTCCACCCTCCCATCACTCATCCTATAAGCTCTTTGCGTGCATGGAATGGGGCTAGTTTATCATTTTATTTGTGCTTCATAGCATGTGACTGTTTCCTACTTGGAGCGCAATAAATGATTGTCAGCAATTATTGAGAAATCCCTCATTAGGAATAAATTGTAGTTGGGTTTATGCGTCAGCATATGAGTTTGGTCAGATCTAAGGACCCTCATAATGCTCTTGAATTTTCAAAACTCAGAAGCACAGCACACATTCACCAGGCTCCCCTTCCCCCAAGAGGCCCCACCTGTGTGGCCAGCTGGCTCCCTAGATGGTGTCTCTCTCAACTTCCTTAGCATCATAATTCTCAAAGCTGATGTTTGGAACACTAAACCACACGAGAGGACAAAGTGACCTGACCATCCACCTATTCTGATTAATACACTTTTAAACCTCCAAAGAAAAACCATTTCTCCTCCTTCCTTTACACCAAACAAAGATTTAGCCATAAAATTCCAGCTTAGAGTAATCACATCCTGAATCAATGGCTTCTGTTCTGGGTTTTTTTTTTTTTTAAAAAGAGAGAGAGCCCTCTAACATGTTCATTTTAATTTTAAAAATGCTATTTTAAATGGTAGGGAGCCTTTTAATTCTCTACTCTGGGTTATAAAAAATAATAGATAGGCAGAAATGTGTTATTAAAGCTATTTTTCTTGGCGTTCTGGTAATTTAATAAACTGCTGAAGCTAAGCCTTGAGACTTTATGATGCAGCAAGAAGACGACTTGTCTGTTGATTAATAGTTTCTGATCATCCCCCACCCAACCCCCCTGCCTCCTGGGGTGATTCCTGAAGGACAACGGGTGATTTCTAAGGAGTGGAGATTTGGAGAAATGTTATGCAAAAATGTCTTGTTCAAGAAAATTTAATCTTCAGGAACATCCACACACCATTCTCTAGAATTTGGGGTGCTAGGGAGCTGGTTGAGGTAGGTCCCAGAAGGAAATGCTTAGGGTGGTCACTTCCATATCTGACAACTTCAGAGCATTTGACCAATGTCAAAGACACTACTGGGGAATGTCTGAGTGTGCTCAGGCTGCCATGACAAAATACCACAGACTGGGTGGCTTAAAGACAGATAATTATTTCTCACAGCTCTGGAAGCCTAGGGTCAAGGTGCTGACAAGGTGGGTTTCATTCTGAGGCCTCTTCTTTTGGGTGGTAGGCAGCTGCCATCTTGCTATGGGCTCACATGACCCCTTTGTCTGCATGCGGAGAAACAGAGCAAGCTCTCTGGTGCCACTTCTAATATGGGCACTATTCCCATCATGAGAGCCTCACCCACATGACCTCATCTAACCTTAATTGCCTCCCAAAAGGCTTCCTTTCCAAATAGCATCATATTGGGAATTGGGCCTTCAACATATGAACTTGTGAGGGACACAAACATTCAGTCCATTACAAGACTATTATTAAGTTATTATTATTAGCTATTAATATTAACATTAACTGCTATTAATAATGGTTATTAAATATTGTTCAGTTATTAAGTCTTCATTACTTGGTTTCAAATGAACTCTCAATGATCCTGAACCTCTGCAAACCACTCTTCTGTTTTGTCTGCTGTCTTTCTGTTAGGCTCTGTTGAGAAGGGGTACTAAAGGGAGCCCCAAGGCTGGAGGAGATAGAACAGGCTTGTTTGTTCTTATTTCACTCCTATACTGGTCAGCATAGCAATGCCAATATTTTCCAATAGCAACAGTTGTACCCAGGTTGCCATTTTTTCAGCACTTGTCGAATCAGCCTCACTGTGCCTTCTTAGAACACCAACACCAGTAGACTGATATCTCCTCCTAAGTGGTCTGCATTCCTACCCCAAGGACCCCTTCTTCTGAATCTATACACCAACGCCAGCTGAACAGTCCCTGGTTCCCAGGCCCAGATAGCTGAGTTTCAACTCCTCGTGCTCCTCCTCTGAGCTTTTAAGTTTTTTTTAAATTTATTAAAACATTTATTCAGTTTTGAGAGACAGAGAGAGACAGTGAATGAGCAGGGGAGGGGGAGATAGAGAGGGAGACAAAGAATCCAAAGCAGTCTCCAGGCTCTGAGCTGTTAGCACAGAGCCCAATGTGAAGCTTGAACTCACTGACTGCAAGATCATGACCTGAGTTGAAGCTGGACACTTAACCTGCTGAGCCACCCAGGCAATCTGGGCTTCTAAGTTTTAATAATTCCATCCTCTTCTCTTTGGATGGTATCTGCTTTCTGCAGTTGCTACTTCTGTGTTATCCTTGAATTCCATTTCTTTTCTTTTCTTTTTTAGTTTTCCAATAGAGAATTAGTAATTATTTACTTACATTAAATGCTATTAAAATAACTGAAGTGGTTCTGTCTTCTGTCCGGGCCCTGACTAATAGTGGGGACTTGACCTCATTCATTTGACAGTAAGATGTAATCCTTTAAAATGTAGACTATTTTAGCATTTTCTAGGCCTGTTTCTCTCCTTGTAAAGGAAAGCAACTGGTAAATACATTTCCTGTATGAGACTAACCTCACTAAGTCAAGTTTCTCCTTCTCCTTTTGGGAACTGCTTAGTTGTATGACTGTGACAAGGGAATCTTCCTTGTTGGAAAGTTTTCTTTATTTATAGTCAGCTAACTCTGTGATGGCAGAGAATAGGATTGTCCAACTGTGTAACTCAGCACCTGGCCCAATGCCCAATGTATGAGGGAGGTAGTCAATAAAATCCTACTATGTGATGTATGAATGGATGGATGGATGGAAAGGGGACATTTATCCGATCTCAAAAACATTTAGTAGTGGGATGAAAAAATCCTTTTTGGAGAAATGGTGTTCCTTTTTAAGTATGTGAATTAGAATTAGGTTTGGCTATGTGGGAAAGAAATCTATCTAACAGTGGCTTTTTAAAAAAATTTCTTTATTTATGAGAGAGAGAAAGAGAGAGAAAGAAAGAAAGAGAGCGAGAGCGAGAGCGAGAGCGAGCGAGCGAGAGAGAGAGAGAGAGAGAGAGTGTGAGCAGGGGAGGGTCATAGCGAGAGGAAGACAAAGAATCTGAAACAAGCTCCAGGCTTTGAGCTGGCTGTCAGCACAGAGCCCGATGCAGGGCTCAAACCCATGAACTGTGAGATCATGACCTGAGCTGAAGTGAGATGCTTAACCGACTGAGCCACCCAGGCGCCCCTAACAGTGCTTTTAAAAGGAGTTCACTTTCTTCTCACAGAAGCAAAGTCTGGAGACAAACACTCCAGGGTTGGTCCAGCACTTCCACTATTATTACAGGCTCTCTTCCATCTTCTTGTTCTACCTACCAACTTCATACTGTAGCTTTGACCTCCAGAAATCACACAAAACACTTTGCCTACATCTCATTTGGTTAGAACTTGGTCACATATTTTGGATGGACGTGTGACAATCTGAAAAATGGAGTTCTATTACTAAGGAAGAAGGAGGAGATGCGCGGTAACTGGAAAGCCTGTTATACAGAGGAACAAATAACACAAAACTGAGGATGCTTTCCTAAAGAAGGAAGGCTCGGAGAACCTGAAGTCCTGGAGGATGAGTTACAAGGCTGAGAGTTGATTGATCCCCTTGCTTCAGAGGACCCCTCCCTTCTGGGGATGCTTCCCTTCCAAGTCTGCAGTTCACACCTCCCACTTCTTATGACAATGGCTTCACACTGGAAGATGACTTCGTTGTTGGAAAACTTAATAGTCATTAACCATATGATATAAGATCCAGCAAAGGTCATTCACTCTGGGCTGTCTTCATATAAAGAGAAGTGAGAGGAAAGTGGGTAAGAACATTGAGTCACTTACTATGTGACCTTAAATAAAATACTTAATCATTTTGAACCTCAGTTTCTGCATATGTAAGACACATACTACAGTTAGTATGAACATTACATCAGATAATAAAGGTGATATATACAACAACGTGCCTGCTCCATTGCAAGTGCTCCATTGTTAATAGCTGTTATTATTTTATTATGTCTGAAACCCACAAAAACATGCTACTACTCAACTTTGTTGCTTAAACCCCACATGCACTATCATTAGTTTTGAGATTTGCAAATAAAGTATATTCTGGGATAGGAGACTCGGGGTTAGGACTTGAGAACATATCAGATGAGAATCAGATGCTAAAAGAGATCAGATGCTAAAAGAGGAACCAGAAATGCTAAAAGAGCAGACATCACTAGCAGAGTGATCTAACACTCTGAACTGGGGTGGACATCCTGCGATGTGCTCTCATATATCCCCATAATAACCTCATTACTTTTCACAGTAACTGTGATCTAATGTCTAAGCCTATAACACACAGGGGCAGGCACTGTGTCTGTCTTGCTCACTGCACGTCCATAAGAGTCTCAGTGACTATGTGCTAAATGATGGAATGGAGAGTTGGTTGGAAGGGACACAGAGAAGACCAGTAGTTTCCAGCTCCTCCCCGGACCTCACTGTCCCAAACCAGGGCAAGCACTCAGGCTCCCTTTTCCCCATTCCCAACCATTTCTAGAATTCCCTGAAAGGTGAGCAGAGTCGGGGAGTGCAATGCATTGGAAAGGCATTGGGCATTGGCTGCAGCCTTCCATTAACTGTCTCTTTCTAATTAATTTTTTAGGGAAAAAATGAATTTCTTAGGGAAAATCTGATTCTCGGGCATCCTGGGATGGAAGCTTAGATGGTGGGCTCTGTGTCAGAATGCAGGTCAATACAATTCAACAAGCATTTTTGACACCCACTATGTGCCAGGCACCGTGCTAGAGGATATTCTACATACAGTTTCTCTTTTCAATAAATGCTTCTTTTTATACATATGGCTTAAAAACTAACATAGTTCTAAGAAGGTCATAAACAAGGCAGGGATTCCTGTACCTCCATCCCTCCCAAACCCATTCTAATTCTCATAGGCAACTGCTCCAATTCTGTTGGCTCTTTATTTTGGGATTTACCTCCACATTTGTAGATAATAATGTGTATTCTACTCTCTGGAATCATCCATTTTATCTTTTTAAATTTTTTTAATGTTTTATTTCTTTCTGAGAGGGAGACACAGCGTGAGCAGGGGAGGGTCAGAGAGAGAGGGAGGTACAGAATCTGAAGCAGGCTCCAGGCTCTGAGCTGGCTGTCAGCACAGAGCCCGATGCAGGGCTTGAACCCGCAAACCGTGAGATCATGACCTGAGCTGAAGTCAGACACTTAACTGACTGAGCCACCCAGGGGCCCCAATGTCTTATTTATTTCTGAGAGAGAATGAGAGAGAGAGAGAGAGAGAGAGAGAGAGACTACATGAGCAGGGGAGAGTCAGAGAGAGAGGGAAATACAGAATCTGAAACAGACTCCAGGCTCTGAGCTGTCAGCACAGAGCTCAATGCGGGTCTCGAACCCACAAAACACGAGATCATGACCTGAGATGAAGTCGGATGCTTAACCGACTGATCCACCCAGGCGCCCCTTGGATTCATCCATTTTAGGTATTATGTACTGACTTCCTCTTATGGTAAGTGAGGATTTTAGCTTTATTCACGCCTCTCTTCTCACCTCCACTCTTTCACTACAGTTATAACACAATTTTTGGTAAAGTCTGTATTTGAGCTTTTTATTATTATCACCACGTAAATATTGTCCACTGCCAAGTTAACAATTGTTTCATTTTTCACTTGAATTTACAGCTAAGTCTTCCCGTCCCCACCGATCTCTATAAAACAACTCTCAGTACATTTTTCTACACGGTCAATTCTGTCAGGATAATATGGCATTTTCTTTTTCTCCAGCCCCTTGGGCCAACTGTGGACATACCTCCTTAGGTCTCCAGCATCCTGCTACTGTCTGGATGGGTGGTAGTGGCTTCCCAGGCTCTGCCACATGGTTCTGAGCTGAAACCTTCCTCTCTTATCACTACAGACGCCTCCTTAGCCTCCCTCCTGCTCATGTCCCATTGGATACTTGCTTCCTAGATTCTATGTCTTTTTCAGTTTAACTACTTAACAGAGCACATCCTCCTTTAATTTGTTGACAAAGGTGCAAAGAGGTAACATTGTTGAGATTTCGCATGTCTATTAACACCTCCATTCTACTTTTACAGATAAAAATTGAGTTTTAAAATTCTAGGTCAAAGATCATTTCCAATCTAAGAAAGGGCAGCTTTGTCCTGGGATCACCATGTTACTGTTGAGAAATCTGATCCCGTTCTGATTCTTGCACATTTGCATGTGAGCGGGATTTTCTGAAATTAGACTCCTACCTTTATCCCTGATATTCTAAAATTTTAGTGATATGCCTGGGGGTTAGATCTCTAATTCATTTTGCTGAGCACTGGTCTGGACCATTATATCTGGGAAATTTTCTTGTGCCTTTCTGTTAATACTATCTTCCCCTTTATCTTCACTATTCTGCCTAGAACTCTTGTTAGCCAGAGATCTTGTGTCCTGGATTGATCCTCTCATTTTCTCATGCTTTATCTCCTATAATCCATCCCTGTGCCTTTTTTTAGGTCTCTTTTCCATGAGATCTCTCTGATGTTAGCTTCCAACTTTTTTCACTAAAAAACATCAACTATCACTGCTTTAATTTCAAAAGCACTTTCTTGTTCTGATTTTTAAAAATAAGTATACAGCACATTGTCTTATTTTTTAAATGTACTATCTTATCTCTCTGAGAATATTATGATCTGTCTCCTTTTTGGTTCCTTTTTACCTTTGTTTTGATCCATTTCTCTTTTTTTGTTGGAGATTGTCTCTTTTTTTTTTTTAAAGATTTATCCGCAATATTTTTTTAATGTTTTTTTTTTATTTTTTTTATTTCTAGGAGAGAGAAAGACAGCATGAGCAGGGGAGGGTCAGAGAGAGAGGGAGTCACAGACTGAAACAGGCTCCAGGCTCTGAGCTGGCAGTCAGCACAGAGCCCGACGCGGGCTTGAACCCACGAACCGCGAGATCATGACCTGCTGCAAAGTCGGACACTTAACCGACTAAGCCACCAGGCGACCCGGAGATTGTCTATTTCTATTAAGACTTAGGTCTTTTTTTTTTTTTTTTAGGAGCCTGGGTGGCTCAGTCAGTTAAGTGTCTGACTCCGGATTTTGGTTCAGGTCATGATCTCACAGTCATGAGATCAAGCCCTGTGTCAGGCTCTGTGCTGGGCATGGAGTCTTTAAAAAGTTGACTGGCAGCTCTTTGTGATGGGTATAATCATAGGATAATTTTCATTGCTTCCTTCAAGTGCCTTTGGGGTAGTTCAGTTTCTCCAGAGGACGCCTCCGCTCAAACTCCTGCCTTTTGGTTAAAACTTAGACGCTGGCATTGGATGTGCATGTGTATTTTGCTTAATCCCCATTTTAAATCTGGATTCTCAGTTCCACGATCCTTATGCATGGTCTCCAAGTTTCCCCAGAGAAAATGTCTCCTGTCTGCTGTAGAACTGTCCATGGCCCCTCGCTTTGTGCGGACAGAATAGAACCTACTGTCTGCATCATGTCCTCGTTTTCATCCCTCTCCAACCTGCCTTTCATGATGTCCAGTACCGAGCACCTACTGAGACCTTCAGGGTTCTGCAGAAAATTGTTTATTTCTTGTTGATCAGTTTTCTTCAGCGGCATCTCAGCATGATCTTCCCCTGTTCCACTGAGATATTGACCATTCCTCTAGCCCATTTCTGCCCCTATATCTAGTGGATGGGATTGCTGACTTCTAGTCTCACTGAGGAGTTCATATAGGTTTTCTTGTTGATCTTGCTATTTGGGGGGCAATATCAAGAGAAGAGGGACAGAAACATCCTCACTCCACCTTTGTAAAACCACATGTCTGCATTAAATAGACATTAAATCTATATTAAGTCTACATTCTCTTTTAGTCTTCACCACTATTCACATAGCCATTAATAGAGCTGAGGTTTAGAGAGGTTAAGTTCTCTGACCAAGGTCAATGTTGGAAAGTGGCTTAGACCCCAGGTCAGGCCAAAGGCAAATCGATGCTTTTTCTCTTACTCTCTCTTATCTCCAAACACCTTGAGATAGAGAGAGAGTGGTAAACTATGGTCCAGCTGGGAGTTAATACGTGGAGATATAATGTCAAGAAGCCCTTCAGGAAAGAAAAGGGCTCCTGAATTTGTCAGAACTCCTTGGCAACTAATGTCTGTCAGAGCCCATGGAGAATCTAGACTGTTAGCCAAACAAACAATAAAAGATATACTAATAGGGTCCAGCCTTGGGGAAAGGGGCTAAAGAACTCAGGGGGAATCCCAGACTCAGACCATGGAGCTAGAGAGAGGGCCTAAGTCCTAATAGAACTTAGAAGATAAATTGATTTCCAGGTTCCCAACAGGAAAGGCCAGTGAGGCTACTGGTGTCATACTGTAAGGGCAAGAGTCGTGGTCTTGTAAGCACAGGGCTAAGGCTACCCCCAGACATTGGTGACTTCCAGACCCCAACCGGTCATTGCTATCAGGATTGGGCTCAGCCAGGGTGGGGTTGAGCTTTCAGGTAACTAATAAGATTAGTAACAGAGCAACTTATAACTAACACTATTGGCCTCTTGTATGTGCATAGCTCATTTTATGGACCCAAGAGTAGGTCCTGACATTAACTCTATTTAATTTCATCTTGTTAGAGTTTGCTAAAGGATGACCCCTGGGTTTCATTTCACAGACCATACCTGATCAGGGACGACCCCCTGGACCACCATAGGGAGAATGATTCTGTGGCTTTGTCCAGGCTGAGGGGAACTTCTGCTTAGTGATGCCACCTGCCATGGGTACAGGGAAGTTCAGTACATGTGCTATTGCTGATCAACACCATCTTCTCTTTCCAGAAGTGTGTCCTCCACACGTATGGTCAGTATGCTCTCAACACCCTTGTTCAAGTCACTGATTAAAGCTGATCAAGATAGATCGAAGGGAAGTGCCATCAGGTACAGTTTTGAGGTTGCCCTGGAGCTTGGCACTGGTGTACTGGATATAGTCCACCATGTTTAGGATTGTTTTTGGAATTGATTTCCAGATCACATTTTCCCATCTTGTGTCTACGAGAGACTTTTCCTGTAAAATAGCCACCTGAGGAGGGTACTCTTCTTTCCTGTCCACTCCTGAGATGCAAAAATTGGAATGCTGAGAAGTGAATGGGCCACTGAAGAGAAGATCCTTCAGTTTATGATCCCTGGGGTCCCATATTTAGACAGCAGCAGCACTTTGAGGACTCCAGCCTGTGGTTTCTTTTCATGTCCTGGGCAAACGCTGTGTCTCGTGCATGAGAGAAATGAGCAGTGAAGAGAACACAGAACATCACAAAAATAAATAGGCACACTCCATTTCAAGCAGCTCACACTTTTATCATAAAATACAAACTATCTAAAATTATGTGTCTTACTTCTATTTTACCAACAACAACAAAACAAAAATCACTCATGTCAGCTAAATATAGGTGCATATGTGGTTGAGCAGGTGTGGCAGGTGGTGTGTGTGAGGAGGGCTATGTGTATGGGAGAGTTGGTCAAAAGATGAGTCTGGTCTTGCTGTTTTCTGCCTGTGACCTGGTCAGAGCCTTGGCTTCCCAAACTTCATGCCACGCTGTTAATACAGAATCCAGAATTCCAGAGCCCTTAGCCCTGATCTAAAGGCTAAGGTAGGAAGACGGAGAAGAGAAGACCATCTAAAAATTTATGCCATTCCCACTGGAGGAAAAATAGGGGCTGTTCATCAGGGGCCCACCAGCCGTTGAGCCGAACCTGGAAGAGAAAGAAGACAGTTTCATCAGCTGTCATGATGAAACTCCTGATGTCAGCAGAGATATTAGGAAAAGTAATACATTAATTTTGTGGCTGTCAAGGGCTGGGTAGATCATGACAGGCTTGAAGGCTTAACGCGTTAGCATGATAAAAAAAAAAAAGCTTTGGCTCCGGGAAAATAAAATATTAAAATGATCCAATTGGAAGACAATAGAGTGCTTCTTCTGTCACTTCCTTAGGGCAAAGAGCCTCTGGCAGCCTGTAAGGGACTGCCTCTCTAGGGCCAGTGTTCCCCCAATCTCCAGGACCACACAACAGGGAGACTCTCTGGATCTGAGCACCTTACCTGCGGGCCGAAAGCCATTCTACCTGCCTTAGAGGACCAGGCGTGTCCTTCAGAAATTCCACAATATCACAGAACTCAGGGCCACGTCCCATTGGGAGATTCCAGAGTCTAGATCATCCCGGGGCCCCCTCTCCCCTTCATCAGCACCAAACAAAATTGGGCTTTTCATTTCAACACCAGTGTGAGGAATAAGTGCTGAGATGTCACTGAGTGTCTGGACCTTCATTTAGACCCTCAGGGAAGGAAGAGCTGAGAGCATTTGAGTCTCACCTTCCAAATGCAGAGATACGTACCACTCCCGTTCGTACTTCAAAAGAGAGTTCAAAAGCCATTTCCTCAGTGACCTATTCCCTGACCTCTCCAGATGGAATCATTTACTCACACTTCTGGGATCTATAGCAATTTTTTCACCCATCTGCTAGGATACTTTGAATGAATGGGAACGGAGCTCAGTACAAATCGCAGCGGAACAAATGGCTAGATTTAGTCTAATCCAGGGATTCTCGGTCCCTTTTCAGCTGGGCAGATGCATATTACAGAAGATGTTCACGTTCGCCACACCTTCCCATGAATTAATGAAATGAGAAAAGGCAAGGGATAGGGGAGGTAAGAAGTAATGGGAACAAACCACCGCATTAATTTGTAATGCCTCAGCTGGTATCGGTGTCTCTCGCTTGCTGTGTCATGGGCAAGCTAGGCTTTGGGTTAGTTTGATTCCCCTTCCATTAAATAAATTCTAGGAGAGCAGGGACCTTGTCCGGGCTATTTGCCACTTCACATGACCTGGCACAAGGAAGATGCCTCATGAACAATGATGCTGGCTGTAACCCCACCTGACCCCACCTCCTTTTCTCTCTTCCAAAAATCATGTTGGAAAAGAAATGATTGAAAGTGATATTACAGGGATACACTGGATTCCACTCTGATTTACAAAATAAAAGCCATACATAGTCCATACTTCAGCATTTAATAATTATTGGTAACAAACTACTCAGGACACACCTCATATCTGACTGCCACACCCCAGGCATCTATGCCATTCAGGTTGGGAACTTCTGATGGGTTCAACTGCCAAGGGCATGGTTTGGACAGGACATCCTTTGGAGGGCCAGGAGGAGAGGTAATCCCCTTGGACTACAGTTATCAAGGAGTGATTCCTAGAGGAAGAGGAGGAGCTTGAGCTGTCTTGAGCATGGCCAACTGTCCTGGTTTGCCTGCAACAGTCTCTACACTGGCATTTCCAGGGTGATTATTATTCGTGCTCCTTTTAGTTCTCAAACTTATTGTTGTTTGGAAGATAAATTGCATGGTTATCCTACCCTGATGGGTGAATGTATGCAAACTGATTTGGCATAGGGAGGGGATGGCTTGGCTCCTCCTTTCCTAAGAGCCACCTGCTCCTTCCTCTCCCTCTTCATATAGTTTAGTCTCTTGGTTCGCTTCTTCGCTCCTGACCCTGCTTGTCTCCCAGACTACACTCTTCCCCGGGGATGTTGCATGCTTCCTGCCCAGGGCGGCCTCTCCTAGACCTGTTCCACCCAGATCACTGGGAACCCCAGACACTACTGCCATGCTTGGCACTCCCTGCATCCCAGCACACGGTGCCCACATTGCTCTGTGATCCCTCCCTCTTCCCTCCAGGAAACACCTCTTCCTTGGCCTCCGGTACTCCACACTCACCTATTCCTTCACTCACCTCACTAACATTCCCTCTTAAGAGTCTCTGCTGGGTGCTCCACATCTCCCCAAACTCCCTACCCATAGGAGGCCCAGGACTCAGTCCTTGGGCCTCATCTCTTCTTGATGCACACATACTCCCTGGGCAATCTCATCCCATCCTATATCTTTAAATATCATCTATATGCTAATGACTCCTGAATTTATATTGCCAGCCCCAGCCTCTCCCCTGAGCCCCAGACTCACATATCGACCTGCCTGTATACAGCCCCACTCATATGTCTAACAGGCATCTCAAATTTTGCATATCCAAAGCCAAACCGCATCAATAGACCGTTTTAAGAGTCATCTTGACCTTAGTATTTTGGCATTTCCACTTGTTCAAATCAAAAACGGAAGAATCATCCTTGGCTTCATTCTTTCCCTCCTTCCACATCCTGCCATCATCAAGTCCTGTGAATTCGACCAAAAAAATAAATACTCCCGATCTTTGCACTTATCTCCTTCCCACAGTCTCTGCCCTGGTCTACACCGCCAGTACCTCTGACTCCAACAGCTGTCAGGGCTTCTATCCTGCTCCCCTACACCAGCTCTTGGCCCGTGGTCCAGTTCCGTCCATTGGCCAACATCCCCCTCTTTAGATGGAGAATTAGAACATGTCCTCCAAAGGTTAAAAGCGTTAATGGCTTCCCATTGCTCTTAAAGCCCCTCACCAGGCTCACCAGGCCCTATCTAGTTTGGCCCTGCTTCTTCTCAGATTTCAATCCCACCCACTCCGTCTCCGACTCACCATGCTCCAGGAACATTTCCTACCTCATGGCCACTGAGCTTTGTATTCTTTCTGCCCATAGTGCTCATCACCCGTATATATTCTCTCATTTCATTTAGATCTCTCTGCTCAGGAGACATCCCTTCATTCTCTCCCTCCTAACCTCTGGCCCCTGACATGTGTGCTGCTTGTTTATTTCAGAATTGTTTCCTCTTTCCTCTGGAATGAGAGAAGGAAAATATTTGCCTTGTTCCATCCAGGAGCTGCTGCCTAGGAGCATGCCAGGCACATACAAGGTCCTCGATAAACATCTTTTGAATGACCAAATCACCCCTTTGTCAGGGGACGGTGGGGAGACCTGGGCCTACACCCACCTTGCCTCACTTTTCCCACCTCACTTTCCTGAGCATGAATATCAGTTGAAGATTTGGTGGGTGGGAATGAGCGGCGGTGTGTTATTAAAACAACAAACATTAATTTACGGCTGACCAGCAGGTAAAATGTGTGTGGAATTATCAGCTAGAAGGTTGAGTCTGTGTTGGCTGCTTGCTGTTAAGTCCTTATCCTCTGCCGTTTGGGGCACTTCGGTGGAAACGTGTGAGGAACTCTGATAAGCAATGGAAGCCCCTTCAGCAGGCCTGTTAACAAAGTCAATGGGATGTTGGAGAGAGAGATTAGCCGGGGAAGGAGCTCAGGGTGCAGGAAGTGGAGGTAGAATGCTGTAAGAAGATCACCTGGCCATGTCCTGTTGTAAACCAAGCAAACGGGTAAAGGCAGATGTGTCACGCTCTACTACCTGCTACCTGCTGCAGACAGGGTGCCCGTCATCCACTACCGCTCTGCAGCTACGTGTCTGCAACCAGACTGTGGGGCCCAGCCCCCAAAAGGGCCCACAAAAGGGGCCTGGCAGGCCTCAGACCAGCCTCCCCTCCACACCAGGCCCGTCCATGACCCTCATAGCCCCCCACGTAGCACAGGGCCCCTTCGTCCCTTCAGCCCATGGAACACGGGCACCAAGAACACACCAGCGAGGCCCAGAGCACTCGCCTCCTCTCCCTGGCAGCTCTCTGGGTTCCAGGTGGACTTCCAGTGTGGGCTGAGGACTCACCCGTACGCCTGGGGGACAAGGTACTGCGGCCCATCTCCTGCCATGGGGGAAGGGTCTCGAGGGTTGGTGGACAGCTTGGGAGGTGTCCTCTGAGGGTATGGATAGTTGGGCTGCACAAAGGGGATGTAGCTCAGCAGGGGGGTGTAGGAAGAGCGGAAGATCTGCTGTCCCATCTGCTGTGGATTGTACGGTGCCACCTGCAGGTCAGAGATGAGAGAGGGGTGGGGTCCTGCAGAGCCCACTGCTTCCAAACCTCATAGTTCCTAGCTCTAACCCCAACTCTAATTCCAGATGCCCTCCCCCGCAGCCCCTTGCCCCTCAGTCACTGTGGGTATACAGAAGGCAATGGAAAAGTCACAGGGCTAAGCTTCTGTGTCTGACTGGCACGGTACTTAATTTATCTGAGCCTCAGTCTCTTCGTCTGTAGAATGGGCAAACACTCCCCTCACTATGTGGGGATTGAGTCCATTGATATAAGTAAAGAGACTGGCACATAATAAACAGTAGGTAAATTTTATTTCCATTCTCTGCCCTGCCTCGCTACCTGTTCCTCTGTCAATAACCATCCCCAAAAGCCCTTGCCTTTTACTTTTACTATGTCAAAAAAAAAAGCTGTTGAGATTTATTTATTTATTCCTCCTTGGCTTCTATGTCAGGATCTCAACAGATTCCAAGTGCAAAGCAGTCCTGCCCAGTGGAAATGTCCATGACAGGTGATGGAGACGCCCTGTATCTGCACCGCCCCGTACGCTGGCCCCATGGGGCTATTGACTGACTACTTGAAATGTGGCTGCTGTGAATGAGAAACTGAATTTTAAACTTTACTTAATTTTAATTGATTTAAGTTTAAATAGCCACATGTGGCTAGTGGTTACAGTTCTGCACAGCGTGAATCTAGGAGAAAGGGCACAAAAAGATGAAGGGATTCAGATCAAACTCTGGAGAGAATTGGGAGCTCAGTGGGGTTTCAGACGTACTGGCTGTGACTCCCACCAAGAACCAGGGGTCCCACTCTCTTACACCCGACAAGCCAGGGACCCTATGTACCTTATCTACTGATATTGTCTCAGCCTTATGACAGTGCCTGGAACACAGTAACTGCTCAATAAACCTATGTTAAATGAATGAGCACAAGAAAGAAAGAGAGAAGAAGAGGAGAGAGGAAAATAGAGGCCACTAAGTGTCTGCTTGAATACCTAAAATGATAGGGAGCTCATTACACATTAAGCACTGTGTTCTGCTACTGACGGCTCCAAATGTCAGAAAACCCTCTCTTGTATGGAGCTGACAGCCACCCTCCTGTGTGCTGAAGGGAGGTTCAGTCAAAACTGGGGAGACTTCTGGGTTTCCTCTTTGAAAGCAAGAGTCTGGGGTCCAAACTGCTTGGGGATTCAGCACACTGACAGCCCTCTCTCCAACACTGCACATCCTTATCCAATTATAAAAAAAAACAACACAAAAACTCAGAAAGGCTAGGGCTTATTGAGTGCTTAGGGCAAGCCCGGTCCCTCATACAGATTCTTCCACTCAAACTCCAAACAGCCCTAAGGCAGGACCATTACTGTCCCCACTTTAGGGATGAAGCAAGAGGATTCAGAGACGACTTTGCTCAGTAAAGTGCTTCAAGGTGTCTGAGTTGCCGGGGTAAGCCCCAAGGCATACCGCTACACTGCACTTCTGTGTGGGCTCCTTCTGGAAGCCTGAGTCCCTGTCCCGGCCCTCCCCAAGCCTCCCCCAGAGGATACATGGGACCAGGTGATGCTGGACGTGGGCCCCAAAACCCCAAGATGATGAACTAAAAGTCAGAAAGAGCCAAGAGCTCACAGAGAGAACCCAAGAGCTCTCAGGACAGACGCCTGCAAGAAAATGGCAGAAAATCCACCTGGTTTTCCTGGGGGGAGGGGGCGGCTGGAGCCCCGGACCTGGGAGAGGACTGACATGAGAGAGGAGATGGGCGTCCTACAGCTTATACAAGCTTTCTTCAGAGAGGGGCCCTAACTACATGTAACGACTAAACCCCAGGAAACGGCCGTGTATGCGTCTCCGCAAGCAGCTCCCAGATACACTTTGCTGACAAAAGCAGTGTGCCCAGAAAGCCGCATTTGTACAGAATGTCTGTATAAATAGATGCCACTGGAAAGATGCTTAAGGACTCAGCAATAGTGGATATGAGATTTTTAAAAATTTTGTACCATGTTCTTATATTACTTTTTCACATGCACACCCAGAAGGTCGTGTCTGTGTGTGCTCTCTGGAGCTAGGTGGACGGTATCACTGTGGGGTGGGGGTGAGTGATTGAGATTCTGGAAGCCAGACGGTCTCTTTTCTCTATTCTTCAGGATACAGAGCGCCTCCTGACAGAGAAGCAGTTCTGGCCCACCTGATAAAGTAGCCTCTACCTGTGGGCCCTTCTCTATGCTCTGGAACATTCCAACATACTTCAGGCCACGGGTACAGTTTGCAGAGAAAGGGTGGGGCTCCCTGGGTGTGTGTGTGTGGGGGGAAGAGAGCAGAGAAGTGTAAGTCTGAGTGTGGGGCCTGTCCACCTGCGTGTGAGGGGCCAGGACCAGCCTGGGGATGAAGAGCAGTATCAGCTTCTCTCCTCCCTCCTCTGTTTCTGCCCCAAGACTCTCAGTCTCTCTGAACACACTTGTGTGTGCAGCTTGGGGGCATGCACATAACTATATCCTCATGTGTGTCTCCTCTGTGTGTGTGCATTTATCTCTGCTGCTTTATCCTGATACTGTGTGTTTGTGTATCTGTGTACAAGAGCCAGTAAACCATGGCCATTGGCATCATGGACACTGAAGCTGAGCTGCCCAAGGTCAAACTCTCATTTTGCCATCCTGTGATTTTCTTTTTTTTTTTTTTTAACTTTTTAATGTTTATTTATTTTTGAGAGAGAGAGAGAGAGAATGAGCATGGGAGGGGCAGAGACAGAGAAGGAGACACAGAATCTGAAGTGGGATCCAGGCTTCAAGCTGTCAGCACAAAGCCTAAAGCGAGACTCGAACTCACAAGCCGTGAGATCATGACCTGAGCTGAAGTCCGACACCTAACAAACTGAGCCACCCAGAGACCCCTGCCATTATGATTTTTCAAGCAGATATCTGCTACCTATGGAAGTGGGGGTGGCAGATTTAGCAAACAAACAAAAAAGATATCCAGTTAAATCTGAGTTTCAGATAAACAGCAAATAATTTTTTAATATCGGGTGGCCCATGATATTTGGAGCTAACTTATACTAAAACTTTATCTACCAGTATCTGAAATTTAAGTTCAACTGGGTGTCTTGTGTTTTAACTGACACAGGGAGGGACATGAAAGGATGTGACCCCCTAGCCCCAGTGATGCTGGGCAAACCCACGTGACTTTCTTTGGCCGGTGGAGAGCAGGTGCACATTGCCACGTGTGAGCTCCAAGCTGAGGCTCTCAGAGGCATTACGTGTTTCCGCTCACCCCTCTGTCACCCACCACAGCAGGAGCCAAAGCTACCATGCCTTCAACATGGTCCCAAACAGGCTTGAACCCAACCCCAGCCCGGCTCAACCAACCTGTAGGCCTATCAGGGAAAAATAAGTATTTATTGTTGAAAGCCTCTGAGGTACTGAGGCCGTTTGTTGCCCTAGGAAACGCTAACTAATATGTTAACTTTATGACCTTGGGCAAGTTATTTAATCTTTCTGTGCCTCAGTGTCCTCATCTTTAACCTATTTCATAGGATGGTTGTGAAGTTCATGCAGGTAAAGCCCTTGTCTTTTTCTCTCCTTTTTAAAAAGTTTATTTATTTCTGAGAGAGAGCTAGCATACTTGTGTGAGCTGGCAGGGGGAGGGGGGTAAACAGAGAAGGGCCCGGGGGATCCCAAGCTGGCTCCGTGCTGACAGCAGAGCCCAATGCAGGGCTCAAACTCAAGAACCATGAGATCATGACCTGAGCCAAAGTCTGATGGTCAACTGACTGAGCCACCCAGCGCCCTGTCCTTAGTCTATGCTGATTAAGCCTGTCAACAAGGGCTGGCACACAGTAAGGGCTCTGCAAGTGCCAGCCCTTACTACCTAGGGACACTGGTTCATCTCCACATGCCTGCTGGCCTCTGTGTCTGTTCTCTGGGGCTAAGGGCGGGCCGGGAAGTGTGGCTAGTAAGCAGCTGGATAAAGACGAGGCAGCAGATGTCCTTCTGACCCGAAGGCCCTCATGGAGCTGGGGCAGAGGTGGGGAGGTTGTCTACTCACCTGTCGGGAGTAACAGCCCAGCTGGGGGTGCAGGGCCTGTTGGTAGGGCATCCTGGCTGTGCGCTGCGGATACAGGCCCTATGGAGAGAAGGGAGGGGCTTGGCATCGTGGGACAAAGGGCTCCCGGCCAGTGGGCAGCAGCCGCTCAGCCCAGCTACCAGCTCTACCAGCTCACACCAGCCTGCTCAAGGCCGTCCCACCACCCTGCTGGCCAGACCCACCTGCCAGTTAGTTGCTTGTCCAGCCATCAGGCCGAGCAAGCACAACTCACCCCACACGGGGAGCCCCTTGTTGAGCAGGATTCATGGCCCTTTGGGTAAGTATTTAAGGTAAGACCTTGAGGAACCTGATAGCTTCTTGAATCCCAGATGTACCCCTTGTTGGCTATGTGACCTTGGGAAAAAAATCACTTCACATCTCTGAGCCTCTTTTCCCTGGTCTATCAAATTATGTGTGTTTGAATCTCTAAAGTCTGTGAAAGTAGCCAGATTACCTTTGTTGCTATTATACCCTTTGTCCTTTCCCCAAAGCCCATCCCTGTCCCCAGGACATGAGTTATCAACGCACACCCGTGTGTATGTGTGTGTTGGCTTGCATCTGTGTTTATTTAAACATATCAACACGTGTGCTCCTATTCGTGTCTGCAGCTGTGTGTTTCGGGTGCATTAGTCTGGGCCTCTGCTGCTGCATGTCTGTGTGCCTACACAGTCTGTACCTTATGATGAAGATTGGCATGAAGATAAGTGAGTTAGTGAATCTTGAGGGCTTAGAACAGTGCCCAGCACATAGTATGCACTCTGCAAATGTTAGGTCTTTTTAGCATTTCTCACTGTTCCCCCACCCCTTGGAGAAGCTGTCTGGCAGTTCAGCCAAATGGAAAGTGGAATCTTTATTCAGAACTCTGTCTGAGGTGGCCTCAGGCATCCATGTGTGTACACACACACACACACACACACACACACACACACACACCCTGCTTCTGTGGGTGGAGTCAGATCATGGCCTCTCCAATCTCAGACTGCCTCTACCTGCCAATTCAGAGTCATCTCAGATGCCCCTCAGAGCATCCCTCAGGGCAGTATGTCTTTCCAGAAGATTCCAAACCCTGAGATGTTGTCCTCATTCTGGGCTCAGCTTGTGCCAAAGTACCAAAGTGTTGGTGGCTGACATTGTACCCTTGATGACCTCCTCAGAGCCTGTGAGCTCTTCATCAAAGTCTCCAGAATCCATCACATGGGGTCCTGTCTTCCAGGTCCCCCAGGGTACACAACTTCTCAGAACCTCTCCTTGCTCTCTGCTCCCAACGAACTGACACAGACCATGGTCACGCCCCTCCTGCCTCCACCAGCACCTTCACCTGCAACTGAGACCCTGCAGCCAGGGGAACCCCCCTCACCACCATGACCACAGCCTCGTCTCTGCGACCCTGGCCGTAGCCTCACCCTGGACAGAGAAGTCAGACAGACGGGGCTTCCCCGGCTGTTCCAGCCCGCAGCCAGCTCCGAGGCCATATTCTGCATGTCCCTCTCCCTCCCCGTCAGGCCGGGCTCTGCTATACACGGTCAACTGGCGCAGATCACCATCCTCTCCACACTGGCCTGGGCTGAGCTACCCCAGCCAGCACTGGAAGACAAACAGCCACCTGTCCCTGCTCCATCGTGGACGGATTTTCAGGAGACAGGGCCACATGCGTCATCACTATGAGCAACTTCTCTGACTTTAAGGACATCGCTAGTTGTTCAACTTGCCATTCTGTAAAATGGCAAGCAAGGATAAGAAAACATTCATTCTTCTTTGCTTGAGGTCACGGCCTCTGTCCACTTTCCCTCCTTAACTGGGAGCAGAGTTCCTTTATGCCAAGCAGCCCAGGCCCCCCCTGGAGTTCCTTGGTGCTGCGGACTTAGTCTTCCTCAGGTCTGCATCGCTCCGCAGTGGAGTTCTGAGCAAATTGGCTTTGGGACCTCATCTTTATTCCTAACACCAGGCAGGAGAAGAGACTAGGAAAGACTGCTCCCTGTGTCTCCTCAAGCTCCTCTGTGGAGCTCCCTGACTCTGTTTGCTAAAAAGATTGGGGCTGAATAATAAAAACCAACGCCTGTAGCATACTTTAGATTTTTCAAAGCCCTTTCTCACCCATGAACTCAATTAACCTAACAACCGAGTCAAGTATATATATGCCACTGCTGTTGCTGCTGCTAATTATTATGAGCCCATTTTACAAGTGAGGAAACCAGGGCTCAGAGGGTTTAGCTAACTTTAACTTGCTCAAGGCCACACAGCTCAAAGGCAGTGGATTCCTTTAAACCCAAGTGTGTCAATTCCAAAACCTGCCTTCTTGTTATGAAATCGGGCCTTGATGAGCTGACTTGAAGCTGGATGGCATTATGAAATCATGAGGAGCTGGGAGAAGGTAAGTTGCACTGTTCTCAACCACTACCTGGGAGGGCCAGCTTCTCCAGCCAGACCCAGGGAGGCGTGGAAGCAGCCCTGCACCACAAACACCAGCATCTCTGAAAACAAAGGATCTCTGTGCTCAGATACGTAACGTACGAATCTCACTCCCTCCCAGAAAGCCAAGTCAGGGGCGCCTGGGTGGCTTAGTCGGTTAAGCGTCCGACTTTCGCTTAGGTCATGATCTCGCGGTTCGTGGGTTCGAGCCCGCGTCGGGCTCTGTGCTGACTGCCAGCTCAGAGCCTGGAGCCTGTTTCAGCCTGTGACTCCCTCTCTCTCTCTCTGACCCTCCCCTGCTCACGCTGTCTCTCTCTCTCTCCTAAAAATAAATAAAACATTAAAAAAAATTAAAAAAAAAATAAAGAAAAGAAAGCCAAGTCAGAAGCAGTTGACATAACAAGGAGCTGTTATCCCCTCTTTATAAAGCAAGCAATCACGAATCAGCTTTATATGCTGAGCCGGGAGTGCACTTAGAGTGAATTGGTTTCCACTACATAAAGGTATGCAACTGCTTCTCTCTCAGAGGTGGGTGCACCCAGTGCTGCTCTTTGATTTGTTCCTGACATGTGCTCGACTGTGAGCTTCTCTGTCATCTTCGAATGCCCTTGCCTGGCCAATGCTCAGCCTCTAGTTGGTGTAGAGCAAAGGTTTTTGAATTACTTAAATGAATGAGTAAACACATAAATAAAAATGAACACGTTGGTGAGTCCGTGAATAAATGCCTGAAGAGCGAACAAGCAAGGGCGTTGCTTGCAAGGGTGAAGAGTACTGGAGAAGGGGCTGGTGAGTGGAGGAGGGCATGAACGCGGCACTTCTCTCAAGGCTGATGTGAGGACAATACCGATATGGGACCCAAGTGTGCGGCTTTCTGTCCTGCAGGAGGAGAGGGTGGGCACTTGTCCTCTTTAGCAAACGAACAAACAAAAAGGCTTGAAAGCAAAATATCAGAGAGAAAGAGAGCTTAGTTTGTGTTTAAGATTCTGAAGCTAAGTCTGGTGGACCAGCCTAGAGAGGCTTTATATGGGGTGGAGAAGATCCGCCTTCTGCACAGGGAACATCTAAGCCATAAGGCTTGCCGCTCTGCTGTAAAAGAGGAAATGACACAGGGAGCCAAGAAGAAGGGGAAGGGGAAGGGTCACAGAAATAGGACAAGATGATTTTCAGGTGTTTTGTCTTGTCTATTTGCTCACTCCATGCTGTGCTGGGCCAGGCTGGGGCAGTGGATTCCTGAGGGCCTGGCTGTTATAAGTTGGCATGTCCTTCTGGTATACCCATGTGCCATTCTGGAGAGGAGCTGGGGCAGGGGCCAGAAGACTAAGTAATCCTAGACACTGAGCGCCTTTCCTGGAGAAGCTGAGCACTACCTAAAGGGACTATTTAAGCTACCGAATTGAACTAAAGTTTAAACCAGAGTGGACATTGATTTGATTTTTTTCCTCCTTCTGTCCAGTGAGCGGCAGCTCTTAAGGGAAATTGACTTAAATAGACAAACTAAAGAAACTACATTTTCCTGCATAAATAAGTTCTGTGAGTAAAATTTCTAATCCTGCTACACATGTTTCTGGTCAGTAATTCCCTTCAGGCTATTGGGCTATGAACCCAAGGCTGAGAATGTGTGTGCAAGGCCAACTTTGCTGGTATAAGCTAAGACCACTCAGATGTCATTGAAATAAGGCAACCATATAATTTGGCGTCCACACCAGGGCACTTGAGAGTGAAAGGGGGTGCTTTTAATTCTTATGCTGAGACAAAAGTCCTGAACTGGGACTGTCCTGAGTACTGTATAGGACACAGGCCATTCAGGTAACAAGGAAGCCATAACAGGTGGGTGGGAAGCAGGGACCTATGCTGGGAGCTTAAGCACCTAACTGGCCAAAACTAGCAAAGCAGACCGGAATACACAGCACAGAGTGAATTGGAATTCAGACAATGGGAAATTTAGAAGAGTGTGTGTATGTGTGTGTGTGTGTGTGTGTATATGTGTGTGCGCGCGCATGTGTGCACACACCACATAGTTGGCCTGATGTGGCCACAATGTAGAGAATAACAAGTCTAAAGCCTCTTTGTGAATCAGGCTCCCTGCAAGCCACAGCTTCTCCATGGCTAGGAGCCAGACAGCCAGACCCACTCACTCACCTGATACTGTGGAAAGGTGGAGTGATTTGTGAACACAGGTGGAGGCGGATAGTTGAGGTTGAGCCACAGTGGCTGGTTCAGGGTTGCTGAGCTCCAGGCTGTGGCAAAGCGTGGGGTGAAAACATTCCCTGTGTACTTGAAGTTGTTCTTGTCGGCAACCGTCACAGGTGGGTTAACTGCGAGTCACAGGAGAGGTAGAGTGTGTCAGTGATTGAAGAAGGAGGAGGCCAGGACACCCTCCGCACCATGACTACCCCGGGATTCATGTTCTCAGATGTCAGGTCTTTTGAGCTCCAAGACTTGGGTTCTTCAAAGTTTGGGTGACTTTCCAACTATAGGAAAACATCGTTAGCATGCACCTGGCCAATTTGGAAGAGGTGAGAATCCCAGCATGGTCTGGCTTAGAGCACTTTCTCCATCATTCACTGGTAAAGGAGGTGGTTTAGCAAGAGAAAACAATAAACCAGGTTGCTATGGCTATATTTCACCTAGGTACAAAACCAAATTCTTTCAAGTGCTTTACAAAAACCCAGTTTTATACCAACAATTGCTATGTCGTTGGAATTCATTCTTACCAAATTATTAAAGCAGTTCCCTGGGGACATGTACTTGGCCACACTGAGAACCTTTTATAGGTTGTTGTATCTATATTGGAATCACTTTTTTACATTTTTTAAAATTTATTTCTAGGAGAGAGAGAGAGAGACAGCATGAGCAGGGGAGGGTCAGAGAGAGAGGGAGTGACAGACTCTGAAACAGGCTCCAAGCTCTGAGCTGGCAGTCAGCACAGAGCCCAATGCGGGGCTCAAACCCACGAACTGCGAGATCGTGACCTAAGCGAAAGTCGGATGCTTAACCGACTAAGCCACCCAGGCGCCCTTTGGAATCACTTTTTTAAAATCTCAAACATTATTTAATTGATATGGTATGACCCCAAGTTAGTCTGGAAGAATGAGATTTGGTTGAGTTGTTCTAGGATATGAATCCTAGATTCTCTCTCTCTGTAACTTGTCCTGTGGGTTTATTACAGAGTCAGAGATAGGACCTCAGTTTCCTCTTATGTGCATCTTTTTTGGGAAAGGAGGTTTGACTGAAACAGTTGTAAGGAGAGAAAGCAGAAACGTGAATAATCTTGATGTGGAAATAATTGGAAGCGTTGGTTTTTCTTGGGCTTGAGCAACTTGAAGGGATATGAGGTGCACTGGCTCAGGGCTGTATTCAAATTGGCCACTAATGATGCCCATGGGACCCAGAAAGCCACCTGCATTTCCCTAGTAATTGTATTCCAGATGAGGGACATAGGAGAAAGTCCTTTCCCCCATTTTATGAGTTTAAAAACGGACACCCAGAGAAAGACAGTGACTCAAAGGCAGCCACTTGTTGGCAAAGTTTCTGGATTCCCTTCCTCTACCGACGCCCCCCTGGGCAGGCTCAGCTTACATTTCAGCTCCAGCCCGTCGACCTCCACTTTGCTGCGAAGCTTCAGCTGCCCGCCAGAGCTTTTGGTGGCCCCCAAAAACTCATACAGCAGGTTCTTCTCAGCCGGCCATCCAGACTTCTTGGCCGGCAGGGCCATGGACATGGAGCTTATCGGGTCGCTGCAACCCTCCTCACCACAGGTGTCCTTCCGGTTCTGGGGCCACTGACTGAGAAAGAGGCTCTCTCGACTCTTGGTCGGCTCCTTGGTGCCAGGGTTCCATTCTACAGCAGGAGGGAAACTGAGTCAATGGCTCTGGAAGGCCAAGTGCTGGATGCAGGGAGCATATCTTTTCTTGTGGGCAAAGTGATGGGTCCTCCTTAGCACACGCCTGGGACTCAAACCACTCTGGAGCCTCTCTCCCAGCCCAACCCAGTCCCGGTCTCCTCCCTGAAGTCTTCGTGGGCCATGGCTCATTCCAGTCTTCTCCTCTCATGCAGGCATACATGGATCCATCCACTCTCCATTCACACCTTCCTCCCTTCTATCCGTCCATTCTCCCTTCCAATTACCTTTCTTTTCTTCTCTTCTTTTATTTTCCTCCTTCCCCCTTCCTTCCTTTCTCCCTTCTTTTTTTCCTTTCTATTTTTTTTTTCTTTCCTTACTCTCTCTTTTTTCCCCTCCCTTCTCCCTATCCATCCACAGTGCCAAGCTTGGAATACAAAGCCACCTTCAGGGGACCCCTGGCTTAGTGGGGGAGACATACGTTCATGCAGAGCACGTGGCCTGCACCTAAGGCCAGCCCCTCACCATGGACTCTGCCCCTGCTGTGCTGCTCATGGGCAATGTAGCCCGCTCGTCCATGCTGGGCCCTGACCTGAGTCCTGAGGACACTGTGATGAGTCAGAGCCAGACTCAGCCCTGCAGGAGCTCACAACAAGGAGGGAGAGAGAGACAGACCCAGAAATAGCTCCAGGACAAGACAGATGGGGACCGGGAGGTGACAGAGGGACACAGTGGGAGAAGAGGGTGGCTGAGACAGCTTCTATCTGAGATGGTCAGAGGGTTTCCAGAAGGAAGTCGGCCTTTGGTGAGGCCTCACATGCAGTCTGGGGAGGCAGCACTGCAGGAGAGGGCGTCATAGAGACACGGTGAGTCCCTGCGAGGGATGGGGCGAGGTTCAGGTCTCCCTCCAAGTAGACCCAGTGGATCACCTGCGTGAGGATGCTGCCTGGACCACGGTGGAACCCTCCATGCTCATATTTTCTTTTGAGCAAAGGGACTCATTCTTCAAACAAAATTAACTATGGTTGAAACTCTATATATGTGGGTTTGTTTGTTTTTAAGACATCGTCTGGCTGAAGTAGGGCTCCTCACTCCTTCCCCAGCCTGGAAGCTTTGCTGGTCTCCATGGAGCTTGGCTGGGAAATGGCCCTGGACACACAGCATGGACCTCAGATCGTTCCGTAGCAGCTGCATCGGAGGACCTGTGCCCCGTGTCACCTGTTGAGAGTGGGTCTGATCCTACCAGCTCTTGCTTCCACCACAGCCCAGTGGCCTTGTGGCTGAGTCTAGACAGAACTGGGCCTGCACTCCTAGCGCCATCCCAACCAAGAAAAGAGTGCTACAGCCTGAGACAATTTAGGAGAAAATGACATTTTTAGCAAAACATGTCCCTAGAGTCTCTTCCAAGAGTTTCTCTGGTTGCCAAGTTTAGCCCCCAGCCAGTGTGCTGAAATAACAGTACCCACTAATAATAGCCCTTTCCCCAGAGACCCACACACCTGCAGTCTCTCACATACCTCCCATCGCCTTGAACATGCCTACCACTCACTCAACTCCAAAGCTCCCTCTTCCAACATCTGTGTAGACAGACAGACAGACACACACACACACACACACACACACACACACACACTCCTGCCCGTCATTCCTCTGCCTCACTCACACATACACACTATGCACACAAGACAGACACACACACACACACCCTCAAATGCACCCACACCCACATTTTTTCTAACAAGCACACTCACCTGTAAAATTCCCTTTGGCACACCTATGCCCATACATCTGCACACATAGACACACACAGGTAGCGGGGAGAGTAGGTGGGAGAGGAATGCCTCCAACCCAGCAGCCCCATCTGTCAGAGAGCTATCCGTGCATCCTTTCTGGCGAAGGAGGTGGCAGGAAAGCCCCATCCTCCAGGCACGGTTCCGCCCTCACACGCAGAGCTCGTGGCTCCCAGAGATCCTTCCCAGGACCCAGAGTCCAGCTTGCTGTCTCCAGCTCTGATTTCTCAGCCTTCCAGTAATGCTCCAGAACACAGAACACACACTTATTTTCTTAAGAAGATGGATTTGTGCCTTCCCAACACAGGGATATCAGCTATCCATCCATGCTCACAGCCTGGGGGTAATTTTTGTTTTGGTTGACAGGAGTAAGGTCAACTCTCCTAGTGACTGCTGGCTGTGGGCAAATCAGTCTGCCTTGGAACCGTCCAGTCTGGGTGGCTGGATCAGAAGGGGCACAAGATGCAGAACCTGGGAGTGGAATCAGGGGAACTTGGGAGGTGACTGGGCTTTGGAGGAATGAGGTGGAATCCTTAATTAGCAGGAGGATTTGCACTTTTCTAAGGCTCAGGAGTCCCAGGGAACACGGCCAGAGCCAACAGTCTGAACTAAACCTGGAAGGTTTGCACATTCACTCCCAGGGCCCAGAGCGAGGACCAGTCCTCATGGTCAGAACAGGTGCCTCTATCGGAAGCCAGATGACCCCGCCTGCTAATAAAACTTCTCTCCTTTCTGGCTTAAAGTCCCCATGCTGCAGTTACACCTGGGGTAGATGCTTCCTTCAATGTACTGTGAGTACCTCGATTCAAAAGTTGAGCCAGTTACCAACTGTGCCTCTATCCCTCCTTAAAGTGCACTGGGGTCAAGGCCACCATGTTTGCTTATACAAGTTGTGCCCCGTACACAAGCCTCCAGCCAAGGGGGCCTGTGGGTGCTAAAAACAGGCTGCACTTGGGGGCTGCACCCACCAGAGACCACTGCACTTTACACTGCACACAGATGCTGTCTGCACCCGCCGCGATGCGCATTGGCTTTCTGGTAAGTCCCTCCCTGCAGGCTCATCCACTGGCTCTGCTCCCAGGCCCACTCACCCATCAAGAAACGCCCCTCCACGGCAGAGTCAGCCTCGGGCTTGGAGCAGATCTTGGCAAACACTGGGAGCTGCCTCTTCTGAGCGGGGAGCTCAGGGAGCTTGTCAGGGGGTGCAGACAGAGGTGGTGGTGGCAGCAGTAGGAATGGGCCCAGCCCCATGGGCTCCCCAGGTCCTGAGCCACTGAACATGCTGTTTTGCAAGAAGTCCTTGATGACCCTTGTCTCCTCCAGCACCATCTTGTTGTCAGGAGCCTTGGATGTTTCCATGGACTTGAATGGGAACTGAGCCAGGAGCTTGCCGATCTCTGAGTTGGAGGCACCCAGGCTATGGCCCCCATCTTCTGTCCCTTTGACACTCTTGACCTTAGCAGAACGCAGAATTCCTGTGACAGTAGACATGACAGAATCACAGTCTGGCTGGCTGCTGATAAGGGACATGGCCACCTTCGGCTCCAGAAGCGTATCACCAGCAATGACAGAGGCTCCTGGGTACTCACTGCTGTCTGCCACTGGAGGAGGTATGACGAGGCAGGGAGCCAGCTGCCTGGGTCCCTCGGGAGAGGTGCCGGGGGCCTCCAGCTCCTCTGAGCTCCCTGAGACTAGGATGAGGTGTTCTTTGGTCAGGTTCAAGAACTCCTGCTCCACCAACAGGGAGATCTCATCTTTATCATAGCTGAGCTCCAGAGCTCTGCAAACAGGTCAGAAAGACAGGCAGCTTTAGTGCCAGCTCACTAGGGGTGGCTCCGCAGCAGGGCAGGGCCCAGGGCCCAGGGGAAGAGGATGGAGAAAACACGTCTCCAGGTCAAAGAAAACTACTGCTTTCTCAAGAGAGAAAATGGACAAGCAGTGGGTTCCCAAGAGGTTTCTATGCCATGCCAGCATCGAGAGCACAGTTCTGGGAATCGTGACACCTGGGTCCTCTCCAGATACTCTGTCTTGCTGAGTGAGCCCCGCTGGGACCCTGGGTAGGTTGCTTAGCATCTCGACACCCTGTCTCCTCATCTGATTAACAGGAATATCACAGATGTACAAAGTGCTGTGGATGAGGGTGTCTACACCTGTGTCAGTTTGGCTGGGCTCTGGATCCTGGAGTCTATACTGTGGCCCTGTGGATACCCATGTCCCCTCTTGTTGGCATGGCCCTCTGGTCAGGTCACAGCCTCTGGACTGAGCCCAACTTCCTGTGGGTAGCTGCAGTTGCTTGGTTCATTCACTGATTCACAAGCACCTCCCGGTACCTACACACTGGCCTCTATCGGCACCTCACACCCTGGGCCTCAACTGGACCCTTGATGGCCAACACCAGCCTGATGAGGCCTAACGGCCCCATTACTCTAGACTCCTGTTTGGTGGTTCTCTCTAGATGTGGGAGAGGATGGCAGTCCTGTTGGCCTGGCCCAGCCTGCCTCACTGGCATCTTTGGCAAGGGGGCACCTTCCTTCCTGGCACTGCCAGAAGGATGGGACTACCTAGCTTAAACCAATCCTTTATCCATATTTGGTGGGCTCCCATAGGAAGTGGATAAGGTGCTCTAGAAAGAGCATTCTGGAAACTCCCCAGTGCTGTCTCCTGGGAAAGGGTGGTGAAGACAATGAAGAAGGCATGGTGAGGGGAGTGTTGGGAATGAAAGCACCTCATGAATGGAGCTGTGCCATTGGGAGGCCTGGAGCACACCCCTACAGGATGACAGTTCATCCCGAGGGCTCAGTGAGTCCCACAAACAGGGCTATGAATGCTCCCAGCAGGGATGTGGCTTCCTGGTAATGCTCTTTGCATATGAGCACGTGCACACTCACCTATGTGCAAGAACAAATGCAGGCACATGTGGGTGTGTTTGCTGCATGCACACATGCAGGCACACAATGGCTCACACCATACCACACACAGAACCAGGGGCAAAGTCACTGCATTTGACAGCATGGGCTACAGTCCCAGAGGCTTCCTGCTATGCCAGGCATCACCCCCTTAGCTGCTAGGTCCTGATGAGGCCCAGGGGGTCATAGCAAGGTTGCTGCGTGGTCAGGGCACATAGGAAACATGGGGAAGAGCTAAAGATATGGGAGCGTGTCACCATTCTAACAACAGAGACAGCCGGGCCTCCTGATCACCAGCGGCGCATGCAGCCTCAGCAGACTTAGAAGCAGAGAGAGGTGCCAGGAAAAAGCAGACTCCAGCCAAATGGACCTGGGTCTCAATAGGGCACTACTCATGCCAGAGCCTGGAACCTCTGGACCTCCCCTACAGCATGGGCGTGAAACCTGTAGCAGGCTAATGGCACAGGTGTGAGAACATGGTGAGGTACCCTGTGATGGCTGCAGTGGGCGGGTCCTGGGAGGTGGCGTGGCTGCAGGGAGGAGGGGCCGTCTTCCACTCAGGCTTTCCCGGTCTTTCCATGCTCTTTCCCCCTCCTCTCTGCCCTCTCCCACTCTCTTCCTTTCCTCCGTCCCATGTCTAGACTTTGTCTATAAATAGGTCCCACTCTCACTGCTGTGTCCCTGGGAACAATCAGAATAAAAGAGGCTACCAATCTAGGTTTTAGACCCCCTTCTTCCTCTTCATCATCCTCCTCAAAGGAAACAGGTGAGTCTCGAGTCACAGACACCAGACATTTAAAGAACCACTTTTCGACTCTCCCCTCTACAAAGTGAGCTATATGCCAATAGATTTCCTAGAAAAACCTACAATTATATCAATTTTGAAACGTTGTGATAATGGTATTGTGGTTTATGCTTAAACAACAAAAAAGAGTCCTTATCTCTTAGAGATAAATATGAAATGTTTACAGATAAAATTATGTTTAAGATCCCCCTGTAAACTTAATCCAGCAAGGTTGGAGGGGAAGATGGTGGGGTCATAGATGAAACAAGATGGGTTGGTCAGTTGGCTCAGTTGTAGTGATGGCCAAAACAAGATGCTTTGGCCATCACTAAAACTGGGTGACTGATAGGTACATGGGTTCGTCACATGCTATTTGCTTTACTTTTGGCTGTTTTTTCTTTTTTGATGCAAGTGTTACATATAGATACGCATAGAAATAGTCTCACCACTTATTTGAGACCAATTCCAAGGAGATGTCAAAGCAGATTCTAAAAGACTCTCAGGACCTTGGGGTCTCTGTATCAAAACCCACCCACAGATGGTCCCTTCTCAGCACCTGAAAAGACATTCTTACATCCTCCCAACTTGGAATACAGGCAGAAACTGAGTATGAAGCCCTATTCTTACTCCTCTGGATACATCACAGTGGTCACGGGCCTCTTAGGAAGCTGGTATCCCCAGAAGGGACAGCACAGTGCAAAGAATGGAGGGCCCACTCTGGCTGTGGGCCCTCCATGAACCCTCGAAAGGCTGTCCCAGGGCACTGAGCCTTCCCGTGGGCCAGCCTCCACAAACCCCTATTTCCCTTACATCTATCATAAATCCATTACATAAAGCCGGGCATCCACATACATGCTTGAATGTCATCCTCTCCACATTCCTGGGCAATAGACAGCATCGTCCCCACTTTATGGATGCGAAAAATTGAACCTGAAAGAGGCCAAGGACCTTGTCACCTAGAAAAGGTGGGGATGCCAGTGGATCCGGCTGCCTTTGCTACCTTCCCGCTCCACCTGGCTTCCTTTCCAGGGATAGTTATCCAGCAAGGACCCCCAGCTCCATGGCTGGGCTTCGTTCCCCAATCTGAGTGCCATCAGGGCTCTTGCTGGTTTCATTCTATCACTCCAGCCTGTGAAGGATCATCGTGGTGAATCCTGGGTCTGTCATCCGTGGCATTAGCTGTCCCTGACAGCTCCATGCCAGCTGCATGTCTGATGAGCACATCTTCTGGGTCTTTCGCCAATTTATGGATAGAAACGTTGAAGGAAACAAGCCTGGGGCCGAGCCTCGGAGACACAGACAGAGACCCTCCCTACAGCCTGACAGTAATCCTGGCTCAACACTTTGGGGGAATAAATCAATCCAGTCACTATCAGCCCATCTTGACTTCTCCAAGACAGCCTTTATCAAGCACCTCTCTGCAATCAAGATTCATCACACTGTTACAAGTCCCTGATCAAGGGTCTTCCTACCTTCCCCCTCCGCTCCCAAGAAAACAAGATTCGTTTGTTCTTGTTTGTTCTAGAAAACTGCATGCCTGCAGAGTTAGGACATTCTCAGAACAACTCAGATCAATCCATTTCTCTGATTAAACCCTCATGTGGATTCTCATTACACAAAGGATAAAATTTAAACTCCTTTCTGACCTTCAGGGCAGTATACAAATTGGTCTGGTCACCCCTTCTGACTTTGACTCCTTTATCCAGCCACTCTGGCCTTATAAATATTCCTTGAAATGCCAAGCTTATTCCAGCCCCAGGGCCTTTGCATTTCCTATGGAATGCTAGATCATCCCCTGACTGCTTTAGATCATCACTCAGGCCTCAGTTCATGTTTCCTACTCCCAAAGTAGCCTTTCCTGCCCATTTTTAAGTGTCCCCCTCTCCCACCTTATTCCATTCTCTGCTCCATCAATCTGTTTATTTTCTTCATGGTATTAAGCACCTTCACACAGCATCTTTTTTAGATATTTACTTCCCATAACAACAGAACTTCCCTGAGGGCAGGAATTGTATCTTGTTCAGCACACAGCCCTAGGGTCTAGAGCAGTGCCTGGCATATGACTCCAGTTTATTAACAATTTGTTGAATCAATGAATCAACTAGCTCATGAACTTGTCTTGACCCTCATCCATCTCTTGGAGCTCTTGACATCAAGAGCTCTGCTGCCAAAGACTGCCCAGCTCCTTCCACTGGTTGCAAACTCTCTCACTTTGGTTCCATTTTCTAGCCCCCATGTCTGGCCTGGCGTCCCTCTAAGCTGGTCAGATGACACTAACCACAGGCTCAGCCCCATCCCAAGAACTCCCCACCTCTGCATGGCAGTCCCACAGCAGACCCCACACAGAGCCCACCTGATCTTCGCAAACACCATGGAGCTCCCAGAAAGATTTCTCATTCTCCCCACGACTTTGCTGGGTTCACTGTCAAGTCTGCTCCCCTGCATTTCCTGGAATCTATCTTTGCTTCTCTCTTCCTAAGAAGTTTTGCCGATCCTGGCACCTCTCCCATGCTATTTGCTTTCTCCTTCGAGTTGGTAAAAACCATAAAATCTGCCACAGACTGTATCACAGTAAATCACTCAGGGAGGCCAACCCAGCTCCTGGGCACTGACAAAGGAAGAAGTCAGGACTGGTGCCGTGGCCCTGGTGGCTACCACTACCTCTGCGTTGCCCACCTCCAGAAGTGACAGGTGTCTGAGTGCAGTGCATCATGTCTGCATTCGCAGCGTACAGAGTCATATAAAAATAAAGGCTATTGACTGGTTGGCACCCCTTCCCAGAATAATGACTAAGCAAGTACACAGTTAGCTCCCGACAGCGGTTCTGTGTACATGATAACACAGAGCAAAGATGAAAACTGCTATTCAGCTGAGCCAGACAACAGAAAAATGCAAGCGGAAAATTGTTAGTGCTATAAGAGGACACCAAAACAAATATTTTCTTCCCACCATGGCATTTCAGAATGACGACAAACACGGTACCCAAGCCCGGTGCCCAGGCAATATGGCGGACTGTGACTGAAGCAAGTTAAGGGCTCTAGGTCTGCCGCAGACCTGAGCCTGAGCAACAGACCCTCTGCAGACTGACTTCATTGACTGCGGGAGAGGTTCTGACTTCTCTACCTGTCTGCATGGCTGCAGCAGCAGAGTGTAGTGGCCAAGAGCTCAGTCCCTGGAAAAAGAAATGGGACCCAAACCCTCATTGGTTAATGGGGGCCGTACCTTAAGCAAGCTGGCTAACACATCTAAGCCTCAGGTCCCAGGCTTGCAAACACTTATGGAGAGCTAGCTAACCAGCCAGGCACTGTGCTAGATATTTTCCATGTAAAAGACTCATTTTAATCCCCACAACAGCTCCAGTGGGGTAACATGGTAGACTGGTTACAGTAATACCCCACATGCATCCAGGCCCTTTGGTGGTGCCCACCCATCTGGATTCAGTAAGAAACAGAAACACCTAGGAATTAATTTCACCAAGAAGGTGAAAGACCTATACTCTGAAAATTATAAGACCGACTGATGAAAGGAATAGCAGATGACACAAATAAATGGAGAGGTACACCATGCTAAGGGATTGGAAGGCAATATTGTTAAAATGTCTATACTACCCAAAGCAATCCACAGATTCAGTGCAATCCCTATCAAAATGCTATCACAAAACTAGAACAAATAATCCTAAAATTCATATGAAGTCACAAAAGAACCCGAATAGCCAGAGCAATCTCTATAAAATAGAACAAAGCTGGAGGTATCACGCTCCCAGATTTCAAACTATACTACAAAGCTATAATAATCAAAAGTGTAGGGTACTGGCACAAAAATAGACACAGAGAGCAGTGGAACCAAACGAAGAGCCCAGAAATAAACACATTCTTATATGGTCAATTAATCTGTAGAAAAGAGGCAAGAATGTGCAGTGGAGAAAAGACAGTCTCTTCAATAAATGATGCTGGGAAAGATGGACAGCTACATTCGAAAGAATGAAACTAGACCACTTCTTATACTATCTACAAAAATAAACTCAAGATGATCAAAGACCGACATATAAGACTTGAATCCATAAAACTTCTGAAAGAAAGCAGTAAACTCTTGGATAACAGTCTTAGCAATATTTTCTTGGTTGTCTCCTCAAACAAGGGCAACAAAAACAAAATAAACAATTGGGATTACATCAAACTAAAAAGCTTTTGTACAGTGAAGGAAACCAACAAAACAAAAAGGCAATCTACTGAATGGGAGAAGATATTTGCAAGTGATATACCTGATAAGGGGCTATTATCCAAAATAGATTAAAAACTCATATAGTTTAACGCCAAACAAAACAAAACAAAAAACCCCACAAATAATCTGAGTAAAAATGGGCAGAGAATGTAAATAGACATTTTTCCAAAGAAGAATACTGATGGCCAATAGACACATGAAAAGATATTCAATATCACTTATCATCAAATGCAAAGCAAAACCACAATGAGATATCACCTCACACTTGTCAGAATAGATAGCGTTGAACAGACAAAAAAATTGGTGAGGGTGTGGGGGCAAGGGGACCGTCACACACTGTTGCTGGGAATGCAAATTGGTGCAGCCACTATGGAAAACAGTATGGAGGTTCCTCAACTAATATAAATAAAAATACCATCCAGTCCAGCAATTCTACTTCTGGGTACTTACCCGAAGAAAGTGAAAACACTGATTTGGAATGATATATGCGCCTCTATGTTCATTGCAGCATTATTTACAATAGCCAGATTATGGAAGCACTGTAAGTGTGTACCAACAGGTAAATAAGGAAGCTGTAGTACACACACACACACACACACACACACACACACACACACACACACACAGAGGCATGAATATTACTCAGCCATAAAAAAGAATGAAATCTTGCCATTTGTGACAACATGGATGGACCTAAAGGGTATTATGCTAAGTAAAATAAGGCAGACAGAGAATGACAAATACTGTAGGATTTCACTTATATGTGAAATCTGAAAAACAAAGCAAATGAACAAAAACAAAACAAAACAAAAACAGACTCATAAATATAGAGAACTGGTTTTCAGAGTGGGTGGGGGAGGAAGGAATGGGTGAAATACGTGAAGGGAATTAAGAAGTACAAATTTCAGTTATAAATATATAAGTCACAGGGATGTTAAGTGCAGCGTAGGGAATGGAGTCAATAATACTGTACTGTATAACTTTGCATGGTGACAGATGGTGACAAGACTTATGGTAATCATTCCACAATGTATATAAATGTTGGATCACTATGCTGTACACCTGAAACTAATATAGTATCATGTGTCAACTCTATTTCAGTAGAAATAGAATAAAAATTAAAAACAACATATCTTCTATACAGAAAAGAAAAAGGAATAAGGAGAGAGTGCTAGGACATTAGGGGTTAACCTCGTTTGTCTCAGGACTTAGCAACTTCCATGTGAACAAGCATAGGAGAGCCTGCTGGATGATGACACGGCCCATGGAGGGAAGCCCAAGGTCCTCAGCCACCGGTCGGCCACACCCAGCTGACTGCAGACATGGGAGCCACGTGCAGTCAGGGCCAGCCCCTTGCAGAAGAACCATGCGGCTGAACCCAGGCCACATTGCTGAACCACAGAAAAGAGAGCTAAGTACAGAGCTGTGCCCAGAGCCACTGAGGTTTGCGGCAGTTTGTTATATGTCAAAGGCTAACTGACACGGGGAGATACAATTTTCCCAGATTTTAAAACGAAGAAGCATGGGGTGCCTGAGTGGCTCAGTCTGTTAAGCGTCTGACTTCGGCTCAGGTCATGATCTCGCAGTTCGTGGGTTCGAGCCCTGCGTAGGGTTCTGTGCTGGCATTTCAGAGCCTAGAGCCTGTTACAGATTCTGTGTCTCCCTCTCTCTCTGCCTCTCCCCCGCTCAGACTCTGTCTCTCTCTATTTCAAAAATAAATAAACTAAAAAAAAAAGAAAGTAAAGTGAAGAAGTAAAGAGACAGAGAAGTTCAGTAATTTTCTCAAGGTCATAGAATTAAGAAGTAACACAGTGGATGCACTGAGGCCATCGTGCTCAGATGGCCATGCTTGTCACCACCAGGCCATACTGCTCTGAAAACCAACAGGGAGATGCTGTGGGGGTGAGAATTCTAGGGACACATACCCAGGTTAGGAGAGTGTAAAGGGCCTTGTTGAGAAAGTGTCATTTAAGCTGAGGGAGAAAAGACACAAGTATGTATTCAGGTAAATAATGCAAGGAAGAGCTTTCCAGACACAGGGAACCATATGCGCGAAGACCACAAGTTAGGAAAGGGCTTGGTGCGTTGGGTAGGATAGATGCTTAAGTGTGTGAGGCTCATTATGGGCGGGGTCCCATGAGGTGGAATCTGAAGTGAGGTGAGGTAGGGTTCTGTGCTGGCATGGCATGGTTCCACCATGAGGTGGAAAATGAAGGAGGGGGCACCTGCCAGGTCTTGGAGTGATACTAAGGGACTTAATTCTAAAGGCAAGGGAAGCCACTGGGGCCATTTCAGCAGAGAGGCGCTGGGCTCTGGTTTCCCCAAACCAGAGGTATTTCTCCCAGGGATCAACCCAGAGGAGTCATAGGAGGGGACTGGGGCCTGAGCCAGGGTCTATGCTGTGTCTTCTAGGTGCCAGGTGTTATACTCGCCACTTGTCCCCACAACAGCAATGAAGGATAGCTAGTATCTCCATTCCCGATTTAGAAAGAGGAAACAGGCTCAGGAATCTGAAAGGTAAATTCAAGTTCACCCAAGAGCATAAGTGTTGGAACAGGATGGGATCCCATGTCCATGTGGGTCCAAGCCTCTAGATGCAGTCACCACCTCACACTGACCAGAACAGTGCAAGTGGTAGACTGAGCAGGGCCTTCAAGCTCAAACCCCAGCTCTGTCCTTTCTGCAATTCACTTCCCTTCTCTGATCTCGGGTAGGGGAGGCCGGGGGCCAGGGAGCCAGCCAGGAACTAGGACGATGAGGTGACAGAAGGCAGAACTTGGTGGGCAGGTGAGAGGCTACGAGTGGTAGTGGGGAAGAGACACCAAAGGATGAGGAGGGGCCTTCATCACAGAGGCAGAGCTCTGTCCCTAGTGGGCACACACCCGTGCTTGACAGAGGGTGGTGGAGGTTTCTGGGTCTTCCTGTGATGAGGAGCAGAGACCCATTTTCTGTTGCCCTGGTGTATTCGTCACAGCACCCAGGATGCCCCACCCCAAGTGGAGGGAAGGAACACCGCCATCTCTGCCAAAGCTGCCTGTGTCTTCTTCCGTCTTCCCTCTCCTCCTAGTGTGGGATTCACTGCATCGCCCTGGGGCTCCCTCCCCATGCACATGCCACAGCCATGCACACACACAGAGCAGGGCCACAGACACACACCACACCCACGCACACACACGTAGCAGAGCAACACACGCACACACCACAGCCTTGCACACACACACCAATCCATGTGTACACACAGACATAGCAGTCATGTACACAAACACAATATAGCCATGTACACATACCCATGTGCACACACCCATGCACATAATCATGCTACAACCATACACACACAATGACCCTGCACACACATGCAAACACATATACCACATCCATGCACTCTTGTGCAAACACACCTCACTCATGCACACTTCCCACACACACCACAGCCATACACATATACACTCAACACACACACGCACACACACACACACACACACACACACAGACTGTCACAGCCTTGGGGAAAACTGCAGAAAGGAAAGGTATGAAAAGGAGGGTGGATTCCACCCATCACAAGCCCAGGCCCTGGGCTCTGAGTGGTTTTGGTTTGGGGCGGAGGGTCACTTGAAAGAAGCCACAGATTTGCCATCCCAGGGCCTGTGCACCTGGGTCCCAAAGGATCCCTGGAAACCCACTGAGTTCTGTCTGTCTGGGGAGAGCGGGGGGTGGGGGCTGGGGTGGGGGCCTTCAGAAAGCTGGTCTCCGCCCCTCCTCTGCTCTCTGGGCTGTGGACTGTGGGAAGATTAAGTGAGAAGGTGAATGTGAAGCACTTGGTAAACTGTAACCAGCGCTATGCAAATGTTAGCAGCTCAAACGGACGGAGAGCCAGCCAGGATGCAGGCAGGGAGCCCTACTGACCTGGAGCCGCCCAAGGCCCCAGCTGGTGGGGCTGGAGAGTGGCGGAAGTCGCTGAAGCCTTGTCATCCGCACTGTGGGGATGGCGATGCCACCTGGGGTTAGAGGAGGTAACCCTGTGAGATCCTTCAGCTGCCCCGATGCCAAGCCTGGACTTCACATCCTTCTCATTTCTTCGCAAAGGCCTTCGTGTCGACTAGAGCCCATTTCTTACGACATCCTTGGCATGTACTCACAGCTCACTCCATAAAGCTCAGGCTCCTTCCTTCACTCGCTTCTTTGGAACACCTCCTTCTCAAAGCTATATCCCTTTTAAATCTGAGGATCTGTCATCTTTGACACCCAAAGTACCTGAGAACTTTCATACATATGCACAGGAGTCACAGGAGACAACTATTCCCATGCAGATGGCTGGGCCCTCGTGGGGAGGTGGCAGTTCGGTGGGTCCAGAACGAAAGGCCCAGGCATCTGCATTCTGAGCAGGTATCCCTCCTTCCTTCCTCTACCGTCTGCCTCTGCTCCCTTGGTTTTCATGCAAATGAGGTGGGAATTTCCTTGAGATGCCACCCAGCTCCTTCCTGCCTATCCCTCAGGGCAGGTGGGACAGAGAAGGCTAGAAGGCAGAGTGCCCCTGGAGGAGACAGGAGAAGCTGAGAACCTGGAAGAAAGCAGGCAGGGCTGCAGCTGGCCTGAGACTGGAAGAGTCCCTGAGACTCTTCAGGGAGCTGGAGACTGAGACGGGAGAGGCTGGGGAATGACTACAGCAGTAACCGAGCTTCGGCTACTGCTGCTGTGGAGCTACAGAGTGATTCGTATTGTTCAAATTATCTTTAAAACTTTTCATTTGAATCTGTTTAATAAGAGAAGGCTTACCCTAAGGAAGAGGTATTTTTTTTAATGTGACTTGGGAGCTGAATTGGAAAGAACGTTGCAACAAAGATATTAAAAAGGGGATTAAAACAAACCACTGGTGGCCCATCTCTGCGGGCTCCCACAACCTGCGACACAGTTCCTGAAACCATAAAATTAAATTAAAAAGGGGGACACGGGACATGGGACGTTAATCATGATTCATCTTCCCTCTGCTGCTCATGGCTCCTGGTGCTAAGCAGACGTGGAAGGGCTATCCTGATGGGCTCCTGGTGTCCAGGAAGGAGCTCAGGTCTTGAAGCCTCAGGGGCTTTCTATCTCTGCTTTGCCCACTCCTAGCATAGCAGGACGACACTGGGCAAGTTGCCTGGACTCTGAGCCTCAGCTTCCTCATCTGTGAAACGGGAGTAATATTGGACCATCTACCGGGAAGGGTTGCTAAGACAATGAGATACACAGAAAATTAAAATATAGAGCCTGGCATATATGAGTTGTTCAAGAAAACATTAGTTCCTCTCTCTGCAGCCTAAGGTAAAGGAGGGAAAGACCCTGCAGTGCCTTGCCTTATTGATATTCTGTCCTTGGGTCACTCAATGCTTCCTCTGATGACTGTGACCCATTGCTTAGATCCTGGCCACCTCTGGGCTTCACGCTTCTTGCAGTGGCATTTTTATGGTTCATCTATCATTCACTTCCTCATTCATTCATACACACTGCAGAGCAGCCACCAAGTGCCAGGAACATAGCTGGGCACTGGGAAGACAAAGATGAGTAAGACACAGTCCTTGCCCTTAAGGAGCCATGGTCAAGTGGGGGAGGAAGAATTGTTGCCACAAAGCAGAGTACAATATGTGCCTATGATCAGAAATCTCATGCCAGTACCACGCCGACACATCCCATCGGGATGTTGTGGTATCCTCCCCTTTGGCCAATGGTCAACACAAGAGCTGACCCTGAACCAACTTTCCCATTCCATCACCCTCATATAAAAGCCACGTGGTCCTTAGAGCTAAGGAAGCATTGGTATCTCCTGATGATCACTCCTGCTTTCCCTTATTAGATGATATAAGTTATAGAAACCAACTGCTACGTTCCTACTATTTGTTCTGGCTGCCAAGAATCCCAAAGCAAAGTGCTAGCCTCAGTTGAACAATTTCCGTTAGTGGAGGTTTTCTAGTCTATGTCTCCTCTCGCCATACCTTTCTTGATTACTTAATGCCTGTTATTTTATCCTTGATCAGAAGAATAATGGTGATGATGATGATGGAAAATAACTTGGGAGCCCTTATCTTATGCCAGGTGCTGTGTAAGCTTTGCATGCGCTCCTTCATTAACCTCCAAAATAATCTTTTAAGGTGGTTGGTCACCAAGGCATTTTCCATTTTTCAGAATGAGGAAAACGGGGCACAGAAAGTGTGAGCAACTTGGTTACGGCCAGGAAGTGTGCAGGGATTCCAACCCACTTGTTGCCTTATTTTGTTTTCTGAGCCACCTTTAAACTCTGAGGAAAAAGAGAAGGCATAACACATTATTTGAATTAAAGGAAGAACATGGAAGGGGGTGGAAGAAAAAATGTTGAACGGGTGAGCGGTGGAAAATTCAGAGGATGACATACTTATTCTAGGTTTTTAAGGATGGATAGGATTTCAACAGACAGAGATATGGAAGGAAGGCATTCCTGGTAGTGGAATGATCTGAGCAAGAGCAAGAAGATGTGTGGCTCATTTTGGTTTACAGAGAGTTTGGAGAAGAACAGCAGAACATGCATCTGGACTTGCAGGCAGGGCCAACACAAAGATCGTTGAAGACCAGGTCAAGGGGTTCAGAAGACAATGTGGGGAGTCTGGAAGATTCCTAAGCAGCACTGTTAATATGCTTCAGGAATATGAGGAGGTGGAGGGATGACATCCAGGAAGGAAAGGAAGCAAGATAAGAAACAGACACAGCAAGATAAGATGTTCTGAAAATGGCAGAAGAGAGACCAGCAGGGAGGCAAGGAGTCAAAGACCATCATGAAGATGACTAGAAGAGGGAAGGGTTGGGCCTTGCACCTCTGTCTGTCGTTTCGTGCACTAATTCCTTTGACAACCAAGATGAGGGGGGTGTCCGCGTGACTAGGGTCATAGCAGTGGCTGAGGCCCAGGCCCAGGAAGCTTAAGGGAGGGAGATTCTTAAGTGTCCAGGAGAAAAGGATTCTAACCTGGGGCCCAGGGAGTCTTTGACCCTTGCAAAATATGAAGGATATAAGGACATATTTTTTGAACATTTTTTAAATGTTTATTTATTTTTGAGAGAGAGAGAGAGAAGGGGAGGGGTAGACAGAGAGGGAGACACAATCTGAAGCAGGCTCCAAGCTCTGAGTTGTCAGCACAGAGTGTGACGTGGGGCTCGAACCCACGAACTGTGAGATCATGACCTGAACCAAAGTCGGACGCTTCACTGACTGAGCCACCCAGGTGCCCCTTTAAAAAAAATTTTTTTTTCAATGTTTATTTATTTTTGAGAGAGACAGACAGAACGTGAGCAGGGGAGGGGCAGAGACAGAGAGGGAGTATTTCTGCTTTTTAAATATTTAAACAGATTCCTTTCTTGTATGTAGACTTCTCTTCCTTCTTGGGTCTGGCTCAGAGTGACACCCATGAAGGCCTGACTCTGGACACCGAGTTCTGTCTGACTTGGGGAGGTGGGAAGTTTCTGGAGTCCTCCTGAGGGCCGGAAAGCAGCCAGAGAAGTGAACCACACCCAGCAAGTTCCAGGCCACCTCTCTGCTCTCCTCCACCCATTCCCCCACAGGATACGCCCTCCCCAGGGAGCTTCCTATCCTTCCCAGCGCCTGCAGGATGCTTTCTGTAGGCTGCTCCCTCTTTCTTCTCAGCTCAGGAGACACTACCATGGAGCCCCTTGCGGTGACAATCCTGCCATCCTCTGCCCCCTGGGGGCTGTCTCTCCATCCTTCATCACACTCACAGTGCAGGGGTCTTGACCTTCCTTCCAGCTCACCTCCCACAGCCTCCTCCAGGAAGCTTCCCCCAAGCCATGTGCTTCCCCGCCACTGGTACTTCATCAGCACATTAACTGTAATACGCTGTGATCTGCATTCCTCAAGACACCGAAGGTCTGTGAAGTTCAGTCCCCATCTTTCCCACCACTGTATTTGCTTTCACACTTTATCAGGCATGCAGTAAGTGCACAATAAATGCTATTGAATGTCCTTGCTGTCAGAAGAATCTGGGTCCCTTGCAGCCACCAGAGTGGGAGCTGTTTGAGAGCAGGGCTCCTGTCCTACTTATCTCTATTCCCGTGGGACTCAGCACCAGGCCTGGCCCTGAGAAGGCGGCTGTGAGTGTTTGCAGAATAAGTCTGCAAACGAAGGAATGAACAATGGAGTCACAGCAAATTCAAAACTCCACTGCGAGGCTGTGAAGTTTCAGTAACGAGGGGAATGAGTGAATAAGTCATCCTAGAATATGAGTCAGTAGTGGCTTGCCACGATTCTCTGAGCCCAAGTTTCAGTCTAATTAAAAGATAACTGAGTAAGATTCTGGAGTTTAATGAACACTAGACAGAGTTTATTGATTTCTGCCCGAAAGCCTGTGTCTCCTGTTTCTTCCCCGCCTTAGTAAATGGCACACCATCCAATCAGTGGCTCAGGCCGAGAACCGCAGGTTAGCCTGGTCATCTCTGTTTGAGTGTCCCCAAACCACCAGCGTGTCTGGTGGCTTCTTAGAACACACGCTGACTTGCCTGCTTTTTCCATCTCTGCTGCACTCACTCTGATCCAGCCACCACCGCCGTGGTGCCTCACCTCAACTACTGTGGCATCTTTCCAAGGTCTTCCTACCTCCTCTCTCAGGCGCACATACCCTCTCCACACAGCAGCTGGAGAGTTCTTTAAAAACAAGTGAATCTGCTTATGCTACACCCCTTCCTAAAATCCTCCAAGCGTGTGCCATTACATGGAGAATCAAATCCAAACTCACTACAGGGATCCCCCAAGCCACCTACACCTCTGCTATCACCTTGTCCCATGTCCCATCATACACCTGCCTCTCTCCATGCTCACCCCCACATTGACTCTTCTTTGTAGCTGCTCTCTGCTCTACCATCTGCCTGAATGCCCTTTCCTGGGTTCCACCTGACTGGCTCCTTCTTTGGATCCAGGTTTTAGATCACATGACCATCTCTCCTCGGAGAGCTCTTCTCCAACTGCTGTCTAACACCAAGGGTGTTTTCCCTTGACTTGGTTTTATTTCCATCAGAGCGCTCTTCGCTATCTGAAATTATTGTATGTGTTCATTTTTATGTGTTTGCTTTCCTCCCCCTAGAACACCAGTCCTTTTCACATGCTGAAACTACCATAGTCTTTAATTTTTTGTTTTCTGTTTCTGTCCCTACTTGAATGTAAGCTGCAGGAAGGAGAGCCCTATCCAATTCCTGGTTCTGTCCTGCTAGCACAACAAACAATATTTGTTGAATTAGTAATTGAATGAATGAGTGAACGAACTTTAAATGTGTCCACAGAATGAAGCTGGCTCTTAGATAAAAGTAAATGTGGCATTAATCACCATTACCACAAATACAGAATAGAAACAGGGAAGATCCAATCTGCACAAACTGGATCATACCTGAATTACTGTACTTGGTTCTGGCCCCCGCACTACCACGAGGACAGGCAGTTCAGGCAGGAAACTGACCAAGTTGGCACACGAGGGGAAACTTAGAAGACCAGAGATAATCAACTGTAGAAACAAGAAATCCTAGGAGGAATAGTGTTGCCATCTTTCAATATCTAAAGAGCTATTGAAGGAAAGAGGGGATTGATTTAGTTTACAGCCCTAAAGGTAGAATCCAGATCTATAGGTATTAGTTTGATACAGACAGATTTGGTATAGAAGAAAATGGTCTTTTGACAGCCAGCTTTCATAGCAAGGGAAGGGGCTACCTTACAAAATGGTGAGCTTTCCATCTAAGAAAGCGTACCCGCGGTTAACCAGTTGGCAAGGACGTTGAGGAAGATATTCAAACAGCAGAAGATGGCCTCCAATATCCCTTTCAAACTTGAGTTGTCTGGAGTTTTATGACATACAGGTATTGGTCAAGAAAAACAATTCTGGCTAACAAGAGTTCTAGAACTTCCTTCTCTAGCCATCCTGATGGCAAAAAAGTATCACCAAAACCAGGTCTACAAATTAAGCAGCAGGAGCATTAGCTGAGAGGTATCTCATGGGCTTGTCACCATCTCAGAAACACACGGTACAGCTCACTGAACTTGAAATCTGTTGTCTATGTGTGACCATTCAGAACACCCGGCTGCCAAATATTGTAATGGTCCAAAAAGATGCTTCCTTTTCCAGGGGAACACAGCCTACACTATCTATCGCACAGTAGCTAAGAATGAACCTGGGTTTGCTTTCTGAAACTCCACCGTTTCCTAACTGTAGGGCCTTGGGCAGAGAAATGAAACCCTCCAACATGTGACCTCATCTATAAAAAGGATTTCATCTAAAAAGCGGGGAGGGAGGAATTGACACAAGAATGGAGCAATCGTGATAATTAATGAGGCTCTGTGACAGACAGACACACAGACATTCACCATGCTGTTCTATTTTATGCATGGGAATAGCTGCAAAATAAAAAGTGAAAAGAGGGGGAGTTTGAAATAGTATCAACCTCATGTAATAATTGCAGGGCTTAAAGAAATCATCATCATCATTATTATTAGAAGGAATTTTTACAAATCCTAGTTATTACCATTATTACTGGGAATGTTTAAATATCCCATTTAATCATCCCAACAGCCCTCTGAAACAGCGGTAATCATCTCCATTTGGCAGATGAGGAAACTAAAGCCCGTATAAGTTAAACAAATCCCACAGCTGGTACAGGGCTGCAACGCGAGCTGAAACCCAGTATCCGACTCCACCATCACAGCTGCCTTGATGTCAAGAATAGCTCCTCGTGTTCTACTTGGTAGAGATCTACGCAGTTATGACATCGCTTATTCATCTAAGGCAGTGGTTTCCCAGCTCGGTTCTCAGCAGAGCCTGTTTTTGTTTTTGTTTTTTTCCCCCAAATGCAGCTTTTACTCAGGACTCCAGGAAGCAAATTCCAACAAAGCCAAACAGCCCTGGCTGAAGTGGGGATGGGGGCCCAGCAACCAGGCCTCTTGATTCGAGGGTGGTCCCTGAAGCACCCTAGGGTCTATGAGCATAGTGTGAAAACCCCACATTGGAGCCTGCAACAGCAACAAACCCCCTAAACTCTGAGAATTATATTTAAGGACAGCCTCCTTTGCATAATGCAGCTTTGGGTTTCCTGTCTCCACCACATGTGATCCTCATTATCAACTCTTGAGGTGGACAAGGCAGGGCATATCACCCTTAATTTGCAGATGAAAAAATCAAGGCCAAACGGAGTTTAGCAACTGGCCAAAGGTGCACCAGTTCACTTTTTAGCCAAGAGCAGACTGGAAGTAGAGTCTGTCTCCATTAACTCAGTGTGACCTGGCACAGAGGGTGCCATCTACTGGAAATTGCCACTGACCTTTGGTCCACAAAGTGGACAATCAGCTTCTTGGCCACTGAGAGCTAAGCACAGCCACAGGGGCCCCCTGCCAAGGCCCTGTCCCAGAGCAGATGGCCATAGGCAGGGGAGAGGGGCTCATTGCCACTGGAGGGCTGGAGAGCAGGATTTTGGCAGTAGACAGGCCATTCCCATCCCAGCCATGTCATGCTGAGCACAGGGCACAGTACTTAATAATAGCTAAAGAGCCTTCCACCTTCACCTCCAGCCTAAAAGGGGATAGCAGGAAGGCACACCTGGGTAGTGGTTAGACTTCACCTTTCTTCCTAGCTCTTTCATAGAAATCCCTGAAACCCGACACATTTGATAATTGCCTAAATTATCCCCCACTCTGGCATCTCTGAGCTGAAGGGGAGCATGTGTTGGAACAGGCGACACTTAATTATCACTTAGTCTTTAATTAGCGCTTAATTATTAACACTTAATCCATCTGTAAAATGGGGACACTAATACCTGCCTCATAGGGACTCTGTCTGGGAGGATTAATTAATGTTTGCAGCCCACTTTGAAGACGCCAAACACTGAACAAGGGCTCAGCATTGGCATTAATGATCATGGTGGTTTCCTTGCTCTTCCTAATGAGCTGTCTTGTCTTCCTCTCCTTGCAAATATCCATCCCCAACGATATCTGCCTGACTCTGCCCTGGTGGAGAAACATTTAGCTCTGTGTTTCCCAGACACAGGATTTCCCATCCAGGAAAAGGGCTATTTACAGCCATCTTCCCGCACTTTAATTTTCTATTATGTCCTCTGAATATGTCAATGCCTTCCCAGTAAATATTTTGATGTGCGCTCTTGCGGCGGCTTCTGTGGAGGCTGAATGGGACAGCTGCTCCCTGTATTAGGGAATTCCAGATGTGGTTTTAAACCACTAGATTCTTCCGTGCCAATGCCAAGCCTTTGGGGGGTGAGAAGGGAAAGTATTACCCAGTTGCTTCCAGGCAAAGCCACGGGCATCTAACCTTCAGCACCGGCCAAGGTGGGTTTTCCTTGTGCAAAATGAAAAATGTCCCCTTAGAGGACTGATACAGACACAACAGAAATACAGCCGTTGACTGGCCCTGCACCCAGGTAACTCCAGGACCCAGTCACCTCCCTTATAAAGCTTGGACAAAGGACCACAACAGATGCAGGAAAAGTATACAGCCTTTACAGTTTAACCAGACTGAACTATGGGCCAGAACATTCCCCGAGAAGGTCCCACTTCTGCTCCTCCCTCCTCCCTTGGCACCAGTCACATAGGGGAACACTCACTCTTCTTGGAAGCTGAGCCCGTTGTCTCTTGGAGTCCCAGCCATGGGGTCAGAGAGCTGGTCCTTTGAGGTCCCGGGCTGCAAAGCCTCAGGCAGGCCTTGAACTCTCTTCCAGATTTCGTGGCAAGTCTTGTCCAGGCTGTCTTGGGGTGTGTCCTGGTGGACCCAGATGTATCTGGGGAATGGGCCCAGGGCAGAGGGGCGCTTGGCCACCAGGCCAGAGGATGAAGGGAGCCCATTCCCACTGGCCATCCTCCTCCTCTCTTTCTGGAAGCTCCTTTGTCCACCCAGGGCTCGAAGACAGGGGGACCATCCACCACGGCCCCTCATTCACCGGAAGGGGAAACGTGGATGGGCAGAAGCAGGTCAGTTCTGTCTGTCTGGTCCTCCAGTAAGGTGACTATGTTCAGAGGTCTTCGACTTGTGTGTGAGTGGTGGCTGGAGGGCAATTTTGTTTTGGGGAGGGGAGCTTATTTTGATTTGTTTTGATTTGTTCTTTCCTGACTTTTGCCCCCCTCCCCCTTTCCCTTAGAAGAAAATATTTGAAAGTCAACAAAAACCAGTAGCTTAGTAACCGTGGAATCCCCCTGAGCTCAGGAACCGGGCGCCTGGGCGGGCAGAATGACATCTGGGAACAGTTGGAGGGGGAGGGCGGGCTCTCCCCACAGTCCCTGGCACACCCCCGTCGCGACGTGCCCGTGACACCTTGCGGAGCCTGCGTCTCAGCCCATTCTCACCCGCTAAGACGCGCGGATGGCTGGGCGAGGGCCCGGCACTGAGCACCTTGCTAGGAGACGTGGGGGCGTGGGGCCGGCATCAGGTACTCAGTGGGGCCTTCCCAGGGAACCCCGCGCACCCCGAGAGCCCAACAGCCCGCCCAGCCCCGCCTGGCTCGGCCCCCTGCCCGCCCCCAATCCCCTTTGCCAGAGCCGCTCAGCCGGCCGCCTTGGGCAGGAAGACCTCCGGGAGTGCGCCCGCCCCGGCGCCCCCAGCAGACACCTGCCGCGCCCCCAGCGCTGGGCTGCGCTCAGCCTGGACCCGCCAGGGTCCCCACGCCTCAGCTGGGCGCTGTCTCGGTGGGCCGCACCGGACGCAGCAGTTCCGGCCTATTTGAGTGTCGGTGGCTCCCACACCCTCCCAGTCCAGCGCCGGAATTCCTCTGTTGGTTTCAAACGCAACGGCTCGGTGCGCGGGCCGCCCCGGGTTCGGTGCCCAATGCCCCACGGCGGGGTGGGGGTGGGGGCCCGGAGGACCCCAGAGCCCTTGCTCCTGTTGGAGGTCTAGGGCGCCGCAACCCCGCCTGGCCCCACCACTACGTGTGATATCTTCGCGCCTGCCTGGGCCCCTGGCCCTGTATCGCCTGATTTTACCCCAACTGCCACTATGTTGGGGGCTTACCGTGTGCCAAGCGCTGAGCTTTCTGTGACATATTCAAACTAACAAGCTTGTGCCGCGGTTCAGGAAACCCAGTCTCCGGAGTCAGAAAGGGGTGTGTCCAAGGCCCTCTTTCTAGTGGATTCAAACACAGCACCCCCCCTTCCTCTTTCTGTAAAATGGTGTTGATACATTATTATGGAAACCACATTTCTGACACATAGTAGGTACTCAGTAAATATGTACCAGATGAATTAATGGTATACCCTATGTAAAGCACCTGGTGATTCAGCAGGCCCTACACACATTCCTGCTGTTTGGAGAAGACCCAAGTTCCTGGAGATGTTGACTCTCAATTTTGAAATCCGAGCTTCATTCTCCTTTGATTTTCATTATAAAATTGAAGATGTGCTCCTTTGGGGAAAATTCTGAGGATCTAGACTGAATAAAATTATAGTTAAGAATGTAGAAAACCTTTTAAGATAGTGTATTTAAAGGAAAAGTGATCATTTCTGATGAAATATTAATAGTTCTGAAAATGTCACTCAGTGTTTGTGCTGCTTAGCATTTGGTTGGCTAACACTTATGCTTAGAGCAGTATGCCAACAGCCCAGCACTGCCCAGGCCACAGGATTCTGGAAAGTTAGCCAGCTCACTCACTCCTGTTCTTTCTCCCCTTCAGCAGGAGACTAGGCAACAGGGACTAAATTGGAAAGGATTGCAAAAAATAAATAAATAAATAAATAAATAAATAAACAAATATAAAAATAAATAAATAAATAAATAAAATGCAGCAGAGACAGGGAATAAAGATAACATGTTTCTTGGAGCACAGAATCTTTCTAGAAGATTCTGCAAAGGATGCCTGGGTGGCTCAGTCAGTTAAGCATCCAACTTCAGCTCAGGGCATGATCTCGCAGTTTGTGAGTCTGAGCCCAATGTAGGGCTCTGTGCTGACATCTCAGAGCCTAGAGCCTGCTTCAGATTCTGCGTCTCTTTCTCTCCCTCTGCCCCTCCCCCGCTTGTGCTAGCTCTTTCTCTCTCTCTGAGAAATAATAAATGAATAAACATAATAAAAATAGAAGATTCGGCAAAAAACATAAGTGCAATAATTAGAAATAGTGTAAAACTATGTCCAATATGGTAGCCACTTGCCACATATGGCTATTTTAAAATTCTATTTTAGCGTAAATTAAGTTAAAATTGTAGCTCCTTAGTTCGATCAGCCACATTTCAAGTGCCATATGGGGCTTTGGGGCTACCATTTTGGACAGCACAGAGAACATATTCTTTGTCCTAAAACACATGGACTCTAGAACCAGACTATCTGGATTCAAATTCTGAGTTCATGTGTTCTGGCAATGGAGGCACTCTGTGCCTTGGTGTATTTGTTCTCTAGGGCTGCCATAACAGAGTATGACAGAATGGGTGGCTGAAACAATAGAAATTTATCTCTTCACAGTTCTGGAGGCTAGAAGTCCAAGATCAAGGTGTAGAGAGGGCTGGTTCCCTCTGAGGCCTCTCTCATGGGCTCATGGATGGCTGTCTTCTCCCTGTGTCTTCATATGGTCTTCCCTCTGTGCATGTCTATGTCGTCCCCTTCTTATAAGGACACCAGTCATATTGGAGTAGAGCCCACACTAATGATCTCATTTTACCTTTACCACTCTTTGAAGGTTCTATTTCCACTTACAGTCATATGGTATCTGAGGTACTGAGGGTTAGGACTTGAACATATGAATTTGCAGGGATACCATGTAGCTCACAAAACTTGGTCTCATCTATAAAATGGGATGATAAAGAACACCCGCTCTGTAGAATTGTAGATATACCATTACTAATAACTATTTAACACATGGAAAGTCCCTACAATGCCTGGCACATAGGAGGCCCATAAAAGTGCTGTATGCTATTCGTTCCTTTGTTGATTACATTGAAATGTGTGCTACTGAAGTTTCTAAATAACAGCTTCTGTGCTATGTGTAGCGATGGAGGACTTTAGCTGTATTGGGAAAATTGCTCTGTGATGGAGGGACAGACTCAAATCATCAACTAAGCCTTTCTAGGCTTGGTTCATTTTTGAGCACCTGTCATGGGCCAAGATTGTGCAAGGCGCAGAGCTAGGAAATGAATAAGATCTCTTTCTAGCTTAGACATTGTTACAGGCAAGTGTAGGGAGCCAAGTGTTCCGTAAGTGCTTGGTACACAGCAGATGTGGGGAAAACTGAGCTTATTCCAGTCTCGTTCAATACAGGTAGCTGTGTTTCTCCAGTACGTATAGATCTATGGGCCCAGCACAGGAAATGGTGTCCATCTCCATTGGACACTTCACTTCAAACTCTGGAAAAGGGCAGGGACCAGGCCTCTCTTCAGCACCTTGAACAGTGGGTTCAATTTGTTTGGGCAAATTCTTCAATTGCCTGTTACCGCCTTTATTATCCTGAGCAGGTGGTTTAACCTCTATATATCTCAGTTTGCTCATCTGTGAAACAGGGATAATACAATACTGACCTCATAGAGTTGCTTTGTGACAGCTGAGATAATAATGCAGGTACACAGCTTAGAACAGGTACCCAGTGAATATTAAGCTATCATTATTTAGGATTCAGAGATTCTTGCTTTTCTGTTTATAAGCAGGAAAGCCTCGGGAAGCAGCAAATCTTCCTCCCGAGTCTCTGGCCCAAACCTTTGCTCGCCCAGCTTCCATCACTGACACTAACACAGCCAGGATGGCCAGGATCCAGGTTGGGCATGGCCTGTGCTCTGTGAAGACCTTCATAGGTGCAAAACCAGCTTCCTCCAACAGGCCCTATCCCTCATCTAACATATGTATATATGTATATATTTTTTAAATTTTTTAATGTTTTATTTATTTTTGGGACAGAGAGAGACAGAGCCTGAGAAGGGGAGGGGCAGAGAAACAGGGAGATACAGAATCCGAAGCAGGCTCCAGGCTCTGAGCTGTCTGCACAGAGCCAGACATGGGGCTGGAACCCATGAACTTGAGATGGTGACCTGAGCCTAAGTCGGAGGCTTAACTGACTGAGCCACCCAGGCGGCCCTCATCTAAAATATTTTAAACACACCCACCTCTCACCACAAATATAGCTTTTTGGCTGTAAAATAAATTTGAAAGGCTTTTTGCCATTTTGCTTTTGAAAATTTTTGGCCATGAGTAGTTTATTTCATTTATGGCCAGCTGTGATTTCTTACCCATTTCGGTGCCCACCTGGGAAGTCTTGCACAGTGAGAGAAGTCCAACCTCAAATTGTTATCAAATGAAATGAAATTTTTATGACTACTGAATTCAACAGTTAATGAAGTTGACATAATGTTACATTTTGCATTTAATTAAATATTTACTGATTTTAATGTTGTAGTTTTCTACTTGGTATTGTGGAGCTAATAAAAACATTTTTAGGCTTCAAATTTTCTTGTAGGCTCTAAAAACCCACAGAGAAATCCCCTGTGTTACCAGGCCAATGATGCCCTAATGGGTCAAGCTGCCCAGAGCAGAACCCATGCATAGGGAGCTCCCAGAGAAATCTGAAGGACAAACCATCAGAACTGGACGAAGAGGAAGGTGTAGCTATGTGTCACAGGAATAGGTGTCCCCTGGATATTGTCCCAGCCACTGAACCCAGCCACAGAGCAGCCAGTCATTTCTAGGACTTTGAAAAGGACACCAGAATGCTCTAGAAGCAATGCTATGACCCTGTGACTTCTCTCTCTCGGCAACATCATCAGTAATTCTCACCATTGTCCAGGGGATATCAGCCCTTATTCTTGCCTCCCTTCCTTGCCCACATGTGAGGAGACTGTTGAGAGCTTAGGCTGTGGTAGCCAACACACTTGAATTTGAATTCCTGCTTTGCTACTTCCTATGGAGTGGCTTTACACGTGCTTAACTTCTCTGGCATTTTATCTTTCATCTGCAACATGGTGGTTAAAAGAACAGAAAGTTCAGAGAGGGAGAGGTTCAAATAGGAAAACGCAAAGTTTCTCGGCACAGTGCCAGGCTCACAGTGTGCCCACAATAACAGATACTGATTAATGTTATTATCAGCTATTAAAGTAAAAACAGTAGCTTACGGGATCTCCATTTAAAGTCAGGGACAAGGAAGGCCATAGTTGATGGAGGCAAAGAATACACCTTGGCAGTGGGGGCAAAGTAAGGTAGCAAAAAAGTCAGAATGCATTTGACCTTTCACTTTCTGTTCTGGCTTTCCCACCAGCCTCATCGTGACGGGTGCTCCAGGAATTCTGGAAAGGCTTTATGTGGGATCCTTCTCAACTAGAAGCTTGGTGTTCTGCCCTTCCTTTCATAACTTCCGGGCCAGGATACTGGTCACCAATATGCATTCATTTAAGATTTATACTAGTTGAGTGCTGAGATGATTTGAGGCAGCTTTCAGATTAAAAAATAAAAATTATAGCATTGAAGAATAAAGCAAGAACTGACTCCATCTAAAGAACCCAGAAAGAGTTGCTACTCTCAGGCACCTGAATTGGTCAGAACACACGGAGGTAATAAGGTAATAAAACTGAGTATCCTTATTTGTCAGCTAAAGCAAAAATGGAAACACGTCGGAAGGCAGAGTTTTTATTTTCTGACAGCAGAAAATACACATCTTCATCTGTGGAGACAAAATGTTTCCTGGAAATAACCCCAAGCATGAATTTATCATGAGTCCTTGTATAAAGGACACTGAGTGACATAGTGGGCAATATATTCAATTCTGTTTTCATAAAGACAGAAATGCCATTAAGTTGGTCACTTTCTCACATCAGGGTTCTCTGAAGACATAGAGTATAACATTAAATCATAACTCAGAGAAGGCATTTCTTGGAGGAACTCAGATAATGAAGTCTGGGGGAGACACCTTTGGGTCCATTCCACAAACATTACTGAGCACCTAGTCAAGCATCCATCCATCCATCCATCCATCCATCCATCCATCCATCCAGAAAAGCTCTACTAAATGCCTACCATGTACCAAGCACTCTAAGTGGCACTGGTGAAGATTGCTTGCAAGAGCTGACACCTGGACTAAGTTCTGAAGGACAAACAGGAGGGCGCCAGCCACAGCAGGAGGAGCAGAGCATTCCAGGCAGAGGGAGCAGCCTGCACAAAGGCCCAAGGCGATGGAGAGAGAGAAAGCATGCTCATCTCAGGAGCATAAGGGCCTACAAATGGCTAGAGCATGGGTGGGTGGGTGCGGGGAGCAGGGAGACGGGGCTGGATGAGCAGGCAGGGGCAGGTAATGGAAGCCCCTGTTTGGACAATCTATCAGGGAGCTAGGACATCACTCTGTAGGTCATGGGGAAATGTCCTGGGAAGGTGTGGGAGCTGTGAATCAGGGTAGTGGTTTTTTTTTTTTTTTAATTTTATTATTATTATTTTTTAATATTTTTATTTATTCATAGGAGAGAGAGAGAGAGCGTGAGCAGGGAAGGGTCAGAGAGAGAGGGAGACACAGACTCTGAAATAGGCTCCAGGCCCTGAGCTGGCTGTCAGCACAGAGCCCGACGCGGGGCTCGAACCCACAAACCGCGAGATCATGACCCAAGCGAAAGTCGGACGCTTAACTGACTAAGCCACCCAGGCGCCCCAGGGGTAGTCGTTTTGAAATCACTGGTGGCAAAGAGGAAGCTGTGCTGAATGGGGCAAGAGCAGAGCTGGGGCCTTTGTGATGTGGCTATTGTAAGAAACTGGAAAGAAAGACCGGGAGAGCCCTCACTGGGACCTGGGAGATATTAAGAAGGAAGAATTTAGATAATTTGGGGGCTGCCTGGATGGAGGGGTTGAGAGGGCCTGGGATGAGGTCTCAGGTTTTGGGCTCAGGAGCCCGTGGACATGGAGGCACTGAGCAGCGAGGGGTGTGTGTGTGATGACAGGTTAGAGGCAGGGGGAGTGGAGATGCGAGCAGACTAGGGCACAGTGTCCTGCAGGACATCCACAAGGAGAGGATGACAGACACACTGCAGGTACTAGGGACTCAGACCTTCAGGAGGAGGTTTCTGCCAGAGGCAACTCCCAGTCCAGCAGGGAGCAGGGGGGACAGTGAGAAATTGGACAATTACAGAGCCTAGAGAGTGCAGAAGGGAGAGCTCCTGCCCCTCATGCCCTTCTGCCTGCATCCTGAGCTACAGAAGCCTCACTCTGTCTCCCAGGCAGGCCGCCTCTCACCTGTCTCTCTCCCTGAACTGAGCCAGGAGCCCCCCTCCTTTCCATCACAGGCTGTATCTCTCCCAGAGTAATTAACCCGTGCTTTGTTGTTTAACTCCCTCTTCAATAAACTATCAACCCCCTGAGGGCAGGGACTACTGGCCTTGCCTTATTCTTCTTTGTATTTGTTACCGCAGCACCTAGCAGGGAACCTGGGGTGCAGATTAATGTGTCAGACAAGAGCAAATGAATGAATGAATGAGGAGTAAGCCAATGACTACAGAAAAAAGCACGGAGGGGTGTGTAACGATACTGCTAGCTGCTGTGACATGCTCCCAGTATTTCAGTGACTTAATACTGTTAGCAATCATTTCTCAGGGGCACCTGGGTGGCTCAGTGGGTTGAGCACCTGACTTCAGCTCAGGTCATGACCTCGCAGTTTGTGAGTTTGAGCCCCATGTCAGGCTCTGTGCTAACAGCTCAGAGCCTGGAACCTGCTTGGGATTCTGTGTCTCCCTCTCTCTGCCCTCTCCCCGGCTCACACTCTGTCTCTCTCAAAAATAAAATAACCATTAGAAATTTTTTTTTTAAAGATAATTTCTCAGATAAGGGTGTGTTTCTGGTGTCCCTGTTTGGTGGTGACTTTCCTCCACACAGTGATTTGGGATCCAAGCTTCTTCCAGCTTGTGACTCTGCCATCCCCAAGGGATCCACATACTCTGTACCATCCAGCAGATGGAGAAGGAAGGATAAGAAAGTTTTATGGGGTTAGCCTTGCAGTGGCTCACACCACTTCTGCTTACATTCCTTTGGCTGGAACCTTGTTTCATGACTTCACCCAACTACAAAGGGGACTGGAAAATGTAGCCACTTCTCAGTGACACTTCAGCACTATTGACATTGTTGACTGAGTAATTTCTGGGGGAGGGGGAGAGCCTCCCTGGGCATTGTAGGATGTTTCGCAGCATCCCTGGCCTCTACCCCCTAGATGCTAGTAGTACCCTCCAGTTGTGACAGCCAAAGCAGGTTGCAGACATTGTTAAATGTCCTCTGGGAGGCAATATTGTCCCTGATTGAGAACCATTGCTGTAGGTCATGGAACAGGAAGCATGCATTTTTGAGATCCAGCTAGCTGGCCATGCTGCAAGAGGCACCCAGCAGTGGGGGGGGAGGGGGGAGGCTGTTAGGAAAGGCTCCCTGGGAGAGGGGACACTTGAGCTGAGTGATGGTTAGGACCATTTACTCCACACAGTGAGAGAGGAATGGTACTGCAGTCAGAAGAAACAGCGTGAGTAAAGGCACGGAGGCATGATAGCATATAGCTGATGACAGCCTAGAATTGCCCTTGTCCTGTGCATTATGGCCTCTGACAAACTGAGGAGAATTCTCTCCTCTCATGCCACCGATGTGCATGCTGTCCCTTGCCTTGTATCACAAACAGATTTTTCTACAAGAAATGTCAGAATGTGGTGGCCCCAGCATTTGGTGGCCCTGGAGGAAGGGCTGACTATGGGCCCTTCTCACGTCTCCCTCCTGGATTCTATGGCCCACAGCCTCATCACGCTTTGTTCTAGGCTTTTTCTTCCTCAACCCTTGCTGTCACCTTTCCTTGGAAGCAGATCACTGTCATCTCCACAGTGACAGCCTTGCTCTGGGGAAATACCAGCTTCTGTCTGATCATGCTCATGATTTCAAATCCCCACCCTCCACTCAGACCCCAGGCTTTTCCTTTGAGCCCTTGCCTTTGTAGTTCTTCTCTTCAGTCTTGCTTGCCCCTCAGCCTCCATTTCTGCCCTCACTGTAAATAGTGTATTTGCCCCACCTCCTACCCCTGGACTTCAGAAAGCTCCTTCATTTTCGTCTTAGGTCAGAATGAAAATTTCAGGGCATCAAGTCTACAGCCCCTATTTGAATAGGGCTGAATTCTCCAGCGCATCAGGTCTTGTTTTCTTTCTAAAACGAACTCTGATCTTATCTAGATATTAGGCTTATCTTGGCGAGTCACTATACTGCATTGGGCTTTTTTGCAACCTGATATTGTGGAGTCATCTTGACCCGTGGCTGCCTACCGCTCTGGGGAGAACGGAAGGGGCATATAGGAAGCCAGCCCCCAGGAGCTGGGCTGAGGGGCCACACTTGTCTAGGCAGAGGGCTGTTATCACCTTTTGGACTGCTGCCTCTCCCTTGCCCTGCAAATGTTCCCAAGGCTCCCATCTCTGTCTGCGCCCACATCACTTCAAGCAAAGACTACTGCGGTAAGCTCCTAGCGCACTCCCCTTTTCTGCCATGAACTTCCCATCTCTTCCCTACAAAGTCAGGGTACAGGCCAGACTGTGCCCCTTGGCTTCTACTTCCTAGAAATAAAAGTCCACCTTTCCAGAGTATCTCCTGCTAAAGCAGTCACGCTATACACAGCCTTAACAAATCTCTCTTTAAATATATATTCTGACCATCATGCATTTGCTTTCTCTCCTCCCTCCATCCAAAAAGTCCTCTCCTCCTGTTATGGGCTGAATTGTGTCTCCTTCCCTAAATTCCTATGTTGAAGTCCTAAGCCCCAGGACCTCAGAATGAGGCTATATTTGGAGACACGGTTTAAAGAGGTAATCAAGTTAAAATGAGATTAAGGTGGGCCCTAAGCCAATGACTGGTGTCCTTCTAAGAAGAGGCAAATTTGACACAGACACATATGGAGGGGAGACAATGTGAAGACACAGGGAGAAGGCCCTCTACAAGTCAAGGAGGGAGGACTCAGAAGGATCCAACTTTGTGGACACCTTGAACTCAGACTTCTAGCCTCTAGAACTGTGAGAAAATAAATTTCTGTTGTTTAAGTCACACAGTGTGTGTGGCAACCCTAGCAAACTAATATACCTCTTATTTCCTACTGCCTAAGACCAAAATCCAAACTTCTCACCATCCCCTATGATTCTACATAATCTGGGTCCTGTGCTCCCACCTCCTCCCTCATCTCCTGGGTGTCCCCTCTTCCTCACCTTCATACAGGCCCTCACCCTGTCTCCCCTGTCCCTATCCCTTTTCAGGGGCCTTGCTCATGACCCCTGTACCAAAAACCCCTTTCCACCTCTTTGCATGGCTGTGTTGCTTAATTTAGATCCCACTTTCAAGGTCACCACCTCAGAGAGGTCTTCCCAGACCTCCTATTTGAGTTAATATTCCCCCCATATTCTTTCTCATGGCGTCATGAACTTTTCCTTCATCGCATCCTTAATTTGTAACGTTGTATGTGTTTATTTACTGCCTATCTTCATCAAGCCAGGAACTGTTCACATGGGTGTATATTCATTATCTAGTACAGTGTCCAGCATGTAATCATGCTCAATAAATACTTGTTGAGTAAATCTTCACCTTGCCAAAGTCTCTATCCAGCCCTCAGGGTCCAGCCAAAATCCTACTTCCCTCCTTAAATGAGCCTTTCGATTCTCCAAGTCCAAGACCCGCTTACTCTTGACATGTCTCTGAAACATGTCCCTTGTGTCATAGTGATCACCACTGCCGTGTGTGTAGGGATCCCCCCTGTGCCCCACATCCTCCCCAGCTGGACTACACACTGTGCGTGTCTGCATTGTGCACAGCAGAGGCTGGCACAGGGCCCAGAGCCCAGGAGGCCTTGGTAAAAATGTATATGGACCCAAATAGATCAGAGAGAGGGACAAATGGTGGAGGAAGTAACTGTCCCATTTACAGGGATGAAAAGTGTGCCCCTGCCCTCCACAGCCCCCAAAGAGAAGGATGACAAATATTCCTTTCGCTAGGGAAGGTTTGGGGGCAAACCTCAGCTGTGGGCTGCAGCCACAGAGCAAAATTCTGGGTCTGAGAAGCGGGTAGGGAGAGTCCACTGGCCTGGAGCCCTAGAAGTATAGAGCAGCCCAGACTCTCTTCTGCCCAGCTGTGGGCTGCCGGGGAGGGCTGGGTATCTGCCAGCTCTTCGAACCCCGCGGGCAGGAGAGGGGGAAGGCCCAAGCTTAGAAGCCAGGAGCCCACCCCAGGGGAGGCCCCAGCCAGTAGCCCCCCAAGGCCGCCACCCACTCACCGCAGAGCCAGTCCCTCCCTCCTCCCCAGCGCTGGTGGGAAGGCCGAGGCCAGTCGTGGCTGGCTGAGCCCTCTCTTTCAGGGGCTGGGCTTGGACAATGGGAAGCGAAAAGCCCCCTCCCCGCCGCCCCGGGGACATAAAGCAGGCCTTTCACTGTGGAGTTCTGGCTGCTTCGGTTGGCTCTTGGCACCCAGCGAGGCGGCGTCCGGGAGGGGCGAGAAAGCAAGTGTGTTGGGGGTGGGGATGGGCCGGCGATTCGGAGGAAGCTCGCCGGCCCAGGGCCACCGGGCAGGCTCCCCAGCTGTGGGATGAGCTCATACAGGGAAACCGGAACAACTTGGGGTGGGGGAGGGGGATGGGCATCAAGGAAGCTGGGAGATCGTGGCTACGGGGAGCAAGTTTTTCGTGGGGAGCGAGGACAAGCATCTACTCCTCCGACCCTGCCCATCACCCTCCCCACCTGAAATCGGCAACCTAAAAGCCCTTTCCAGGCTCTTTCCCAGAAATTCCCAAGCCCCGCTGACCGCAGGCCACTGCCCCCTGGGCTCGCAGACACCCGGGCCCGGGCTTGGCCGAAACCCCTAAGCCCGGAGCGCAGCCTCTCCCGATGCCTTAGGCAAAGGGGGTGGGGTGCTCCAAGACTGGTGTCTTTCCGCCGGGTGCGCCAGCGGGGGCTTTCCCCACCCCCCGCTTTGCCCCTCCCGGTCCCTTCCAGCCTCTCCCCCAAGCCCCCCGGCAGCATCCCTTCCTTCTCGCCCAGAGTTTGGCGTAGACAGCGAAGGAGCCATCGTGACTGACGGAGGAGCCTAGGGAAGGCGAGACAGGAACGGCGACCGAGTGGGGGTGGGGACCGACGCTGAGCCCTAGGGGGCAGGCGGCAGCGGCGACGGGGGAGAGGCGGGGGAGCAGCTCTCGCCACCGGGAGAAGCTCACCGGGCTTGGGGCCGTGGCTGGGAAGGACGGGGGAGAAGAAGCTGGGTCCGGCTATTTAATTTTGAGGATAAATTGTACAAGTAACTCTCTCACCGCCCTTCCACCAACCTCACCTGCCCCAGGCACCCCCCCATTCCCTCCCCCACCTCAGCGCACACACGCACTCCTCCCTCCAGCCTGATTTTGTCTTAGGGCAGGGGTAGGACCGCACCGAGCCAAAGGAACGGGTCGCCACCCCCTCCCCTCCAATTCTTAACCCTGGGTGTGCGCACGCACACCCTTCTCCTGGGATGGGGTAGGGGGCTACTGCGAACAGGGCTCCTAAACATCGTCCTCGGCCCCAGATTGTAAGTTCAAAGCCACCACCCATGATTAGCTCGTAAGAGCCGTGACTTGGGAAACCGCGTCCTTCTTCGGTTACCTTTCCCCAGACAGTATTCCAATTTCCAAACGTGGAAGAGGCTGGTGTGTGAGTGCGTGTGTCCATATGACTGTGTGTATGTGCGCGCGTGTGTGTATGGGGGGGGTGTATTAATGGGTAATCTTATAAATGGAAACGAGAGGACCGAACTTAAAAGAAACTGGTCAATTGTAAAACAAACAGGAATAAACAACCCTTTAGATGTAATTTGTGGTTTATCTGGAGATGGAGGTGGCGCTGAAGAGGAACCCCCACCCTCCAATATTTTTTTCCTTTGCTGCGCCTCCACCCCCAGCATTTGGAGCCGCGGAGAAGCGGCTCCGGAGTGATTAATCCGGGGATAATTCACCCCCCCCCCGCCCCCCGGCGCGAACCCCGCGAAGCGGGATTGGAGCGAGTCATTTCCGAGAGCGCAGCGCGCCTCTCCCCGGCCGGGCGGACACTTGGTTCATTCCAGCCGCAGAAGCTCAGGGCTCCCGCGTACCGGGATTTTTTTCCGAGCAGAAAAAAGCTCCAGAGCTCTCCTGACCTCCTTTCTCCTCGGCGGCGAGCGGAGCCTCTCCCTCGGCGCTGCCGGCCGCGCCATGCCGCGCTCGCTGGGACGGGAGCAGGGGCGCTGCGGCTGCCCCGCGGGGAGGGCTCTCGGCGGAGCCGGGATTTCGGCGCTCGTGCCGGGCGCGGGGAGCCGCTGGGGCCGCCCGCCGCCGCCGCCGCCGCGGCCGCCGCTGCTGCTGCTGCTGGGCTGGGGGCTGCTCAACGCCTTGGCCGCCGCGGGTAAGTCCGGCCGCGCCGGGGAGCCGCGGCCGCCGCGCGCCCCACCCGAGCCCCGTGCCCACCCCTCCCCGGCAGGGTCCCTGTCCCTTCCCCCGCTCCCCACCTTAACCTTCCCCACTCCCAGTCGCCCACCCTCCTGCTCAGCCTCGCTTCAGTCGGCCCCCGATCCTTCCTCCCCCCTCCCACCCTCAGCCGCGTCCTCACCTCCACCCTCACCCTCGTCGCTACCCCCACAACCCCAGCCGCAACTTGGCCGGATCCGGCGTGGGGGCCTAGGAGACCGACATCCCCGCCAGGGGTTGAGGGGCACCCGGACCGTGGCTTCCGTTGCTCCGGCCTCCCAGCCCCCAAGGTGCCAGGCTTTTCCCCGATAAACTTTCCTGGAGCCCTCTCCCCACCGCCGCCTCCCGATTCCGGTTGGCACACCGGTCCTGTACCCCCTCCCCGTTTCCGCGTTTGCGGGGTCTGCCCTTCCTGCCCCCGCCCATTTTCTGGTGAATGAAGCCCGCGCCCCAGCCGGAGCCGCCTCGAGACTGCGGCCACCACCTCCTCCCCAAGTGTCCCCCTCCCCCGGCGCTCGGGGCAAGAAGGGGGATCAGGTGGGCGCGCGCCCAGGGTCGAGGTCCCGCGCACGGCTTGCGGGAAGACAGCTCGGGGGCTGGAGGGTGCTGAGCCACCGGGAGGCGGGGGCGGCCGTTGTGCCCGGGGGGCGGGGGAGGGAGTGTCGCCGCCAGGTTCCGCGCTGCCACATTCCCCTCGGTTCCCACTCCGCGCCAAAGTGCCCTTTCCCGCGCCCTGCTGCAGCCGAGCGCCGGGGCTGCGGCGGCGGCGGCGCGGGCGGCGGGACCTGCTCCCTGCGACCGAGTCAGGGAGGGGGGCAGACCCGGCGGCTGCGGCGAGTGCCGGAACTTCGCGGGTGTCTGGCTGCAGCTTGCGTGTTGGGGAAGGCACGCGGACCTTCGGGAGAACCCCGTCTCCTGTGGGGATCACTGGCCCCGACTGGTGCCCTTCCACTTTATCTCCTGCACCCCTCTGACGCTCAGCTCTAACCACAGCCTAGAAAGTTCCGCGTGCCCGGGTGGGGACGGGTCCAACGGGCGATGCCTGGGGCCGCATTTTCATTTAGCCCAGAGGCTGACACTCACCGGGGGAGAAAACCCGTAACACCTGCTGCCTAGGCCTGGACTCGAAGCGCCTCCGGCCTGGATCCGTGCTGTTCTTGTTATTTATTTATTTATTTATTTATTTATTTATTTATTTATTTATTTACTTACTTACTTACTTACTTATTTACTTACTTACTTACTTACTTACTTACTTACTTACTTACTTACTTACTTATTGCTTTTTTGTTTTAAACCACCGATTGAACCTCTGAAGGCTTGGCCTCCGCCACTCCAGCATCTTAGTCCTCCCTTCTCGGAAAGTGCGCCCCTTCCCTGGCGAGCTTTCTGCCCCGTTCTGGGCTCCAGTATCCAGTGATCCCGTCCCTGCAGACAGTCACCACCTCCTTAGCCAGGAAGGTTAGGGTTGCTGGACTGGGAAGGCGCCCCAAGCTAGCCTCAGCTTTCCCATCCCGACTTGACAGGACTTTCTGGGTTCTCCTAAGAGTCATAGCTGCAGACACCCAGAGAGGGGCGCCCGCGGCGCGCTCTCCTAGGAGCTCCGGCCTCGCGCACACCCACACCCACAGGGTGGCTGCGCTGTTCGCGGCGCCGCTGGTCACCCAGACTTGCCACATGGGCGGCGGGGGAACGGCTGCTACGGACTGTCAGGCCTCTCCGACGTTTGTCCAGGTGTGGCGCGTGCTCTGGCTTAGCACACTTGGATTGCTCCTGATGTGATCGAATTGTTTTTCTGGCTAGATTTGTCCCTGCCCCTTGGGCATGTCATACCCCTGGGGAAAAAAAAGGGCCGACTCACCAGGGCTTGCACACTGCTGGGCGGTGCTGGAATCCTGCCTTGTAGAGATCCGTTGGCTTCCAGCTCTGTGGTCAGTAGAGCAGAGGTGGTGGTGGCGGTGGCGGCGGTGGCGGCGGTGGCGGTGGTGGTGGTGGTGGTGGTGGTGGTGGTGATGGTGGTGGTGGTGGTGGTGGTGGTGGTGATGGTGGTGGTGGTGAATGGCGTGGGGGAGGGAGCACTCGCTCTCTGGCAGCCCGCTCTGACTTCCAGTGCTTCCAGTGCATTTCTTTTTAAACCTTTCCTGCATTTAGATGTGCTTTTTGGCCTTGCAAGCAGCAGAGATTTGGAAATGGACTTGGTGACAGATGATCGCAGAGTTTGGCACTTCAGAGGGGGAAGCACATTCATTTTTGTGTTCTCTTCACTCTGCTGACTTTATAAGATGCTCAGGACTGAGCTGTCTCCCTTTCTTGGACCAGAGAGGACTGAATAAAATAAATATAAGCATTTGAAAAGGGGGAGCCTCCTCACCCACCTTTCTTTAGAACCTTAACCCCTTCCATGTGAGCCCTGCCTCACAGTAACCCCCCAACCCCCCGGCCTCCATAGAAACCTCTCATCAGTTACCACCTTTCTTAACTGTGGATCTGTCTGTCTCCCTTCTTCTCTTTCCCCTTGGCCTGTGAACACTTAATCTTTAATAGAAACCAAGCTAAACAGACTTCTCTTCCCTAGTGACCTTTTGTCTACCATCCCATCTCTTTGCGTTTATGAGTGTTTTCAAAGGGGTCTTCGATTCACTTTCCTTGCTACCTCTCACTCGCTGCAGGCTGCCTCTGTCCCTAGGATTGGAACTCTCTAGGAAAGATCACCGGTGACCATTCTGACCATCAAATCCACCCTGCTTACTCTAGGTTTATCTTCCGTTACCTCTCTGTGACTTTGAACACCTTGGGTTACTCCTTTTAAAATTTCTCTTCCTTGGGCTTCTGGCTACTGTGCTTTACTGATTTCTCTCCTACCTCTTGCTGTTCCTTCCCAGCCTCTCGTAGAAGCACTTCTTCCCCTCCTGTAAGCATCTCCTGCAGTGTTCCTTTCCTTGTGCCTTTCCTCATTTCCTTTCACCACTTTGTGGGTGAGCTCATCTGGGCCCATCCCTTCCACCACCACGCTGAAGCTTCCAGACAGATGCCTCCTGCCAAGACACCTCTGATACATCTATTGACTTTCAGTCCATCGAAACTCTGGGTCTAGACAGCCCGTGTATCTGGCTGACTCTTGGATAACTTCACCTAGATGTTCCCCTTCCAAAGCCAACTCATTACTTCGTTTCCTGGGCCTCCATTATTCCCTGCGGACGCTGATGGCACCTGTAGCCTACCACTTACCCAGCCCAGAAGCCTTAATATCATCTTCAATGCCTTCCCTACCAGGTGGCCATCTAGTGCAGTCTCTTAATTGCTCTTAACTTGGCTACTCTCTGGATTCAGAGGCTCTGAGCATTGACAAGGCTGTTGTGCCTCCCATATGCTTGATAAGTAATTCAAAATAAAAGCAATCTTGAACTGGAAGTATATGGGATTTTGACAAACTTCTGATTTTTCCCAAGCTGACCACTTCATTGCTTAAAAAAAAAATCGAATGCCAAATTATTAAAAAAAAAAAAAATCTCCCTGCTTTGCTTGTTCCCTAAGTGCTTATTTCCAGAGGTTTCTTGCAGACTGGAGTACTGACCATACACGGTGTGTGATTATAGTACTAATTGAATCGTATTCAAAATATTTATTTATATGTCTCCTGTATTTAAGTATGAGCTTCCTGAAGGCAGGGACAGTACTTTATTTCTCTTGGTATCACCAGCACTCAGCTCAGGACCTAGCACAGAATTAGTGCCTCATAGATGGTTGGTAAATCAGTGGATGGTTTAAATTTTTTTTTCTTGGACAGTTTTTTAAGGACTGATGAGGCTAAATCAAGAGTTTTAAGGGGGAAGACAACCAGAGATGACAAAAACACCTGGTCCCCTGTTGCTGTCCCTCTAGAACAAAATATCACAGACTGGGAAGATCTTTCCTTAGATTTCAGAACGGATGCAACAAGCCTTCAGATATAACTGTCCCCACACCCCCCAAGGAAAGGTCTTGAGCCGCTCAGTCACCAGAGTATGGATTTGAATTTCTATTTGCAATTGATCTGTGGGTTTATGGTTTTGAAGAAAGAAGCTGAACATAGTAGATGATGTTGGCCATATCTCGTTCTGGCGAGAATGTGGCTTTGTTAAAGGTGAGCCTGGAATCGTGTGCAAGGGGACTGGGGAACCAGATTTGCGGGCTTTTAGATTGCAAGGTTTGGGTTTGTCCAGAGGAGTCCAGAAGGTGGCTTTGGCAGTATCACCTTGACTCACGCGTACGGCCTGCCTCTGCTTCATCATCGTTTTCAGGCCAGCAGGAGTAAGGTAATCTGATTGCCCAGCAGAGCCAGATGTTCCTTGTGGAAGAACTGGTTGATCTTCAGACCTCTCTAAGGCTCACGTTCTCCAGTTGGAAAAGGGGCAAGTCATTCCTGCACTGTGGGAAGGGCTAGAAATCCGAGCTGCACCAGATGCAGTGCATCACCTAGCTCATCCAGTGTGCCCGTTGAGTGGAAGCCGGGGCTGGAGCGGTAACCTGAGGACAAAGGACTCAGCTGAGAGGCCTGTGAGCCCTCACTGTGTCCTGCACCTCCCCCCACCACAGGGACCCCCTAGGTATCCAGGGGAGTGACACTAATAGCTGGTGGTCACTGAGTTCTCATCATGTGCCGGTATCGTCTCAAGCACTTGCTTTTATGAACTGAACCATCACGGCAACATGGTAAGGCCGGCAATATTATTAATCCCATTTTGTACATGAAGAAATAGGTTCAGAGAGGATACGTAGCTTAACCGCATAACAAGTCAATGGCCAAGCCAGGGCTTGAAGCCAGTTTGCCCAACCCTGAATCTCTTACTCACAACCACACTATTGTCCAGCTTCTAAGGGGGCCCAGCTGCCGCTCTGCCCCCCGGGGATCTTTGTGCCTAGGCTGCCTGCCTTCACCCTGCTCTTGCCCCTGGGCTGCCCCCACCCCGAGTTATGCTGTGCTGCTGTTGGCACTCAAGGCCTGGACCCCAGACTTTCAACCCCTCACATGGCCATGGTCCATCCATCTCCACCATAGCTCCCGTGACTGCAAAGGCATCACTTTGGTCTACTAGTCCAAAACACCCATCTTGATTGAGCTCTCCCATGAGCTCTCACAATAGCCAACCTCCCCTGTTGTAAAACTTATCAGCATATACTGGAATGTCTTGTTTAGTGGGGTGATATCTGTTTGTATTCCCTGAAGGTCTATGAATCCAGGCAGGGCAGTGTAGACCAGACTACAGATACTCAGTAAACACCTGTTAAGAGGATCAGAAGCAGGTTCTCTGGAATCCAAGGCTTCCTGACCTTCCGACTGCCTTCTTGTACATTCCCAAGGCAAGAGATTTAGGGGAGTGGGAAGGGGTGAAGGTGCATCCCCAAGTGGGAGGCAGCCCAGGCCCTCTGCATCTTACTGATAGTAGCTGCGCTTGCACTTCAGCGAGTCCGGATAAGTGGTCTTAGACATTACTATTCAATTCAAATAACAATCCAGGCACTTTATCAGATTTGAAGTGACAAAGGCTCACAAATTAAGCAGTTTGGCCAAGGTTAGAGAGCCAATAGGTAAAGGAGGCAGGATCAGCCCTAGGGCTACCTGACTCCAGGGGCCATTCTCTCAATTCTTGGAAAGCATTGTCACAGTTCTGGACACATTGGACACGTCGTTAGTATTCAGTACGTGTTGGATGCTGCCACCACCACCACTACCGGCGCTGCTGCTGCTACTGTCTACTGGCTTTGTGCACCAGCCTCTTAGAATTGCGAGGAAAAGAGTTCTAACACGGTGCCCCTCAGAGGTGCTGCTATGTGCATCTGCAAGAGTCTTCCCTCCCTGTTCCCCATGCTGAAAGTACACCCAGAAGAACCTGGCCCACTCCCCTAACCCATCAACCCCTGTCACTCTTCTTCCTGGAGGGGTAGTGGGGGAGGATCCCGTAGCTCCTCCTAGAGGTTGGACAATGTTACTGATACTGTCCTGGGGCTTTGCTCTTTGAGACCCCTATGGCCTCCAAACCCCTACTCTCTGCTGCACAGATTTTCCGCAACAGGGGAACATTTGGATGAACCTGAAAATGGAGAACATGGTCTTAAGATTCACTGTCTTTGAACAGCCCAAGACTCTCCCTTGGACCCACAGAAAGCAAAGGGTGGCCTATGCAATGTGGGGTTTTCTTAACCCAAAAATGATGGTGTGGTTCTTAGAGTTCTTTCCTGGCTCTTGTAAGTTAAGAGAGACAAAAGAGACTCATATTTATTTCCTTTCTGGACTCTTTTTTTAAAAAGTTTATTTATTTATTTCGAGAGAGAGTTCACGCATGCCTTTGGGGGAGGGGCAGATAGAGAAGGAAAGAGAGAATCCCAAGCACTCTCCACACCCACTGTGGGGCTCGAATTCATGAACCATGAGATCAAAGCCTGAGCTGAAGTCAGATGCTTAACCACTAAGCCACCCAGGTGCCCTATTTCCTTTCTGAACTCTGAGAGCTCAGTTCCGTGGACTATCTTTCCATGCTTTTCTTTTAAAGATGAGATTCTGTATCTTTTTTACTTCTCTCCTACTCAGATACCCACTCAACTGTTAGATGTGTGGGGGAGGGTGATGCTCTTTAGCTTTCTCATGTAGCTTCATGTAACACAAAGCATGGTCATGCCTCTATATAGGATCACAAATGAGAGCTTTGGTAAAGCGGTGGATGGGAGGGGAGGAAATGTAATGGAATACCATGTTTTGGAATTGGAGAAATTCCAATTGGAGAAATAAGATCATTTGAGATGGACTGAGATCGTGTAGGAAGGAATGAGTTGGGGTTAGGATCAAGAGTGCTGGGGGGTGTCGGGATGGGATAGACAGGATGGATTGGGGTGGATTGGGATGGGTGGTGGAATGGAAGGGAATGATAGGGTTGGGAGAAATGCAATGGTTTGGGGTAGGATTGAGAGGGTTAGATATAGAGTGTTCAGGGGGTTGACAGGTAGGATGGGGTGGATGGGGTAGGAATGGGTTAGAATGAATTGGGATGGGATGGGACAGGATGGGATGGGTGGCATTTGGGTGGGGTGGAATGGGACCATTGGGATACGGTAGAGTGGAGGTGAGCGTGTCCTGCTGGAAAGGGGCGGGATGGGGGTGAGTCAGGATGTTTTGGGACAGCTTGAGTCAGGTGAATGGGATGAGCTACTGGGAGACGTGGAGTGGGCCCTATAGGGAAATGGAAATGAGGGAGGGCTCCAGAAGCCACCTGCTTCACATGATTGTAGCATCTCCTTCTTCCTCCCCAGAGCTTCTCAGGTTTTTATTTACCTGAATTGTGAGATCCTCAGCAGGTAGAAAGTCCCCATCAGCCACTGCTTCCACTCTGGCATGGATCCTAAAGTGCTGGAGGTGCCAGTCTCCTGCTATCAGAGGTCACTCTTCAGGGAGAAATTGGGAGTCCTCTGTGGACACCATCATGAACCATATCAGAGAAATATGCCAGGCCCAGAAATATGGCTGCCCCCATGCTGCCCAGCACCAAAGAAGGCACCATGTCCTCCCTAAAGCTAGGGAGTGGGGTGACTGTACCCACAAAAAGCAACATCCAACATGGTATATGGGTTCACTTCAGTAGCACTCCTGTTTTGGGGAGTCTCCCCATTGGAAACTACCTTTTGTTTTCTACATATTTGTTTCTGTACAATGTCAGAACATTTTAAACAGAACTGATTTCTCAGAGGATGTCCATCCTATCCTTGAAAATCATCATTGTAAGGAACTTTTATGATGCTGGAAATAATGTATATATAGTTACATTACTGTCAGCACCAAGATAACTCTTAGATTTATTTGAAAATCTCCCCTGTGGTCTAGAGCAGAAAATAAGGGCTCTTATCACGGCACAAATAGCCTTCCTCCTTGGCAATGTCTAATTTATACTCAATTAAGTGCAATTATCATCCAGAAACCTAAAAAAAATTATGTGGCCATCTTCTGGGTTTCCAAATCAGAAGCAGACTAAATTCCATTATTAACTAGCTGCATCTATTTGTTGAGTTGAAGTGAGCAAGTGTGATGGTCTTAAGCTTGAAGGGAGAAAGCAGAGAGTTTGAAACTTAGATTATGTGAGATGCAGGTCCACGTTAGAGAATGCACGGGCGTTTTGTGTGGCTTCTTCTAGGATGAGCAGGTGTGGTAGGGTCGAGAAGCAGGTGTGGCTTCTCAGCCATGGGAAGTTTGCCTGCTCATTGCCTGACTCTCCACTCTCAGCCTGGGTCTCGCCTACCACTTACTGACCCTCACTGCTTCCTCCCTCACTGTTTCCTGGGTGGGGGCTGAGGATGGGGAGAGGCGGAGAGATTGAGTGAGACTTGGTGAGGCTGTGTGGGCTTCTGGCACGTTCCTTGGCAATAAGAGGAGGTGAGAGTATAATGATTCATTTTCAATCCACGTTAAAAAGTTCCTAGCATGAAAACAGCCACCTCCGGAATGGCATCCTCTCCTCCGAGGGACCTGTGTGGCTCTGTCCTACTGGCCTCATCGTTTGTGTAACCCTGGAAAGGCTGACCCACAGCACATCCACTGCTGGGAAGAAGGTATTCTCATGTATTTGATATATGTCTAGAAATTTGGCTTAAGAGTCAGGAAACCAGTATTCCAGTCTTCACCGTGCCTCTATAACTCATGCGACCTTGATTTCATCTTTGTGAGCCTCTATTTCCTTGTCTATAAGATGGGGTTAATATTACTCACTGTGTCTCTGTAATGCTGGACTTGGAACCTCTTTAATGAACAAAATGAATAGGACCCAGAGACATTAGAATGGGTCATGAGTCTAAGCCCCATCCAGTGGGAGGTCCTGCCCAGTGGCCAGGCTGGCTTGGCTTCCCAGGGATGCAGAACTTCAGGATACAGGAGTGGTGAGTGAAGATGGGCAGACTTCCTGAGCTTCTTGGCCCTGATCCATTCTTACCCTCTGATGGACTGTGTGGCTGCTGAGGAAAACTTGGAAGGAAGGGGACAAGCAGCTACCACCCCCAGCCCATCAGACATATGGTGCGGCTTTCTCCCTACCTACCCACCAGCCCTGGGGCAGCATTGCTGTGCGTTCAGTCTGGGAGAGGTTGTTACTCAGGCTTCTCCTTCACTAACACATCCATCCAGAGGACACACTGTTCATTGAGGCCTTTTTAACTGTAGCAAGATGAAAATTCCTTATGCTCCAAGACCACTGGGACCCACATCTCCTATGACATTTTGTTCTAAGAAACATGGAAAGAGAAAAATGTTACAGAAGTAGTTTTCCTGAGTCACACTGAAGACACAGGTACTTTTTGTATTGTGCCTTTTTGTTTGTTTGTCTTGAGCTCAGGTGCATGACATTAAATTAATCCCACCTTCAGACCATGACACTTTATGATCATCTGTCTATGCAAGGCTCCTCTCTTGTTTTATTTAAAAAATTTTCCTCCCTTTATCCACAATCCCAAGACATTGCTGCCTTCCTTCATCTGTATCCACCCTGTCATATTTGACAGATGTCTTGAAATATGCATGGATCCTTATAATATTTGTAGGGTTGTTTAGGGAGTTATATGTATTTTTTATTTTCATCGATGATCTTGAACTATACATTTCTTTCAGTTTCTTACTTTACTCCACACTGTATTTTAGAGATCCAGTCCTGGGGCACCTGAATGGCTCAGTCAGTTGAGTGTCTGACTTTTGGTATTGGTTTAGGTCACAATTCCAGGGTCGTGGGATCAAGCCCCACATCAGGCTCTACACTAAGCATGAAACCTGCTTAAGATTCTTTCTCTTTCTCCCTCAACCCCTTCCTCCAATCTGCGTTCTCTCTCTCTCTCTCTCTCTGTCAAATAAATGAATAAATAAAAGATCTAGTCATGCTCCTCTGTTTTCTCTGGTTTGTGGTTTCTAACTGCTGTGTTGCATTCTGAGCTGTGCCTCTATCACATTCTCTATATCCACCCCACCCTCCACCCCTGCCCCCAGAGGGACATTGTCTTGGCTGTAACTCCTGGCCATACATGAAACTCTGAAGAACATCCTTATTCATGCTTTCTCGGGACCCTGTCTGAGAATAAGTCTGGGCTATATAAAGGGGCAATTGGGATCCTTGAATTAATATGTTAATTTTCTATGCTGTACTATAATGTTTTCCAGAAAGGCTGAGCCGGGGCCCATTTCCACCCAGAGTGGACAACAGTTTTCATCTCCCCATGTCATCACCAATACCTACTATTGTCCACCTTTCTAATGTGTGGCATTCTGATGGGTTTAAAGTGCCATCTCATTGTTTTAATATGTATTTCTCTCATTACTAGTAAGTTTGACTATCTCTTATGTCCTTAGTAGTTGGAGCTTCTTTTTTTTTTTTTGCAGATTGTCTATTCATAGTCTTTGCCTGCTTTTAAATTGGGCTTCCTGTCTTAATTTAGAAAAATCTTTGGTTGATTTGTAGAGGTTCTTTCTATATTCTAGATATTACCCTTGGTGAGTTTTAGAGGTTACCAATCATTTCTCCCATTCTTTCATCTGACTGTTTGGTTTAGCGTTTTTCTTTGGACAGGGATGCTTCCTTTTGATGTGGTTAGATATATCAGTGTTTTGTGAAAAGCAGAAATTGAGACACAGAAGGTCACCTGGGTCTACCTTCTTGTAGGACAGGCTCTCTGTTCAGAGGGCTTTGAGGATTTCCAGAACCTTCCTGTTCCTACAGGGCTCCCAGGTCCTATGAAAGGTCTCTCTTACTGGTTCAAGTCCCTATTTTCTGAAGGTGCTGGCTAAAGGAGAAATTACTTACCAAATGGGGGCCCCATTTAGAGAATGTGAGGGATTACTTAGTCTTTCAGCAAGGCATTTAATGAGGGTCTGTGCTGTGCCTGACTCTCAGATGCCCTTGGGGACATAGACAATTTTCCTAGCTGCATTATTCACAGTTGCCCAGAGGTGGAAACCAACCAAGGGTCCTTTAACGGATGAGAGGCTAAACCAAGTGTGGTGTACACATGGGCACAGGGGAGTATTACACAACCTTATAAAGGGAGGAAATTCTGAAGCATGCTACAATGTGGATGGCCCTTGAAGACATTATGCTAAGTGAAATAAGGTAGTCACAAAGGGACCAGTAACTTATGAGTCCACTTAGATGAGGTACCTGGAGTAGTCACATCCGTAGAGACAGAAAAGTAGAATGAGGGTTGCTGGCTCCGGGGAGAGGGGAGGGGGGAGTTAGTGTGTAGTGGGTACGGAGTTTTAGTTTTGCAAGAGAAGAGCTCTGGAGTGGTGATGCTTGCAAGACAATTTGAATGTATTTAACCAGCTGAACTGTACTCCTAACAATGGTTAACGTGATAACTTCTACATTTCATATCTTTTGTCACAATTAGAAAAAAAAGGGGTAACTGGCTGCCCAGATTTGAGGGGACAAGGGAGGCTCCTAGAGCAAGCAGTGTTCTAGCAATGGGAGTCTGGAGCTCTCGAGCCCTGGTGTGACCTGGTTGGTTGGCTGGGTGGGTGGTCACAGGCCTCTGGAGGAAGGAGGTGTTGGGGAGAGGGGGCAGGGAGGGGTGGAGGAATCCTCTTCCTTCTGCGTTCCCCCACCCCGTTCCCCGCCTTTCTGGAGCGAGTAAACATATGACAGCGCTGTCAGGAGACCAGGAACCCTGCTCCATCAATCATGGACCATATCACGGCCCTGCTAATCCCGCCACAGTGAGAACATCACCAAACCTAATTCCAGAAGGAATAAAAGTAAGAGATCGCCTTACTTGGGGCTGACTCAGCAGACCGTCTGGCGAGGAGACCCGCGGAGCCCCTCCATGTGCAGTCACGCGGGCCCCTTGCCATTTCCGCGGTTCTGCCTGCTTGCCCCTCTGCTCTCTTCCTCCTCCCCCGCCCATCTCCGTCCCCTTTCCTTTTCCCTCCTCCCTTTTCCCCAGTCCTGTGACCTCCCTGGCACTGTTGTCTTCTTCTCCTTGCCCCTGGCCTCACCTCCAGTTGGTCCCTCCTCCTGACCTTTGGCCTTGTTGTCTCCACCTGACCCCCACTCCCACCTGACCTGGGACCCTCCCTGTCCATGGCCCCCCCTTTAGCCAGGCTCTGGCCCAGGACTCTGTCAACAAGAAGGGTTTTTAAGGCCTTGGCCGCTGCCATCTGCTTAGGACCAGTGGGCTGGCTTGCTGTGGCCCTGGGCTGGGGCTCATGCCTACAAATACCATTTCAAAGCCAGTACCTTCCCCTGAGGACAGTTATGAGCACCCAGAGGCCCAGGGAAGTCCAAGAGAACAGAGGAGGGGAGGAGGTGGCAGGTCAGGCCTCCCCCAGAGAGCAAGCAGACTCCCCAGGGGTGAGCTTTGGTCCCTCGAGTGCTGAGGATGTACGGTAGGAGGTCCCGGACCGGGAGTGGCTTGGACAAAGGGTGCAGACGAGCTTCTGGGGCATGTGGTTTGCCTTCCCCTCCAGCAGAACTGCCCTCTCTGTCCTGGAAGGGGACGCCGTCCTTTAGGGAGCTCTCAGGCCTCTGGCTGCAAGCTGCACTTTCCTCTCCTTGAACATGGCGCTCCCAAGAAGTCAGTCATTTTTCAGCTGACGAAGCTGAGATCGAAGGAGATCAAGTTACTGTCTCCAGACCACACTGCTGGGCAAGGGAAAGGCCAGATTTAGAGCTGGTCTGATTCAGGACCCCCAGGCACAACCATCACTGTGGCCAAGTTTCCATTGAGGGATGTAGAGTCCCAGGCCCTTCCGGTCTTCTGAATCGGAGAATCTAGGAGCGGGTGTGCAGTCTGGATCCCTAACGAATCCCTCTTATTATTTCTGTTGTGCACACGGGGTCTGTCCGGGAGCCTCTGAGGCACGCAGCTCCCCAGGTCCAAAGGTGGAGCTCAAAAAACATAGGCCTTCAAGCACCCACTCCTGCTCAGCTAGCTATGACCCTGGTCTTGAGGGGCCCCAGGACCCCGCGGGGGAAGCGAGCCCTGCCCCCTCCTTCCAGCCTCGCCCAGGCGGAGGTGGGACCCCTGACCACAGGCTGCAGCTGCCCAGAGCTGACCAGATTTGTGCTGTCAGGTTAGGTGGCTTCCGGAGGAGAAACCCCCAAGCCCTGAGGCAGGCATTTACCCAAACTGCTGAACCCACCAACAAAGGACCTGTTGGTGAGGGCTGGCCCGCCAGCTTGGAGCTCCTGAGTCCCAGAGCCCTTCCGTCAGCCCCGGATTTGTTAGGTGAGAAATCAGGGCACTCAGGGGAGTCTTATCCTCAACTTCCTCAGTGTACTAATTCCCATTATTCTAGGCTTAACGCTCACTGAAGAGCAGACACAAAGCACCGAAATGCCATTTTCCCTCAGGCCTGGTGGTGAGAGGCAGCTGGCATTTTAAGACCTGCCGGAGGGCTAAGGCAGGATCAGTCAAGCGGGGTCAGGGCGGCGTGAGGCTGGGGTCAGGGCGAGGTGAGGCTGGGGTCAGGGCGAGGTGAGGCTGGGGTCAGGGCGGGGTGAGGCTGGGGTCAGGGCGGGGTGAGGCTGGGGTCAGGGCTTGGTCAAGGAATTCAGGTTCCAGCCCTCTTACCTTCCTGGTTGGAGCAGGACGGGCCCCCAGGGAAGGGCCCTGGCCCAGCAGAGAGTCTGCCTTCCCTGTGCAGAGCCAGGGACCTCACAGGGAATTGGAGGCAACCGGCCAGCAGTGCAAATAAGGAAGCTAAAGAAGTAAGTACAGAGATGGCATTCATTTGTGGGGCAGGGGTTATTAAATGAGTGCCCTTGGGAGAAAAATATTCATGATCCGATGAGTTTGGGAAACAGCCCACCCGTGGTGTCCAACGTGTGGTCCAAAGCCTTGCAAGGACCTTCTTAGAAATTCACCACCCACCCGCTGAATCAGTATCACATTTTAACGAGATCCCAGGTGAATCCTGTGCCCGAAAGTCTGAGAAGCACTAGGGGACGCACTTTCTCAGCACAGACTTTGGACTTAAGTCCAACACAGCACAGAGATCCTGGCCCTAGTTCAATCTGGGCCTAAGTTGTTTCATTAGTCAGATGAGGAAAAAAGCCTGACCTCGTGCTTTCGCCTGTACAGGTCTGTTTGGGAGGCACCCGGCTCTGAGCACACAGCCCTCCTGCCCCCTTGTTCACCCAAGTCCATGCCCCACTGACAGGGTTTGGGTTCTTCTATTCACCCCGACGGTGTCCTCGGCATCTGGGACGGTGCCTGGATCATGGCAGATGGTCAGTCTGTGTTTGTTGAGTGAATGAAAGCATATTTCGTGGTCGCCAGGGAAAGCTCAACACCCTGGAAGCTAGCTTCTGAGCAGCAGAGACACAGTGAAGTTTTCCTTTCTGTTTTCTGCAGCTGCACCAGATTATGGTAGATTTCCCAAGGTTACTGAGAGGCTGGGGCCAGGGGGCGGTGAGGAAATTTTTGATACAGAGTAATGAGATAGCTGGCGTGTGTCAGCCTGTGTTGCAGGAAGATTCTGTTATTGCCGTTGTTAGAATAAATTATTTTGAGGAGTGTTAGCCATTAACACTTTAGTAAAAAATGAGTAAGTAGATCCATCTGGAAAGGTTAGGGTCAGGTAGGATGGGAAAGGACCCGCTGTGTATCTGAAACCACTCAGTGTCCCCAGGCCTTAGACTTTGAACCTAGAAGTTAGTCTGGCCCAACCTTACTCCTCTTCTTCCTCTTGATCCAACCCTGTTGGCCTCTTCCACTCAGTGCAGTCCTTGGGGTACCTGTGCCAGGCCCTGTGCCCCTCTGAGCCGCAGGCTCCGTCTGGGGACCATTTTCACTGCTGGAGCAGTCTCGCCCATTGGCTGTCCTGAACAACCTTGTTTCTTCCATCACAGAAAATTGACCCTGAAAGGAAACAACTGTATGAAATTTGCTGCTGAATTGGGGTAGGGAAGTGCCACCCAGGAATAGCACAGCTGTAATTGGCATCCCTCCTCTCCATGAGCCCATAAACACTTTGTTTTCATCTTAACAGCACACTAAACAATGCCCCTTCCTTGACTCTGCACCCCCTTTGGCTGTCACCCCCTCTCCCTCTGTTCCTAGCCAGGCTTCCCAGGAGGGTGTCTGCCAGTTCATCTCTCAGTGCCTGTCATCTGCCTTCACCCTCCCCACTCCAGGGGAAGTGCCAGAGCCCCGGGCACCGCATGACTTCCTACTTCCCAAATCTGAGTGTCTCTTTTGGCTTCCAGACCTTTCTCCGTCTGGCACAGCCTGCTCTTGACCTGCTGTCTGTCCCTTTCCCTTCTCAGGAACAGATACTGCTCGTCACTCCCTCCCCACTTAAAGTTGCTTTCATATCAGTGTCTCTAGGGCTTTGCCCTTAGCTCTTCTCTCTGTTGATTCTACATTTTCTTCCTTAGGGGCCTAACACCGCTTTCCAAATGCTGACGATCCCCGCGTCCCACATTTAGGCCTTCAAAACTCCAGATCCAACACCATGCACATGGCCTAGGCCCTCCCCCTCAGCGTGCCACAAATCAAATCCTCCCTTTCTTTTGTCGCCCCTATGACCCCACCCTCAGCCATGTCACCATCCCGTGCTCTTTTGTGTCCCACCTCCAGAAATTGCCATAGTAGCCTTGAATCTTCCTACATTGGAAATCTGGGAATCATTCTTGAATTCTACCCTGTACCCACTGCCTCTCACTAATCAGATCTTGTGGATTCTGCCTCCCAAATAGCTCCCAAGCCTTCCCACATCCTCTCTAGTGATGCTGTGACCCGGGCCTCACCTTTTGCTCCCAGGCACTTGGGACCCAGCACTATGGCAACGATGTGGTCTCCCACATCCTTTCTCGCCTTCCTCCAATTGGTGATGTGCACTTTGGTCACAGAGAAGCATGGGAGGATTTACCCTCTGGGATGGAGGGGAGGGGCACTGCGGAGATCAGTGAGGAGTGGCAGAGACCGAAGCTCTTGGGGTAAGCGTGAGCGTTGGAAGGAGTTCAGGCTGGTATGTCAGTAACACCTGTTCCTAACACCTCCTCCCTTCGGGGTTCCGATGGATGGGCTATAAGGACAGAGAATGCTGGTTGGACGGAAGGGGAAGGACTGATTCATCTGCTAATAGTTGGGCATGTGCCTGATGCCTGTCAAAGCACAGGCTTTCAGGTACATCATGTTGGAGAACATGGCTCGGGGCCTGACCCTAGAGGTGCTTTCCATCTCCCACTGTGAGTGGAGTGTGACTCTTGATAACCAAGCAAGCTCTCAGGAGCTTCTGCAGAACTAAGTCTGGGCCAGGCAGGATCTCAGGACACATTCAGCATCCCTTTCTTAACCATGAGAATAATGGGCTTGGTCTCCCACTGCGTTTATGTAGGACAGAAGGCGTCCGGTGGACACACTTGGCTTTTCAGTTCAATGGCCCTGTCCATTGGTAAACATGGCCCAGTGAGGGGTGAGGAAGGAGGGGACGGACACCACAACCATACGGGGTGAGGGAGGCCTCCCTCCTCTGTGCGCTGAGACTGCCATGGGAGTGTGGGGGTGGGGCATGGGGGTGAAGCACGCTACTAAATATCTCTCCTTTCCTCAACACAGACCAACTTTACTAGGACTGGAGGCGCCGACCTCCTTCCTCCCAAGATACTTGGATTTCAAGGCACTGTTTCTACCAGACAGCATTTCTTAAGAAAGGATGGATTCTTTCCCCACTTTTATTCTTAAAAGACATACATGACTAATTGCCAGTTGTTTTCTGGTTTGTTGGCAGTGATCAGCTCTCTTCCCAACCCCCCCATTGTCCCCAAGAGCTTACAGGGAGACTCTGCTGGGGCCCAGGCCCAGAAAGGTCTCCTGAGTCCCCGGCTTCCTTCAGATCTGCCCCCGGACTGAGGAAGGCAAAGCTACATCCATACCTGGGCGTGGATATGCAGCCCTTTCTGCCTCCTGACTCCCCTGCTCCAGAGCCCCACGATGTGTGTTGTTGAGGCCATGAGACCATTCATTTTCCTAATGGGTGGTTCTGATCTTTGGCTCTGCAGAAAGCCATCTTCTTGGGAACTCATTCTGGTTCCCTCTGAGGTTGAGACTCCCCCCATGCATTCCCCCAAATGCACCTCATTGCAGTTTCCCCCTTTCGAGGCAGCCGACAGCCCTGTCCAGGGGCTCCAGTTTCTCATGCACTAAGCAGAGGGCCTGGGGAGACCAACGTCCCTTCATTCTCAAGCCTGTGGGGTCCTGGGAGGGCCACGCCTCCACCCACCCATCAGAATGGACAAAGTGAGTGTGACCTCACTGACTGGGCTTAGTTCCAGCCCCAGGCAGACCCTTCGCATTTATTTGGCCTGTGCGTTTTGATCGTGGACAAATGCAGTTTCTGTGAGGCTCTTTGAAATACTGAAAATAGCTCACAAACTCTCATTACTGCCTTTGAAGGCCCGTAGGGATCCGGGAACCCCAGGCAGGGGGCACCTGTCTTGTCCAGTTCCTGCTCTACGTCCTCCCGGCCATGCCTTTCTCTCCTCTCGAGTTTGGGGCAATCGGACTGAAAAACAAGGAGTCAAATGGAGAGATCAAAATGTCAGTTTCATTACTGATAAAGCTGATTAGAGAATGTGGCTTTGGATATGCAGCCAGGTTGGCTGGTTAATACATCGTCCCTGAGCGAGAGAGATTTACCCACCTTTTCTCAGGCACTAGGGGACAGGCCTGCTGGGTAAGTTTAGGGGGTGCCAGGCAGGTGGGACTGACCGGAGGGGGGCCAAGTTCCTCCCCCAAACTCATTATTTACACAAGTGTCTCCCTGGAAAAATCTGTGCAGCTGCAGTACTTTGCCTTCCGGGGTACAGAGTGGGAACTCTCTCCCTTGTATGGAGATGGGCCCAGGTGAGCGTGTGCTGTCCTGCACAGATCCTGCTGCAGCAGGCCTGAGCCTCAGCACGTAGGCAAAGCCTACGTGCACTCTCTCAAAGCCCCTATCCAGATGGAGAGATGTTACTAAGACGTGGATCATCTGGCTGCTTATCTCTGTGACATACTTAAATAAGAAAATAAATTGTTCATTTTTCTTTTCCCTTCATTGTGTCCTGAAAGAGTAAATGGAGAATGAGCTTCATCCGGGTGAATTGTTAGGAAATGGGGCTGCTGTTTAAAATGCAGCCACTCCGGAGTCAGACCTGATTCTCCTTGGTTAACTCCTTGATAGGAACTGATGTCAGATTAGGGCCGGGTACCATACATTTGCTTTGCAGATGAAGGTTCAGAAGTGAGTGGAAGAGGAGCAGGTGGGGGATGTTAGGGGAAAGCAGCAGCAGGTGCCAAGACTTTTTCCTTCTTTCTTCTGCCTCCTTCCTTCGCCTCCTCCTTTGTTCCGTCCAGGCATTCAGCCATCCATGCATCCATTCGACCAATTGCACCGAGTTCCCACTTTGTGCTGGGCACTGTGTGGGGTTCTGAAATGTAGAGCTGATGACGTGCATGGTATCTGTCTCCACACTTACACCCCCTAAACTTCTATTCTTTCCGATATATCACCCCTGGGGGGATCATTTAAATGCAGTGTGGTGAGTATCACCATGGAGTTTAGCCCAGAACTGGGATGGAAGTGATGGGCACAGAGAGGAAGGGCAGGAACCAGCCGGTGGGTATCAGGGAGGACTTCTGGATGTACTCTGAAGGCAGAGCCCATGCCTGATGAAGATAGACAAGAGCAAACCACAGCTTTGCTACCTGGTAGCTGTTGTTGGTAGTGGCCTGGGAGGCTATTACCCTGGGTGAATGCGTGTTGCTTGGGTGGGGTGCCCATCCTATTCTGATTCTGACTACGTGGAGCTGAACCCAGGCACCGTGCCACAAGACCCCAACTGAGATGGGTTGTATACCTGCTCCCTTTTTATAGAAATGGAAACTGAGGTTTGATGGAGTGAAATGACTTGCCCAGGGTTCACAGCAAGTGATGGAGCTGGGACACCACTTATGGGGAGTTTCTACAGCCGTTTCCACCACAGTGCACAAACTGAGGACCCCTAGATGAATCCATCACTAACCCTAATCACAAGCCATTTCCATTATGAGCAATAATACCATTATCTTCATGTATGGGGACCCTACTGTGAGCCGCTGTGCCAAGCATTTTATAGGTACCATCTAATGTAAGTTTTACAGTAAGTTTGTAAGATAGATGGCATTCTTTTTTTTTTTTTAAGGTCTGTTTATTTTGAGTGAGAGAGCGAGTGGGGGAGGGGCAGGGAGAGAGGGAGAGAGAATCCCAAGCAGGCTCTGCACTGTCAGCACACAGCCCGATACAGGGCCTGATCCCATGACTGTGAGATCACGACCTGAGCCAAAATCAAGAGTCAGATGCTTCACTGACTGGGCCACCCAGGCATCCCAGATAGATGGCATTCTGATCCCCACTTTGCAAATGGGCAAACCCAGACTCAGTGATGTTAACTAGCGGCTCAAGGTCACGCATGGTTGATAAATGTGAGAGCTAAATTAGAACCCGGGGCTGCATGACCCCAGAGCTCATGCTGGTGAGCAGAACATTTTTTACTTCCTCCTTTATAATTTCACAAGAGAATGTAGACAAGGGGACCTTCTCATCTTGCGTCACTCCCTGCACCTGTTCCTGCCACTTTTGGGCCTCAGTTTTCCTTATCTGTATAGAGAGGACAGTCATTCCTGCCTGTCTTGACCAGGAATGAGATGGGGACAGGTTCACCAGGGCTTGAAAGGGACTTGCTGCTGAGCTTCAGGGCTCTTCTCTCCTGTGGGCTGGGTGTTGTTCGAAAAGGCAGAGAGAAGCCACCGGGCGCTCGGTGCCAGGGACCGGTTGTCTGATCTGGTCGTTCTGATCCATTGTCTCTTGGTTGTGCACCCTCGGATGCGAGAGCCTAAGAGCCTCTTTGTAGACTGAGGGGGCAGCTGGGGCAGGACAACCCCTGCCTCTTCCCCCAAAGGCCACACAACAAAGCAGAAGGAAGGCACAGAGCAGCAGCGCAGGGACACATCATGACTCATGCACTCAGCAAACATTAATGGACCTGGCTCCATGCAGCGTTGCTGAGCTGAAGACCTCGCCTTCTAGTAGGGGAGGCACATGTGGACACACAATGGTGCCCGTGGCACCCAGGAGCCTGGCCGCCCTCCTCCACGCCTCCCTTTCTCCTCTCCTCTCCTGCTATATGAAGCCATGAGCAAACCCTGTTGGCTTCACCTTCAAAGTATGTCCAGGATCCACCCCCTCCTGCCACCCTCATCACGGCCCTGGCTTCCGAGCCAGCATCTCCTAGGCCTGGACTTCTGTGGATGTCCCCTCACTGTTTCCTGCCTTCTATTCTTGCCTCTTGCCAACCCAGCAGCTGGAGAGCTTTGAACAGTGTAGGTCACATCATTCATTCCCCTGCCCAGAATCCTCCAGCGGTGCCCACTGCTTTCAGAAATAAGTCAAGACTCTCCACGTTCTTGCCCCTGCTTTCCTCCCTCGGGGGGTTTCATCTTCTCCAGACTCACCATCAACTGTGCTCTCAGAAAGTCTTGGGCACTATGCCCCCCCCCACCCCCCCGGGGAGCCACAGAGTGCAGTCCATTGCTTTCATCAATTAGCTCAGATGTCACCTCCTCCTAGAGGGCCCCTGACTCCCTGTGCACAGTCATGCCCACCTTTACTCGCTCTGCCTTAGGTTTCTTCATAGTCCTCTTAGCTGCCTGACATATTACATATGCATTTCTTCCCCACTTCCTGTCTGTCTCCCTAAGTAAGTTCTCTGAGGTCCAGGGGAGGGGCTTGTCTGTTTTGTCCTCTGCAGTTTGTCCAGCACCAGACTGGTGTCTTAGACATCGTAGGGGCTCCAGGGTTATGTATTACATGTTGGATGAATGGAGGTGTAGGACTTAGGGAAGCCCAGAAGATGGAGCAGACAATTCCAATGTGGGTGTGGGTGGGTGGGGTCATTGTCGGATGAGGTGGCATGGAGGGTGGGATGGAGTGAGGGAGCAGACAGTTTTCAGGGAAAGGCTCAAGAAGGGGAGTGAGCCCTGGCTGAGCCCCCAGACTCCACAGGGCCTGCATTGCCAGGAGCAGAGAAGTTCTGCACGGTAGAGTGCATCTTGTGTTGTGGCTGAGGTCCCCGAAATGAGCTGGAGAGGAAGGGCTGGTGTGGCCACTCCCCCCGACCTGGAGCCAGCAGAGTCCTGCCCTGCAGGGAAAACCCATAAGTCACTATCTGATGTGGCTGTTTTATCATCCTTTGGACGTCAGAGAACAGTGTTGGGCATTCTCAGAAGCATGAGACTTTAGAGAGACATGGCCCTGCTGGGTACTAGCCTGCTCAAGAGACTGACTAATCTCTTTTGGTCTTGGTTCCCATCTCTACAATGAGAACAATAATCTCTAATTCACAAAATCTTTGTGGTGATGTGGTGAAATGATGTACATGAAACAGGTACCTGGGTCTGGCCTGCTCCTCTGTCATGGTTGCCAAGGCAACAAGGCCTCCTGAATCCAGTGGGACTGGGGACATTGAGAGAAACTTGTTTTTTAAGCTCATGGTGGGGCCGCAGGCATTCTCCAGACATTTACTGGGCACCCACCTGTGAGGGGCCACATCTTTGCTCAGAGACTCTGCCCTCCATCCTGCTCCTTCCTTTGGGTCCTTAGAGCCCCATGTTCCCTCCTGCCTCTGGGCCTTTGCATGTGCTGATTCATCTGCCTGGAGTGTTCCTGCCCCATTTCACTTCATTAACCAAGACTTATCTGTCACATCTTGGTTCAAGGTTCATGTCTTCCTCCTGGATCCCTGGTTTAGATCATTCTCATAGAATTGTGGTCCTTGTTCTTGGATAGCTTATCTCAGGTGATAATTATATATCAATCAGAGTCAAATAATAATTTGTTATTATTGCTCTCCTTCATAGACTGTAAGCCTCACGAGGGCTTGGACTATGTGTGTCTTTGACTGTCCTCTCTTTGGACCATGGACAGTTCCTGGCAGATAGTAGGTGCTCAGTCAATATGAGGAATGACTCAGGACAGATAGAAGTTACATGCACAGCCATAGTGACCTTGCCTTTCCCTGTTCCCTTCCCAAACGAGTCTGGTAAGACTGAGGGAGGCCTTTCCCCGTGAACCTCACAGCATTAGGAGGGATGCCAGTTCTTTTTAAATTTACAGCAACAACCAAAACAATAATAAATAACACATACTCAGAGCCCCAGTCGCTATGCTAAGTACTCTGTAGACATTACTTCATTTAATTGAAACGTCATTATTATTGAGTGAGAAAAGCAAGATGCTGAGAAGTGTGTATAATATGATCCAATTTAAAAAAGATAAACAATGTCAAGCCCCTACTATATATGTAAATGTGTATTTGGGAGAATGTAAGTTTATGTTTGTATATGGTTTTATGAGCAAGAATAAAAATATGGAAAGATGCAAACGAGATTGTTGATGTGGGTTACGTAGCGGTGTGTGTTGGCTAGTGGGCGGTGTGGGTAGGTGAGGGTGGGAGATGAGGGAGAGAAAGCCAAGTGAAAACAGGAAAAGTAACAAGCAAAATATGCATAATAAGATCATACTTATGTATTCATGCAAGACTATATATGAATTTGTACGTTAAAAGAAATACAAACATTGTTCCATAGCAAAAGTGTGCACAGGCAAGGGTACGCCATGATGGGCACTTTCACAAACTGCCTATAGGGGTGTAAATTGTTACAAACTTACTGGAATGCAACTTGGCAGTACATTCTCAACAGCCTTAAGAATATTCATATATTTGGCCTCAGCATTCCACTTCAGAGAACTTACCCTGAAGAAATAACCAGAGTGGCAGTCAACCATTTATGTGCAAGACGTGCAAAAGCATTATTTATAACAGAGGGAAAATGGAAATAAATTAGCCAACGATGAGAGGTGAAACAAACTGTTACATCAAAAAAAATAAGTTACAGTGATTGTAGTCTTCTGACAGTCCCATAGTCAGGAGCACCCTTATGGTCTCCATTTTACAGATGGAGGGGAGCAGAGGCTCGAGAAGGTGAACAGCCACCTAGCAAGTAAGTGGTGAGCAGGATTTGAACCCCTATGGACCTGCAAAGGTAGAAGAATTCCTGCCATATGGATAGGCTTGCAAGAAGGGGGAACATCAATGGCTCAGGTTGTTCTCCTGGAGGAAATGGTACAGCTCATCCTACAAACCCTTGAAGCCTTGATGCAGGAGTTGCTCAATCATAGGGTGTGGAAGGACCCTCAGAAAACTCATCAAAGTGACTTCACTTTCTTTTCTATGAAATAATAAATAGGAAGCCTTTTGCCAGTCCCTGACGCAGAATTAGCAGTCACTGTGTCCTATACCTTATACTTCACACGATCATTTTCTATTAGTTACAGAAACAGTTAGGAAAATGGGTCTGTTTTTGTTTTTGTTTTGCTCATCATTCTGATTTCTCCTCTCTGGATTAGCTTGGAAATTGTTCCCTCGGGTGGCAGCTTGTGGGAATGAAAAGGACCAAATCTTTGGAGTCTGATCTGGGTTTGAATTCTGATATTGCCTCTGAGCAGCTGTGTGACTTCAGACAAATTACTTTGCTTCACTGAGCCTCGGATTCTCCTCCCCTGAGACTGCCTAACTCAGAGAATTACAGTGTAAATGAAATTAGATGTCAAACAGAAAGTGCCTAACATAGTTCCTGCCTTGTAGTTGGTGTTTATTAAATGTTCCCAATTAGAAGACACATTCTTCAGCTGAAGCCTTGCTCGGTGGCACTGGCTTGTGAGTGGTTTTAGGCCAGGGTGGACCAGCCCAGACCAGGACCTAAAAACTAGGCCAGGGGCACAAGCATTGTGGTTGGGGCTTTACCCCGATGTGTAGGTGGAGTAGGAAGGAAAGGACTGCATGGTGACCTGGACCCAGGATGGTGCTAGAAGTTACAGGCAAGTTTTGAGCCTGATGTTTTTGCTCTTGTTGGTACCTAGAAGCCACAGCTGATGAGAGACCAGTGGGGGAGCCTGGGCATGAAAGAAAGAGGAGGGATGCAAAATTCAGATACAGATTCGTTGTTGAGAGAGCCCAGATAGGTCTTGAGTGAAAAGACCAACGCCTGCTTGGGAAAATAGCAGCGTTTTTCAATCACTGTGTTTTTTTCTTGCAAAACCATTTGATGTTGGCTGCTGTAATGTCTTCACCTCCAGAGGATGACCAGGCCCAGGCTATGGGGTGAGATGAAGAGACTTAGTTGATGAATGGATGTGTGGATGGATGAGTGAATGGATGAATTGGATGGATGGATGGATAGTAGATGATGGAAGGGTGAAGGAGTAGATGGGATAGTAATGTGGGATGGATGAAGAGATGGATATGGGGGGGTGGCTGGATGCATGATGGCTAGGATGAAGGATGGGGTTGGTTGATAGGCTGGTAAAACAGAAGGTAGACAGGATGGATAGGATGGGTGAATGGACTCGATGCAGAAATGGAAAGATGAATGGAGGGATGAATGGATAGATGGAAGTACTGACTTGATGGATTATATAGATGAAATGGGATGGTTGAAAGGATTGAGGGAATGGATAATGAGTAGATTCATTAGATGGGTAGATTTAAGCGTGTTTAGATAGACAAATGGATAAAAGCAAAGATCCAAGGATCTGTAGATGGAAGGGTAATTCGATAATGGACGGAACAGGGTTTTCATATTTTGTTGTTCAAACAAGCCTATTTGGGGCCTGGCTGGCCAAAAGTGGGGATAAAAGCTGAGTGGGAGAATACGGTATGTCAGCTTCTTAGAGGGACTGCCTGAGGATAGGAAGCTGAACTTCTTCATCATTCTCTTATCAATTCCCAGGATGTAAATACCAACATAGACCATGCACATATCTCTGTGAAAATAGGCTGCATCTTTTCTAATGCAGAAACACAGTCTTTATTGACGCTGGCATGCAAATATGAGATATGTCCACACTGGCATTTACACTCACGTGTAATTTGTAATGGAGACTGCCCGTTTGTACTCTCCTGGAAACCAAATGAGGTTCAGTGGCCAAGAGTCCACACACCCCCAGCTGGGTGGGGTGGGCCAGCAGGAAGGAAGATCACATACACCCCCGGTGGCTCAGGGCCCCTTGCCTTGTTTAATGGATATGGGGTTTTATTTTTTGTCAAACAAATAGTTGTTTTGAAAGCCACCAGTTCAACGAAACCGGTTACTTGTTCATCAAAGCTACCTGAAGCTAGAGCATGGAAAAGGCCTTCAAGGTTTTCAGTTGGGCCTGAATGGCCTCCAGGATGCAGTTGCCCAAATGCTCAAAGTTCCCCCTTCCCCCAGCTGTGCTTCTGTCTCTTGCTTTGCTCTTTCTTTTTCTTTGAAGTTAATTGGTTATGACTACTTTTCAATTACTATAATAGTAATATATACTTAGTGCAAGAATTCAAACAATGTAGAAGGGCGTATGGTGAAAAAAAGACCTTCCCCCACTGCAGATCCCCAGTCCCACTTACTGATAGCTTCTTCTGAATTACTCTAGAAATCTTCAAAACACATGGAAAGAAGTATGACACAAGCTCTTTGTATCTCATGCAAATGGGATCCTTCTAGATACAGCAAATATACACTAGTCTGTAACATGTTTTTTTCTCTTGGCATCATCTCTTTTCTTTTAAGAGGCAGAGAGAGAGGGAGAGTGTGAGTGGGGGAGTGAGAGAAGAAGAGGGGGGAGAGAGAGAGAGAGAGAGAGAGAGAGGGAGAGGGGAGAGAGAGAGAGAGAGAGAGAGAGAGAGAATACTAAGCAGCCTTTGAGCTGAGTGTAGGCTAGATCTCACGACCCTGGGGTCATGACCTGAGCCTAAATCAAGAATAGGACAATCCAGCCACTGAGCAACCCGGGTGCCCCGAATCTCTTATATGTCCTGGGTTGGCACACAGTACTCCTCCCCTACCCATGATTCTGTTTTCCAGGGCTCAGTTATCTGTGGTCAGCTGGGGTCTGGACGCAGATTATTCGCCTTCTGACAGATGGTCAGGAGAGCAACAGAGGCCTAAAGCTACCTAAAAATACTTCACCACCCTCCTCACTTCATCTCATCACATAGGCATTTTTATCACCTCCTGTCATCACAAAAAGAAGGATGAATGGTGTTCAATAGGATATTTTGAGAAAGAGAGTGATCATATTCACATAACTTTTGTTACAGCATATTATTACAATCTATTTTATTATTAGTCATTGCTGTTCATCTCTTACTGTGTCTAATTTATAAATTAAACTTTATCATAAGTATGTATGTACAGGAGAAACCATAGTATATATAAAGGGTTTGGTACTATCTGCGGTTTCAGATCCGCTGGGGGTCTTAAAACATATCCCCTGCAAATAAGGGGGTGGGTACTGTGTATTGATTCATCTTATTCTTTTCTTTTAATTTTTTAATGATTATTTATTTTTGAGAGAGAGACAGACAGAGTGCAAGTGGGGGAGAGGGGAGTGAAAGGGAGACAGAATCTGAAGCAGGCTCCAGGATCTGAGCTGTCAGCACGGAGCCCGACATGGGGCTGGAACTACAAACAGTGAAATCATGATCCGAAGTCGGATACTTAACCAACTGAGCCACCCAGGCGCCCCTGATTCATCTTATTCTTATTAATGATTGCATAGTATTTCATAAGTTACCAAAAGTGACTCAATCAGTACTTTATAATTTAGGCTTTTTCTAGTTCTTGGCTTCCCCAGATAATACCACAGTAAAATAATTGGGTGTGTATGAGTGATTGCAACCTGAATGGACTAGTCTATAGAATGGATTTATTGCCTCAACAGGTATATGCATTTATGCTAATGAAGGTGCCGAGTAACATTAATTTAAATATTAGCAATAGTATTTGAGAATTCTTGGTTTCTCAACATCTTAGAGTACATCAGAATCAACCTAGATGGTTTTCAAAGTTCAGATTTCCGGGTTCGGGAACTTCTGATTCAGTAGATCTGGGGTGAAGTAGGTCTGGTGTAGGACTGAGAATCTGCATTTCCACAAAGTTCCTGGGGGCTGCTGATCTGCTGGTCCAGGAACCACTGCTCTGCACCTTTCCGACAGCTGTTTAAAAATTTGACAGTCTGATATTTCCAGCATCTCATTATTGCATTTCTTTAATTACAAATTAAATTGAACATCTTTTCATATTTCTTAGTCATCTTTATCTCTTTTCCTGCAAACTGTTCATGTAAATTACTAATTTTCTATGGCATTGTTCATATTTTCTTTTATTGATATTTAAGAACTTTCTGCATATGACATACCTTGGCTCTTTATCTGTAGCAGTGTGGCAAATCTTTTTCCCAGCTTGGAGCTTGTCTTTAGACTCTGTGGTTCCTTTCTTCCTACGTCCCTTCCTTCCTTCCTTCCTTCCTTCCTTCCTTCCTTCCTTCCTTCCTTCCTTGTTTCTCCCCTCCTTCTCTTCCTTTGTTCCTTCCTTCCTTCTTACATTTAGAGGTTCTTCTTTTTTATGCAATCAAACTTGTCAATGTTTTGGCTTTCCTGTTTGTTTTATACTTAGAGAAATGTCTTTTTCACTCTAACATGGTGTAAAAGTTGACAACAAACATGTGTTAATGTTTGTTTTTTACTTCTAATCTAAATTTAATAGGGTGCCTGGGTGGCTCAATCAGTTAAGTGTTTAACTTCGGCTCAGGTCAATGATCTCCTGGCTCGTGGATTTAAGCCCCACATAGGGCTCTGTGCTGAGGGTTCAGAGCCTGGAGCCTGCTTTGGATTCTGTGTCTCTCCCCCTCTGTCTCTTCCTCCCCAACTTGCACTCTGTCACTCTCAAAAACAAATAAACATTTAAAAAAATTAAACTTAATGACAAAATAAAATGAAATGGGTTACTGTAAGTGTTACTATGGCCGTGCCATAATTACTTAATTGAAAATGAAAATGTGAAGTCTTCATATTTCTGAATTCACCTGAAGGGATCTTTTCAGCCTCTTTATCCCTTGGGCCTATAAGAGAGAAAAGAATCCCCCTTGATGATTTCCCCCTCTTCAGGCTGTTGCTGTGATGAGTTGAGATTTAAAAAAAGAAGAAAAAAGGAGTTTGAAGTTTGAGGGCAAAGTGTGAAGGCTGTTTTCAAGCAAACAGATATTTCAAAAACGAAAGAGGCCTATTGAAGAACCACGGAGGCTGCAAACATGAGGCACCACAGCAAACAAAGCTCCTTCCCCCTTCTGCCAGTCTGGCTGCCTGAGCTGCCCAGACTTTCATTTACACATTCCCAGCCCCTGAGTGTTCCATTGGGGTGCAATGCTCCAGGGCAATGCACTGGAGAAGAAATGGCCGAGGTGGACAATGATGAAACAGGGCCTTTTACACACGCATGACAATGTATGCATCAATACATATGGGCTAAATGATTAAATGGAACCCTCATGATTTTGAAAGGCGTGTTTTTTCTGTTACTCACACAACTTCCTGCTCAGGGTCCTGGGACAAGGTCCTAGATGCAGGGACAGCATCCTTCACAAGCCACTGTACTGGCCTTGGAGGAACTAGCAGTCTAGTGGACAGCTAGATAATGGTAACAGTGATGCTTTGAAAGAGGGGGGGGGGGCTAATAGAAGGTGCTAGACTGTACAAGGGCAGGGATCATGTCTTATCCATCATTCTGTCCTAGGATCTAGCACAGAACCTGACCCTTAGGGGCTCAACCGGTGTTTGGTGATTGAATGAATGGCCTTGGGGGCAGAGGGGAGGGAGCAATGGAGGCTGGCTGGGGAGGTAACAGAGGAGGGCATTTATGAGTCTTAACAGGGAGAAGAGTGACAGGGAGAAGTGGGTCATAAGCAAGATGGGTCTCTGTGGGTTTCACCTATTGCTCAGGATGAGTTCCACAGTGTCCCGTGGCGAAGGTGAAGGTGTAGTCTCTATTAGGGATATCGAGTGTTGACAAAGTCCGCATCAGCAAGGCGGGACAGTGTGGGTCTCCCACTCTCCATGATCTCTGTGGAAGGCCGTGCTGGGGCGACCACGGTACTGTGCCTGATGTTCAGCCTGGGTCTGTTTTGGGAGACCACCTCGTCTATCGCTCTTCCTCCTTACAGATCAAGCATGCAAACTCTTTGAAAATCAAAAGGATATTTTATGGCTGGAATGTAATGAGCAGCTTGGTGACTAGGCCCGGGGAACCTGCCTCTCCCAGTCCACAGAGAAGCTTGGGCAGCTGTGGAGGGGGGTCAGCATGAGTCTGTGTCTTCTGCCTGTACCCCACCCTCTTTCTGTGATTCCTGGCAGTGGGCAAGCCCCTCTCAAGCTGGGTGCTGGGGGTGCAACTGAGGGAGGAAGTACCGGATGCTGAGGCCAAGTCTAGTCTACTCACATGTCTAGAAGAGTACCGGATGGAGAAATCCCTGGGCGGGGCCAGTGTGCATAAATAGCTTATAAGAAGTTTAAAAAATTAAGACATGAGCCCCCACTGCCCCACCCTCTGATTCCATTGGAGCAAGAAGGAGAATTTGAGGTCAAATATAACCTGGTCCTCAGCTGGTGCTGCTACTCCTACACATCTGTGCCACCTGGGGGCAAGTTATTTAATCTTTCTGCACCTCAGTTTTCTCCTCTGTAAAGTGGGATTATAATAGCCCCTGTCACACAGGATAGTCTGGAGAAAACATGTACTTGAAAACACTGAGCATGCTGCAGGTGCTTGACAATGTTTGTTAACAAAAACAAAGCATCGGTTGGTGAGGTAAGAATGGGGGGAAATTGGGGAAGGGGTGCCAAACCCTGGCCTGGAAAAAACAGGTGCTGTATTATAGATATGCATTTATTAAGCGCCGAGTATGTGCTATATTTGATAGGTAGATACATAATAGAGAATCTGATGCCATGTCTATACTTATGTCATAGATAAGATAGCATTGGTTTGTGCTTTAAGCCAGGAGCCGAGTGCTGTGGATGAATAGAGGTGGGGACCAGGGAGGGTCTTCTGGGGAGGTAGCCCTTGAAAACTAGGCTCAGAAAGAGTTGGGGAGTGGCCTGTATAGCCTGGAGTCATCAGAGAAGGCATCCTGAGCGAGGATGCTGAGGATGGGTAGGAGGGTGGGAGATGGTGAGGAGGCAGGGATGGGGTTGGGGGTCAGAATGAGGCGATGAGTCCTTAAAACCCTCTGTGTCTCTCCCCAGGGACAGTAGCTCCCTGGCTTCCTCTTGTTGTCACCTCCATTCATTCTTCCCACAGCAGTGAGAGAGATCCTAACACACAGGGATCAGACTAGGTCACCTCTCCCCACCACACACACACAGCTAAAACCATCCAGATCGGTGCTGGCCGTGACTCCCCATCTGCTGCCGTCTCACCACCCACCACTCCTGCTGCATGGTCTACATCCCAGGGACGCTGGCCTTCTTGCTGTTAGCTTGAAACCAGGCTTGTTCATTTACACCTGCCCTTTTCTCTGCCCGGAATGCTCTCCCCCCAGGTCCTCCCTGGCTCACTCTTACTTCAGATCTCTGCTCCAGAGTGATGCCCTCGGAGGTGGATGACTGCAGATGAGTTCTACCACATCCCCTAGCCCATAGCTTTGATCACGCTCATTATATTGTCTGCCTGTTGTTTACTTGCTTACCTCCACCTCCCCCACTAGAAAACAAGCTGCTGAGGATGAGCATGGGGAATTTGCACCTCCAGCGCCTCCAGCAGGCTCCACACACAGTTAGCAAGCACTCAATAAAAACGTATCCATTGCTGGAATGAGACACAAGGGTGGGTGAAAGACAGAGAATGGGTGGTAATGAATGTTTATTGAGTTCCCTGTGCCTGGCATTTCACGTTCATAATCTCATTTAATCTCCCCAGCATGCCTGTGAGGGAGCTGTTATCCTTCCCTTGTGCCTGAGGGAGCTGGGGCTCAGAGAGGGAAAGCAGGGTGCCCAAGATCACACAGCCAGCAAATGGTGGAACAGGCAGTGGATTCAGGTCTGTGTGACTCCATGCTGACTTGGTCCTCCCTGCTATGCTGTGGGGTGCTTGGTGCATGTGTGCTGGGAACAGTGAGAGGCCAGGATGGTTGATGCCCTGGCATGTGTGTGTCTGCTGGAAGGGGGGCAGATTAAATTGCAACCCTGTATTCCAATCTGTGTGTAAGCACACGTGCACGCACAGGCTTCTGCTCACACATGTGCTCACACGTACAGTGTCACCAGGCACATACACTGCCCTACCACTCGCAAACACCCCGCCAGATGGAAGAGACACCCAGAGCGTTGCCCAGATTCTTCCAGAAGGCCACTGGGGTCCTAGCGGAGGGTAGGGTGCAAGCAGCAGGAGGGCCCCTCAAGCCCTCCATCCCGGCTGGTGGAGTGACAGCACGGGAGAGCGGCCTGTGCACCCATGTACTGAAGAGCTGTGTGCACATGGCACACCTGTGCGCCACGCACATGTGTGTGGGCATGTGCATGCACGTAGTGAACTTGGATGTTTGTGTCTGGAGATACCGATGTACTTGCGCCTCTGAATTCTATGTGCTGGAAATTTGGTGGCCTGAATCTTGCTTAGCCTGGGTCCCAGTTCCCAGGCTGCAGCCCCAGCAGGGGGGTCAGATCTTGACCTTCAAATACCCCTTATCCAGTTGCTGACCTTCTGGGCTGGCAGAGTTTACAGGCTAGGCCCCTCCCAGACCACACTTGAGGGCTGCTTCTTTTCTTCTCCAGGCGGCTTTCTGATGACCCAGGATGTGAGCCTGTGCTTGGCAACCATGTCTGGCAGCATCCAGGGCCCAGTGAGGCCAGCAGCTACACAGAGCCACGGGCAGTGTGGGTCTTTTGGGAGGCACCGGCCTGGCACTCTGAGCTCAGCAGAACGGGGTTTATGCCTCCGTCTGAACTTCAGGCCTCCATGAGCACCGAGGACTCCTCTTTCAGGGGAGCCTCTGCCTCTTTGAGAACCTGCTTCTTGGAGCCAGGCTGTGACTTCCAGTCGGAGGAGGGAGGAAACACACCCTCAGACCCAAGCGAACCAGCCCTGCCTGTGGGCACAGTCTTCGGCGGAGATGTGATTCCTCAAAGCTTCCGTGAGTGCGAGGGGTTTTCTTGCCACTGTCTCTTTATCCTCAGTCTTTCAAGTGCTCTGAGGAGGAGCCTCAGAAGCTTCTAGAGCTTCTAGAGTGGGTGAGTGAGGCTGAGGTCCACTGCTTGGCCTTTGTTTACTGCCTCTGAGCAATCGGCACTGAGTCTAGAGAAGCCCTCAAACCAGTCTAGACCAAGCTCAGAGTCCAAAGAGAATGTGGGAGAGGGGATGTGCATGGCCCTGGTGTGGGGCAGAAGTGGGACCCGGCAGTGGAGGCTGACAGCTGAGGAGGGGGCTGATGCTGCTTCCCCAGATGGATGAACCGAGAATTACAACCAAGGGCAAATCGAGGTCATGGCTGGCCACGACCAGCAGAGGAGAGCCCAGGAGCCAGAAGGCTCAAGAGGTGGGTGGGATGGAGGCCCTGCAAGGCCTCTTTAAAAGCTGGAGGCCTCTAGATGCCCCCAAACAGCTTTCCTCAGCTCCTGTCCTTTAGGACCAACACTTGAACGACTGTCCCACGGGGACCCTCAACCTTTCCTCCTCTGCTGCCCCTGCTGTACACACAGCAGCTCTCTGGCTGCCCCTTGGGCTGTGAATTCTGCTGCCGGTGTGTTCTGAGCCCAGCACAGCTTAGCGCTCCCCGCCTCCCCTACCTGGTTAGCTTCCTGCCTTAATCCTGAGAGTGGCCATTCCAAGATGCAAATTCCTGGTCCATCTCAAGGTGACCTGGCCAGTCCCCCCCCACCCCCCCGCCTGAGAACACACAGACCATCACAGGTGAACTTCTCCCATATTCTGTCCCGTTCTTACCTGCACCTGTGGCTGCTACCCTCCCCCAGCTCCCAGTAAGGCGGGGTCCCTGCTACCCTTCCCAGGTCCCAGGCCCCTGGATCCCATCTCTCGTCTCTGGGATTTGGCTCTTCTCTCCCTTTCTTTCATTTTTCCCATTTGATTTTTTTCTCCTCTACCGGTTTTACTCTTTACATTTAAAATATGTTCATAGTAAAAGAAAAGGGGGGCTGTCCGTGGGCCCTGAGCTCCTCTGGCCACTGCCCTGTTCTGCTGAATGCTCAGCGGCTCCCCGTGGCCTGTGCTCAGTCTCCCTTTCCTCTCCACGGCCTCGTGTGGGGCACTGTGTGTGGGGCACCGCGCGGGCCTTTGTCCGGAAGCGGCGGGGCGGGGAGCTGGAGGCTCCTCTTGTTTCTCACACTCCCTCCGTCCCTCTTAGTGTTGCCTTTTCTGCTCCGGATTTGGTCTTTCCCTCTTGTCTCTCCCCATGTCTGCCTTTGTGCCTCTTTTCTATCTGTCTGCCTCCCTTTTGCTTGCATTTTTCTGAGCCCTGGTTTCTTCCGCCCTGGTCTTTCTAGCTTTCTGCCTTCCATCGGGGTGTCCAGCCATGCGTGCATGACGAAGGGGGTCCTGGAGATGCCGCCTCCCGAGCCTCTCCTGGGGCCTGGAGCCAGAACGGCATGGGTCTGGCCCTCGTGGGGCCTGGCGCGGTGCCCGTCTAAGGAAATGTGCTCCAGGCGGCAGGGGGGCTGGGAGAGAGTCCATCTCTACGTGGATCCATGGAGGTGTGCAAACGCGGGGGCCTGGAGTGCCTCCAGTTAGTGTAATTACATTCTTCCTGCTGACAATTCCCACCATGGTCTCAATTGGATGTGACATTCTTATTAAATAACTTCACTGGTAACTAGTAATAATAACACCGTCCTTACTTCATGACCTAAATTGCTCGATGCTATTTTGGTGAACGGCCCCAGTGCTGCAGGGCTTTTGCAGAATGGCCTGCCAGATTGCTGCGGGCACACACACATGCACACACACACACACACGGACACACATGTGTGTGCATGATCAGGGCTGATGGGAAGTGTGCCCGTGCCGTTTGTGCGCACCCTATGTGCATGTTCCCTGGGAGCACATGGCAGGGTAGTACCCACTCCCCACACTGGGAGTCCTGGGTGCCTGATAGCCCAGCAGCCCAGCCTGACTGTCACAAAGAATGGAGACTTGACTTCCAAAGGATCCCTTGATCCTGTCTTTTTCTTGACCTTGCTCCAGCCTCTGTGTGCTTATGTCCGCCTTCCCTGGAGTTTCTGTCTGTTCCTGAAGTTTCTGTCCCTTTTTTCTCTACCAGGCAAAATTTTATTCATCCTTCAAGTCCCAGTGCAGATGTTGCTTCTTCCAAGAAGCCATTTCTGATTCTGCCATGGTGGAATTTGCCACAACCCGAGTTGTTCTGCTTTATTTTGTCTGCTCTGGCACTAGGTTCTAATTTTGCTAGCTCGATATAGGATTGTCATTTGGCCAATAGACCATAATTTCTTTAAAATCAAGGACAGGGTTATAACCACTTACGATGGTGCACCAACCTCATCCCATTGTAAGACCCTCTGCTTACTGAATGGAAGTGGATCTGGGTTTATGATGGGGAGCAGGCATTGCTAGAAGCTGAGATTGGCGGTGGTGGTAGGGTCTCTCCACAAAGATAGCGTGCTTGCAAGGCCCCTGGTCTGTCTGTGTATGTTTTTATTTTCCTTCTTGACAAAAAATGTGAGATGTTCACTCTCGCAGAACAAATAAAACTGTGACTTCGGTTTCACAATTTATGTGGCTGATTTTGTCTGCTTTTGACAGTTCTGTCGTGTTCCTGACAGTTACAATTTGGTTCCTCTCTGGGACCTCAGGATGATAAGTTAGGATGCCAACCTTGCATTGATCCGCTGGGGGGAGCACAGAGCCCCTTTCGTGTTCTCCCCATTCTGTGCTCGTGGATTTGGGGTCTGTACAAGCCAGGGGGAGGACAGATGAGGAGGTAATAAGGCCATGTGAGTGTGTGCAGGTGCGTGTGTGCTGGGGGTGGGGCATCATCTGCATCGCCTGACCTAAGGGCATGAACAGCACCCACCTGGAGCTCCCCAGGCCTGTTCCTCACAGCTGCTTAGTCTCCCAGGGGCAACTCTAACCTGACTCCCTGCCCTCTTGTGCGCTTTCCTTCCTCCCCAACCCACCCACCAGCATGCAGCATGTCTCCAAAAGCTGATGTGAGCTCTTAAACAGAGGGGCCACAGCTGATTTCTCTCTGGCTCCTCAACACACAACACATAGCCTCTAGAAGCATCAACACATGTATGCTGAGTGCATGATGAATGAACAAATGGATGAATAGATGAAGGAATGAATGAGTCGTTCTCTATAACCTATGGTTTCTCTCATTGACCTGAGCATAGAATTGAGTCTGTCTTAGATTTCATTCCTTGGTCCATTGCTCACTAGCTGAGTCATTTTGCAAGGTTATTTTGCCTTTGAGAAGCTGGTTTCCATCTATAATATCCAGAACAGAATCCAAGCCTGCCTGGGTTGTTGTTGAGGTGAAAGGCATGAGGGACCATATAGGGTATAGTGGGTAAACCCGTCGGCTCTGGCCCCAACCTGCCTGGGTTCATATCCTCACTCAGCTGCTTCCTAGCTATGTGACCTTGGGCAGCCTACTTAGTCTCTGTGCCTTAGTGTGCTCATTCGTATGTGGGGATAATAGTGGTACATATCTCCTAGGGCTTTGGGGAAGATTTCATGAGGCAAAGTATTTAAAGTAGGGCCTGGCAGATGGGAGCTACACTTGTGGTGAAAATAGCATAACTTATAAACTTGTCGAATCACTGTATTGTCCACCTGAAACTAACATAACACTGTGTGTCAACTATACTTCAGTTTAAAGAATAAAAATTAAAAATAAGGCAGAGCCCAGCATACAGCAGTAATCAGGACATGGTCACTTAGATGGGCAACTTGGTGGAATTCCAGCTGAGACTCAGACATGAAGACTCAGGAGTCAGGCTGTGTCCTCTTTAAGGAGCCCTTCTATTTCTTGGTCAGCTGTCTCCTCACCTCTTCTGGAAGTTTTGGGTGATTGGCCACACCTATGGGGTTTAGGAGTTTCGTGAGGAAGAACTTGAATTTTGAACACAGATGGGGTTTAGGTTTATGTAGACCTATGTAATGGGAAGCTCCATGAAAATTAAACTGTAGGGAGCACCAGAGAGAAAATTTGCCATGAATCAGTCATTGTTCAGGGTCCCACGGCTTGAGGATCAAGAGAAGACAGGGTCTGGATCAAAGACAATCAAATATGTCCCTAGATATTGCCAAATGTTCCCCATAGAGGAGAAAATCACCGCTGGTATAGAACCATTGTTCTATTAGCCTGAGGAAGACAACTCCCTACCCTCTGGAGAGAGAAGTCAGAAGGTGGGAAAACCAGGAAAGTTCCTTCCAGCTGCCTAAGAGTGTTAACGCTCCCACACATCCCAGATCAAGGTGACAGGTCAACACAGGGCTCTTGGCAGTAGTAGAGTTTCAGTGTCCATGAGACTGTTGAGGAAGGGCTCTGTGACTGAATGAGATGGACTGTGGGGTCCAAAGTGGTGGCTCTGCCTCCAAGTGAGTTAGCAGCCTTGTTCTGGAACCCCACTCTCATATGTTCTAATATAATCGGTCTGGGGTGAGGCGTCTGGGCATGGGGTATTTACAAAGCTACCCATGTGCCACAAAGTTGGGAACCCGCCAGTGTAAGCAACAACCCTTACATTCTAGAAATAAATGCCACTTGGTCATGATGTATGATCCTTTTAATGTTCATCAATTTTAATATAAAATTCAATTGGTTAGTATTTTATTGAGTATTTTTTTTTTTTGCATCAATATTCAGCAGTGTCCATGGTTTCCCTTTAGTATCTTTGTCTGGTTTTGGTGTCAGATCAAAATCATCCCACTGGCTTCATAAAATGTGTTTGCAAAGGATTCCTCTTCTTCAGTTTTTGGGAAGAGTTTGAGAAGGATTTGTGTTTTTCTTATTTAAACACTTGGTAGAGTTCTCCAGGGAAGCCACTGGGTCCTAGGCTTTCCTTCTTTTTTTGGGAGGCTTTTGATTGCTGATTCAATCTCCTTATGAGTTACAGATCTGTTTAGATTTTTTATTTTTTCATGATTCAGGCTTGGTAGTTGTTCATATCCTCACTCAGCTTCTTCCTAGCTATGTGACCTTGGGCAACCTACTTAGTCTCTGTGCCTTAGTGTGCTCATTCGTTACTCTCTTTCTTTACTTTCCTTCCTTACTCTCTTCATTTCTCACTCCCTTTTGTGAGTTTTCTATAGATACTTACCATTGGGATTATGTAAAATTTCTTATAGTTAATACAATCTATTTTAAACTGATAATTTCAATCACATACAAAACTCAACCCCTTTACATTTTTCCACATAACTTTGTTATCAATGTCATGAATTACATCTATTTATGTTTTGAATCAGTAGCACAGAGTTATAGCAATTTTTGTGCATTTATCTTTTAAATTCCATACCAAAATTAAAAGTGATTTTATACAATGACGGTACGACAGAAGTCTTTATTTTTTATTTATTTATTTTTTTACAAATAGTTTATTATCAAATTAGTTTCCACATAACACCCTGTGCTCATCCCCACAAGTGCCCCCCTCCATGCCCACCTCTCCTCCCCCCCACATCCACCAGTCCTCAGCTTTTGTCAGCATTCAAGAGTCTCTCATGGTTTGCCTCTCCCCCTTTCCCCCACCATTTCCGCCCTTCTTCTCCCCCTTGGTCCTCTGTTAAGTTCCTCCTAATCCTCCTATACGTGCACACATATGATATTTGTCCTCTGCCTGACTTATTTCGCTCAGCATAACACCCTCAAGGTCCATCCATGTTGCTACACATGGCCAGATTTCATTGTTTCTCATTGCCGTGTAGCATTCCATTGTATAGATAAACCACATCTTCTTGATCCATTCATCTGTTGATGGACACTTAGGCTCTTTCCAGGTTTTAGCTATTGTGGAGAGTGCTGCTATGAACATTGGGGTACATGTGCTCCTATGCATCAGCATTTCTGTATCCCTTGGGTAAATTCCTAGCAGTGCTATTGCTGGGTCATAGGGGAGTTCTATTGTTAGTTTCCTGAGGAACCTCCACACTGTTTTCCAGAGGGGCTGTACCAGTTTACATTCCCACCAACAGTGTAGGAGGGTGCCCGTTTCTCCACATCCTCGCCAGCATCTAGAGTTCTCTGATTGGCTCATTTTAGCCACTCTGACTGGCGTGAGGTGGTATCTCAGTGTAGTTTTGATTTGTATTTTTTCTATATTTACCTTTACCAGAGAACTTTACGTTTTCCTATGCTTTTGTGTTGCTGTATAGTGTCTCTTCATTTAAGCTGAAGGACTCTCTTTAACAATTCTTGTGAGGCAGGTCTAGTGGTGATGAACTCCTTCAGCTTTTGTTGATCTGGAAAGGTCCTTAGTTCTCTTTCCTTTCTGAAGGACAGTTCTTCTGGGTATAGTATAGTATTCTTGGTTGGCAATGTTTTCCTTTCAGCACTTTTAAATACATCTTCCCACTTACTTCTGGCCTGCAAGGTTTCTGCTGAGAAATCCTCTGGTACCCATATGAGAGCATTGTCATATGTGGCAAGTTGCTTTGTCTCTTGTTGCTTTCAAGATTCTCTTTCTTTGTCTTGACTTTTGACAGTTTGATTATAATGTGTGTCAGTTTGGGCCTTTTGGGGTTCATCTTAATTGGAGTCTCTTGAGTTTTTTTTTTTAATTTGGAGGTCCATTTCTTTCCTCAGATTTGAGAAGTTTTTGGCCATTATTTCTTCAGATAAGCTCTCTACCCCATCTCCCTTCTCTTTCTGGGACTGCTGTAATGTGTATTTGTCGATGTCCCCTAAGTCCCTTAGGCTTTCTTCACTTCCTTTATTCTTTGTTTTTTGTTGTTGTTGTAGGGTTTTTTTTTTTTTTTTGCTCCTCTGACTCAAAGTTTTCAAAGGCCTATCTTTGAGTTTATGGATTCTTTCTTTTGCCTGATCAAGTCCACTATCATAGTGAATTTTTCAATTCAATTTTTTTATTCTTTAACTACAAATTTTGTTTGGCTCTTTTCTTAAAAAAAAATAACTTCTGTCTCTTTGCTGAAATTTTCATTTTATTCATGTGTTGTTTTCCTGATTTCATTTAGTTGTCTGGGTTATTTTGTAGTGCATTGAGCTTCTTTAAGATGATTATTTTGAATTTTTGTCAGTAATTCATGGATCTCTGTTTCTTTAATTTTAGTTTCTGGAGATTTATTTTGTTCCTTTGATTGGGCCATGGTTCCCTGTTTCTTCATGTGCCTGGTTATCTTTTTGCTATGACTTCTGCATTTGGAAAAACAACCATGTCTCCCTATTTTATGTATTGGCCTCCTGCAGTGGACGTCCTTCTCTTGTTAGCCTGGCTAGAGCTTTTGGCGGTCACTCAAACTTTTTCCAGGAATGTGTCTTCCCTGGGCTTATGCATATAGTTTCCCAATTAGAGAGCTTTGACATTTCCTTTCTTAGGAGTTTGCAATTTCTTGCTCCCTCTTGTGTCTGTCTGTGTCACTGCAGGTTCTCTGGGACTACAAGTGCTGGGCTTCCTTTTGTTCCCTTTGGCTCCCAGGCATCCAAAGTATGCTGGTTCCTTGTTTGCAGTCCAAATCAGATGAGATAGAAGCTAGTCCCTTGGGCAGTTCCCTGAAAAGTATTGGGCTTATGTTCTACTCTTCTCTTTCCTTCCCAAGGGAGAAACTGCTAGTTGGGCTATTCTTCTCAGTCATGCTGAGGTGTGCTGGATTGGGGGAAAGGCTATCATGGTTGCTGTGGAATGGCTTTTTTCACCTGTTTACTGAGACTGTTCTTGACTTTGAGCTTGCCTTGGGTACTGTAACTTCTTAACTGGCTTCTGGAATTCTCATAAAGACTCTTTAGATCATATGTTAAGTTGGTGACTCCATGGGGGAGCAAAGTCTAGGGCTTCTTATTTTGTCATCTTGCTGATGTCACTCCTCAAGCCCCTTTTTAATGGCACCTTATCCAGGCACTCTCTCCTCTGTCAGCAGAGACCTCTGGACTGTAAGGGTTGTGAGATATATGGGCCCTACATCTGTAAAGGCTTTGCTGGATACTGTCCAGCAGGATATGTGACAGTTGAATGTAAGGTCATTATGCTTTGTCTGACAAGTAAAGCCAGCATGGTCTTCATGCTTCAGGTGAACATGTGCTCTTAGCTATTTCAGGGACAGCTGTGTGTGTGTGTGTGTGTGTGTGTGTGTGTGTGTGTGTGTAAATTTATTTATTTATTTTTGAGCAAGAGAGAGAAAGTGTGTGCGTAGGAGTGGGGGGCAAAGGGCAGAGAGAGGAAGAGAGAAAATCCTGACTTGGGACTCAAATCATGAACCATGAAATCATGATCTGAGCCGATATCAAAAGTCAGATACTTAACCACCTGAGCCACCCAGGTGCCCCAGGACAGATGTGTTTTGAGAAGATATTTCACCCATGGAATTGTCAAGAGTCAAGAAGTCCTGGTTACTAGCTCCATGACCCTGGTAGATGTGACACTTCTGTTTTCTCTTTTGTTATGCATGATCAGACCCACACTTCCTTCTTGGGAGGCACAAGGCGATGGGTACCTCTAGATCCTAAGAATACACATGGAAAATATCACCAGGAGGGTACAAGGAAATGGTGGGGGGCAGGTTCCCCAGCTTATGCTAAAAGATCTGAACTAAGAAGTGGCCCAGCCAAAGCAGAGCTTAGCTTGCAGCAATGAGGATGAAGCTGGTCCCCACCTCTTCCTTGATGTCCCCTTTCTCTCCTTTCTATAAATTCCTTGCCCTTCCCTGTTATATACCTGCTTGCCAGCTGCCATTCAACTAAGAGCATTGTCAGGAAGCCCTGGATGTCTTGTAGAAGGCCCTAGTGAATACCCATTGAGTTGGCTTGAATTCTATTCTTTTTGTATTGCCCTGTGCTACTCCTCAAGCCAGTGTGTTTCCTGCCAGAAATCTTCAGCAACTATATTCTAGAGCCTCCTGTTAGACTTTGCCTCTTCACAGATTCTCCCAATAGAAGGTCCGTTCAGTTATTTGTTCAGCATATGCTTTTGATTTTCCTTTTTTTTTTTTAACACATTGTTTTATTTTTTGAGAAACAGAGCATGAGTGGTGGATGGGCAGAGAGAGGGAGACACAGAATATGAGGCAAGATCCAGGCTCTGAGCTGTCAGCACAGAGCCTGATGTGGGGCTTGAACTCACGAATGTGAGATCGTGACCTGAGCTGAAGTTGGATGCTCGACTGACTGAGCCACCCAGATGCCCCAACTTTTGATTTTTCTTAAGGCCACCCAGCAGATGGCCCTGGGAATTCTGCCCCAGTCTCTGGCATGGTGACATCATGTTGGTGTGGCCACAAGAGAAGGAAACTAGAATTGGCAGGATTTCTGGAGGCCCTAAAGGGCCTCCAGGACTCTCATCCACAGAGCTCTGCCGAGAAGCTCTCTGGCAAGCACTTTGAGTGACTA